>CM070766.1:0-1200000 GCA_036346245.1 Bonia amplexicaulis | reverse complement strand
TTCAGTAGGATCTCCTGTTTCTCCTATCTCTGTTCAGACAACTGACGGTACTCCTCTGTTTGTCAGCTGTCAGGACACCCTTTTGTCCACTGATTTTTCTATTCTAACTGTTCCTCATGTTCCCCAACTTACTATACAGCTTCTCTCGGTGGGTCAGCTCACCGATCTTGGTTGTAGGATGGTTTTGACTCTCACACCTATTTTGTTCAGGATCGATAGTCAGGAATTGTACTTGTGACTGGCCAGTGTCGTAGGGATCGTCAGGATTTCTACATTCTCGACCACCTCCACCTTCCGGCCACTTAAGTTGCTCCTGCCACATCCACGTCTACCTCCATCATCACTGCTGTCACCACCTATGGAGCTTTTGCGTAGTGGCATCACCGTTTAGGTCACTTGTGTAGGTTCCATCTTTCTTCACTAGTTCGTCAGGAGATTCTTGGACGTGACTCTTGGCACGGCCATGTTTTATCAGGGTTGTAAGCTGGACAAGCAGCTAAAACTTTCTTATCATTTTAGTGAGTCCTCGTCTTCTCGTCCTTTTGATTTAGTTCATTCAGATGTATGGAGACCTGTGTTATTATCTCTAAAGGCGGTATAAATTCTATGTAATTTTCATTGACGATTATCCCGTTTTACATGGCTTTTCCTTATGTCTAATAGTGGTCAGTTTCTTGCGATCTATCGTAGCTTTGCAACGATAATTCATACTTAGTTTGAGTTCTCTATTTGTACTTTTCGCTGTAATTCTGCTGGTGAGTATTGTTCTAGTACTTTTAGACAATTTCTTTCTGAGCAGAGCACTCTTTACCAGTCTTCTTGTCCTGATGCCCACGCTCAGAATGGGGTTGCTAAGCGCAAGCATCGTCATCTGATTGAGACTGTACACACTCTTCTACTTGTCTCTCACGTTCCACCACAGTTCTGAGCTGAGACTGTTTTTATGACTGCATATCTCATCAATATGTAGCTTTCTACGGCTCTTAAGGATGTCAGTCATATAAAGCGTTTCTACTTTAAAGTCCCCCAGTACACCCACCTTCGTGTTTTTGGCTGCACCTATTTTATCCTACCACAGCCTCGTGAGCACACCAAACTGTCGGTCAACAACAAGATTTCCTGTCTGCTTGCTAGAGCACGAGCCATGTGCAGAGGGAAGCTTTCCCTAATGACAAAAGATGAACCTTATCCCAGGGTTACATGATTAACACTTTTGAACACCAAATAATTGATCTTAACATTAGTGCAAATGGGTCATGTGAGTGCCATAACGATAAAGTACACTCTCACTTGCTCTACGTAACACATACCGAGGAAAAGGAGTTATCACAGGGTGCAAATACAAAGTACAAACTAACCACATCATCCACGTAAAAATGTACAGCCAAATCTGCAGTTGAAGGGTAAATATTTCCCTAATGACAAAAGATAAACCTTATCCCAGGGTTACATGATTAACACTTTTGAACACCAAATAATTCATATTAACATTAGTGCAAATGGGTCATGTGGGTGTCATAACGATAAAGTATACTCTCACTTGCTCTACGTAACACATACCGAGGAAAAGGAGTTATCAAAGGGTGCAACTACAAAGTACAAACTAATCACATCATCCACGTAAAAATGTACAGCTAAATCTGCAGTTTTTATCTGGGACCAAACCTTTGATGCCCTACGTACTAAGTAGTCTTATTTCAAAGTCACCGCCTAGGACACAATATACAGGACTACGAAGGCAATAGGAAGGCAAAACATGAATACATATGACAATGCCATGATGGTGAGGCATTGGAAGTAGCCATCACAAGGTTGAACAGCCACCCGAGATAAGGATGCATCATATGAGTGAATAGCCCCCCAGGCAAATGGGGCACCCGAAGCTCGACCCACTAACTGGGGTACAGGGGGGCCAACTCAGACTAGACCTACAGAATGCTGGCCATGATACACCCATTAGGCATCAGCCATTAGATCTCCTTGCTTTCCAAGAAGTCACTGCCTTCATGAGGCTCATGAACAGGCATGGTCCACAAGAAACGGCTAGCCAGACGAATGGTCATCTCTTATATGTATTGTTTGCCGTTTTCCTCAGTCCCTGCTAGTGGTTCTAGATGCCAGCTTTTGTACATAAACAGTACTTTCCTTGCGAAACAGATGTGACATGCGCAGATGGTGGACCAATGGAGGACTCTGTAAGCACTTAAGACATGTCTGGTTGTACTATGATGCGGAAACTACGCATGGCTATTATGTTGTTAATGATAGCAAATGGCAAGGACAAACATCTAAGTCGTATTTATATTTCCTCCCGTGTCTTACAGAGAGAATAAAATGAAATGTTGGTAAGAAATGCCTCAAACCCTCAAAATAGCGACATCCTAGACTATTGATAATCATCATGAAGAGGATATGTCTATAAGAAAGTTGATTAATATTCTGTTGTGAGCAATGAAAGCGACAAGATTTGCCAAAAGGAAAAAAACCAGAGTACTGGATAGCATTGTTGTTTTGGAAAAAAAAACTGCATGTTTCTGCAAAGAGGAAACAACTGCATGCTAGTATATAATGAAAATGGGAGCTAAAAGTGTTTGGCATTATTTCAAGATATTTAATACCTTAGTCCTTGGCATGCTGGTGCCAAGCCCAGATGGTAGACAAAGACAGGAATTGTTGAGAAAAGAAAGTTTGCATAATGTCCAAGCTTCAGGGAAACTTGGTTGCCAATTGTGCAAGGAAACTTGGTTGCCAATTGTGCAAGTCAGAAGAGATGAATCACAAAATCAAGCTATAATCAATATGGATTAAAGACCTACATGAGTACGTTTATGTTAACAATTTTTCAACAAAAATGATGTGCAATGCAACATAACCAAATACAGTATAGAGAATGAAATAAGTGTTAACAAATTGCAAAGCGCATGAGTTAAGGAGAATGGAACATACCATTTTCCAGAGCCCATCATTTTTGGAGTGGTAACAATAATGAAGGTGAATAGTAAGGGAGCTATCCAGAATGTGCATCGATTGGTGCAGTTGACAGTACATTACTGCAGTACACTAATAGTGTCCACTAAGTAACACTGTACACTTCCTCAGAGGCTCAAATCAACAAGAGTTTAGGGAAGAAGAAATCCACCTCCCATGTATATTTCTACAATAACAAATCTTGCATGGCTAAGAAAACATTGGCTTATGATGTATGACACAACTACTGTACAAGATAGAGCTCCGTAGGTTATTTTGAATCTGTTCAGATGATCAAGGACCCACGCCTGTGCTTCCATTTGCAATACATAGTTCGGATGATAGTGCTGATATTACACCAAATGGGGGCCAGCAGCATGACATTATTGACTTGAATGACGAATCTATCAATATAAGTCCTGACATAGATCTTTCGAGCAGCAGTGACACTACTCACAGGACAATAATTTCCTGCATGATAAGAGTACCACTGGAAGATGATTGCTATTCCTCATTCAGTCCTCAATCACTAGAATTCCCCACAAGAACATGAGCCATCCTTAAAATGGTGAAATCTATTGATATCTCTGACAATGACTAGACGCTCAGTAATATGGGTTGCAGTCTTCATGAAAGAATAGCAGTCTACACAGATCCTAAGGTTCTTGTATATTGTAACCGGTATATTAGGAGGCAAGCTCATTAAACCAAAAGCAAGTGCCAACTTCTCACTGTGGTGTTAAGCAGCTCCTCCTTTTGGTACTCATGAACATCATGCAGATCACACTGTGTGTTGGTTCTGTGAGCAAATCTTCTCATCTCACAATAGATTTCGTTTAACTTGTTATAGACATCCATGATACTCGGGTGCTCTCTTTCTCCATCAACAAAAACATGAATTTTACCCTTTGCCTCGATCCAACTCCGGCAAACTCTTTCTTTGCACCACTATCCTTCAAACATTTCCTTGCCATCACAGCTTTCTCCCAGTTTCAACTGGAAGCATATACATTGGAAAGCAAGACATTCCCTCCATTGTCAGGTTCAAGTTGGCAAAGCTGCTCGGCTGCTTTGCTGGTTAATCTAACATTCCCGTAGTCCCTGCATGACCCAAGCAGTGATCCCCAGTTCCCCACATAGAAGCAGTTGGTTCCAATGGCTTCTTTTGAAGCAATTCCAAAGCATCATCAATCTTCCCAGCTCGTCCCAAAACATCAACCATGCAAGAATAGTGAAGGGCATTAGGTTCAACAGTATGATCGGTCATTAGCAGTCTAAAGTAGTGATGGCCCTCTTTAACTAAGCCCGCACGACTACACACTGACAGCATAAAGAGATAGGTAACTTCATTGGGAAAAATCCCTACCTGCTGCATTTTCTCAAAAATAATCATAACTTCCCAAGAATGGGCATGCCTAGAAAAACCAGCGATCATTGCATTCCATAGGACAACGTTCTTGTCTTCCATATCAGAAAATATTGCATAAGCTTTATCGATCTGCGTGCACCTTGCATAGATATCCACAAAGATGTTTCCATGAAAACCATACTTGACAATAATTGCAAGCTGCGTCCCTTCAATTATCAATGCTAAGCTTGCACATGTACTGAGAATAGCAGAAAGAGTGAATTCAGTCAATTGCACTGCTTCCCTCTGCACTCTCTGAAATAAACGCAATGCCTCCTCATGAAGACCACTCTGCTCATATCCTGCAAACAATGAACTCCATGCAACTACAGTTTTCTGTGGAATCTTTTCAAAAACCCGGCATGCATCCTTAATCATATTACATTTTGCATAAACATCAAGAACTGCAGTTCCAACAAAACTATTGGAGTCCAGTGCCAGCTTGAGGGCCATTGTGTGTAACTGTTTGCATTCAGTGATAGCATATTTTGCAGCACATGCGCAGAGAGAGGTAAATTCACCCATGTGTCCCTTCTCGGTGCATCATTGAAAAAAGCTTCAGAGCTTGCACATCCTCTCCAATCTCCATTACGAGTATACCAGGCAATCATGGTATTCCATGAGACTATGCTTTTGACAGGCATTGCATCAAAAACATGACGAGCACAATCATTCTGGCCACATTTTGTGTACAGGTTGATGAGAATATTGCATGTGAGAGTATCTGTTACCAGACCAAGATGAATGGCTAACCCATGACAGCTTTTCCCAGCCAAGAGGGACCTCCTCTTTGCACATAGTTGCAAAAGTTCATGCAGCGAAAACACATCAATCAGATTCCTTTCAACCCTAACAAGCTTTTAATCCTTTAGTCCAGTGCTATGGTTCAGCTTGCTACAGAAAGAACAAGCGGAAAAACGAAGTCCAGAGCATGCTACATTAAGAGATTTGGTACTCTTATTTATGGCATGGTAGTTAAACCAAAAGCCCATCCAGGCAAGTTAGCTGCCCACAAGCTCATAATATTACTAAAACGCACATTTTGCCAATGGAATTTGTTCAAAACTGATGACTCACAGAAAGGGAGAACTGATTAGAGAAGTGTTTGAACTATTAACCTATTGCTCACTATTCAGAGCTTGAGATATCTCTTTGGCTTGACAGAATTATCTTCCTTCTTGTTCATCTACCTCCAAAACTTATTGGATGGATTAATATCATCACTGGAAGAAATATCAAGACAGCAACAACCATGTGATGTTCATCATTCTGAGTTGCATGACTTGCATCTTTTGCTAGCAGTTAAGCCTGTCAAATGAAATCCAGTCAGAAAAAAAGGATACAACTTTTTCACCCAACAGGATTGAGAAAATGCGATGCACTTTTATAAATAACATATACAAATGATTAAGAAGAATACAAAAATATTTCCAAACCTCTGGTTTTGCACCTCCAGACTGCAGGGTAGAGCTGGTGTCGCGACCCGGCTTTGGCAGTCCAAATTTCCTGTGTATTCTGAGCTCCCTGGATCAATAGCTAGCTCACACAATATAACATTAGCAATTATCACAACCATACATGTATAATAATAAAAGGAGTACTTAATACTACATAGGCATTCACAAATAAATTTTATGATTAGTTCTACGAACGGGTCGGCAAGTCAAATGAGATTGTTCATAACAAACTAGCGGAACATAAATAAACCAAAAAGGTCTCCGTGATCTGCCACAGGCAATTAACTGAGACTAAACCTAGTCCTGGCCTTCGCTATTCATGTCATAACCGGAGGCACGGATGTATCCATACACCAGGTCATCAATTAAGTCATCTAAAATCACATATTACGCAACAATGAGTACAAAAATGCTCAGCAAGTCCCTATAGAAGAATACAAGTATATGTGCATATTGTTAGATATGTATTACATAGCTGTGTATTTACCTAATTGTATGAGGGGTTTTCTGTATATATGCCACATCTGTACATGTATATATACTGGCCTATTGGCCTCATAATGCATATAGGCACTATTCATAACATGGTATCAGAGCCAAACCTAGGGTTTCGTGATACCTAGGGATCCGTGCATGTCTCTCACGGATCCGGCTGTCAAGCCGCTGCTGGTTCGTTTTGCCAGTCGCCGCCGGACTTTGCTGCTTCTCATCATCTTCCGTCGCACGTCGCCGGTGAGGTCGGCTGCTCTACTCGGAGACCGCTCGAGATCGCCGTTCGCTTCGGCCGCCGTTGGGTCGCCGGTGAGGTCGGCTGCTGCCAGATCTACGCCCGAGGTCACCGGTCCGCCCCGGCCGACGCGTGGAAGGAGATCGCCGTCGCCGTTGGGTCGCCGGATCTACGCCCGAGGTCACCGGTCCACCCTGGCCGACGCGCGGAAGGAGATCGCTGTCGCCCCGTCGCCGATCCGGCCCGAAACCGCCGTCGCTGACCGCTGTCGCCAAGACCGCCGTCGCCGACCGTCGTCGCCGACCGCCGTCGCCGACTCGTTTTGCTTTGGTGAAGGTTGTGACCGACTCTCGGTCGGTTTGTATACGAACCGACCGGATTTAAGCAAAAAAAGTCTTCTTTTGCAGGCACCATTTCTGTTCCTCGTTGCCCGATGATCTTCGATGGTCTCAATTATCGGGACTGGTTTCAGCACATGCGCCTCCACATGCGTGGTCAGCGTCTTTGGGAGTTTCTTACTGGCGAGTTGCCTTGCCCGTCTCGTCCTACTCCACCTGCTGCACCTGTACTCCCGAAGGATGCTTCCGACGATGCTCGTACAAAGGTTTCTGAGACTTTTGAGAATGTCATGGAGACTTTTCAGACTCAGTATGCTGCTTACAAGACATGGATTGATGAAGATGCTCGTGCCTCTGCTATTTTGGTTGCTAGCATGGAGGTGCATCTCACTGGTGATGTTATTGGATTGGATTCCGCACATGCGATGTAGACGCATCTGCGCAGCCGCTACGAGCCATCTGGTGATTCCCTATACCTTCTTCTTTGTCGGACAGAGCGATCGGCTGCAGCAGGGAGATGCCATTGTGGATGAGTTTTATGCCCAGTTGTCTGCAATATGGCGTCAGATCGACTCTTTGGGGCCAGATGTTTGCCGCATCTGTCAGTGTTGTCAGCGTCAGCAATCTCACATGGAGCTTCGCCGTATCTACGATTTTTTGACACGTCTCTGGTCTGAGTTTGAGCAGACTCGTGCTCAGTTGCTTGCTCGTCACCCTCGTGTGACTTTGTTGGAGGCCCTTGCAGCTATTCGTACTGAGGAGATTCGACTTTGTAGAGCGAGTCTGCTATCATCATCATCACTCCCTTCGGTTTTGGTGGCTTCTCTGGCTTCTACACCTGTTGTGCCTTTGGTTACTACTTCCTCAGTTTTGCCTTCACCAGTGACAGCTGCTGTTGGTAAGGGCCTTCACTGCACCTATTGCAACAAGGATGGACATGTGGAACAGTTTTGCTACAAGAAGAAGGATCGTCGTGGTGCTCATCCTTCGTGGGGCACTGGAGGTTCCTCCTCTCAGCAGAGTTCTGGTACCTCTGACACTCAGCAGCTTCTCACATTACTAGGACGCATGGTTGCTTCTGCATCGTCTGGTTCTGCTGGTTCTGCTGCTCAGTCTTCCGGTGAGAGACCACCTTCTACTTCTCCTTCCTCAGGTACATCACCTTGAATTATTGATTCTGGTGCTTCTTTTCATATGACATCTGATTCCACCTGTCTTACTTCTATTAGTTCTTTAGCTGCTCCTATCACTGTCCACACAGCAGATGGTACCTCTCTTTCTGTCACAGGACGAGGCACTCTTTCAAATTCCTCTTTTCATGTTCCTGCTGTTTCTCATGTTCCAAAACTAACCATGAAGCTCATATCTGCTGGTCAGCTCACTGATCATGGTTGTCGTGTTATTTTCGATTCTGATTCTTGTTGTGCTCAGGATCGTCGCACGGGGACTCTGGTTGGTACTGGCCCTCGCCGCCGTGACTCACAACGGCTTTGGGAGCTTGACTGGCTTCACCTTCCTTCCGCTGCCCCAGTCAGTCTTCTCGCCTCCACCACTGCCTCTACGGCAGCTGCAGCCTCCACCGCATCGTTTGCTCAGTGGCATCATCGCTTAGGACGTCTTTGTGGTTCCTGTATGTCCTCCTTACTCCGTCGAGGTCTTTTAGGGTCTGTGTCTGGTGATGCTTCTCTAAATTGTCAGGGTTGTAAGCTTGGCAAACAGCTTCAACTCCCTTATCCTTCTAGTGAGTCAGTGTCTCAACGTCTTTTTGATCTTGTTCATTCTGATGTACGGGGATCAGCTCCTTTTGTTTCCAAAGGAGGTGATCGATATATTGATGATTTTTCTCGACATACATGGATATATTTTATGTCATCTCGTAGTGAGGTTTTATCTATCTACAAGACTTTTGCCACCATGGTTCGCACTTAGTTTGACTCTCCTATTCGTGTTTTTCGCTGATTCTGCTGGAGAGTATTTGTCGGGAGTCCTTCGTGGTTTTCTTGCTGAGCAGGGCACTCTCTCTCAGTTTTCTTGTCCAAGTGCTCATGCTCAGAATGGTGTGGCTGAACGCAAGCATCGTCATCTTCTTGAGATAGCTCGTGCTCTCATGCTTGCTTCTGCCGTTTCACCACATTTCTAGGCTAAGACTGTTTCCACTACCACTTTCTTGATCAACATTCAGCCCTCCTCTACTCTTCAGGGTGGGATCCCAGTTGAGCGCCTCTGTGGCTAGACTCTTGCTTATTCCCGTCTTCGCCTCTTTGGGTGTGTGTGTGCTATGTTCTTCTTGCACCTCGTGAGCGCACCAAACTGACTGCTCAGTCAGTTGAGTGCGTTTTTCTGGGCTACAGTGCTGAGCACAAGGGATATCGTTGTTGGGATCCTGTTGGCCGACGGATGCGGATTTCTCGGGATGTTACTTTTGATGTGTCTCGTCCTTTCTATCCTTGTCCTTTCTATCCTCGTCCTTATCCTTCCTCCACTTCATTATCTGTTGTTGAGCCGCTTTCCTTTCTCCACTTCATTATCTGTTGTTGAGCCGCTTTCCTTTCTGATTTTTCCTTCCAGTCCTATAGTCACCACTCCATCACAACCTTTGGTCTCTCTGGTGCCTCCTTCTCAGTCCGCACCTTCTTCACCACCGGCATCTTCTCCCGAGGTTGCTCCTGATCTTGTTCCTCCTTATCCTCTCTACTATACTCATCGCCCGCGAGTTGAGGATCCTTCTGATATGCCCTCCCCTTCTGACGGGTCCTCCCCTTTGGTCACTCATTATACTCTTCGCGATCGCCAGTCTGTTCGGCCTCGCGAGCGTTTTGGTTTTGCTACCGCTGCTCTTGTCGAACCGACTTCTTATCATGATGTTGTTGTTCATCAGGAGTGGCAGCATGCGATGGCGGAGGATATCGCTGCCCTTGAGCGTACTGGCACGTGGGATCTTGTTCCTCTTCCTGCGCGTGTTACTCCTATCACGTGCAAGTGGATCTATAAGGTTAAGACTCGCTCTGATGGTTCTCTTAAGCATTACAATGCTCGTCTTGTAGCACGTGGTTTTCAGCAGGAGCATGGTCGTGACTATGATGAGATTTTTGCTCCTGTCGCTCACATGACCACCGTTCGCACTCTTCTTGCTGTGGCCTCTGTTTGACAGTGGTCTATCTCTCGGTTGGACGTCAAGAATGCTTTTCTCAATGGCGAGTTACGTGAGGAGGTCTACATGCAGCCACCCCCTGGGTATTCTGTTCCTGAGGGTATGGTTTGTCGTCTTCGCCGATCTCTCTATTGCCTCAAGCAAGCTCCTCGTGCCTGGTTTGATCGTTTCTGCTCTGTTGTCACTGTAGCTGGTTTCTCGGCCAGCGCTCATGATTCTGCTCTTTTTATCCACACTTCATCTCGTGGTCGGACGCTTCTCATTTTGTATGTTGATGATATGATCATTACCTTCAGAAGATCATACTTAATACCAGTATACCAGGACTAAAGTGGTAGTACAATCAACAGTAATTAGCTTCAGGATTCATTTTCCAAATTTCAGTTTTTAATTGTTTTATTTTTAAATTATTATTTTTATTTAACAAAAAAATCGCATAGTAGATCATAGAACAGGTGGGCGATTATTTACACTCATTTGAAATAACAGAACAATAGCATAAATGGAGAAGATGCAGTGCCAACTAAATGCTGCAAGCTTTCATTCAGTATGGTATCGGGTTATTTGGCTGTCCAGATAAGCCCATCATGCATCTGAAATTCTGCATGGTGCCATTTGCCCTTTTGGAACAGAATAATTTAGTTGAACAATGTTATCCTAGATCCCTTAAAAAAAATCTTTGTAGAATCATCTCATCCCAGATCTCTGATCCAATCTCAACAAATCATGTATCATCCCCATCATGTAATGCGCTCATTTCTGGAACCAACAAGCTCCTATATGTAGCATCTACCATGTCTCAAAGAAACTCTAAAAATAATTAAAAAATAGATCAGGGAATGTGAAGCATTCAAAACTATGATCAGCCTATTCTCCGAGTTTATATGAAGAAAAAGAAATATCTTGAATTCTTGACTCCAAAGTCCAAACCTTCATAGCAATAAAACTAGAACATATGAAATTCAACAGCGGCTTAAAAGTAAGGACAACGGAGAAGTGCTGATTGATTAAAAAGTTATTTTACAAATATTAGAGTTGCTCTTGTTTGCTCATGCATCCCATGCAACAGATGCCAAACAAAGAGGTTTCAAAAAAGAAGAAAACTATTAGGATGTTCATTTCATAATTTTGTGTGCCATTTTACTTAGCACGAAGTATTTTTTTGGTGCAACAATGGCAATAATAGAAAACATCAAATAAACCCATTATCAAATTCTTGTCTCCCTAAAATCATTTCATCAAGTGCTGTAATACCATCCACAAATTATGAAAGTAGCAATGCCACAACAAAAAAAAAGGTAATGGTTAAAGAAACTCTCCTAGTCCAGTATTATCTCCCGTTGACACCTTCCTTAGAATGATGCTAGATAACAGCATGTACCATGAACACACATACAAACCCATCCATGCAAATATGGTGATACACATCACCACCATCAGTAATACCAGCACAACAACATTTAAGGAAAAGCTAAACGCCATAACAAATTTAAGTAACTGATACCTAATTAGCCAATGAAGCTTTCCGCTTCCTTCAACATTGTGACAGTCTCTAAAACATACAGGCACTAAAGCTGAAGACCAGGAGCACAGAAATACTTAAATGGCAACAGAAAAAAATACTACGTGCTCAACAAGAACCCCTTAGGCCCCTACCAACACCTACCAAGAAATTTGCAAAACACCAATGCACCAACTAAACCAACCCCAACACACACACCTCACACAGAATTGGAGACTTGCATGCTGTTGTAGGTGCATTCTGTTGGAGGCATGCAAGCATGGTTCGAAGCATCATGACTTGACTACCCCGAACTACGAGTTCATCGCAAGACGTTACCATCAGTTCATCACAGCACATATCCACACAGATAAACTTTTAGTAACTCATGATAAGACCTAATCGTGAAGTAATCTACCTTGATAACTAGAACAATAGCGTCTAGAGGATTGCACCTCATGACTCACAAGTTACTACCATCGCATCCACCATTACGTTGTCAGGTACAATTTCTTCTACCTCCCCCGAGTTCTCACCTTACCTACTTAAATGTGCGTATAGGACTTACCAAATTGTCACAATGGGCAACAACGCGAGCAACAACACAAGACGCACTCGAAGACATCTATTACAAATCTACAACCAGCGTCACCAACCTCATTGAGGAGAATCATCAAAAGCTACATCTTAAATCCCTTACGCCTGGCACAAAGTACAAGGATACGATAACGCAATGTGCAAAAAAGTTGCGAGGTGAAGCAGATACCACTCGTGGGGCATCCCGTCGAACACCGTCGGTGCACGCCGCGCGCGAGGCCGCCTCGGCCACAGGTGGTGCCATCAGCCGGGGAACCAGACACCGCGCGCCTCCGGGAGAGGTGGAACGATGAGGAGTACGAGGCGACGTCGGAGGAGGAGGAGACGGCGGCGAGGAGTCGGTGGTGGAGGATACGAGGGAACGATCGGGGAAAAAAAACGCAGGGAGGAAGACGAAGATACCAATAATACATGTATGAGAGGCCCATTACCATCAGGCCCAGTAGTTTACAAACCATTATACCAATAGCTTCCGACTTATAGCTGAAAAAGTAATGTAATGGCTTAAGAGCACTGTTTATTTAGGCTTAGATTTTTGGCTTATAACTTAAAGCCAACCTTTAGACTGAAGCAACTTAAAAGCAGTCCGTTTTTAATTCAAGCCAGCCTGTTTGTCAGTCTGGCTTTTGTTGGAATGGTTTATCATTGTGAAGCACAAAAATAATGTAATTCATCAAAAAATTACGACCTTATAGGCATAAGCTAATATCAAATCTTTGCATCACTATCATAGTGAAACCTTACTAAACTGATTAAATATTCCAAGTGAGCAATCAATTGTAGGAAAACATTAAAATTGTTGTTCATATAAAATCAAATTGCAAAACAAAAACAGAGCAAAAAAAATTGAAATTGCTTTCTTGAGCCATACAAACATTTGAATCGTTGTCCATACAATTGTAATTCGGTGCTCTTTCTGCTAATTGAAGATATTTTGTAGCACGATTATAGTTTCCCACAATTAAAATCCCTCATCTAAATAAGGAAAAAAGGGGAAATCTAGATCTAGAACTACACCGTTAGTTTTCCACAATAAAAATTCCTCCATGGAGTTGCCAGCGGTGGCTACCAGCCGCCGATGAGCAGTTCGTGGCGTGGCCCAAATCCTAGGTCAAGGCCAACATAGGTTGAGATCGACGAACGTCGCGGGAGGCCGATGAAGGTCGACGGAGGGCGGTGGAGGTTGCCAGCGGTTGGGCGAGGCTGCAGACGAGTGGCCCGCCGCTCATCCATGCACAAACCCTAGTCCCCTTTCAGGGGACGAACTAGAGACGGCATCGGGAGGCGAGGTGGCGGCGGTGTCCAAGGGAGGTGATGAGACAGTCGGGGGAACAAGCAGCGGCGGAGTCGGGGGAGGAGTCTGAGGAGGACGGGGGAGGTGGCAGCTGCGGAGTTAGGGAGGAATGGGCGGAGTTATGGAGGAGATGACGCTAGGCGACGCTATTTGGGGAGAGGAGGCGGTACCATTTGGGTAATTGCCAAGTGCGATTTTGGGAGAGGACGGGGGAGAATGACCGATGGGAGGAACAATAGAGTTTTTATATTGAGTTTCTACGGGTAAGTTTATCGAAGTTCTATGACAAAGGTCATTTCTATCCCACAAAAACCAAAAAAAAAAAAAATCACCTTTGAACGAGGGAGGGAGGGGCCCTCAGAGCATAGATCAAACTATCATTAGACCTTCCCACTAAACACCCAAATTTTCCTTTTTCAAGCCGCGAGTCTCTGAACATTTTTCAGAGTCACGTCAAACTGAATCTCCAAAGTACGATCTCAGTGTCATGTTGTCCTTACGTGTGATCCTCTCATTAGCAGGATCCATTTCTCGGCACTCTTTTCCTTCTGAAAAAAAAGATTGGACAGTAGCACAAGTAGCCTCCTCCTCAGATTCTCCGATTCCCATAGCTCCGCTTTCTATTCCGTCCTTCGCACGCTTGTGAAGCTGTGATCGCCCAAAAACACGCCTAAAAAGATGGCTCATACCGGCCGGCTCCAATTGCGGCTGCGGTTCATGATCTTTGATTAAAATTTTTGAATTTAGTTGTTTATATTACAGATTATAGAGGAATAGATATTTACTTATGATTTTAGCTGGTATAGATGTTGGATTTTTAATGTGTAGATCGTTTAACTTGTAGACACCGTCTTGAGAAAATACTCCATTTAAAAGTTAGGTACTGTAGTAAAATCCAAAAGCCGTCAGCTTCGGAGGAAAATAAGAGCCCTTAATCTGTTTCACTTTAAAGCGGCACTTGATCACATCACATCAGAATTCAGATGATTCACTATGCGTTCTTCATCAGTTGATGATATATGGATCACTTATGATTTTAGCTGGTACAGATGTTGGATTTTTAATGTGTAGATCGTTTAACTTGTAGACACCGTCTTGAGAAAATACTCCATTTAAAAGTTAGGTACTGTAGTAAAATCCAAAAGCCGTCAGCTTCGGAGGAAAATAAGAGCCCTTAATCTGTTTCACTTTAAAGCGGCACTTGATCACATCACATCAGAATTCAGATGATTCACTATGCGTTCTTCATCAGTTGATGATATATGGATCACTACACATCGCCAGCTCCTCCTCTGTCCTTCATAATCCTCCACGTGAGGTTAGCCAATAACCTTGCCTGCCTGTGTGCTTCCCCTCCTTTTCATTTCACCTTCCTGACTCAAAGGCGTGCCTTTTCTCGCGTTGTTTATTTCTTTCACGCTCATCTAGACTTCCACGAAGACGATCTTTCCTGCGTTTCAGAAAGAGACGGCCGGGTGCTGAATGAAGCTCTGGTTTTACCACTGCCACTCTCAAAGTCTGAAACTTGGGACGTCCACGCGTAACTCCTTGCTTTCAGAAGTTCAAATTTGATGTCAGGTCTCACATGGTCTAACTGTACCTGCAATGGCGGTCAGGCCGACCTTGATCATATCAGATCAAGTCACTTTGGTAAATCTTCCGCTTTCGAGTAACTTGACTTGAGTGACTTGAACTCAGGGATCGAGGAGGAGGATGAGGAGCCATGAGGCAAGAAGAAGTCGAATGACTTCACCGGTATGTGCTTCATAGTGAGCACCGATGATATCTTCGGCGAGAATGATCTCTACAGTGACCTGATGAGGTAAAGCCCACATACAATGAGATATCTCGTGCTATAATTTGCCTAGATCATCATCTTAGACAATGCCAAAAGAAAATAAAGAATCATGACTTTTTGGTTGAGGGTTTGAATGCTGCAATTGCTAGGCTTAAATCATTAGTTCCTAATGATGATTATTATGAATCTTTCATAGTTCTTTACTCTGAGTTAGGCAAACTAAGAACCATTTACTCTGATGTTGCTAGTCAGCTTAGAGTAGCACTTGACAAGAGAGTAGTCAAAAAGGTTTAGCACAAATAATGCCTAAAATATCTGGGCTCACCTAAGTGCACGAACAAGGTAAGCATATGTCAAGGTTTGCAATTCTAGAAAGACAAGCAATCAATTTAATTATATGAATGTAAATTGCTTAAATGTAAATTGAGCACAAAAAAACAAACCAAAATTGACACGGTTGATGTTTACCGTGGTGATTGGAAACATGTCGGTCTCCCTTAGTCTACGTTAAGATTAGCCTAAATGAATTGGACCGACTCCACGAATTAAGCCAAAACACCTCAATCCACTAGTGGTAGCTCTTTCCCGCTCCAGATAGATGAGCTCCAACCTTCACAATTTGGCCTGGTCTTCTTACAATCTTCTTTGAGAAGATCACCACGCACAATACCTCCAACGCCGTCTAGGAGTCGGCAAACTCTAAGAGTAATAAGTCAAACCCCTCGCTTGACTCTCACCATGCAATCTACCTTTAGATGCAATACATGCAATCTAGAGCTGTCCTCCTTGCTCACAAGGTGCAACAAATGCACAATTGAGAGAAGGACCTCACACTAGCTTAAGAAAGTGAAATAGAGTGTCAAAAGTTATCCTCCAACCGACACAAGGGGGTATATATACCCCACACCTTGAAACTAGCCATTGGGATAGAAAATCAGGATTTTCAGAAATACCACAAGCAAATGACCGGTACTTCCGCTCCCCTCAGTAATGGTCAGAAAACTAGCTGTTGCAAGCAAATCCAGTAGTTCCGTCATGCAAAGTCTGGTACTACCAATCATTAAAAGCACCGTAGAACTCGTACGGAACTACCGACTTCCTCGGGGACGAGAAGACTCCACACATGTGTCTTTCTGAAAAAACGTATCGCTACACAAGCCGGACGTTTCGCAAATCAGAAGTACCGCTCACATAGAGTCGGTAGTATCGCTCACTAATCACACCGCTTACACAGAGCCAATAGGTTATCCTTACGGTGGATAACCTAACCCACGGAGGATGGCCCCACAAACAAACTTGCACCCTGTGCCATTCACATCAGGAAATCGGTGTTCATCTTTGCCTCCACTGCCCCTTTGCGGCCAAGGGGTGGGCTCGAGTTCTTGATTTCACTAATAGTGATATCCTCCAACAAGTCAAACCTACGGATTTCGCATCCATCCTATATTGGTGGTAGCAAGCTTCAAACACTTTTCCAACAAAACAGAGAAAGGATTTTAATGGTCTGACCATTTACACCATGCGGAACATCTAGAAAGAAAGAAACGGATGAATGTTGCAAAACAAATCCTACCTTGAGCAACCGGAGGTAAATAGAGCAATTGACGACATCCAAAGAAGAAAGAAAGTCTTCTACTAGAGTTGATATCCTTGTGAGCTCACTCCTTACGCCCTTTCTGCCTTTTCTTTCTTAAGCTCGCGACACGCAGTACCTCGTTATTTAAGCCGATGGTGTGGCAGGTTCTTACTGTACACTTTCATTCTCTTTTTCTCTTAATTGGACGGCAAAGCTCCTACCCTCTTGTCAAAAACATGGTAACCGTGTACCACTCCCACATGGGATGGTATGCCTTCAATGTCCAGGAACACCTTGAATAGAGAAGTTTGGCTTTGCGCTTGCGCTTGCCTGCTCCATGCCCGAAAATGGAGGGAGAAATAGGAGAAGTTGAATAAGCCCTGCTTCAACTGGGTTATAAGTCGTGGTTTCTGACCTTTTGTGCACTGTAATGGCTGAAAATATATTGTATCGACTGTTAGCTTTTTTTGAGTAATTAAATTTAAAAATAAAAAACGTTATATCATCATGCACAATGTAAAAGAATAAGAGGAGTAAGAAAAAGCAAAAAAAAAAGTCGAAAAAGCAAGAAATTAAGAAGACAGAAACTAAGCCATTTGGAGCGAAGCGCTTCCCTTTCGTCGCCGCCTGCTCCTTGAATTCCTCTGAGGAGAAGACAACAAGGAAATCCTCCGGCGCGGAGGTGTGAATCGTGAACTCACAACACGGGATACCTACCCGCTCTTCAATTGCCATGGCAAAAGAAAATAAAGAATCATGACTTTTTGGTTGAGGGTTTGAATGCTGCAATTGCTAGGCTTAAATCATTAGTTCCTAATGATTATTATTATGAATCTTTCGTAGTTCTTTACTCTGAGTTAGGCAAACTAAGAACCATTTACTCTGATGTTGCTAGTCAGCTTAGAGTAGCACTTGACAAGAGAGTAGTCAAAAAGGTTTAGCACAAATAATGCCTAAAATATCTGGGTTCACCTAAGTGCACGAACAAGGTAAGCATATGTCAAGGTTTGCAATTCTAGGAAGACAAGCAATCAATTTAATTATATAAATGTAAATTGCTTAAATGTAAATTGAGCACAAGAAAACAAACCACAATTGACACGGTTGATGTTTACCGTGGTGATTGGAAACATGTCGGTCTCTCTTAGTCTACGTTAAGGTTAGCCTAAATGAATTGGACCGACTCCACGAATTAAGCCAAAACACCTCAATCCACTAGTGGTAGCTCTTTCCCGCTCCAGGTAGGTGAGCTCCAACCTTCACAATTTGGCATGATCTTCTTACAACCTTCTTTGAGAAGATCACCACGCACAATGCCTCCAACGCCGTCTAGGAGTCGGCAAACTCTAAGAGTAATAAGTCAAACTCCTCGCTTGACTCTCACCATGCAATCTACCTCTAGATGTAATACATGCAATCTAGAGCTGTCCTCCTTGCTCACAAGGTGCAACACATGCACAATTGAGAGAAGGACCTCACACTAGCTTAAGAGAGTGAAATAGAGTGCCAAAAGTTATCTTCCAACCGGCACAAGGGGGTATATATACCCCACACCTTGAAACTAGCCATTGAGATAGAAAATCAGGATTTTCAGAAGTACCACAAGCAAATGACCGGTACTTCCGCTCCCCTCAGTAATGGTCAGAAAACTAGCCATTGCAAGCAAATCCAGTAGTTCCGTCATGCAAAGTCTGGTACTACCAATCATTAAAAGCACCGTAGAACTCGTACGGAACTACCGACTTCCTCGGGGACGAGAAGACTCCACACATGTGTCTTTCTGAAAAAAACGTATCGCTACACAAGCCGGACGTTTCGCAAATCAGAAGTACCGTTCACATAGAGTCGGTAGTATCGCTCACTAATCACACCGCTTACACAGAGCCGATAGGTTATCCTTACGGCGGATAACCTAACCCTCGGAGGATGGCCCCACAAACAAACTTGCACCCTGTGCCATTCACATCAGGAAATCGGTGTTCATCTTTGCCTCCACTGCCCCTTTGTGGCCAAGGTATGGGCTCGAGTTCTTGATTTCACTAATAGTGATATCCTCCAACAAGTCAAACCTACGGACTTCGCATCCATCCTATATTGGTGGTAGCAAGCTTCAAACACTTTTCCAACAAAACAGAGAAAGGATTTTAATGGTCTGACCATTTACATCATGCGGAACATCTAGAAAGAAAGAAACGGATGAATGTTGCAAAACAAATCCTACCTTGAGCAACCGGAGGTAAATAGAGCAATTGACATCCAAAAAAGAAAGAAAGTCTTCTACTAGAGTTGATATCCTTGTGAACTCACTCCTTACGCCTTTCTGCCTTTTCTTTCTTAAGCTCGCGACACGTAGTACCTCGTTATTTAAGCCGATGGTATGGCAGGTTCTTACTGTACACTTTCATTCTCTTTTTCTCTTAATTGGACGGCAAAGCTCCTACCCTCTTGTCAAAAACATGGTAACCGTGTACCACTCCCACACATGGGATGGTATGCCTTCAATGTCCAGGAACACCTTGAATAGAGAAGTTTGGCTTTGCGCTTGCGCTTGCCTGCTCCATGCCCGAAAATGGAGGGAGAAATAGGAGAAGTTGAATAAGCCCTGCTTCAACTGGGTTATAAGCCGTGGTTTCTGACCTTTTGTGCACTGTAATGGCTGAAAATATATTGTATCGACTGTTAGCTTTTTTTGAGTAATTAAATTTAAAAATAAAAAACGTTATATCATCATGCACAATGTAAAAGAATAAGAGGAGTAAGAAAAAGCAAAAAAAAAAGTCGAAAAAGCAAGAAATTAAGAAGACAGAAACTAAGCCATTTGGAGCGAAGCGCTTCCCTTTCGTCGCCGCCTGCTCCTTGAATTCCTCTGAGGAGAAGACAACAAGGAAATCCTCCGGCGCGGAGGTGTGAATCGTGAACTCACAACACGGGATACCTACCCGCTCTTCAATTGCCATGGCCGCCTCCACCGTGGTGACCGCCGGGTCCATTGAGCGCCGGGTGGCACCCACATACGCGACCACCGCCTTCTTCAGGCGCAACTCTAGCTCATCAAACGTGGTGGTCCTTGGGGCAACACAAACACCCCCGACGGTCGGCAATTGGGGTGGCTTGGCTTGGCCAGGATCTCTTCCTCCTGCACCACCGGAGAGGTCGTTGGTGAGAGAGTTGGGGTAGTGGCGCGACGTCCTTCTGACCCTGCAGCCGTGTCGTGGAAAGCAGCTGCCGGAGACAACGACCTCGGCTTGGAGGACGGAACCCGCGACAGGCCACGGTGGCGCGGGGCTCTACCACCCCAGCTCACAGGACAGGACTCCGAGGCCTCTCTTGCAGTCCTTGATGTGGTGCCCAAACAACCTGCAATGGCAGCATCTCGTCGGATTGCGACAGTCCGCCTTGTGATCTTCCGCTAGGCAGTTCCAGCAGTGCCCAACGAAGTCAGCCGGGATCCCCCCCTGCTCCAGCTTCTGAGGGACACGACGAACGGCAGGGGCTTGGGGGCGCTCGACGCTTCGCTAACGTCGCTTGGGAGCGACCACTTGCCAATCCTCCCCCTGTTCGACGGCGGCCTGAACCGCCAGGCAAGGGTGGCGAGGCCCAAGCCTCGACGAGACCGGAACGCGGTCCTGAGGGAGACACCCCCCAACGCCGCCACCAAGTACGAAGCCGGGAGGGAGGGGACCTCCGTCGGCACTGCCGCACTGGGCTGGGCAGAGAGGCCTCTGCTAAGATCCAGACACCTCTCGTCCTTGGTACGCCCAGCAAGGGTCGGCGCCCGCGCGGTGGAGGACAACTCAGGGGTGCCCATGGAGGAGGGAGGGTGGACGAGGGTGCTGGAGCGGCAGGGCTCGTGGCTGGTGGCAGGCGACTCCGTGGGATAGTGCCGAGGAGGGGTAGGGGCGCTCTCTCGCTCGTTACTTGGACATCCAAGGAAAAGGAACATGCATGTACATTTCCATCTTGCAATTACAAGTACAATTGTTTTCTTTTTTTCTTCCCCATGCATGTTAGATTCTTCTCAATTAACTTTGATCATAACCTAATTAATTAAAGAACAAAACCTAAAAAAAAGGAAAGAGAGGACAGAGGATGTAGATCAAGATTTGGTTTTTAACTAAAATGATACTATAACGACTGTTAACATTTTTAAGGTATTTAATTAAATAAAAAAGAAGAAAAAAATAAATATGAAAAACACTATTATATCTCCAAAGATAATACAAAGAAAAAAATCATATTAAAAAGCTAACACATCTCAAATGGATTTTGGTTTCCGGAAGCTAGGAGCCAGAGGGTCCTCGGCTGTGTCTACGTCAGCCGCCCTGCAGGTAGACCTTGCAGCCTTCGTCCTGGCCCTTGGTGCCGTGGAGCTCGCCGCCGTTCTCCTCGGCGTCGTAGCTGGCATGCACGCTGTAGAGTACGTAGACCAGCACGGTGGCGGCCGAGAAGAACCCGAACCGCACGTAGGATGGCCGGTCCAGTGATCCGAGCAGGAAGACGTTGAGGAACACGGATGCCGCCGGCACCCACGGCATGCCAGGCACGCCCCACAGCTCGGGCTCGTGCGTCTGCGGCACGAGCGCCTGGAACGCGCCGACCGTGGCCACCGCCCCCACGGCGCACGCGGCCAAGAGCCCGACCTTGACGCCGCCGCGAGGTGCGAACTGCCATAGCAACATGAAGGAGAGCGCGATGAGGGAGAAGGCGAGGATGAACGCGAGCGTGGGCCAAGCTGAGGCGCGGCGCCCCCCGCCACCGCCGGGGGCCACGTAGCGGCGGTACACGACGGCGTTGGCCACCATGTAGAAGACGAAGAGCGTGCCGATGGAGACGAGTTTGAGGAGCACGTCCAGCTCTGTGAAGAGCGCGAGCGCCGCCGTGAAGAGGCCTGTATGGAAGACATCAAGGAGCAACCGTCAGAACCGCAAAACCCGAGGTGGTAACTGATAACTGCTTGACTTCTAATTCCACACGACGTGTCACCGTCTCGCGGTTGAACAGAGCCGTGCGACCCTTGTGTGAGCGCGAGACGATGCCGAGTAGACACGCACGAGCACAACGCCGTCTGCTACGTACGAATGCAGGTGATTCGACGCTGGTTTCGATCAGAATTCAGAATAGACCAAGCACCAGTAGTAATCGAACAGAACTGAAACCGGTGCGAGTTGTAAGGCGGGAGAGGAGGAAGAGTTTGTACGTACCTAGGAAGGCCGAGGCGTTGACGGGCGTGGCCGTCTTGGGGTGCACCTTGGCGAGCCAGGCGGGCATGACGCCGGAGCGGCCGATGACGCAGAGGTACCTGGCCTGGCCCAGCATCGCCACCAGCAGCGACGTCAGGATGCCGAGGCTGGCGCCGGCGCCGATCACGTTCGACACCCACCCCCACCCCTCGCTCCCCTTGAACGCGCCGGAGAAGGGCGCCTCCGTGTCGATCTGCACAGCACAGAACACCCCCCCAAAAAAAAGGAAAGAAAAACAACGTAAGTTCAGGTGAAGCAAAAACTGCAGAATTTTTACCATATCAGTTCCAGTCGTCTGTTCATGGTCCACTCGGAAAAGAAAGCATACAGAAAGGTGAATTTTTAGATGCCTTATTCTCCTAGAAAGCAGGTTCCGGGCCACAGCAGATTCATCGCAACATCACACGACCAACATCCCAAAAAGGGAGAAAGAAAAACAAGGGAAGAAAGAAAAAAAAAAGGTGTTACGCATACTGGAATCGTATGCCAGTGGCATCAACTGTGAGCAGAGCACCCACTGTTCTACTGAATCTATAGCCACTTGAGCTTCTCTTAGGCAATTAGTTGCCAGAATTATCCTGGCCTTCCCTTCTAGGTGAATATTACAACCTATATATATGCCTATATAGGAATATCAATTTTCCTATATACAAGGCAATGATTTAGTAAGCTGAATCAAGAGGTTGTGGCGCTGACACGTGGGCCCAGGAACGTCAGAGCAGAGTGCGCGGCGCACGTACGTACCGCGTCGTAGGGGAGGAGCATGGACATGGAGGCGGCCATGAGGCAGTAGAGCGCGGTGACGAGGACGACGGAGCCCGAGACGCCGACGGGGATGTCGCGGGCCGGCCGCTCCACCTCCTCGGCCATGGTGGACACGGCGTCGTAGCCGATGTAGCTCAGGTACACCATGGCCGCCCCGTTGAACACGCCGCCCACGCCGTGCGGGAAGAAGCCGCCCGGGTGCGCCGGGTCGGCAGGCCGCGTCAGGTTGCGCGCGTCGCCGCGCCAGAAGCCCATCACGATGATGAACAGGATGAACGCCACGTGCACCGCCGTCAGGGCCATGTTCAACACCGAGCTCTCCTTGGTGCTGCCATCGCAGATCGAGCGCAAGGGAAAATCTTTGTCAGAACTCACGAAAGTCTTTGCCTAGAAATGGTTTCCGAACGAGAAATCAACAAATGAGCAAAGGATTCGCAAAAGAAATCATGTCAAAAACGGTTGCTCCGTCTTTCGAGAAATTATTTTCGAAATATTGTCAAGTTCTTGCTTGAGAGGAATGGATTGTTCTTCAATTTTTTTTGACGTGAGAAGAAAGATGTGACAACTAGTAAGTAACAACCAGAATAGCTACTTTCTCCGGTTCCTTTCTGGAGAAATATTCGCTGCAATTGCCACAAAAGCCATTGCAATGGAACTGATCCTCTCTGGGCCTGATTGACTAAGCTGCGGCTTATGACTTTTGGTTAAATTTTTTGAATTTTAGTTGTTTACGATAGAGATTATATAGAGAGATACTCATTTGTGATTTTAGTTGAAATAGATGTTAGGCTTTTAATATATTCTATAATTAATTTGTAGACACCGTCTTAAAAAATACACTATTTAAAAGTTAGGTACTACAGCAAAAACTAAAAATCGTTTTTAGAAGCCGTAAAGAATATGGCCCAATTTAATTAGCTCCACTTGCTTACAACCTTTTGGAATGTAGCCATAACAAAGCAACAAGGTTGTAGGAGCGGATGGTTTCAGGATGTAGAGCAAGTAAGGGAATGAACAAACAGCAACCACCGGGAAGCACCTACACCTGTAAGCGCGAAAACCCAAAGGTGATCCACACTTGCAAGATCAAAAATCACAAAAAAAAATAACCAAAATGGATAAAATAGGAACCCCGTTTGCTTTGGAGTTTGGAACCTTGCTGGAAAGAACTCCGATATGGTCAAAAAGTGCTGTGACAACAGGCGCAGAACAGACAGTGCAGAGAACCACAGCAAGAGACAACGAGACCGACACTCGTCAGGAAAGCCAAGAGATTTTTTTTAAGATTTTAGTAACAAAATATTTATTTTGGCGACTTCAATGCTATGACGAAGCGTTTGACATTTGAGAACAGTACTGGCATTCTTGCAAAGCTTGGCTGCTTGAGTGTCGTACCTGTAGCTGATGCAGACGGAGATGAGGAGGATGACGCCGACGGCGACGAGGTCGACCTCGTTGAAGCCCTTGGGGAGGCCCGGCACAACGAGGCGCCACTTGCTGGGCGCGTCCACGCCGACCGCCGTGCCGAGGTACGCCGTGAAGCTGCGCGCCACGGCGGCGTTGGAGAAGACGTACTCCATGATCAGGTTCGCCCCCGTCAGGAACGCCGCGAACTCCCCTGCACGCACACAACATCCAAACACAGCCTTCTCCAACGCCAATAAACAGTAATAAACAGTAATGATGACACTGAACCCCAATGCTCATACGTCAATACCGATAAACAGTAATTTTTTTTATAAAATTTACTAAATTTTATTAGATCACTGAACCCCAATGCTCATATGGCTTCGCCCCTGCAACCAGTCAGACTGCGAAGTAGCAGAGAGTTTCAGGAAAGAATGGCACATGTTACATGCAAGCTAGAGATAAGCACGATGCCCCCTGTTGCGTACTTGCATGCAGTGAACAGTGTACAGCCTGAAGAATATGTGCAGGGGAACTGCCAATGCTAGAGGTAGGGAGTTACAAGCAAATTACAGGGAAGATGTTGGATGTTTTTTTTTCTTGGTGATAAGGAAAATGTTGGTTGTGCAAAATGAGTGGAGCCTTTTCTTTCAAGAAAGTCTAGGTCCCATTTTTTGGATATGCAAACCGTCTTGGAGATGCAAGAAAGGGACTTCCAACATTATTTGGATATGGATATGTGTGTGTAATAAAAAATTTTGTTGAAAGTCACAATCCAACTTTTTTTTGTGAGGAATATAGTATTAACATTTTTTTATTGTCCATGCCAGTAGTTTCAAGTAAAATTGCATCTAAGGCAAACCAATGTAAAGCTGGGCAAATTTAGGTCTTCTACTTCTGAAATGCATGCTTCGCTACAAAATGGTACTATATCTTTCTCACAATTTGATTAACTTGGAAGAACAGTACTGAGGATAGATTACAGATAAATCACTAAAAAAAACCGTCCAAAATCCAATAAGCCGACAAAGAAAAACATATCTTTTTTGAAAGAAAAAGAGGGAAACATATCTAACCTTAAGAAAATGGGGAGCTAAAGAATCCAACTATCCGAGAAAAGAAACATATATCAAAGGGACACTCTATTGCTCCCAAACACACAAATAACGACGACTACAACACAAAAACAGCAGCAATCAATAACATCACAACTGCAAAAGTATTCTAAATTTTTATCAAAAATATACAAAACGACAAGAGAAGCAGGCTTAAATATACACAAGATTGCAGATAAAAGAATGCTGGTACTTTTGAGCAACTGGACAAACGGAAGAAAGGGAAAGATGCACAGATAATCATCAAATATTCAAACCCTTTTTCGCCCTCGATGATATATGTGTTGTGTCATCAGTCATCAGTCCCAATGCCGCGAATTTGCACGAACAAAAACCAGCCGAAACAAGCGAGGCTGCTCACCGAAGGTGACCCGGAGGTAGCTGAAGGCGCCGCCGGCGACGGGCATGTCGACGGCGAACTCGGTGTAGCAGAAGGTGGAAAGCAGCGCGCAGAGGCCGGCAATGGCGTACGACACCACGACGCCGGGGCCCGCGTACAGCCTGGTGGCGCGCCCCGTGGTGACGAACACCCCGGCGCCGACCATGCCCCCCAGCCCGAGGCCGACGAGGTCCGGCCACCGCAGCGCGCGCGCCATGTGCGCCCGGACCGCGCGCGCACGCGGCTCATCTCCTCGCCGGCCGCCGTAGCCGCGCACGCCCGCCGCGCGAGCAGGCGCGGCGTCTGCGCCAGCGCGCGGCCGTAAGCTCTCAGGCTCGAGAACGAGCCGCCGGCTCCGCCGTACGAGCCCATCACCAACGCGTCCTTGTCCATGGCCGTGACTGAATCACACGCAAGAAGGAGACGTGCCAAGAATTAGGTGGGTTCTTGGGCGCGGTACGCTCCTCGAGGGCTCCGAGCGGCGAGTGAAGTGAAGGGAGGTATATAAAGAGATCCAGGTGGCGGTGCTGGTAGGGGTGCAAATAGATCGAATTCGAATAGATATTTTGTTATCATATTATAACTCATATTTTTTCTCTGGATTCTGTACCAATCAAATTCGGTGTCGGATCGGTCGGGATTAACCCGAGCCGTTTGCACCCCTACTTGTTTGTAAGGAATGCATGCAGTACAACAAATCCGATTGCGAGTAGGAGGACGTACTGTCAAGAACTTGATGTTACTACTTAATAGCTGATGTGGAAGATTTTATTTTACTATTGCAAAAGAAAATGAAACGTCAAATAGTAGCACTAAACTGAAATCAAACTTGAAGACGTATCGGATTCGGACGGATATTGCTGTTACCATATCCTAACCCATATTTTTTCTTCGGATTCGATACCAATCGGATTCGGTGCCGGATCGGTCGGGATTAACCCGACCCGTTTGCACCCCTAGTGCTAGGGAAGGGAGCGGCGGTAACTTCTCGTCGAGATTCGGTAAAAGGTGACGGTAAATGTCTTCATGAGAGAGATGGAGCGACGCACAGGACCGTAGCAAACTTTTTTTTGGGATGAATTGTGATTTGTTGTATCTTTATTGAAATGGTAAGTGATGTTTTATTAATATATAGGTTTTGGTCCTGTATGTCAATGAGACATTACGAGATATTTTATCAAGTGGCAAAGAAAGATAGAAAAATCATCAAATCTCCTTTTTTAGAAAAGGTGTGTCTAAACATCATCCAGATGTTTTCTTCCTTTTTAGAAATTGACTTGTAAATAAAATGTTTTCTTACAATAGTTTTTATTAGATGTTTGTATAAGTCATCGTACGAGTTGTTTTAAACGGAGTGGTTTCTCAACATGAGTATCTCTTCGTTTCTCAGTCTCTCTCGTAATCAACTAAAAACTAAAAGTCGTAGTAAAAAACCACAACATTTCTGAACAGACCTAATGTGAGATATTGGTGCCTATAAAACCTAAGGAAATATGCAGATACATATTAGTACCCCGTTATACTCGTGTATTCAGAGTCAGAGCGTGTAAGACAAGTTTTTGCGCTACCATGGAGCTCTCGATATAATGATTTTTGCTTTCGAAGACTCGACATGGTGACGTATAATAAGTACAGCCTTGACGCTTCCCTTTTGCAATCCTTTTCCTTTGGAAATGCTGAGATTCTTAGTTTACATAAGTTGGGTAGGGTCTTATAAAAGTTCACATCACGTACAAATTAGTTACTAGTAGACAAATAGTCCATATCCAATAATCCAGACAACAGGAGCACTCAAAGTTTATACTGAATCATGTAGTACATCATACAAATGGCCTAACCAAAACCTAGATAAATCCACGATCTGCCATCAGTACCCCCATTCTATGGGTAACTTTGAGAGAGAATATGTTGGCTTTTGGTTGTAGTTTTTAAATTCTGACTGTTCGTAAAAAATAATATATAAAGAGAAATAATCATATATAATTTTAACCGATATAGCTAAATTCAGTATAGTATCCCCATTCTATGGGTAACTTTGAGAGAGGACATGTGTGCCTTCGATGCTGTGGGTTCTTTTTAGCTGTTGTTTTGATTTTTGGGTGTAGTTTTTGAATTACGTCTGTTGGTAAAAGATAGTACGTAAAGAGAAATAGTTATATGTGATTTTAACTGATATAGCTGAATTTAGTATATTATCTACTATAATATACCTGTAGATCATATCTTAAAAAATATACTGTTTAAAAATTAGTTACTATAGCCAATAATAGCCAAAGTCTAAGCAAAATCCTAACGAAGGCACCCAAGATATAGCCATTAAATGTGCGATCCGGCCGCTAGAAAATGTTGTTGATGGGGATATCTGCTATAGTCGGATCTCTTTGATCTATTTTTGAGCAATTACTAACTTTTGCAAGCGACGTAGACACGTAGTGATGTGTTAATGACCCGTAAGCTTATATTTACTTTCATTTTAACGTACGAGAATAATGGAAAAAAGCGAATAAAAAAGCTATTTAAATCTTTTTGTAAAGTGATCACAAAAATATAAACAAATCAGCGTACGTGCAATTGTTTATAGTAGTACTAAATTCATATTCATTTTTAGGCTGTTAGCCTGTTACAATTTAGCCGAGACGTAATAAAATTCTAGATCCGTCACTAAATAAGGGGTCACTTTAATTATTTACGCTACCAGGCTGAATGGATGACCAATTCCGGCCAGAATGGACTAGAATGGCCGGTATTAAGACCAGTATGGGATTAAACCTGTTGTGTGCCATTTTAAGAGCCGGTATGACATGTTCCAATAATTCCGGCCGATACCTGAATGAAATGGATATGCTTGGTACAAGCTGCCCAAAGAGTACTGAGAGGGGGAACCTTAGATAGGAACTATACTCTATACATGTCTGCAAAACAGCTGTTGGAATTTTTCATTCCTCTCTCTCTCGCTCGCTCTTTGTACTATCTTTTTGCTTCGTGTCAAGATACCATGTTATGAATAGCGCTTGTATTCAATATGAGGCCAAAGGGCCGGTATATATACACAAGGTACATATGGTAAATATGAAAAATATGAAAAAAGTCTTAATACAACTCTATATGTATATATCTCTAACATATATCTCTAACATGAACAACACTGATTTTTTTTGCAGGGCGGCTCGGCAGCCGCATGGACCTGCCTAATGTCGGCCCCCGGCCTCGCCTGCCAAGCTACACGAAGCAGTATAAAGCATGTATGGTCAGTCATGTCTTTTAAACTCAAAGAAAGAATTTTTTATAAAGTGTTACATACATAAACAGTTTGTGAAAAATGGAGTTGCGAGGCGTTTGTCTATCCTTGTCTTTGTCCTATCGCTCCCTCGTTGGGACATTAATTGCTGCAGGGATCATCTAGGCATATCACATCGAGTTTTGAGAATTTGCTCTTTTGGTCTTTTTAATAGGTGGGTACTTTTGAGCTTATAGTTTGATATTCTACAGTAACTATTTTTTAAATGAAGCATCTTTTTAAGATGGAGTTTACAAATTAATTGTAGTACACATTATCTCAACTTCAAGTATCTCTCTCCAAACTCTCTCACGGACAACCAGAATTCAAGAATTTAAACTAAATATCATAAGTCACAGCCCAAAAAATTACACCAAATATTCACTTTTCCATTCGGTATAGAAATTTATTTATTCCTTGTCAGTTCATTGTTCATATCAGATGTCAAAAGATCATCATTAATATTTTGTACTGGTAGACAACAACAGTCATCTTTTTAAGAGGACAACAGCATTTTTTAGGGGAAAAAATCCAAAAAAAAAACTAGTAATAAAATCAAAGGTAAAAACTCTCTTTGGAAAAAAGAAGTTAGTATTAGATGAATCACATAGAGCATTTCAGGCCATTGCTCCTTTAACTTTTTAGGTCCTGCTGAGAACGCAAGAATATCCAAGGAACAATAGAAGATTTAAATTCAAGTGTAAGCCTGGAATAAGGAGGGCAGGACCATTTTATTTGTAGGTGTGACTCTATTTGTAAGTAAGCAACGAAATTGAAGGGCTCCACGTAATGGTTTTAGGTGGTGATCATTTGGACATATTTTTGGTGGCTTATGGCTGAAAAGCACTGTAGCTGACTGAAAAAACACTGTAGTTGATAAAGGTTTATTTAACATAATTAAATTTAAAAAATTAAAAAATATACAAAATATGTTAGCCCATCACAGACAACGTAAACGAATACGAAAAAAAAAGAACGGACAAAAAGCTAAAAAAAAGGCCAAAAGTTCAGAAAAAGATAAATTTATTAATAGTGAAAAATAAGCCAGAAGCTGAAGTCGAAACGATGACAGCCTTAATTGGGAGAAAGGGAGTGACAAAATAGACAGGATGGAGTGTAGGTTACTAGGTAGGCCCTTCGATAAAGAGAAGGTCCAGGTTGTTGCTAACGCACATAACGGTCTCCACTACCATAGTAACGTTCATACATGTGAAGCTCCTTTTTCTTAGTAATTCATCTTGTGTTTTCCCTTTCCCGCCCTTTGGCTATGTTTTTCCATGTATGTACTCCGCAAGATAGGGGGTGTTCTTTTTTGCTGCAGCTTATGGCTTTTGGCTGAAAATTTTGAATTTTGGCTGTTTACGGTACAGATTACGGAGAGACCGATACTCACTTACGATTTTTGCTGGTACAGATGTTAGGCTTTTAATGTGTGCTACGTTTAACTTGTAGATCTCGTCTTGAGAAAATACTCCGTTTAAAAGTTAGGTACTGTAGCAAAAGTCAAAAGCTGTTCGACTTCTCACCAGCCGAACAGGCCCTGTTTCTTGGAAGAAGCCGTGTGTAACAGGTTTGAATATACTATCAAGTAGGTAGTAGGGAATTCATCAGCAAAAAGATAAGAATGGCCAAAAGATCCACTACAATTTTATGAATCTACATGACTTCAGAAATTTAGATGAGTGATCCTTTGAATTCTATGAATGTCTACAACATGGAGTTTTTTAGATTCCTACATAAATTAAAATTTTCTATAAAATTCCTGCGAAGGGTAAAATATATCTTGACAAGTGTTTCTAGTGTATGAGGATCTCACGAAGTTCCCTTTCGTTTGGAAAAAAAAAAAAAGGAATGGATCGACCTAATTGGACAAGGGTGGACACAAGCTCGTTGGCATGTTTGCTTGCTGCCTGGAAGTCAAGAGCTTGTCGGGACCATGTATGGTTGCCGACCTGGCGCTCAGGCCTAGGCGACCAAAAAACGAGTGCTTGGTTTTCAAACGCTCAATCCACCGTTCCTGTCATCGATCCTATGTCTCTGTTTTCATAAGTTATCGATCCTATGTGGCTAACATATTTTTTATATTTTTCAATTTTTTTAAATTTAATTATGTTAAATAAGCCTCTGTCATTCTGATGATTTTTCACCAAATTCAAGATGTTTTCATATAAGTTTTAGCTTTCAGCCGAACCGATTACCACCTTAGTCTCAGACACATGTTATCAACCAAACAATCTGTCTTGAGGCCAGAAAAAAAAATCATCAAAATACCAGACTCTACCAATTTTTCTAAACATGAAACTCAGGACACCAACCAAAAAGTCCATACCCTGGACGCAGCCGAGAGCTCGCTGGGATACTCTTTGGTTGCTGACCTGGCTTGCTCTCGGGCCAAGGTGACCAAAAACGAGCGACTGGTTACCAGCCTCTTAGGCGACTTGATCGACTGTCCCTGTTTCATTTATCTAGCCTAACAAAAATTATCAAAATATCCGATTATCTCTAAACACCACTTTGTGCTAGATACAAGCCTCAGCGCATCAACCAAACAAGCTCGTAACGTACAAGATCTTATTGACTGTCCTGCGCCGATGACAAGTGGGCCTCCCATTCTGACAAGTGCCGTCCATGCCTCGAGCGGTGTGCTTGCCATAGCCAAGCCACTAGGGTGCCTGTTCTTTTTGGCTGCGGTTTATGACTTTTAGCTAAAATTTCTAAATTTTGGTTATTTACGGTACAGATTACGGAGAGACCGATACTCGCTTACGATTTTGGCTGGTACAGATATTGGGCTTTTAACGTGTACTACGTTTAACTTGTAGATCCCGTCTTGAGAAAATACTTCGTTCGAAAGTTAGGTACTGTAGCAAAAGTCAAAAGCCGGCCGGTTTGTGACTTGCCAAACAGCGCTCTAAACTGGCACGAAAACCCCGCACCATGGTGCCGCTCGGTTGGACTGAAATAAGTTGGTTTATGGCCCGGTCGCCTGCGCGCCTCCCCTCTGTCGCATTTCAATTTCCCCACACCGGCCACTTCGGACCAAACCCCGGCGAGGCCAAACCGATAGTCTCCCTCCTTCCCGGGCTGCCTCCCTCCTCCCCTGGCGGTCGCCTGACCACCGAGGAGTTCTATGCGCAGCACGACATCGCGTACTCGTCCTCCACCTTCGTCAACTCGTGGGGGCTTTGCATCTTCACCCAGCACGGTGAGCCCCTGGTACAAGCCACCATGGCCGCTGGAGCACCTACTGTGGGCAGCAGCGGCGGTGGTGCTGACGTGGCGCGTGGCCTACACCCGGGGCTCCATCCCGGAGCAGTCGTTCAAGCCTTCAAGGTGGAGTGGAAGCGCGCGCTGGGGTTGCTCACGTGTGCTGGGAGTTACAGGCATGGTTCGAGGAGGTGGAGCTGCCGTTGCTGGTGGTGCACGGCAGCGATCCAGTATACTCCTTCCCCTCTACAGCTCTACTCTCTCTCTCTGCTCTATGATGGCTTGTGGGGATTAGGGGATCATGGGATGGCGACGGGAGGAGGGAGGTCGAGGTCGAGGCGGTCGTGGGCGCTGGTATGCCGGCCGTGCTCCCTGTGCTGGCCATGCTCATCGGACCAGGCTAACCTGAGCACGACACGATATGTTGTGCCGTGCCGCCTGATGAGCCGGCTTTCCAAGCCTGACTCGTCCCACCATTCGTGTCGTGCCGGCACAGCCTGCAACATGGCATACCCGTGCCATGTTTGGACCGTGCCAGATCAGCCAGGCCTTATGCTGGTACAGATAAATTCGGTCCAACTCCCAAGCCAGGTCTTATGCTGGTACGGATAAATTCTGTCCAACTCCCAACTCTAAGTTGTGACTTGTATAGCTAGTACGTGCTGCATGCTGTGCAATATCGCTGTACGTACTGATATGGGCTGCCATCCGCAACTGTCTCCACCAGCCACAATCGAGCTTTAGCCGGCCCGCAAGACTGGACGGCGAAACCGACGACTTAACCAACAACAACTGAAGGATACATCGCATGCTATGTACTAGTACATTATATTGCGCACGGCCTCATCCGCACGCACGGCGACGACCCTGCCCACTCCAGAAATTTCAATCGGGACAGGAGTATCGATCGATGATCATTGATCGGCGATGAAACGATCGAATTGCTAATCATCCATAGCTTTTTTGTACTAGCTTGGTTGCATGCATGCTCGATCATGTGCTTCTCTTGAATAAATATTTCTCTGTAGATTAGTGAATCATCTTCTTCATAAATTTCGGGAACAGTGAAAAAGATGAAATTTATGAATAGTTTTTTTATTCGTCTCTGAATTGTTAATCATCCATAGCTTTTTTGTACTAGCTAGGTTGCATGCATGCTCGATCATGTTACGCACCAGCCCAACATATTCTATTGACGGGATTTGGTTATTGGCTACTGCGATCCAAATACTGAAATGCCATGGGCATGCATGGACAATAATCAATTTTGGAGGTCTCAATTGGCCTTTCTGTCCCGGCTGCCTCTTGCTGCCCATAGCAAACAGCTCAAATTAAAGAAGTGGTGTTTACAAGTCGTTTGTCAAAACACAGAAAACAACTACTGGTTGCTATAAGTAGGGAAGCAATCGGAGCGGATACGGACGGATATCGTTTATCCCCTATCTTATTTCATTTTTTTCCTTGGAGTTGGAGTCGGACACGGATAATGTCAGATATCTATTTCTCCATTCCGTATCCGTCCCATAATCTTTCGGACGGTCGGTCTGACGGAAATTATCCACTTCTTTGCACAGGACATTAAACAGTATGGTACAATCAGAACGAACATGGAAAGACTAATTACTGAGATGTTGAAGGAAGAACACCCAGTACCCCCGTTTGTTTAGATATGACAATCTGCCTATATATTATTTTGTTTCTAGGTGAATAAGACTTAATGAATTCAGCCTGCCAATCTTTTGCCGGTCCTCTCTATTTCTCTCTATTTCTGTCTTTTTTAAGGAAAGAGTAGGCGAGATACGCAGAACAGGTATAGAAATACAGAGGATAAATGAAGTCTTAAAATTTTCTCTAAATATTTACCAATCCTTTACTTCAATTACTATAAAACTATGAAGATTAAGGATGGAAAATCAAGACAAAATCTAGCAAATCAAGAAGCTAAAAAATCGAGCAATAAACAGTAAAATCGGCTGTACCACAACAGTAATGGTACAATACTGACATTACTGCTACAGTGCCACGGTAGTACCACTACAGTGATTCGGCCTAACGAACAATAAGATAATCATAATTTTAAAACCAATAATGCATGTAATTTTTTATCCGTAGATCCAAATAGATTGAAACTTGATATGCACCTTCTCTAGGAAGTCACAAACCTATTACAAGCAACAATCGAGAATATCATTGTCAAAATTGTGACATTTTTCCATTTGAAGAAAGGTCGCTTTAAAATCGGACAAAAACAAAAAAACTGTGAATAAGACTTGCTCGTGGGTGAATAATGGCCAAGATGGCTCTAAATATATTCCCACATATCACAGCAAGCGAGAATACCAAAGAAATCGAGCCAAAAATAACTAGAACAAGAAATCACTCGAAGATGCCAAATTAAGTAAAAATCGGATAACTTCAAGAACTTGCCAAACCTGATGTCATATATGGGAATTGATTTCCATATGATATCTCTATCACTTACACGTCCTTAGCATCCACCAAGATCAAAAAGGGGAGTGAGGATATCAAAACCAATAAAATCAAGAGCAAATAAATGAAAACAAGATAAATCCATAAAAGATGACAAAATTGATATATTGCTAGTTGAAAATGAAGGTTTATAGACACTCCATCTAGAGGATAAAAGAGTACAACATAGTACTCACACTTCTCTCAATGAGCAAGAGAGGATGGTTGGATGGTTAACTACAAGTCTCCATACCAACCTGTTATATAGATGGGTTAGTCAGCCCCATTTAACTCTTAGTGGATACTATCTACTTAGCACACATGGGAAAACCCGATAACATCTCACACATAGGTTTTAACTCACACACTACTACGCACGCTTTTAAAGTGCATAAGCATGAATGCACTAAATCCTTAGTCTTTGATCCAACTTAATCTTCTCAGCTTTTTCTTGATCTAAACCTCTTTTCTAAGCGCCACTCAAGCTCTGTAGTTTTGATCCAAACTAGTTTTTGATATTTTTGTTAAGTTACCAAAATACCCTTTCTTGACATAATCTTTACATTTCCTTGCAAACAATCATTATGTTTGCCACGTGAAGGTGCATTACTAGCTTACCACGCATCAACTAGTCTCTTATGTTCTGGTTTCACCAGACCACGTCTCACTTGGAGCTACCAAGTCACATGATGCAACTCATCGCTCGAACTACCCTTCAATATTTCCCACCTTATGATATGCTTGAGCTCAGTAATTTCACTCGGCATTCTTGATCATTCTGGGACTCAGCTCCTCTATGAGCATAGCCTCGATCCTCGTCATTGACCATGGTTGACTCTAAGTATCACTGTACATCCAAAGACCAAGAAATCATTTTCGAACACAAATTCTTCACAACATGACCCACATTAATCAAAACATGCTTTAAGGCAACATTAATGCACTGACCTAGGTTAACCCAAATCGATGCATGACTTAGTTTCCCAAAAACCAAGAATTTCCCTCTAGGCCAGTATTACCGCTAACCACAAGCCGATACTACTGTACCCCTGCATCTCGCAACTGAACCTCTCTGAAAAATAGCTACCGCCTTGTAAATGTGGTATTACCGCTCAACGGTCTGACCACCGTGGTACTACTGGCCAGCGGTATGACCGCTGTGGTCATACCATTCCCGATAGGCCTACCCATTCCCGGTAGTCATACTGGTACCAAGCTGGCTGTCATACCGATTTCCCTAAAAATTTCAAAAAATGATCAAGACAAAATGCAATCTTTGTAAAATCAAACAACCACTTTACAAAAACTTACAATAGTTCATCACAACATTATCCTGGACCTTCTCACATGGTCCTCCAATCTCCTTTTTGATGAATCCATTGGCAATTCTTCAATAATACAAATAGGAGATGCTTTTAGACATAGAGAGAATTTTGTAAAGAGATGCTCAAAATGGTAATAAGAGAAACACAAAGACTGAAAATAACCATATGAAGCAGAAATAGAGTGAAGCTAATAAAAATGATAAGTGTTCCACAAAAATCTTCAAATCTACCAAATAAATTGAAAAATCTCACTTTTAGTCCATATGAAAGAACAATTATTCCATTTGGCTTTGGTCATGATGAGAAGAGATCAAAAGATTAAGACAATCATAGCAAAATATTAAAGCTCTAATTTAGCAGGATTTTATACAAAAACTCTAAAACATTCTCTAGAAATGAATTTTTACCAATTTGTTTCCTCCTTTGACAATGGAATTATCAAGATGTATGAAAGAAGATCAAGCATATATAAAATAAAGTGGTTGTAATTTATTTATTTTTAGCTTAAGGGCCCATGAAAATTATCGAAAGTGACTCTACATGTATTACATCAAGCCATATTATGTGAAGAAACTATCTTGATCATGTCAAATTATATACAACCAAACTAAAGCCAAATGGGCAATAATCTGAAATTGAATGATTTTTTTAGCATGTCAAGTTGCTCAAGATCGTAGTTTAGCCAAATGTATCCAAAAATGAGCCAAACCATGTTAATAACCTAAATAGAACTAACAAGCTACAATTGAGTCAATTTAGGGTGCTACAAGTTTAATGTTGAATCATTTTGTTCAAGCACATGGAATTAAGCATAATTATCATATTTAGCACTTGCTGAAATTCATTTTTGGTTTATCTTAGAAAAGCAAGTACTGGACTAGAGCTATCCACAATTGCCTCCTAAGTTTCAACCTTTTTTCATTTTTTTTCTTAGCTATGTGCTAGATCTCAAGCCTTATTACAATCATCCCAAGCAAAAAACTTAAAAGATTGGTCTAGATCATCCAAAACCCTCTGAGTTCATGTCTAGTGCAATGACAAGTTGTCGTGAGAAAGAATTGGTGATATTAGTTTTTTGCACAAAAAGAGACAACTTTTAATTTTTAATTCAAAAACAATGAGCTACTTCTTATTCCGTAAGCTTTACCCGACCCGAGCCGCAAAAGCCTAGGAAAAGTAAACATATACTTCAATAAAGAAATAGTATAGCTCAATCTAAAACTCAATTTAACTTCAAGACTCAATTTAGCCTATTTAACATGGCATAGATCATAAGAGGATCGCTAGAGCAAAACTAGTAACAAGATCCAACAAGACATGATTTAGTTCAAGTTTATCACATTTAAGATAGCTAGCATAGCAAAAGCTATAAAGAAACATGATAAATCTAACAAACTAACACAGAACATAGCAATATGTAAAGTAATATATCATGTCACACAAGAATAATAGTCAAACTTCCATGTAGGTATATTATATTACAAGTTGCTAAAATTAAATATGCAATATGATACATGGATGCAAAAGAAGTCCAACTCCCTCTCAAAACAAGTCAAAAGGAGTAATAACCCGACTCTCCTTGCAAAGAAGCAAAACGAGAAGAATCAAGCACCTTAGTGAAAATATCTGCAACATGCTGCTTCGACTTTACAAAGTGAAGCACAACACCACCATCCTCTACATAGTCTCTAAGGAAATGATATCTAATGTCAATTTGCTTGGTTCTACAGTGTTGCATTAGGTTCTGGTAATGTTTATGGCACTAGTATTGTTACAGAAAGAGAAACACTATCTAAGGTCAACCCATAGTCCCATAGAGTAGATAAGATCTAGAGAACCTAAGAGCAACTACTAGCAGGAGCTATATACTTCGCCTCGATAGTGGACTATACAACAGAGTACTTTTTCTAGATGACCAAGAAATAAAAGATATGCCTAAGAAGTGACAAATACCAGAATTACTCTTCCTATCTACTGTACAGCCTGCAAAATCAGTATAAAAAAGTTCGAATGGAGAGTGCAGGATCAGAATAATATCAAAGTTCAAAGTCAAGAGTGTCCTGAAGACTAAAGAAGAAGGCCAGCTCATCAATCACACTCATCTTGAATTCCATGGTCACAGAATCTAAAAATCTAGACACCAAAATATGAGAAGAACCACCAAATATAATGTCATCCACATAAATCTTAACAAGTAAGAAGTCACTGCCATACATAAGAGCGAACAAAGTTTTATCTACCATTCATATTTTGAAATTATTTTGAAGAAAATTTTAAGCATATCATACCAAGCTCTAGGGCCTCGCTTCAATCTATATAAGGCTTTGAAAAACTTACACACATGGTTTAGAAACTTGGAATTTTCAAAACCAGTCAATATTAAGTACTAACTTATTTGTGTTACCTCGCATATGCTTCGCATCAATGTGTTTTCAATCATAAATTCACAACAGCAAACGAACAGTGAGAAGGTAGCGAGTAGGGGTGGAAACGAATTGATACAAATTGAATAGTACTCTTACCACATACGAATTCGAATATTCTTAAATATATATACAAATTGAATTTTGCAACAAATATAATTCAAATCGAATATCTACTCAATTCGACCGGATCCGGATATACTCATGTAGTATGAAGATATTAATGACATTTTATTCTCTTATAGTTACGCTTAATTATTCCGATCCATTTACTTCACCTAAAGAGAATTCACATTAAATTAAAAACTTGTTCAACTAATTAGCTGTATTGCAATAAAATACGTATATTGCTTCGCCGAAATATAAATACGGATACGAATAGTCTAGATAAAATGACATTTTGGATGATAAAAACCTATAACATATTCGTATCCATAATTTTTAATACGAATTCAAATACGAATAGAAGATAAATTATTAATCAGATGAAAAAATTACATCATATTCTTATCTCGTCGAACACGATAATCGACTAATATAAATAATTTATATCCATTTTTCATCGTAACAGTGAGTGACATGAATGAATGTAGAGGACGTGGCGTACGTACGTGTGCAGCTGAAGACGAAAGCGAGTCGCCAACGTTCCAGTACACGTCCTCATCGTTTTCATTTTAGGAGCAGGTTCATGGCACGATCAGTAGATAGCTCGACATCAAACGCATATGCGAGAAAAGAGAAGTTTTCAAGAAGAAAAGAGATCGATGCCGACAGCTCAGCCTACGAGTACATGCAGATCGATCGATGCAGAGTACATGACCGACCTTTTCTTCCTCGATCGTGCCCATGCGACTGTGGCAACTTTGCGCAAAGAAAACTGGTAGGGTGTCAAACTTGACCGTGGTGTTAGTCGGATCCACACCCCGAACATGATATATTTCAATTTAAGATGTGAAAAAATATCTAGTGTATAGTCCGGATAAATTCAGTTCAGTCTGGGTAATATTTTCATGATCTAGCTCAGATAGTCTAGATCATTCCACCACTGAGCCCGAAACGTAATGAAATTCTGGCTCCGCCACTGCGTGGCGTCACAGCGATGATTCATCGAATGTGTTCTTGAAGTAGTGTTCAATCTGAAACTATCAGAGGGGCGCAGATTGGCGCATGCATGCACTAAGGTTCAGGGATCATTGGTTTAACAGTGCGAAGATGCATGTGGATGTTTCCTTCTGCAGCGAATGCTGCAAGGGAAGTATAGTAGGGAAGCTAATACCAGTGCATTGCGTTACCAGTAATACTGCTACGGATTAAAAGAGAGAGAAAAAAAGACGAAGCTACGAGTGAGATGGTCAACTCACGAAATTTGACATGCCAAATATCTTCGTACGGGAATTGAGTTTGTTTTATTTAAAATTGCTGTGTTTCGAAGGGGCCAAAGTGAAAAAAACAAAGAGCTACTGTCTATAGCCTCGGCCCGCTCCCACTCCCCTCCCTCACATCATCTATTCTCTCCCTGCCGCCCCCAGCCATTTCCCCACTGTCGCTCCTCGACTGTTCCCCCACTACCGCTCCTCCCCCCTCCTCTCTTCTATTCGGTGTTGGCAGCTTCATACCCATCCTCCGCCTTGCCCTGCCCTCTCCTGCACCACCGACGGCAGACGGCAATCTCATTGCCTCGCTGCGTCGCCGTCTTCCCCTCTTCGCTGCCACCACCCCGTCCAACTTAATACTCACAACGCCGCCATCTCAACCGTTCCTCCCTCCGTCATTGCCCACTACCCTCCGTTACCACCTACCGCTGAGCCATCGCCTCCCGTCATCCTTCGACATCATATGTGTAGTGGTTACTTATCAGCTACAGGCGCGATGACAACTTCTGTAAAGGCAACGCCCCGAGCCGGCCTCTCTGTCTATAGTTTACTACGTGTTTTTTTATTCCCTAAGGAGACTCCATCACACGTCGCCCGCCAAAACCAAAAAAAAAAAGAGAGAGAGAGAAAGAAATAAAGGGGCAGAGAGAGACTAATCCCTTTGCTGACACGTCAGTCAAAGGAGTTACCACGCGGCAGCCCCACATGTCAGTACCTGATAAGCGAACGCATTCGAGAAAGAACTTAGCTAGGAACACCTCACCGTCACATATTTTTATTTCCCAGCTTTGCTTTCCAGCAACGCCAACCCCCGAGTTGAGGAGCGAGCAGGAAGGGACGTCTCACTCTCTGACCGTGATCACTCACCCTCCTGACATGAATAAATAATCCAACTCACAAGCTTCAAAGCCCAAGCAAACACATTCCCACAGTCACAGAAAAAAATTTTGCACCGCTGTTACATACCAAGCTCTGCGATCCTGTGATCATGGCGAGCACGCGTCTTGAGGGAGTGATGGATGACCGTTCTCCCGCGTGCGACGGCGGCGGCGGCGGCGGCGGCATCGCGACGGTCATCGAGGACCTCCCCATGGACGTCCTCGCCCTCGTGCTCCGCCGGCTGGACGGCGCGTCGCTGGCCGCGCTCGGGTGCTCGTGCTCCAGCTTCCACGAGCTCGCCAGCGACCAGGACACATGGCGCAACCTCTGCCTCGCCATGTGGCCGTCCGTCCGCGACGTCCTCTGCTGCAGCGGCGACGGCTACCGGGCGCTCTTCGCCGACGCGTTCCCGCTCCCGGCCGCGTCGCCGGCAACGTCCGACGCACCCTCCCTACCCAGCCGGCTCGTCTCGGCCGTGGACCTGCATCACAAGGGCGTCTGCATCATGTCGCGCGTCGTCGCGACGGACACCTCGTCGGCGTGGTTCATGGGGTCTCCGTTCCGCGTCGACGCGCTCGTTCAAGAGGGCTTCTCGGCGCCGTGGCCGATCACGCCGACCGAGCTGGCGCTAAGCTGGATACTTATCGACCCTGTAACCGGCCGGGCCCTGAACGTCTCGAGCCGGCGCCCGGTGTCCGTCGACCGGAAGTGGCTCACGGGGGAGACCGTGACGCGGTTCACCGTGGTGCTCGGCGACGTCGCTCTGGACGCGGCGGTCACGTGCGACGATCGGTACGGGCATGTCCGGGAGGTCAGCCTGTGCGTGGAGGACGGCGAGGGAGGCGGCGTGAGCGGCCGGGACGGGCTGGCCGCGGTGACCACGGCCATGGTTGGCTCGAGGCAGGGCCATGGAGCGGCGGCGGCGGCGAGGCGACGGTACGATGAGTTCGCGAAGGGGAGGAGGGCGAGGAAGGAGTGGAAGGCGAGGCGGGAGGGCATCGTTGACCTCTGCTGCTCCGGCGTCGGAGCGGCGGCGTTCGTGGGGTTCCTGGTGATGCTGACGTTCCGGTGACCGTGCGACGTCCGGCGAGCGCGCGCGTGCGCGCAATAAGCAACGTAAATAGTGTACATTGCTGACACGCACGAGGAATGTAAATACGATCGTGCCGTAGGTTGTAGGGTCGGCGGTCATAATGTATAGTACAGCTAGGGGTGAAAACGGGTCGGATTCGGTCGGATATTGTTGTTACCATATTCTAACCCATATTTTTTTCTCCGGATTCGGTACTAATCGGATTCGGTACCAATCGGATTCGGTGCCGGATCGGTCGGGATTAATCCGAGCCGTTTGCACCCCTACTTGTTTGTAAGGAATGCATGCAGTACAACAAATGGAGTAGGAGGACGTACTGTCAAGAACTTGATGTTACTACTTAATAGCTGATGTGGAAGATTTTATTTTACCATTGCAAAAGAAAATGAAACGTCAAATAGTAGCATTAACCTGAAATCAAACTTGAAGACGTATCGGATTCGGACGGATATCGGATTCGGACGGATATTGCTGTTACCATATCCTAACCCATATTTTTTTCTCCGGATTCGGTACCAATCGGATTCGGTACCAATCGGATTCGGTGCCGGATCGGTCGGGATTAACCCGACCCGTTTTCACCCCTAAGTACAGCTCGGAACCAAAACTTTCTTTTTTCCTATTCATTTTCTGAAAGGGAAACTTAGAATCCTAGAATCTTTAACATGGCCATTTGCCCATGCGACTTTCATGCTCAATCTCATTACTGATCGTTAGCTCATTCTTTTGCCCATTTTTTAGAGCCAGGAAACCTTTTTTCTTTTCTGTATGACAGATCCATGTTAAATGCTTTATGTTACTCGATGTCATTTTAGTATACATTATTTCTTACATTCGAAATTTCTTCAAAAAAATATAATCTGAAGTATCAGTACCATCTCCGCGTGTTGGAAAGGTAAATGAAAATAAAACTGGGACGAAAAAAAGATGATATTTTAACGTTCTTACACAGTCCAGTTCTACTTCCATTTTTTTCAATTACATAAATGTACTATGACATTGACAATACAGTTAATTGGAAACACGGAGCGCGACAAATGCTACCAACCATTCATATAAGGACTCTACATCAACCCATCAAGACAAAGCTATACAAAAGTTTAAGGACCACCTTACAAAACTCACCAAAAACACAAGCACCCTTGTTGCAGCCAGCAACCATACAGCCTAGCAAGCTGTTTACATATGTGCATTCTGCAACTCCCGATAAACTAGATCGATGAACTGGTCACTCTGTTGGGCATATAATAAAGAGTTAAAAGCATATAAAGAACAAATTTGATGTCTAGTATTTTTCGATGTGAAACATACCTGGACAAGTCTCTGGAGGGCGTCCTTAACTTTATCCCTCGAAATAACAGGCCCATCGTTGTGTGCAGGGGCAAGGGAAGGAGGCGGAGCAGGTGGTGGAAAAGGTTGGAGTAGTGGGGTGCCATACGGAGGACGTTGGGCAGATGCTGAAGCTGGATGAAGAGTTGATGCTGTAGAAGTCATTGATGGAACCGGCGGCGCTAGTGACGCAGAAGAGGATGACGGAGGCGCAAAGAATGCCGGTGTTACAAGATTTATTGAATGGCTAGCATGGGCATTAGTGTCCTGGAGAGGCAGTGGAGGAGCTGATGAACCCCCTAAAGGAGGGGGTATTTGATGCGTCGGAGTAGCAGACGGAATAATCAGTGGCACATGAGAAGATGCAACGCTCTCAGTGGACGGATGCACTCTTCCAACCATTGGTGCACTCGATACACTCCCAATGCTAGCAGAGCCCTGTAGATTTGTATAAAAGAAGAATTCAGGTGTGTTTGGCACTGAAAAGTTCAGTAATAGTACAACATATACAAAACCAAGATGCAACGATGGCCATTGAATTCAGAATCCAGATAAATGAAGATTTATTATTGATCAAAGTCCAACATATTGCAAACATATACTATCTGATGGGCAGTGTGAAAAATGGAAAAATATTTTAGAAGGAAACAAGAAAAATTTGAAAGAGAGCATACACTGAAGTAATTTGCCAGTGATTCATCAGGAGTATCAGAAACAAGAGTGGATGTTGGCGGAGGTTCAAGGGGGCCATCTATAGCAGCAGATGTAGGAACTGCCTCCAATTCCTCAAACTCACTGTGGCACAATAGAAGAATTCAGCATAAATTAAACCAATATATTTTTTCATTCAAAAGTCATAGGGAAAAAAGAAACCTTTTTGTGGAAGCCACTTTTGGTTTTGGAGGCACTTTGGCATAAGCATTCAGTATCCTGCAAAAGAAAATGGATGGAGTGGAGCACAGCTTGAGAAATGGTGTCGATAAATATTCATACAGAATTTTACCAGGGCATGCCAAGGTATAATAGTTAAAAACCTAGACAGAAAAAGGCAAGGACTTGGCCCTTAACACAACAAAGTTCATGCTAAAGCAATCTTAATCATGCATACACATGCAAGAAATATACCCGACTAATAAACTATGCAGACCTGCGTTCAAGAAGGCGGCCTTGGCGGCCGCCTAGGCGCTGGGCGGCAGGGTGCCGCCTGGCCTTGGCCCCTAGTCGGGTGGCTGGGCGGCGAGGTCGCGAGGCGGTCCAAGGCGGGACCAAGGCAGTCCAAGGCGCGACCAGGCGGCCAAGGCGCGGCAGATGTGCGGGCGGGCGCGATGGCCATGTGACACCAAGGTGGAGAACAAAGGAGGGAGTATATAAACCGAGGGAGGGGAAAAGAGTTACCACACACGAGGCCGCCGCCGCCGACTCGCCGGATTCCGCATCACCAGTAAACGCCGTCTCAACGGATTCCGCCTCGCCTAGGTGTGTTCCTCCTCCGCCTCCCCTCCCCTTCACCATCTTCCCTCCAGCCGTCCGTCGTCTTCTCCACCTCGCCTCCCCTCCAGTAGAGGGGACATCTTTCACTCGCCCGTCCGGCGCTCCCATGGCCGCTGCCACCGGATCCGGACTCCTCGCGCTGGATCCTACCACAGCCGTTCCCATGGCCGGACGAGGAGACGCGAGCGGCGAGGGAGGCGCGTGGAGGAATGGTGCGGAGGGGGTGGCGGGGAGGAGCGGCGTGGATGGGGCGGTGCGGAGGGAGGTGCGGAGGGGTGCGGAGGAAGCGCGTGGAGGGCGGCTCGGGGTGGGAGGCGACGCAGGTGGGGCGTGGTAGGCGGCGGGTCGGGTGGGATGGGAAGGGTTAGGGTTAGATATGCAGGTGGGGTCGGGTGGGTGGGAAGGGTTAGGTTTGGTTAATTTTTGTGATTTAGTCCTCGGGGTTTTAAAAATTACGAATAGACCTTTTCTCAATGGGTTTCTTTCTATTTAGACCTCTCTAAATATATATATTAGACGAATTCTAGAATCTTAATTTCTAAAGTTTGCCGAATCGAACACCCGAATCCGAGTCGGACTCCGACACCCGTGTCCGAGTCCTAGTAACACCGATTATTATTGCTTAAGGTAACAATTTTCTTCATCTAAACATCAAATACTATATATATACATATATATATATACATATATATATATATATATATATACATACACATGATTGTTTATTTTCGCCTGCTGTCCTCTTTTTTAATTTGGCCACCTAGGCCCCCTAGGCGCTAGGCCCCACCTCGCCGCTAGCCTAGTGCCTAACGCCTTCTTGAACATTGATGTAGACTAGTGCTTTCAATTATGCAAAATAATGAAGCACAATTTGCAGAGACAGAAATAATTGTTAAAATGAAAATATGATTGTTGTTTTATTTTGTACAGTGCAGTAATAATGACACCAAGTCAGGTGGTCATGTTAATCTTTTCCGATAACTTTCAGCCAGACGATCACAACACCCTATTCCACGGAATATAAGAAGAGCATGGTGCTCCTACTATGAAAAAGGACCACAAGATCATGATACAACAACCTCAAGTATGAAAGGATCGTGAGCATGTCCTAAGCCTCTGCGTGATGGGGGAATTTCAGTTGTTAGGATGCAAAACTGTGGTTACCAGGGAGGAAAGTTAAGACTGTTTACGGGGGCATAAATCTCTGTGTGGTTACTTCTTATTGCCTAATGAAATGGAGGAAACCACAGCTATCTTATGTATTACTTCCTGCCAAAAGGTCAGATCAGAATCACCTATTGTAATTACTAGCTTACAAATTGGCCATTGTAATACAACAACAAAAGAAAATCTAACAGCCTTTACGCTTAGGACCAAAGGCAAATTACTTCATGGCCTAAAGGGAAACACCGACTGTCCATCAGTTTTTCGGCACAAAGTTCATAATTTTCCCATCACAAAAGTCCTACTGCCTCTACAGAATGTAATTCAGCCCAACATTGCTCCCATTTTTTAACCAGTATTTGATAGTTCTAAAACATGCACTTCTAGTTTAGCCCCCAATTTACACAAGCAGATGAGATCAGACCATTTATTTCAATTAAAATTTTAAAATATGCTTCAGTAACATGCATTTGATTTCCAATATATATCTCAGCCACAGCATAAAAAGGCCTCAACATGACAATAGGATACATGAAAAGCATTACCTTCCAAAAAGACTTGCAACAGCTTCGCAGTCATGTTGATTGTAAAACCAAATACCATTTACTTCTTGTGCAGCATTCCGGTACAACAAATATGGAGGTTGAAGTTCATATTCAAAATCACTTAATAGATCCTCCACCAGATTATCTAATAAAAAAATTAATATTGAACTTTTAATGAGGAATCCAGCACATGAATCAATTGACTTCATACATATAACAATTAACAATTTAGCATCTATGCACCATCTACTGGTAGAAAAGTTACTAGCTATTAGTCTTAACCAACTTGTGTTAGATACAGTTCTATCCCGTAACTGATGAACAGAATGAGACATTTCAAAATGATCTTCTACTCATAGAGGTTTACGTTGTATCCACCTTGTTCCCACTTCCAGTGGGTTCACATGAACAGCTCGAATTTTGGAAGAGTTCACACCAGTTTCTACACAACCCTTAACTCATAAAAGTAATTACTCCATTAATATCTCGGTAGGCGACCTCAAATGAATCCATTGATCCAAAATTCTTGTTCCACTCATTGCCAGACTTCTACACAGCTGTCCTGAGAACCCTAGTACTCTAGGATCAGCCAACTGGCACCGATCCCATGATGAGACACTACAAAGACTACTCAGCTAATCACGCAAAACATCAATAACCGAATGAAACTAAACCAAGTTTGAGGCAGAATATGCTTGAAAATGAAAGTTGAAACCACAAAACACCATTCTTCGGTCTTCAACATGGCTCGACTAGGACATAGCTTGCCATTGTTCACGGACAATCAAACCACAATAAAGAGGTACTTAAGCACAATTTGTCATCTTTCCTATTTGCATAGGTTTAAGCAAAGGCATTAGGATTGTTTCAGTGACCAATCAGGAGTGAGGACGCCGGAGCTATAGATCACATCAAATGGAATGCTCAGAATCACACTATGCGTCGTTAAGTTTGTGAGTAGCTCACATTGCAGCTATCAGTGTACAGAATAGTACTACTTCATAAGAGCATCGGTTCAACGCCTAAAGCACGCAGATGAGTTGATGAGGTTAGATCAAAGATTCACATACCCGTGTTTCGCCTGTTCATGACGATGAACTGGAACCTCGGCTGCGAGTTCCTACAACAACACAAACCACCCCAAAAAACAGTCAGATCTCAGTCGCAACCCCAGGCGAGAGCAAAACCACCCATCAAACCCTAACACCCTATACCCCCCGCCTCGCTCACCTCTTCACGACGAACAACGAGCCCTCCACGTCCTTGCGGCTCTGCACAAAGCAAGCAAACCCAGAGCATGAGCCCTCCAGAACCACAAAATCGGATCGGACCGGATCCCGGTGGATCGCACGGTGGCGCGAGCGAGAGGGGAGGGATCGCGGCTCACCCACTGGTTGAGGTCGATGTTGAAGTCGTAGAGGGTGACGTGGGCGGCGGTGATGAGGATGTCCTCGACGGCGGGGTCGAGGCGCTGCAGCACGGTGAGGTTGAGCAGACGCGTGCCCTCGGCGTCCATCGCCAGGTTCGGCGTCACCTTCCCCGCGTTCACCGGCGGCGGCGGCGGCGGCGGCATCGCTCGGTCTCCGCGTAGGTGCTGGATCTGAGAGCAGCAGTGCAGGGGGATGTTTGAGGTACGGGGAGAGGGGCCTCAATGGCCTGTTTGAGGGCTTAGGCCCAAGTAATGTGGGCTTGTGAACTGCTTGGGCCGACCAAACTGTGCAGTGTCGGCCCAATTCAAGGATCAAAGATTCACATAAATAGAATTTTTAAATAATCAATTTTTAATTTTGAATGACAGTATTGTACCTACTTTATTTTTTTTTGCAGTTTTGATCATATATCGCTCCACGGTTGGATGACTTAGGCTAGGCGCCTAGTCGCCCAACGGTTGGGTGATAATCCTATAGTCGTCGAACAGTTAGGCGATTTGTAAAAAATATAATTATTTTATTAATTCAATGGAAATAATTGTGGGGGTAAATGACAGTTATTGTAGATATGTAACATTTAGGAAATTTTGTTTGTAAGTTATTTTTTAGATAAAAGTGCAGACAATGTCAGTTGATTCATTTGTGATTTTTAAAGATTGTGAATGGTACAAAATTTGTTGGACTCGCATAATATTATGAATGATTCATTTGAGGTAGCAACGATTCATAAGTAGGAAGCTAAATGATATTGCGATGCAACCGGGAATTCATACACGGAGAACTTTGGATAAATGACGTAAGGAAAACAATATTATTGTTCATCCGACAAGGTGATTACATGGCACGCAGGCTAAGAAACTAAGAATGGTACATGTATGCCTTTAGGGAATTAGAAATACATAGGACATATGGACGAAGAGCATCGAACTACTGTGTGGAATGTAGTCATTTGCCATTGTAGCCCAGCTCATCGTTGTAGTCCTCGCGCGTTGGCCATGGCCATGGCCGCCAGTTCACGCCTTTTCTAGCGCTCCTCCTTACTAGCCTCCTGCTCCCTACGCCTGCACGCCTCTAGGTGAGCTTGCGTCTCCCGCCGGATACACTCGTTTCGATCTTCATTGTAGCGCCGCTTCTCCATCCTCTCGCGTATCGTCTGGGCGTCCTACTCCTCATAGTTCAGAGTCCACTGGTTATGCGGGTGTGTCTTTCGGTCGATCCATTTGTGGTAGACGCATAGCGGATCTGGAGACTACGGGAAGAGGGGAGAACTTGTTAATACGTGCCATACAAGAGAACTGGTAAGGAAATATATTGTAACATGTTCTTACCGACTGCTGATAGTGGGCCATGTCCCAACACCGGTCAGGATAGTCCCAAGTGTAGTTACCGCAACCCTAGTAACGTATGTCCAAGTTCAACCGCTCCTTAGACTTGAAGAACTTGCATGCATCCCTGCACCAGTAGAGGGGGCGTCTCCCCACAGGCGAGTCTTGCAGCGAACGCTCGGTGGGAACATTAATGTATGGTTTAGGGTTCGAGGTATGGGAAGCTTTGCTTGGGGGAGGTGGCCTCCTAGCAAGCTTCATTTGTTCCTCTTGGGCTGCAGCAGCCCTTGCGAATTGAGTGATCTCCTCCTATTACTTCTCCATACTAAATAATGATATAGTATAATTTATGAAAGTTAGATAAAATCCGAAAAAGCTTGTCTATATACCGTTAGAATTCTTTATAAGGATATAGTGGGCGTCAGCATGTGACTCGAAAAAATCCACTAGAACATAAAGAATCGTTACATTACACCCGACTCCAGTGCTACATCATCGAGCTGCTAGTTTCTCCAGTTACAGATAATTGCACCAAAGAATTCAGAGAACTACTAGAAAAGCACTTACTATCCGTTTTGTAATGAACTATCCGTTTTGTCTTGCCTCCAAGAAAACCAATCGAAGCCATCACCGCCAACGCCCTGTAAACGGCAGCGCCATCATATCCTCCTGGTCGACCATTATGCATGGCGAGTACGTTTCACCACTGCTCGCCTCCCGGCCGGCAACCGGCGTGCATCTGCTTCACCTTCGTCAGCTCCCTCCTCCTCTTCCTCGCCTCCGCCGCCGCCGTCGCCGCCTTCTCCCTGTCGCTCAGCGCGCCCTGCAACCCGGCCACCACGCCGCCACCACCCTGGGTGCTCGACGTGCCCTTCTGCTTGTCGACGTCGATTGCCAGCGTCAGTGAGCATGGGTCATCATCGGTGTCCTCTTCGGCCGTCCCGCCACCCGGACTGCCGCCCCCGCTTGCAGCGCGCGCCTGACCTTGGCACGGCTGCGGGTAGGACGACGGCGAGCCGCGCGTGTCGGCGACGACAGGGTAGTACCACGCGCAGGGTGGCAGGCAGGGCGGCGCCGGGGCAGGTCCCGCGCCCGGGTCAGCGTGCTCGTACCCTGGCGGCCAAGAGCCCCAGACGACCGGCACGGTGCACAGGAAGCTCGGCTGTGGCGGCGGTGTATGCGTTGGGGGGGTGGCCGTGGCTGGCGGCATGGCTTCTGCTTGCCGTGCCACTGGCGACGTGTCCATGGCTTCGGTCACCGGTGCCCACGCCTTCTCGGCTGTCGACCTGGCCACCTGCGGAGAAACGCATCCACGACCTGTTCAGGGCCTGCAAGAACCGACTAGAACACCCACGTACGCGGCCGTATTGCATTGCACCAAGAAAGTAGCGGCACATGGACGACGGCAAAAGATCGATTACGTCTAATAAGAGGGAACAGATAGTATTTTACTATTATCCAAGCATCTCTCTGTCAGAGCAATACCAGTAGTATACAAACAGCAGCAGCAAGTTCACAATTCGGCCATGATTGGTAGGTGTACGGCAGCGAGAGCTAGTGCCTAGTAAAGTGCAGTCATGTGGCCTTTCTTCAGGGGGGACAACTGGATGGAGGCTTGGAACACACTGGGTTCTGTTTCGAGCTAGCGATGGGTACTAGTAGTGCTACCGATAGCTAATGATAAAAAAGAATTAAAGCGAGGAAAGCGATAGATGGTGTGCCTGTTCTTTCAGCTGCTTGTTTGTCTCCTTGAGCAGGAGGAACTCCTGCACCACCATGTCCTTCTCCTGCATCAAGCAAGTGTTGGCCGCTTCAGTTAAGCCAAATACACGACCAAAACCCTTGGTTATTGTCAGGGTATTACAGTATCGGTGTGCTAAAGAATCAATGATACATGGATAATGGATGAAGCTCTTAGCACTGCACCTGGAGTTCTGGATCAGGGAAATTTTTTTCGGAGGGAAAAATTTTTCGTCCACAGGCGAAAGAACCGAAATACCGAAATTTCGTTTATTTCGTTCAAATTTTGGATGAAAAAATTTACATTTTTTGATGAAATTTAACCAAGTTTGAATAAAATTTGACTAAATTTCAAATAGTATCAAATTCAGCTGAATTTTAACCGAATAAAAAGTATTTCGGTGGGGAACGAAATGGACGAAATTTCATCCGAAATACGAAATTTCGGACGAAATTGAGAACCCTGTTCTGGATTACCTTTCTCATGCTCTCGTTCTGTGATGACAAATCTGCAACTTTTCTTGCCAATTCATCCCGGATCGCCTGATTATAGGGTGCAAATTAAGCACGGTCGATCGAATGTGTAGCACAAGGCCGTGATCAATGATGTTAATTTACAGCGTCAAGCGGTTACCTGACGGCGGCGTATGGTTTGCCGGGCGGACTCCCGGTTGGCGAGCACGCGCCGCAGCCGCTTCGCCTCCTTCTCGGCCTAATATTGCACACGTACACAGCCGGCGAGCAAATTAGACAATGGTGAGGGGAGAGCTAGCACAGAATTTGCGACCACGTACGCAAAGTTACCTCGGTGAGCATGTGCCGGGGCCTGGGACCGTAGCCCGGCGAGGCCGCGGCCACCTGCAGCGCCTGTTGCTCGGGGTGCCCGGCACCGGCGCTGGAGCCGCCGGAGCAAGACGAGGAATGGATCCCGACCTTGCCCAGCTCAAGGCTCAGCCCCGTGCTTGCGGGCTCCTCGTCCTCGTGCTCGGCCGCCGTCGCCTGCCACCACCACCATCAAGAGACCGACCAAGGCATATACATATACTAGTATACTATACCAAGAAGTTAATTCTTTGGAACCCAAGGAATTAGGCTATGGGTAAGATAAGAAGACCTGATTACCTGAGCGGCGATGTGCTGCACCGGCGGCATCTGCACGGCCGCTGGCGCTCCCGGCCCAGCGCTGGCCATGTCGGCCAGCGCCATAGCCGCGTCTAGCTCGACGTCGGCGGCGACGCCCCGGCGGCATTGCCTCTGGCCATCGCTGCTGTGATCAGACATGGGGTTCTTGCATTTGCTACCCTAGCCGGAGAGAGTAGAGACGGCGGTGCCAAGCGAGTACGGCGGGGCCCCGCTCAATTAAGTATCTCTCCCCGGAGGCGGCGTTGGGGAAGGACAGGTGGGATCTGTAGACCGGCGTCGGAAGGCGTCGGATGTGCGGGCGCGAGGCATCTGGCCCGTCCGCAACTGCCACGTCGCGGCCGCGCAGGAGCTCGCCGGGCTACCTCCACGCAGCAGCAGGAGGGGACACGTGGAGACGCCGCGTGCCGAGACCAGCATGCAGCGGGCGGGCGGGCTCGTGGACCGGGGCATCTCCTCTGCGGGCCCGCGCCGTCAGTGGCGCGCGGGGAGCCGACAAGTCAGCAGCCGGACGATCTGCCGCGTGCGATGCGATCCGGACGGACGAACGCCGGAAGCGACTAGAAGACCACGCAATTTCCCTACTCCACTACTACTGGTGCAGTGCTGCTGCGTACACAGGATGCGGTACGCTGCATGTCGTTGTGCCGCCACGGAGGAATCACAATGTGAATAGATGCGTCGAGGAACAAGACATGAAGTCATGCGATTACTTATATTTAGGATCGGGAGTCCTTAATTTGAACCAGCTTATGCTAGGCTCAGTAACTCATATGTATGTACATATTTATTCGGTTTTGCTATTGCACAGTAGATTGAAATTTTTTTATCTCTCAGTCACTTGAAATTGTACTCTCATTCGTCTAAAATTGCAGTGTACTACATTAGCTCCTCCTGAAGTTGCACTCTCAGTCATCTATAATTACACTGTAAAAAAATGATTGAAAATAAAGAGAAAAAATAATCGCTTGTGCAATAGTCACTTCATGTATTATTACATTGGGTGTTGATAAATATCACCCAAATGTTTTCTTTCTAACTATCATCTAGATTTGTGACCATTCGATTAGAGATCCAACGGCCATGAATTCTCTTCTACCCCCTCAAAAAAAATCTCTCCCTTCTAAAAATAGATTATTGGATTAGAGATCCAACGATATGAAATCTAAATAACCGTTAGAAAAAAATATCTAGGTAAAACCTAGACACATCCACTTAAAATTGCATCCAAGGTATGACAGCTCAAGTTCGTTCGCATGGATGGCATATTAAATTTCGTAACACGCGTCAAAGACTTGAGGTAGGTCACGACACGCGTCGATTGGAGTTGTCCACGCCAGAACAAGGCGGAGGCGTTGACGGAGAGCTCCGGCGAACCACCATGGCAAAGACTAAGGGCCTCGTTCGTGCTCGAAGGCACGTGAGGTTGAAAATGCGAGAAGCGGGACTCGTCGTGGCGTCGATTGCCTGAGAGGCAACCAGCGGGGCGGCCACCATCGACGAAGAGGAAGACAGACGACTAAGAGCCTCCAATACGTCGTCGGTAGGAGGCGTTGATTGCCAAAGCGGCAACCCGGCCGCCATACAACCACCAACTGAGTCGTCGGAGGAAGAACTTATCGATGCAGCACCGAGGAGACAACAGACATCCCTCGAGTCTGAGCTCCTGACGAAGAACCGATAGCGCGGGCACTAATCCCTACGGGAACTTGGGAACTAGATCTACACAGAGGAGAGATGGGGCCCCTCTCCCTCTCGCCGCCGGCGAGGACGCCGGTGGGATTTGTGAGGGCCCGAGAGAGAGAGGTTCCGTGTGTCGGAGGCTTCACTAAGTTCTCATGACTTGAAGATCGAGTATCCTTGCCAAAGAAAAACAACGTACAATGCCTGTGGCACGCTTAAAAAAAACAGCTTTAGGGTAAGTTTGTGGTGGATCAAGATCGAGTTTCCTTTTTCCTTTTCTTTTTCACCATGCAAACATAATGATTTACGAAAGAAGTCATTTACGTGCATCTAGCCACGAATTAGAGAAGGGTCCATATACAGTTACAAGTTACAACGGCCACATCAGACCAAACGCGCGCGCGTGCTGCTAGTACAAGCCAATGTTCTTTTGTTTTTTTGAAAGCCAGCAGACGCTGGAATGATATATTAGAATGGAAAAAAAAATAGACCTGGCTAATTTACAGAGAACATAACCGGCGCTTGCGATGGAAAAGGAAAGTAAGGTTACTCTTTAATCTTTACAAGGAAGTAGGGGGGCGACAGGGTGAGTTAGGCATTATTTGCTACATAGTATTTTTTGTTCTTTTAGTTAACTCCTTGAAGTGTTTTGCTCCCGCCATCTCCGTGAGCTGGCCTGCCGACGGTTCGCGCCTTCGACTCTTCGTCTTCGCCTCCCACCTGCGCCTGCGTGACTGCCTCGGTGCCTCCCGCCTGCGTCTGCGTGACCTCCCTTTGCCGCATCTCCGTGATGCGTGGTGGTCGCATACTACGCATCTACGCAGCGCGCTGCTCCCGTGCAAGACCGCGCAAGACGAACTCCTTAATTTATGCACAGTTCTGATCAGATGTTTTTATTTGTTCTTCCATGCTTTTCAAATTGTATTCCAGCCATATGAATTCGTAACACGGAGAAATCTCATGTGATTAACATATGCAGCACTTACGGCACTCCTACATTAATTTCCTATAGCCTATATCAAAGCAACTGAGTTAACTATGATAACTCGAATACTTGATTTCCAAATGGGGTACAGGTTGGAGGGTTCGCTAGACAAATGGTGGACTTCATATAGCGATAGGTTCTTTTTTTTTGCCCCAAGAACACAAACCTAACATGCTTTGGCCCATGAAACCAAATTATTCTCAAGAAAATCTCATCTTTGTAACTCGAATAGAAAATTTCAATGGGTTTTGAGTGGCTCCATGTAGTAGTTTTATTAACTAAGGAACTCAAGAAAACATGTGTATTAGGAGAAAATGTAGCAGATAAGTATTTACCTTCATGGGCGGCAACCTCGGGTAAATAGGTTGCATTGCGTCTTATCTTTGTACTACAATCGATGAATTCAATAATTAAACCATGCTTTCCAACCTGCAGTCACAGGAATGAAAATAGCTTTGACGCAAAAAGTTGTCCACAACCATAAATACCAAAGGAATCGGGAGAGAATAGTATGTTGAAAGAATAATCGAGAGCGATCAGAGGATCAAACCTCCCAATCAAGGTGGTTGAGTACAGTTTCAGTATTCAACAAGATAGACACCTGCACTCCAAATATGGCGCTTCTTTTGATTGTATAGGAGGAAAGCGATCCCAGTGTATACCGCAAGAGAGAGTATTTCAGATTGATATAATTCGATCAATATATCAACATTGCCTTGGGACCATTATAGCACAAGAAAATCTTCCAGTGAATCACTGAGTTTGATCACATATGTTTTCTATTGTCGCTATATGGATGCTGTTGTAACTAGTTTCATATATCATTTTTGTAGTTGTAGAGATCTATGTTGGCATGTTGCTTTTATTTTTATTTAATTAGAGATTAAAAATTGATTTTAGAATTTAGAGAGAGATAACAAGTGCTCAGCAGAAAAATTTGATAAGTAGATCGGTTTACAATTATTTATAGAATTGGCAAATGGTTTTACCGAATTGCATATGAAAATTTTGGTGCGGCATACCCTTTGGTAAAATTCTGGGTCCGCCACTGATGATAAGGTCTCACGTTGTGTCAAAATTTTATTTTGGAAGACACGTTTGTTTCTCTCCTTCCACCATTGCCAAAATACAAGGATGATTGGTGTGTTTACAGCCTTTGTTAGACCGATAAGAGAGTCCACCTGCTTGAGCCACCAATGTTCGATTGTCGTGGTGGATCCCAATTTGTTGGGTCAAGCATCGTCCATGTCCACTGAATTGCCAGGCAGTCGATGAAGAGGTGCGTTGTAGTTTCAAGATTTCTGTTGCATATTTGGCAAAAAATAGTTGTTTGGCCATCCTTGAAGATGTAGTCTTTGAGCTGTCCAAATTTTGTCCTGCAGCACCAACCAAGCGAATAACTTACTGCGCGAAGGTGACCAAGCTTTCCAAATGATGGTTTGACAGGAGGTTCGAACTGATCCTAGAAATTGTGCTTGGTATACCGAGGACGTTGAATATGCGCCATCTGTTGTTAGTTTTCATTGAATCTCATCCTCAAGGTATGTGTTGATGTCAAACCGCTGCACCTTGCCCCATAGGCCCACATATTCAGCTAACAAGTCAATGGTAAGGTTATGTTGGATGTCTCGTATCCAATTCATATCTTGGATGACATTTGCAACTGGCCTGTTCTTTTGCCTTGAGTGTTTGTATAGTTTTAGGGCCAGCAAAAATGGCGCGACACCATCAATCCAAGGAGAGGTCCAGAGCTTTGCTCTGTGGCTGTTTCCTATGGACACCTTAGTGGCCGTTGCAAAGAGCGCTTTGTCCCTCTTGTCATAGGGCGTTGGGAGTCCCACCCAGGGCTTTTGTGGCGCTTTCCATTCATATCAAAGCCATATGAGTCTCAATGCGGCTGTAAATTTCTCTAGGTTTAAGACTCCCAATCCCCCTAGATCTAACGGATGGCAAACTTTGTTCTACTTTACTTTGCATTTCCCTCCGTGTGTTTCTCTGGTTGCTGCCCAACGGAAGTTTCGTTTGACCCTGTTGAAATACTTAAGGAATTTTTTTGACAGTTTTAGTGCAGTGAGCAAATATATGGGAAGTGAACTGAGGACAGATTTTAAGGATGGCAATTGTTGCTTCTAGTTGTGCCCTATGTCAGTTTAGAAACAAGATTGTATCGTCTGTATAAACTGACACTCTCATTGTTGCAGCTCAACCTTGTAGAGATGTTAGAACCCCCTGCTCAGTGGTGACTTGCAGGATACGTTGCAAGGGGTCAATTGCCAGGATGAAGAGGAAAGGCAAAACAGGGTCGCCCTGGCGTAGTCCTACACAATGCTTTATCTTGTGCCCTAGTACTCCATTAAGCAGGATCCTTGAAGATGATGTTGCAAAAGAGATTGCCATTCACTCTCTCCATTTTGGCCCAAAACCCCTGGCTTGCAGAAGGTCCAGTAGGTATTCCTAGGACATGAAATCAAAAACTTTGGCTATGTCTAATTTGAGCATCACTGCTACTATGCGACTTTTGTGCAATGCTCTGGCTCTGTTCCTGACAAAAAGGAAGTCGTCCTGGATGCATCAGCCCTTAATAAAAGCACTTTGTGGACTCGAAACCAACATGTCTATATGTCTAGAGAGCCGAACAACATGCACTTTTGAAAAAATGGTTATGGAATGAATTAGACTAATTGGCCTGAAATCTATTGCCTCCGCTGCCCCATCCTGTTTCGGTATTAGTGCTATAGTTGCTTCATTAAGAGGATCAAAGTCATTCATCGAGCAATTCTATATGCATTGGAAGACCACCATGACATGCTTATAAAAGGTGCCTGTGAAACCGGCCAGTCTAGGAGCCTTTTTTGCTGGCAGCTGTGCAATCGCATGGCATACTTCTTTCTCAGTGAAAAGAGCTTCTAGATCCTATAGGTCAGGGGAAGGCAATTCTAGTCCAATTCAATCAATGTCGTGCCATCGAGGTGGCTTTGTGCCTACGATGTCAGTGAAGTGGTTGTGAAGCTCTCGTGCCTTGTCTTGATGCAAGCTGGCAATGCCACTTGAAGTTTGAAGTGTCTGGATGAAGTTCTTACGCCTTCGAGCATTTGCCTTTAGGTGAAAAAAAATGTGCGTTAGCATCTCCTTGATCCAAGTGATTCTATCCGCTTGGCATGTTTTCGCGACTTGTCGGATCCCGGAGCAACAACTCTGAAACGCTCTATGTTAAACGCCATGACGATGGATTTTAGTAGCTGCACCTTTTCGGGCTCCCGCGTTGTAGGTGCCGCACGCTGGATTCGTGAAAGAGCCTTTCGCTTGCCCACTTTACTGCTCTCCCCTACCACGAAGCAGTTAGGCAGCTCTAGCAAAGGGGTCAGCAGCTGTGGCCTATGGCCATCAATGACGGCCGCACCATCGGTGACCTGAGAAGCAGTAATGGCCTTGAGAGCTTTGGCCTTGCACGCTTCAGTTGTGGAGCATTGGCTGGGTGAGTAGCAACTGCGCACGGCAGGGCAAGGAGGTTAGCCTCTTTCTCCTTCACAAAAGCAGCGGAAGTAAAGGCCGCATAGGGTAGAGCGACGAGGTCTGCAGGGCTAGTCCTCTCGCTGGCCACGTGAGCTTCGGCTGGCGGCATCTCTGAGATGGGAGAGCCCAAGAAAATCCGCTAGGTCGTATTCATCATCGAAATCGTCCTCTGTCCAATCTAGCTTCTCAGGACTGTGGGGTCCTCCTCCATAGTGGCAGTGCAGGAAGCTAAAGCGCGTGCCAGTAGAGGCAGGCAAACGAGCTTGTTGGCCGCCGCGTTCGGGGTGGCCAGTGGCGCCAATCAGTTTCGGTGGCCGCCGCGGCGGATTCCACCGGTGAGGTTTCAGAGCCAGAGCCTCACCGTACAAGCCAATGTTCAAAGTTCCAATAAGACAATACTAGATTAATAGTAATTGATATGACAAAGAGACAAAAACAATCAGCACAGTCACCAGAAGCTGCATTACTAGTACTTTCTTACAACACAAAGCTAACGAACGACCCATTATTCGTAAGCATCATACACGAGTGCGAAGAGCTGGTAGCTAGCTAGCGCGCCCGCAAGAAGGATGGGATGGGAAGCATGCTCGGCTCCGGCGACACAAAGAAGCTCGTTCCAGAGAACTCGGGCAGAAGCTTGACCATCGCCGTGCTTGCCTCCGTCGCAGCTTCCGTCGTCTCCTTGGTCTGCATCACTGAGTTGTACCAAACAACCAGCAAACCGAGAATTCCAGGAGGACTTAAATCCAACGTCAAACATCCAGACCGATTATCAAGGTTCAACGTTACAGACGACTTCAAGTTAGGGACGACTGAACTATTACACAACAGAGTTCCTGACAATATTTTGTTTTTGAAAAAAAAAAGAGTTCCTGACAATAGCCTAACAACGAAACAAAACTAGTGCTTTGCAGAAGTAGCAGAGCCAACGTCAGGAAGCGGCTTCACTTCTTCCACGCTGCCCAATATTTCAGAAAAGTAGAAGCAGAACAGATTACCTCAACAGTCGATAGGATTCCTCAGTGGTTTGGACTCGAAACACAATTGTTCCTTCTCTTCCAAATGGCACAAATCCAGCAGCCAAGATCACTATATGCAGCGAAGTGCGTGCTTCTTGTACAAACCAATGCTCCAAGTTCCAAGAGTAGTTTATCACAAACTGAAACATCAGCACAAGCAGCACCATGAACTGCATTACTACCTACTAGTAATGTCTTACAAGAGAAAACTGAAGACCGTTCATAAGCATCCTCTATTCCTAGCTACACGAGTGCGTGCATGCGGTGCGCGTTGCTAGCTAGCACGCCAGCAAGAAAGACGGGATGGGAAGCATGCTCAGCTCCTGCAAGACGAAGAAGCTCGGTCCAGAGAACACGGGCAGAAGCCTGTCTCCATGCGTGCCGCTGTTACAACCTTCGTCGTCTGCTCTGTAACGAACTCATATTTTCCACAACAGTGCAAAATTTCAGTCATGGACGAAGAGGGTATCATATTTACTCATAAATATTTAAAAACGACTAATTTAGTTTAAAAACAGGCTGCTAGCGTAATTTGGCTATCATCAGGGGCGAAGCTAGAGCACGAAGGACCCGAGTGCACACTTCAATACACACATGCACACAACACGTATTTGAACCAGGGTGGTGCACGTATTTAGGCTAGGGTGATGCACAAGAGGTAAAAATAAGCTACTAATAACTTGACTTTTGATTTTACCCTGTTGCCGGTGCACTCGGAACCACCAACGTGGCTTTGCCCCTGGCTATCATAACATTATAATCAAACATGTATTATTAAATAATTATTCGAGCGGTGATCTTGTAACTCTTTAAAAGTGAAGGATTATGTGAGAAGCTTCAGGATAATGTTGTGATGAACTATTGCAAATTTTGTGGAGCGGTTATTCGATTTTGTAAATATTGCATTTTGACTGAATCATTTTCTGATTTTTTTTAAGGAAACCGGTCATACCGCAGATATGGGAGTGATCATACCGCAGCGTGGTGCTAGTCATACCTCTGTACGGTAGTACCGCTGTGTGGTGTCAGTCATATCGTTGAGTGGAAGCTCCGATTTTTACTTGGCAGTAGCTATTTTCTAGAGATATCCACTTGCGAGATGCGAGGTGTGGTAGTACCGGACTGTGATGGGTGATAGTACTGGTCGAGGCAGCAATTCGGGGAATTTGAGAAATTGAGTCATGGATTGTGTTGGGTTGATCTAGGTTAGTGCATTAATATTGCATGAAGCATGTTTTTGACTAACATGGGTTAAGTTGTGAAGACTTGTGCTCGAAAATGATTTCTTTGTCTTTGGATTTACAGGGTCGCATGGAGTCAATCGGGGTCAACAACAAGAATCGAAGCTACGCTCATAGGAGAGCTGAGGCCTAGAATGATCGAGGATGCTGTGTGAGATTGTGAGCTCAAGCATGATAAGAGAAATGCGGAAAGTATTGAAGGAAAGTTTGAATGGCTGGGTTGCACCATGTGGCTTAGTCAGTTCAAATGAAACATGGTCCGATGAAATCGAAATAGGAGAGAACAGTCTGCGCCTTGCGGAGCTCAAGGCATTGTCCTTCCGTCGTCGACCCCGTCAGCTTGTGAGCAAGGCTTCTTGTAGGTGTCTAAGCTCTCGGCCGACGACAAGCGACTGGGCGGCAACTTGTTGCTATGCGACCTTTCGAAGGACGACGCCAGAACAGGGTTCTTGCTGGATGTGCCACGCGGGCTCTTGATCTTATTGCTGGCCCAGTGCTTGCACGAGGACGCGCGCCCAGGACTCCCGCCGCTGTGCGGGGAACGCTCGCTCGATGACGTTGGGCTGCAGGGCTTCTTCTTGTGCGTGTCCCACCTCTTGATAGAATTGGCGCGGCCAGGATTGGAGGAGGGCAGTGCGAAGGAGGGCAGGATGATGAGGCACAACGTCGGGAGAAGAAACTATGGAAGCCTATAACTAATAGATTCAGTTTTTCACTGGCAAGCCTAATGATATGATGATTTGCCCATTCCGATCAGGCGAAAGCGCATCGTCGGATGTTGCTTTGTTGGGTACGACATCAAGACATTATTACAGGTACAAAATACATTATGTTGCACACACAGAACTAATCGACCTGATACTGTTAAACCACAACAAATCGAACACAATTCCAAGTTTTTTCAGCTTCCAGTGTTAGATCACAGCACTAGGAGAAAACTCATACATCGCACTCGATCGAAAACTCACGCGATCACGAAGGAAGAACACACTTATTCAAGGCGAAAGAGCACAGAATAAGACCATGTTTTGGTGCTCAGCTCCTGCTTGTACATGCCTAGAGCTTTTTCACCGTATATGTACATATAGTACTCAATCGAACATGGTAAGTACATGTGTTGTAGCATGGACACAACAGTAGGTACATGATACCTCTTTTTCTATGGGAGGTAAAGCTAGAGAGAGCTAACGACAGGAGAGAGAGAGAGCTAGTGTATAAAATGAGTGAATCCCCATACCCTCTTGGGGGTTTACATATATGAATGAGGTATGATGGGAAATTCCTATTCTACCCCTCAATAATTACAAAAGATGAGGGTATATTGGTACATTCCTCTATTCTATTGGGCATATTACATATTGGGCCAGTTGCAAGACCCCGTCACGGGGGATTGGGCCACCCCTACAACAGTACTCCCTCGACAACAAGCGCAGAGGTCCCGATGGACAAACTGACATGACCAACTATCCTAGCCTCCCCGTCCCCTCCAGCAAGCACAAAGGTCCCGATGAGCGAGCTGATGCAATTGGTAACTCTAGCCTCTCTGACGCTGAGGCTGTGGCTATATCGTCGAGGTCGTATTCTAATGTGGGCGACACACAAAGGCGGAGTCATGGGTCGGGGCACCCCTTCGAGGCGATGCCTACAAGAAGGGCGGCGAAGATCGACGACACAGCCTAAGGTGCCCCGTCGAGGTCGAGCTTCAAGGTGGAGTCGTGGGTCAAGATGCCCCTCTGAGGTGATGCCTACGAGGAGGACAGCAAAATCCTGTGATGCAGCCAAAGGTTCCCCGTCAAGGTGGATCCTTCAGGGCGGAGTCGTGGGTCGGGCCGCCCCTCCGAGGCGATGCCTACGAGGAGGGCGACGACGTCCCGCGATGTAGCCGAAGGCACCCTGTCGAGGTGGCGATTTCAAAGCAGAGTCGTCGGAGTCTCGGCCATGAAGTGGTCAGACAAAGTGACGACTGTGAGGCATCGGATGAAGTCAAGACCGCAGGGCGGTTGAACGAAGTCACGAGAACGAGGTGGTTAGACGAAGTCTAGACTGTGAGACGTTCGGACGAAGTCACAACCGCGAGGCGATCGGACGAAGCGTCTATGACCACGAGGTGATCGAACGGAGTCTCAGCTGTGAGATGGTCAGACGAAGCGTATGACCACAAGGTGGAGACAAAGCTCTGATGGAGACAAACCATGAAGTGCACGATCCGTCCCGCACCCTTCGGACTCAGGGTCAACAAAGGCGGTGACAAGACAAAGCCTTGAAGTACATGGTCTATCCTGCACCCTTTGCACTCGGGATCGACGAAGGTGGCGTCGAGATGAAACCATGAAGCGCGTGGGGCAGGACAGCGTCAATGAAGGAGACGGTAGAGTCACAACTGTGAGGCGGTTGAACAAAGTGTCTATGACCACGAGGTGGTCGCACAAAGTCACGACTGCGAGACGGTCGGACGAAGCATCAACCATGAGATAGTCGAACGAGGTCACGACCGTGAGGCGATTGGACAAAGCATCAATGACCACAAAGAGGTCAGACAAAGTCACAACCATGAGGCGGTCGGATGAAGTGTCAATGACCATGAGGAGGTCGGACAAAGTCTCGACCGTGAGGCAATCAATGAAGCATCCACGACCGCAAGGTGGTCAGATGAAGTCACGACCGTGGGGTGGTCGAACGAAGTGTCAGCAGTGAGATAGTCGGACGAAGTCACGACCGTGAGGTGGTAGGATGAAACGTCTATGACTATGAGGTGGTCAGATGGAGTCTCGACCACGAGACAATCGGACGAAGCATCTACGACCATGAGGCAGAGACGAAGCTTTGACACGCGTGGTCCGTCCCGCACTCTTTACACTCGGGGTCGACAAAGGCGGCGGCGAGACGAAAGAGTGAAGCGCGCGGTTTGTCCCCTATCATTCACACTCTACGTCGATGAAGGTGGTGGAGAGACGAAGCTCTGATGCACGCGGTTTGTCCCGTACCCTTCGGACTCGGGGTCGACAAAAACAGCGGCGAGACAAAGCTCTAATGCGTGTGGTCCGTCCCGCCAAGCTAGGTCCGACGGAGCTGAGGCTGATGAAGTTAGAGGCGTGGAGCCGAGACCGATGGAGGCCGAAGGGCGCGAAGGCCGATGGAGGCCAACGGAGGCAACACGAGATCCAGCAGAGGCCAGTAGAGGCAACACGAGGTCCGGCGGAGGCCAACGAAGACAACATGAGGTCTAACGGAGTTGACGTCCGCACGGAGTCCGGCGGAGATTGTGTGATGTCCGAGGAAGACCGTGCGGAGTCCAGCGTAGTCCGGGCGAAGTCCAGCGAAGACTGGGTAAAGTCCGACGGAGGCGACGTCTGCGGAGTCCAGTGGAGATTGTGCGAAGTTCGACGGAGGCGACGTCCGTGTGGAGTGTGACAGAGATTGTGCGAAGTCCAGTGAGGACCGTGCGGAGTCCAACGGAGACCGAGCTATGTCTGGCGAAGGCGACGTCTGCGTGGAGTCTGTCGGAGGCGACGTCTACGCAGAGTCCGGCAGAGATCGTGTGAAGTCTGGTGAAGTTGAGTGTCGATGAGGACACGACCACGAGGAGTCAATCGAGGGCCGACGGAGTCACAACCACGAGGTGGTCGGACGAGAGTTGGCGAAGCATCGTCCCCGAGGGGTCAGACGACATCGCCGAAGGTGTGATAGGTGTCGATGAAGTCAACGGCGGGACAAAGGCTTTGGAGCGCGCGCTTCGTCCCTACGCTTCGGACTGGCATTGACGAAGTCTCGACCACAAGAAGGTTGTAACTATCGACAAAGAGTTGACCACGACATGGTCGTAGATGAAGCTTTAAGCATCTACAACTATGGAGTGGTCAAATAAAGTCTCCGACCATAAGGTGGTCGGACGGGCGTCTATGACCACGAGGTGATCGGATATAGTCGTGGAGCCGAGGCCGACAAGATCTGAGGTGCAGCGTCGAGGCTCACGGAGGCTCGGTGCAGCATACACATGTGTATTGATTGATAAGCTATGGCTGACGACTGTACTCATGCATACGGAGATCTCGCGTGGAGGACGTGCGGAGGCCGGAGCCTGTCGAGTTGATGGCGCGATGGCTTGACGCGAAGGTGGCCAATGATGAAGGGTGTGTTGCACATACCGCTGAGGTGCAAGCAGGCGCAACAGAACACCATGGATGAGAAGGTTGTTGAGTACGACGCCCCTCCACTTCTGTAGGTCGAAGCCGGTTTACATCGCGCACAGAGGCCTACTCCCTTGTGTCCGGCGACGAGAAATGCCGCTCCACCTCTGCATGTGCGATGGGCAGCCGTCGGAAGTAGCCCTGGATATGACGGCATCTGGTGTGCTCGCGTATGGCGAGATGAACTTATCTAGGGTGCTCGCGGCACGAGCACTCTGATAGTAGCCTTCTCTAGTGGCTTCCCTTGTGCAACTTCTAGCGTAATCCCCACGGACGGTGCTAACTGTTGTAGCATGGACACAACAGTGGGTACATGATACCCCTTTCTCCATGGGAGATAGAGCTAGAGACAGCTAATGACAGGAGAAAGAGAGAGAGAGCTACTGTATAAAATGAGTGGATCCCCCATACCCCTCTTGAGGGTTTATATGTATATATATGTATGGGGTAGGACAGAAAATTCCCATCCTACTGCTCAATAATTATAAAAGGTGAGGGTATATTGGTACATTGCTCTATACTATTGGATCTATTACATATTGGGCCAGTTGCAAGGCCCCGTCACGGAGGTTGGGCCACCGCTACAACAACATGCGTAAAAGGAAAAACCCTCATATTAGAAAGGTAATCCACACACTGCTAGGAAACTAACTAACTAATTTTGATCCGATGCCGATTGTATTATGATCTTAATACTCTATTACTTGGTAAGTCAAAATTATTTCTAACACGGTTTTCGATGAACACATTGCACACGGAGACAGAACTAACTAACAATCGACTTGAGATCTAAACACTCGAAATCTCTAAGACTGTTAACAAACTAACAGGAGCTTTTGTACAGCATCTGCAACGTAAGTCACGCACTCCTGGCTGAATTAATAGCCTAGAGAAACGTTAATTTCTTCTCCAGACTAACCTAGTGGCACTTGACACATACAACCCCACTTAATTACCTTTTGGTCTAGCTAGCTTGTTAATTTACGCTATTAACCCAACCAATTTCTTACCGTGCATATATGGTACTAGGCTACTAGCTACTATCTAAACTTTAACGAAACTTGAGTGCATCCACAAGGTATATATCAATCAAATTTGTGGCCACAGTACTCCAATATCACTCGAATTAAAATCGATGTCGTTGAAACTGAAATCATCAGCAGCAGTGATCAGCAAGCTCCAGTCGATGGCAGCGTCTTCGGATCCATCGACGGCGATCCCTCGAGATCCTGACGAGGAGCTGCCATGAGAGTTCTCGGTATGTCCGGTGTTGGCGACGACTTCAGCGGTGATGTTCGTGTTGGGCGTCCTCGCCGACGGCGGTACTTGGTGGTGGTGGACCGCCTGATCATGCCCGGACGGGTTGAGGGGGCGACGATCGAAGGATCTCAGGGTGCCGGTGCTGATGTACACTCGGCACACGCTCATCTCGTTCCTCAGCTGCATAAGCAGGCAATTACTTCAGCACACATAGATTAATGATGAGCGTAGCATGCATGTGCAAGTTATTAAGAGGTTAATTAAATCGCAACATTGATAATATTAATCCTGATTTTAACTTTCATTTCCATGTAAGGTATATTGAGGAGCTAGCATACCGTGAGAGGTGCCATTGGCTGTACGGCGGCGGCAGCGGCGTCGTCGTCGTCGGCGGCGACGGCCTTGTACTCGTTCATCTTCCACCTGGTCTTGGCCCCCGTGGGCGCGCGGCCCTGGTAGAAGACCATGGTCCTCTTCACCCCGATCACCTTGTTGGCCGAGGAGGAGAATACGCAGGACGGCGACCCCGTGGCCTTCCAGTACCCCGACGGCGTGGTCCGCGCCGGCCTGCCGCCGTGCACCTCCCTCTCCGCCCGCGGGCAGAAGAAGAACCACTGCTCCGTGTCGCGCAAGCTCGCCTTCCCCGCCATTGCTGCGTCACGCATGCATGTACATCAAAGGCCAACATATGAGTAAATTAACCATATATATATATTGCGCTCTCTCTCTCTCTCTCTATGTCTGGCCGGAGTTTGATAGAATGGGCTACTTACACCGGAGCTCGGAAGGATGATAGCTGTAGACGTCGACGACGGGGATGACACGCTCGATGATGGGCTTCGCGTTGGCGAGACGGCGGCTAAGGTAGAAGCTGAGCAGCTCCTCTTCCGTCGGGTAGAACCGGAAGCCCGGCGTGGCGAATGGATCGCACGCACCGCCACTTGCCATCGTTCATGCACACGATCGATCGATCCTTGAATTGATCCACAACGTATTATCGACTGCAATCTATGCGACTGTATATTAATGTTCCTCGATTGATTCCTAGCTGCTTGTTTATTTTCTTGGTGGCGCAGAGTAGCAATAGCTATGAGGTATACGAAGATATATATATAAGATGGAGCCGATGGAGTTGGTGTTGCATCAAACGCACACTTGACAGGAAAGAGAAGACGCTTGAATGGTTTCGAAGAAGTCACAGGTACGGTCAATCGTTCAACCTAGCTAGTTAATTACTTAATTGGCTAGCCTTGCTATTCCAATAGACGGTGTTCCTTAGGTAGCAAGCCGATGATTTTTATCTGTATTTTTTAATACGGTTTTGCTATTGCTAAGGCGACTGAATTTTTTTTGTCTCTCAGTCACTTGAAAGTTACACTCTCAATCAACTAAAATTGCAGCCCCCTAAAAAAAACAGCCTCCTTCAAAAGTTGCACTCTCAGAACAACTGCAATTTTAGTTGATTGAGAGTGCAACTTCAAGTGACTGAGAGATAAAAAAATTTCGATGTTTGACTTCCTAAGAAGTTAAAAGCCAATCACAGAAGCTAAAAAGTCAAAAACAAAAAACAGAACTTAATGTGAGGTATAACGTAGCTACATGTGGCTGGCTTCCTCTCACTAGATCGATCTCGCCCGGCGACAATAAGCCAGAAAATAAGTATACACATCGCTATCTTGGAATAAGTTTTGGGAGTACATGAATGCATTCGACGTACGTCGTGCGTCATTCATTATTTGACGTACGTACGTAGCTCTTCTGTTTATACCTGTTCGTGGTATCCATACACATGTAGGTAGACGGCGAAAATTGTGGAATCTGTAAAGTTTTCCCACTAGCTAGTGCATGTGGTTTGGCTACATGGTATATATATCGTCACCGTTCAATCCCGTCCCAAGATTCGCGCTAGCTACGTACCTTCTCGCTAGCTTCTTCCACTCTCTCCCCTCGCTCTCTCTCGGCTCCGGCCTGAGCCGTGCCCAAGTGGCGGCGGTGGCGGCAGCGACAAGGTTTCCGGGAAGCGGCGACGTTGAGGTTTCCAGCGAGGTTACGGTAAGGTTTTTGCGACGGCAGTGGCATGGCTCAGGGGAGAGAGTAGAGGGGAAGCATACGGATCTCGGAGCGTCTTGAGGGTCTGTTCTTTTTAGCTACGGTTTATGGCTTTTGGACTATTCGTGCGAGAGATTACAGAGTAACAGAAATTTAGTGTGGTTTTTGCTGATATAAATAAAATCAGTATAGTATATACTACAATTAACTAGTAGATTCTATTTTAAAAATATATTTTGTTTAAAAGTTAGTTATTATAGAAAAATTAAAAAACAGTTTTTAGAAATCGAAAAGAAGAACCAGGCAATGGTCACGACAGCGCTTGTAGCCACAAGCAGTTGTGGTTTTGCATTTTCTGAATCTGTACGCTACAATAAAAAAAAATTCAGACAGCTTACTGAAAAGTAGAAAAAGAAAGGATCAAGCTGCCTTGACTAGCTGGGTCAACGCATGCATTGCAGTCGAGGTAGTCCAGGTCTATGACAAACGCGGGATAGTCCTGTGAACGACAATACAAAGGAGTCTGGTGGACCACGCATGAAGTAGTTAATCCGTTTTAGTAGTACTACTACTGATGATCAGTACATGCAAATTAAAAAAAAAGACAAGTGCAAGAGATGTATTCAATGACCACGTAGCAAAAAACAAAAAAAGGACAAGTGCTATATCTTCTTTTTGATCTTTGTGCTCATACAATATTTTATACAATACACTACTTTTCTCTCTCTCTTCTTAACTCTTTGCCATGTCATATTTCATTATATATGGACAGTTAATTAATCATAAGTACTATAGAACATTCGACTATTTTTAAGATAAAAATAGTCAGATGATCTGGAGGCGTTGGATCTCTATCTAACAGATCCACTCATATAAGTATCCTCTCTAAAAAAATATCTCATATAAGCGCCCCTTCTAAAAAATAATCTGGAGCGTTGGATCACCATCCAACATCCTAAAATCTGACTATTTTTACCTTAAAAAATAGTTAAATATTGTATAGATACTCCCTTAATTAATTTTATAGACATTATATACGGTAGAGCATGGGAGTGACCTAACACCGTGTGTGTGCATGATCTCGTTACTGTTAATTAATGACAAGCTAGTTAGCCGGGTCAAAGCTTCAAAGGTCATGGATGCATGTATATGACGTGTTGGAAGTGCTACCAACGGTTTTTTTATTTCGCATCTAGAGTCCGTTAAAGTTTATAAAGTTTAATCACCAGTATATTTTGAATTATCTAGATTAATTATATAAAAACTATATTATTAGATTCGTTGTAAGAAATACTTTTATAATATTATAATTTTATTAGGATACAATAATATAAAATAATAAAAATGATGATGAAAGTTATATCTTAAAACCTAAAGAAAAGTTCAAGTATCAAAGAACGGACGAAATTATACAATTTATGGGATGAGATAAAAATGTCGCAACTCCACCTTTTTTAGAGAGGTCACTGCTACACACTTGAGAGAGAATCCATAAAATACGAGTGAAATTTACCAATCGTACGTACGTGCCACCTACACCTACATGGAAATATCATGTATGCAGGCTACTCGCCGTTACAAAGTCTTCCGTGCTACTAAGTATGAGGCGACGTGGAGGTCACATTATATTATGTGATAAATATTTAATTTTGTTTGTGTTTTGTTATCAGAGTTGGAGTTTGATTTTTTAGCTTTTTAGTTTTTGCTGTCAAGTAGGCAGCAGTCTGATCGGCTTATAGAAATGGTCTAACCGTTATGTGCAAACGGTCTGACCGGTCATGGGTGGCAGTCTAATCAGTGTTAGTGTGACTAGCTGTGAGAGCGGTCCAAGCAGAAATGCAGTATGACCAATTTCTACTTTGCAGTACATTCATTGTACAGAGGTAATCTTATGTTGCGACAAGTTTTTGAGAGCGATATGACTAGTCATGTAATAGTGGTCTGACTGGAGGTCGTCTAGTAGTTAGATCAGTCCCACATTATGCGATATGACTAGTCATGTAATAGTGGTCTGACTGGAGGTCCTCTAGTAGTTAGATCAGTCCCACATTATCGGAAGGTTTTAAGTCAATTTGTGGTGGTCTGACCCACCGTTGGTTGACAGTTAGGCCAGTCTTTGGGAAATTGAGTAAGTCGAGTTGGTTTCGGTTGTGTTAGTCTTGGCGTGGGTTCATGCAAACGTTATTCATGGCGGGAGTCCATACATCATGGGAATCTTGACATGGGTGTCAAGTAGTGCATGTTTGCATCGGTTTTATTGACGAGAGTCAAGTGCACACCACTTATGCTCGGGACAATTTGCTTATTATTTGATGTGCAGGGTACTTGGTGATTGTTACAGTCAACGGCAAGACCGAGGGTAGAATAGGTGCCCTGAGGCCATGGAGGATGGTGTAAGTCCGGTTGAAGCATCATCTTAAGTGGAGAAGCGCGAGAGAAAGATAAGAATGGTGATGATGCAAGTATATGTATGTAGTGTGCTATTAAACTTGGGCGTTTCAAGTGATGACGATCTTCGAGGCAGGCGTACGATCTTGATAGCAAGCCATTGGGCATGATGGACTTCATGTGATGGTTGCTTCGAGGAGAAGCACCATGAAGGCCGGTGGGTGGCAATTGAGAAAATTGTCTGACACCGAGTGGAGAGACGGTTTGTGAAACCATGGTAGTGGCCTAAGTGATTTATGTCATGTTTTAGAGGATGAGGCGTCTTATTGGGCTATTGGAGTTATGTGGAAGTCACGCTTTAAAAGGAGTGTAAGTGTAAAACCTATTTGTGTGTGGGTTACTAGGTTTTCTCAATTATAAGTGGTTGTATCCATCTAAGGTTATCTAGTCATCAAGGACTCGCGCAGCAAGAGTAGATCGAGATTTCTCTATTTTGCTCGGTTTTGATGTAACTTTTCTTGTTTTGAATAAAGGTTAGAACTTTGGCATTGATCTTTGTAATCTATGATTGGTATATGTTCTTGACATCCTAGAGACGATTCGTACAAAGTTTCATCCTATTTAAATAGTGGTTTAATAGTTAGTCACTTTCTTGGTTATGTGCCATGCTGTTTTTTTTTGCTTCTGTTCGGCGAGCAATCAGACCGCCTAGACCGATCCGATAAGTGACACTTGCGGTCAGACCGGCCGAACGGTCCACCCGCCTCCTAGCCGGTGGTTAGATTGGTGAGACTGTTGTCTCAAATGATCTTGTGGTCTTTGGCTTTTGGTTTCGATGAAACCTACGAGTTTGTGTTTTTACTGTATCTTGTTGTTAACGTCAGGAAAATATTTTAATAAATCAATCATCCCCCATTTGAGTCACCGTACCCCGATCGTACACTAAGTCTAGTATGGTGTCGTCTGCTGGGAATAAAGAACCAGCCATTAATTTCTGCACAAGCACTATACTATAAATTGGGATGGCACGCATGGACGCCCTTTGGACATATCCTTCGTCAGAGTCTTTCCGGCACAGGTCAAGCTGAGATAACCACATTCGCACGGCAGTTTGACCTGCATGTAGGCCGGCTCCCGGACAGAAGAAGATAACAGAGAATAACTGGTCGGGGCTAAACAATGCGACAAATAATTGGCCCTCCTCGATCTCTGTTCGGAACACAGAAATTTCTATCCATTCCTGCGGGACTGTTTTATGTAAAATTCTTACGTTCTGACTTGACATTAGCACTGTAACGATAGTTACGGTACCATGCAATGCGAGGGATCAGTTAGATTTGTTTTGTGGGTGTCTCGCTTTTGTAAGTCTACGTAGAGATGTAAACGGAGCGAATAATTTTCGTCCATTCGATCGACCGAAGACTTGTGGAACGAATACGGAAAGGATAAATGAATATCTGGTACAATCCATGTCTGACTCCGATTTCGAGGATAAAATATGAAATATGATAGGGATAAGTGGCATCCGTCCGTTATACCCGTATGTCAAGTGATACAAAGAAATCTATTGTGACTTCACCTAGTAATAATATAACATATAGACATATTGTCACATCTAAACAGGCGGGAGTACTAAGTGTTCTTCCTTCAACATCTCAGTAATAATCTTTTCATGTTCACTATGATTGTACTATAATGTCCAATGTGCTGTGCAAAGAAGTGGATAATTTTCGTCCGACAGACCGTTAGAAAGATTATGGAACGAATACGGAATGGAGAAATGGATATCTGACATTATCCGTGTCCGACTTCGACTCCGAAGAAAAAATATAAAATATGATACATAATAAGTGATATCTGTCTGTATCCGCTCCAATTGCACTCTACGCACATGTGTGGAAGTTTCAGTTAGCGTGGAATCCTTGATTGAGGTCATCTACATCCCCTAATGACAGGGTCATAGAGAGATGGATGCCTATGCTGTTTGAATAATTGGACATGGACATCCATGATTTTCTGAACGTTTTCAGTGAGCGAATTGGTCAAGATCTACTGAGCATGTGCAAGAATTACTCGGCAGTTGCTATGACGATGGAAGGGAAAAGACGATGAAGTTTTCATATGCAACCAAGGCAAATTAGGTACTGCTGCTGCATCACCACTGGTTCAGAAGGTTAGTGCAGAGCCTGAAATTCTCCACGATTGGTCAGGAACAGCAAATCCAATGGAAGACTAATGACTAGGTCTAAGTCCAAATCCAATACGTTCCTTGACTTCTTCAGAGCATCGCTTTCTCTAATTTGGAGCGAATAATCTGAACCGATTTGGTTTACTTCAACTGCAAGTTCAGTCCAAAATTCGACCCCCCGTCCTTTTTCTGCCTGCTGCGATTGCCGGTCGATTGGTCTTTCAAGAACGCGTACAGCATTTGCTGTCCAGAGGACGTACGCATGCTTGCAGGGACAGTGATAGGCTGATAGCTGATAGGTCTTCACTCTTCAACGAATTGAACGCGTTTCGCATCCTCGAGAGCTAGAGGCCATACATTTCTGTTTCTTGAATTCAAGCTTTCCCTGGGTTGATCCAGGGAGCTAGGGCATGCAGCTGCGTACGATGATCGTCGATCCATTTGGAATTCTATCCGCTGGGCAGACTAATTCAGAAATCAGAACCAGGTCATTTCTAAGGAGTCAATTTCAAGAACCAGGTCATTTCTAAGGTGAGAACAATTGGCTAACAGTCAATTTTAAAGCACACAACCCACAGGCTATGAACTCATGCGTTCAAATCCTTGGAAATTATAGTGAAAAATACACAAAATAACCTTTAGACTATGCTACAGTTAGCCTCTAGGGAACCGAAAGATGGATCATGTTAGGACTGATTGCAATCAGCACTATTCACCCCGAATCGCCTTTTTAGATGGTCCGAGTGTTGACTGACCATTCCTTCAAGTTCCTGAAGAACGGGCAGCATCTAGTAGCTGTGTAATTCAATAGTCAAGAGATCACTTCAATTCCATCGATCCCCACTGAACTTGATATATGCAGATGGTTCAGACTAGATGCACGGTTTGGCCATTTTGACAACTCACTTTCAAACCACAAATATGGCCTGCAGTTTACCATTCATTTAGATATTAATTCTAGAAAGAAGAAAAATCAGGCAGGCAACAATGCAATGCGAGCGTGCCCACACACAGAAACCGGAATTACGACTATTTTTGTAGGACCGGACAGACAACAGAGGGAAGGGAGGGTGAATGGTGCATAGAGATTTTTCATTCAAATATTCACATATCCCTTTTTCACTAATAGCTACAAAGCTATGAAGACTAGATATGATATCTACATGAAAACAGAGAAACACAGATCACCGTACGACCATATCAGAACACAATGTGGTCGAGATACGACCACCCAGCAGAAGCACAAGATGGTCGATAATGACTACTGGTCGGAAAGCACAAGACAGCCAAACTGAACGCAATCAGTTAGCAGCGAAAAGCAACGTAGTCAAAATTTAGACAACGTGGTCGAAAAGTAGACAATGTGGTTGAAACAGACAACGTAGTCGAAACAGACAATGTGGTCGAAACCAACGTGGTCGTAACCAATGTGGTCGTAGCCAACATGGTCGTAGCCAACGTGGTCGAAACCAACGTGGTTGTAACCACCGTGGTCGTACCCAACGTGGTCGTAACCAACATGGCCTTAACTAACGTTGTCGAAACCACAGTGGTCAAAACCAGCGTGGTCGAACTCCAATGTTGTCGAAGATCGACGTGGTTGATACCAACGTTGTCGATGTCCAATATGTGGTCGAAAGACCAGCATAGTTTAGGACCAATGAGTTGTCGGAAACCAGCGCTGTCGAAGACCGACGTGATCGCAAACTACGTGGTCGAAGACCAATGTGTGGTCGACACCACCGTAGTTGATGACCAAAGTACAGATAGAAAATACGTGCAGTCGAAAACTAGTACATGGTCGTAACAGATCAAATTGTGACTGAGAGATCTACGACCATTGAGTGAACGAAAATAGACATGGTCGTAATGACTATAAGTACCAGAGGAGGCGCACGACCACTAGATCTAAAAACAAGAACGATGCGCAGATCTTTGCTCGTGGGAAGAAAATAGCAAAAATAGCTTTGAGCACGATCCCACATGTCACAGCAAGCAGCAGCATCGAAGAAATCAAATCAAGGTCGACAACATGATCGAAACTTACAATGTGGTCGTAAGTCCGACAACGTGGTTGATAGCTTGCACAGTAGTTGTAAATTCGACTACTCGACCGAAGACAACTTGGTCGGAAATCGACTACCAAATAGAAGTCACTGTAGTCGATAACCACCAATACCAAAACCAACATGATCGAAAGATGGGTGTAGTTAGAACCGACGTGATCGTAAGCCGATGAAATCAACGAACGATCAACGTGGTCGAAGACCGTCGAGCACTCGTAACTGACTGTGGTCGTAAACAACTCGTAAGGCAGTGGGGGCATATGACCACGAGATCTACGACTATCGAGCAATCGGAAACCAGTGCGATCAAAAGAGTGAATGCGGTCGAAAAGTAAAGCGTTGTGGTCGAAAACTTGACCGTGGTCGAAGAATAGAACGTGGTCGTAACGGACTCAGAAGAATAGAGGAAGCCAGTGAGGCGCACGACCGCAAGATCCAGAATCCAAAAAACTTTTGATTAAGAGTTCAACTGGCTATGAAACTTTGCACACAACATGGTTAGGGTTTCAAGAGGTTGCTCTGATCTTTAATTGAAAACTTAGCAACCAAAATGAGAGCTTCACGAGATTTCATTGAGAACGCCCAAAACCGAATCCGAGAGAATAAGAAGACAATCAGAACCACTCGTGAGTCAAGAATAGCCAAGATGGCTTGGAGTGCAATCCCACATGTCAATGCGATTTGGAACAACATCAAGAACAAGTCAAGAACACCTTCAGATCAAGAATAGAGAGGAACTGAACGAAGAATGCAGAGGAATAACCAAATCGAAGCCGAGCAAACTCAAACAGAGAAGAGACACACAAAACACGTAGTCGAAGATTGATGTACTGCTCGGATGATCAAGAATAGAGAGGAACTGAATGAAGAATGCAGAGGAAGAACCAAATCGAAGCCGAGCAAACTCAAATAGAGAAGAGACACACGAAACATGTAGTCAAAGATTGATGTACTGCTCAGATGATTGATTTCACAGCCTCTCCCCTTGGAAGGACCAGGCTCTAACTCTAGAGTCAACACTCATTCTCAAACAACCACTCCCCTCGGGAGGACCAAACTCTAACCCTAGAGCCAACTCACTCTCTAACCTAACTCCCATGGGAGGGAGAGGCGCTAGCCGCCAAGGCTTGGCCAACCTGCTCAACCCTAACTCTTGCCCCCCTCTCCTTTTTATAGACTCACAAGCGAATCCTAGACCTAATGGATCCAACCATTAGTCCAAACCGAGGATAACCCGTTAACCACACCTAACACCGGGTTTTACTCACGCACGCTTCTCAAAGCAACTTCCATGTGGCCCCAATGACTTGTTGTCAAGCCTCTCACGCGTCCGGATCCCACCGAACCGTTCTCGCTTGCAAATGACCCAAGTCACTTGGCGCACCACTTCCTTTTTCTTGTGTATGACGGCACCCAGCATCCTTGACCGTCTGGACCTCGACTCCTCCCTAAGCATAGTCCCGGTCCACCTCACCGTTGCCCTTCATGTCCATCTCCAGTAGCTCCTGCCCCGGTTTCTCGTCGTCCCGGCCTCGATCATTTTCGGCGTCTCCCTAACCGTTCTAGACCTCAACACCTCCCTCTGCCTAGTCCCGGTCCTCCTACGCCTCACCATGACCTAGCTCCGAAGTCCTACAACCAACACAAACAAGCAAACCATCACATAGCACCGAACAATACACAAGAATCATCAATTTGCACAATCAAAATATATGCACCCAAATTACTGATTCTAATTCTAGAACCAGCAATATCCTCATGTGCACAAAGTAACAAACATCCTGGTCAACCCTGACCAAAACACCAGTAAATCCAGTGAACAACCTCAACATAAAGACTGGTCTTAAACGACTTACGAGTACTCGGATGCACAAGAAAAGAAGTACTCGTAACCCACGAGATCCTTCCAGCAGCCTACGACCACACTGCAATCTGCTACGACCATGTAGCAGACACTACGACCATCAAAAGAACAGGCATACAGAATGCTACGACTACCGCCACGATTGCTACAACCATCGCTTACATCGGCTACGACTATCGATCACTAGCCAGGCAGAGCGCTACGACCATCGATCACGACCAGTCAAAGCTACAAATATTGACCAGCAGAAGCTACGACACCAAGTCGTAGGAACACATATCGACCACCAAGTCGTAAAAGTCTCTGTCAACTACCAAGTCGTAAAAACGACTGCCGACCACCAAATCGTAAAAACGACTGCCGACTTCAAAGTCATAAAATCGTCTGACAACCACATGGTTGTAAATGCTACTGCCGACCATATGGTCGTAAAAAGTGGAGGCAATCATTCACCCCTTCCTCAGATTTCGGTGTTCGATCCTACAATTAGCGGAGGCAATCATTCACCCCTCCCTCTGATTTCGGTGTTCGATCCTACAATTAGCGAAGCCAAATTTCTGTAACTATGCAGGCTTGTAGGAGCTCAAGATGTCTCGTTTCCAGAAGGCCTAGCAACTTCCAACAAAACCTGTAACTTCTCACCTGAGTTCCAATCAAATGAACAGTTTCTGATTTATACAGCAAACGCATCGGCCGGCTCCGGTGTACACACGCTGACTGTTGTCCTGCATGCATTGTATCATGACTGGAAGCTTGTGATCTCAGGAGGAACAGATTTATACTAGTAACGTCTGTGAGTACATTTTTCACAGGAACTGCCACAGAAGTTGAGGAATGGATTCACAGCGTATTCATTCTACCACAGCACAGCCCAAGTCTGTAGCGCTGTGATATACATGACCACCATCATCAATGTGATTACAGCAACATTAATTATTAGGAACATCAGTTCTGCTATCACATACAGCATTGGTAGTAAAATGAAACTTTGCTGAGAGAGAATAGATACAAGGAGAAAACCAGAAAAATATGCAATGCTGTGTACATACATCATAAATGCATTGGCCAGAACTGCAAGCAACCAAGGTATGGTTGTGATTCTGTGAAGTAACATATTACATAACCCTTTCAGATTTTTCCCACACATGGCTGTCAGATCATTTACATATTAAAGCCAAAACTCCGAAAGAATTTAAGCAGTTGTTGATCTATGATATGGTCTGACCACACCATTTGAGTCTCATTACAGACGAAGCCACAGCATGTTTTCTTATCAGTCTAACTCAGACGAAGCCACAGCATTTAGTTAACTCAGTGAAGTAATAATGCACCAGAGGTAAGTATCATATGCTGGTTATTCTGTACTGAAATATGAGTTGGGCAGATTCCAATAAAGTATGAGCTTGAGATCACATATTCTCAGTAATAATTTATGGTCGTCAGCAGTACATAACGGAAGATACATTGAATATTCAGAGAAGTTGAATTTCACAATGTAAAGCCCATAAAGAAATCAACAATACAATTATATGGCCGAATAAAATAAAGGGAGGTCAGTGGACCAAATGTTGAAAGGGATATCAAACGGTTAATGGTAATGTTACTTTCAGCATGCAGAGAGTGAAAGCAATATGTGAAAGATCAGCGTCAGTTTAACAACCAAAGCATGGAACCTAACATTGGTGTAAGATAATGTGCCTGAATGGCAATGTGAAATCAACTATGACTGAAAAGAACAGAAAATAGCACCCATTCCAAAGAGATTTGCAGCTTTGGTGGGGCATCTACAAAGAAAGTAAATATAGGATGACATTTTAAGCAACAAAACATTATTGATTTTTAATCTAACCGATCATTACACAAAATGGGCAAATTCACAAAAGATAGCCATGATATCAGAACCTATCTCAGTAGCAACTGCAAGTCATGTTCTTGGATTAATCACCTGCTGACTATTCAGCACAAATTAATCATGCAACATTCAATTATTCGTTGATGGTACTACTGCTGCCATTAATGGAAAACCAACATAGTGTATTGTACCACACTAGTGTCAATTCTTAACACACAACAACTTTCTGAAAAATTAGCTTCGCCATTAAATGGTCACAAGGGAATGATTCCATGACTATGACAATACTAGGATGCTGTGTAGTGGTGGCTCCAAACATACAGTAACGCATCATTATTGAGATGGCGAGTAAATTTGGATGAAGGACGGCCAAATACTATGCTTTAAGGGAATATTTTCTTATTGAGACTAACTAGGAAAAATAAACAATTCTTCCTACGTCAACTCGATATGTTTGACCTACGAGCTATTTCTTTGGCACCAACCTCCACATGAATGCAATCATTTCTTAACAGATAGAACATGAAAAAAAAACAGCATTCATGTTCACCTCCACTATTGGGTTTCCGTGTGACCTTGCTCGAAATGAATTAACTTCGTACCCTGCTAAACCCAGAATCAAAGATAAAATGACAACTAACAGCCCGTCTAACAATTACTGTTACCACTTTTGATAAGATCTGATGTGAGAGGGTCCTTGCGCTGCAGCTTCGGCAAGGCAAGGCACGCCGAAGTGTGCCACGACAATTTTTGCAAGGCGTGACACATCGGAGGATCCCCCAGACGAGGTCCAACTCAGCACGGATCCACCTTGGACGGGTCCATGGACCAACCTTGGCGAAGTGTGATGCATCGGGGGATCCACCCTAAACGAGATCCGGGGACCAAACTTGGGGGAGTGTGATTCATCGGGGATCCACCCCGGACGGGTCTGGAGGCCAACCCCAGACAAGGTCTAAGGACTAACCTCGGCGAGGCGTGGAACATTAGGGGATCCACCCTAGATGAGGTCCGGCACAGCCATGCGCTGAGGTCCCATCGACACTCATGTAGAAGGAAGGCCTACGGTGTCACGAATCTCGGACAAGGCAAGACTTGCTTGATAGAATGGACGAAAGTAGCCCTCGGCACAAGCTGTGATTCAAGGGCAAAAATATAACTTTGGGCGCTTTCCTCTACCTTCTATAAATAGGACCCCTTGTAAATGGGGAGGAGGCCACTAGTAACGCTCACCATCCATATGCAATACATTCGTACGGTCCCTGGTGTGTAACTCTCGTTGAGTCTCCCCTTTGCTTCCTCGGTTGTTGTTGACCCCAACCGAGGGTGCCTACAAGTTCATTGTCCGATCTTGTATCAACGACTGTTGGTGCTGTCCATGAGGACCTGAGCGAGAAGTCATGTTGCTTAGGAAGATGAAGGCACGGAAGGTCACTGAGGTGGGGGGCACGAGCCCTCCCCCATGGCCGAAGTAAAGTTGGATTGCAACCCAAACCACTCGGGCCCCTGAAGCTCCACAAGATCCCTCCACTGAGGCGCAGGCCACCCGTGAGACCGCAACCTCTAGGGACATCGGGCACTTGGGTGCACATGAAGATGGCGTCCACACAGTCATCGTCATCGTCATCTAGGTCTCACGCTCCCAAGATTGGGATAACTAAGCGAGACCGAGGAGTATCGAAAATGCCAGAGGGCCGAATGACCATCACGGTGGTCTCTCCGGATGGGGTCCCTCGGCAACTGAAGAAAGTAGCGGCATCATTTCGGACTACCTGCGGGATAATTGACTATATGCCACTGCAATCGTATCAGCTTTGAAAAATACCACTACAATCCTGGTCTTTTGAAACATGCCACTACAATCGTCCAATACTTATAAAAATGGCACTGCAATCTTCCAATACTTTGAAAAATGCCACTACAATTGTCCAATACTTTGAAAAATGCCACTGCATTTGTGCAATACTTATAACTATTTCATTATTGGAGTGGCATTTTTCAAAAGACGAGGATTGCAATAGTATTTTTCAGACTGAACATGATTGTAGTGGCATATAGTCAATTATCACTTAAATTTTCTCTAAGTATTCGCCGATCCTTCACTCCAATAACTACAGAGCTATAAAGATTAGGATGGAAATCCAATACTAAATCTAGAAAATCAAAAAAACAAAATTTCATGAAATTCAAGCGTTCAGACTGGCTACCAGGGCCAGTCTGATCGATCCTTGCAGTCAGACCGCCAGCAAAACGTCGGTTTGACCGACCACAAGTAGTTGGACTAGAGTGGGTGCGGTCGGACCAGCCTTCCCTATTCCAGAACTGGAATTTTCAGCCCGAGCCAAAGCAACATTTGGTGCAACTCCAAAAATTTAGGTCCAAATGAAATAAAATTTTGCATGCACCTTGCTTAAGGTCTTAGAAACATATTCCATCCAAAGATCGTAAAAATCCATGAAAAGTTCAGACATTTCTCAAAATCAAGTAAGATTGCATCAATACCGAGCAAAAACCGAAAATTCAAAATATGACTTGCTCGTGTGTGAAAGTTGGCTCTAGATGTATTACCACATGTCACAGTAAGCAAGAACACTCAAGAATTAGATGCAAAAAGACTCGGATCAAGAAATTACTCAAAGAGGTCAAATCCAAGCAAAACTGGGCAATTTTAAGAACATAGCAAACCTGATGCCTAAATGGATGGGGGATTAATTTTCATAAGACATCTCCATCACTTACTCATCTTTGACATCCAGCAAGATCAAGAAGGGCAGAGATAAGATCAAAATTAACAAGACCAAGAGTAAATCAACCAAAATAAGAGAGATCCATGAGAGATGAACAAAGTTGATATATTTCTACTTGAGGATGAAGATTTTATAGCCATTATACCTGGAGGACAAGAGAGGACACTATAGCACTCACACTTTTCTAACTCTAACCTAGAACACTTGACCTTAGTGAGCAAATGTTGGATGGTTAAGTAGCAAGTCTCCATCCCAACACGTTAAATAGATGAGGCAAGTAGCCCACATCTAATTCTAATGGATACTATCTAATAACACATATGGGGGAAACCTGTTAACCCTACACAACACAGGTTTTACTCACACACTACACTTATACATGTTTTCAAAGCACATAACCCGAATCTGCTAAGTCCTTAGCTTTTGATCTACTTTATTATCTCAGTTTCTCGGTCTTGATCCAAGATAGTTTTTGGTATTTTTGTTAACTTATCAAAATACCATTTTTTAGCTCGATCTTCATCTTCCCTTACAAGCAATCATCATACTCACCACGTGTAGATGCACCACTTGCTACCTTTTCTTGGTCTGGTCTTCATCTTTTCTTACAAGCAATCGCCATGCTCACTATGCGTAGATCATCACGTGTAGATACACCATTGGCTTGCTACGCGTTAGTAAGTATCTCCCGTTTCGGTTCCACCAGACCATGCCTCACTTGGACTGACAGAGCCACACGGTGCAATCCATCGCTCGACCTTTCCTTCAATATTATTTGCCTTTCTTGTGCCATACATAAGCTCAGCCATCTCACCCGGCATCCTTGATCATTCTGGACCTCGACTCCTCTATAAGTGTAGCCCCAATCCTCGTCGTTAACCGTAGTTGTCACCAAGCATCCTTGCACATCCAAGACCAAGAAATCATTTTCGATCACAAATTCTTCACAATTTGATCTATGTTAGCTGAAACATGCTTCATGTAGCATATATACTCTGACATAGGTCAAACCAAAACATATCATGAATCAATTTCCCAAAAGTCCGCATTTCGGCCGAAATAGCTTGCCCTGCCGGTCAAATCGTCAGCCCTGGCCGGTCTGACCGACACCTTTAGCTGATTAGAGTAGTAGGTCTGCACCAAAAGCTAAAAAACTAAATTATTGTAAAATTCAAATTTCAAAACCTCTAATATAATAATGGTTCGTCATAACAACATATCTAAACGTTCTCGCATTGTCCTTCCTTTATAACAGTCGACTTAGCTAGAAGCCTAGAATTGATAGCGTGATGAGTTTATAGACTGGAATTGCTCCTAACAAAAAGGAGCAGATTTGGCAGATAGACACAACCCAGCAGCTAGGTTTGACAGTGTAGAAGTATGACAGGACAGGAACTGCTTCTAACAAAAATAACAACTCAGTGCAGCAGTTTTTGGTGGCGATCTCACTGCAGAAAACCCACATGCACGTGGAAGTGACGCCAAACAGGAGATCAATGGAATCAGCTTCGGACTCATTTCGGTTTCAGCTTCTATCGGTTTGAGTTTTTAGTTTCTGGTTTATTTTTTATTATTTATAAATTTGTTTTCTGTAACCTTTTGGTATTTTGAGCTTTTTTGGTACCTTTTTCCCGTATTCGTTTGCATTGTCTGTGATAGACTAATCTGTTTTTTTTTCTATTTTTAAATTTAATTATATTAAATAAGTCACTGTCAACTATAGTATAATTTTAGTCAGCTACAGTATAATTTTAGATATAAACCACTATTTTTCAGTCTAAATGAATGGTACCTAAGCTTTGTGAGAACATTCTGATGTATGCCACCTAGTACTAGGCTACTAGCTCCTGGTGGCCGGTACTTAGGCTGGTTGGTGAGAAAAGTGTCAAATAAAACTTTATCACTGTGAGTATTACTATTCAGGCTGCTTCATGCAATTGCAAGACAGCTCAAGGTGCACTCTACATGCCATTTGTTCAGGCTGCTTCATGTCAAATAATGATTTAATACCATTATTTTCAGAGGGAGACTCCACTGTTGCTTTATTCAGAAGGATGGTAACTGATGCCAAAATCGTGTGAGGTATGCTATGGACCTTCAGTTACCCCAGGCCTCATTCTAGGACAGAAAATGATAGGAAACAGCTACACAAGGTCAATCTAAGACTATAATATGCAATTGTTTCGTTGCAAAAAAAGTGATGGCCAAGTTGTGAGAAATTTATCTCTTCTTTGCTGTCTAGTCGCCCAGTATTTAAAATGACATGTACTGCTAGTTTATAAAAGGTTTAATTCTTGACTTAGACTATGTGATGGCACGACGGCAAACCATTGCTCGAAGTAGACGCAGTCTTTGCTGAAGGGCAGTTCAATGCGTTATAAATCCAGCCCATGCATGCATGCTGCTTTGGCAAGGATTAAATGCATCAACTTAAATTTGCTGGCATCTTTAGTTAGCCAAATAAATGGCCAAACACCAAGTTAAAGACTTCATCAGCTCTTGTTGGCTGTTAGGCCTGTTCTTCAGAAATGCTACTGTTGGAGCATAAACTCCAAAACTGAAGCTTATTTCTGAACTCCTTTTGCTGTGGGTTAATAACTACTGCCAATTCTCAGGCGAGCACATGCCCACTTTGCCCAGCACGTGAGGGGGTGGTGGTGCAGAAGAATCCTATGTCGTCTTCATTTCTCTTGTTAATGAGCTAGCAGATCTTGTCTCAGAATAATGGATAGCCTTCAGTCCTATATCCTCTTCATTTCTCTTGTTAATGGGCTAGCAGATCTTGTCTCTGCCACCTGAAAATTTATTGCCTCTCTCTCATCAGGTGATGAATAGCACGGCGTCTTTCTCCTCGCACTTTCACAGAAAGGAGAATGACCAGATGAAAAGTAACAAAATGCCTTCGAAATTTGAACTTGGTTTGTCAGGTCAGAAAGTTGTAGGATTCAGTGTTCAGTGGGGGGCCTTATTTATTAAGTTGATGGACAACGTGACATTTATTGAGATAAAAGGTTTCCTCCACTCGAGTACTGAATTTTATCATTTTTATGCTGAATGGACTGCTTTAAATACATATCAATTCAACATGTCAATAACAAATCCTTGCGTAAAATATGATTGAGCATGTATTTGATTACTTTGAGCCTATCAAGACGATTGCAGTAAATGATTATGGGGTTTGTGGCTTGTGCACCTTCATCGGCTGCACACCTCCTCATAACCATTTTCTATATATAGACACACATATATATACATACATACAAACACACACAACGTTTTTACGCACGCTACGTGCAGATCTTACTGCTTGGCTTCCTGGTGCATGAGTGATGATTCGGCAATAACTTTATGTTGTATTGCAATATGAAAGTTACCCTCAAACAAATATGAAGTTACTGTTATCAGTTAGGATAAACATTAGTTACTATCCCAACTAGATATGTCACTCTTGCAATAGAAAGATATGGTCTATTACACGTGAAGTTATCATCAGTTACTTACTTACGACCGGTATAAAAATGAATTTTGTAGCGTCGAAACATATTCAATATAAATCTTGTTTTATTAAGCCCATAATTTCGAACGCAATGGCGCAAACGGATCGCAAATCAGACTTTTTGTGAAAGAGTTATTGTATTTTTTAGCTTGTAAACAAGATAAAAAATAACAATTAAGTGCATTTTATTCTCTTCTCTCTCCTATTGCATGCATACATGCAAGTCAAGTTACTATCTCCTAAACATAAAGTTATCATCGATAATTCACGAAGTTACTTACAGTTCTCACGTGATAACTTTTACATGCTACAAAAAGTTACTATCGCCTGAATATAAAGTTATCATCGATAATTCATCAAGTTACTTACATTTACAAAGTTACTATCTCATGCATCACCCGAGCTATGCTCAAATGCATCAGGAATCTAGCCAACAACCCGCGCGTATAGTTACTCCTAGCTCTGATATACCACCTAAACGAATTTGAAATACTACTTTATCAATTTAGGTATACTCATATACTAATTATAAGATATTCCAATGTGAACCACATGAACAAATTGCAAGAAATCTATAGTTTTTAGCGTATTTTACAAACACCTTCATATACACACATAAAAAGAAGTATGTCTAAAAAATACATACCATCTCTAAAAAAAGGTACATAATATTTAGATAGTCTTATATACTCATATACTACATGTACATACCATCCGTTGCGCAAGATAATTTCTACGTTGTAAGATATAATATAGTAAGTAACTTACGCCCAAAAGTAGAAAAGAGACTTTATATATATACACACACTCACTCGCAAGGTGTGTACAAATATAATACAATCCACGCTCCCTATAATTTGGCGATACGGTTTGGTTGTTACTAACTATACATAGGTCCTACTATATACGGTTTACAACAGAGCCCATTAATGTTGCACTTTTTTTCGGCTTCAGTTTCTGACTTATAGTTTATTTTTTACTATTCATAAGTTTCGTCTTTTTCTGAACTTTTGGCTTTTTTTTTAGTTTTTTTGCCTGTTCTTTTTTCCCGTGTTCGTTTGTATTGTCCGTGATGAGTTAGGATATTTTTCTATTTTTAAATTTTTAAATTTTAATTACGCTAAATAGTCACCTTCAGCTATAGTGTAATTTTAGTCATAAACCACAGCTTTTCAGCCCAACCGAGCACTCTTTAACCTTTGTTCCTTTGCAAGAAAATTTGACTTCGCCACGCAAATTAGAAGGACAAAGCGATCGTAACTAGGAAGTGTTCCGCAAGTCAAAGCCAAATCAAATGTCAAACTTCAAAAGGCCGCTTCGAGAAGCTTTCCTCATGCCAGCTCCACCTCAGCCTTCTTCAGCGTCTCTTCTCCCTTGGTCCCACTGATGCCGGTTCTAGCCGCCTCTCGACACTCCACCTCCGTGCCGCTCCTTCCCCATTCGACTCCGCTCCGCCTTCACCTCTGGCCACCTCCTTAGTCTCGCCACTTCTTTATTTATCTATTTTTTCATTTCCCTTTTTTAGTTATAGACCAAGTACTAGTGTAATAATGAATCGTAGTATGTGCAGGATGTTACAATTTACACAAGGGCAATTCATACATTTACTCAGTTAAACCGGCTACTATTCCAAAACCAAAAATTTTAACCAAATCAAATACACCATACTTTGAGCCGCTATTGTTTCAAAGTCAAAAAGATCTCCAGCTTCAAACCCCCTCTAAGGGCCTGTTTGGCAACAGCTGTGGCTTATGACTTTTAATTTGAAATTTTGAATTTTGGTACATTTACTGATCAGATTATGGAGAAAGAGATACTTACTTGCGATTTTCGATGGTACATATATTGGGCTTTTAATACGTAGATCGTTTAACTTGTAGACCTTGTCTTGAGAAAATACTCCGTTTAAAATTAGGTACTATAACAAAAACTAAAAACCGTCAGCTTCGGAGTAAAAGAACGTACCCTAAATAACGTGGGCTACAAAGCAAAACCAGAATACATAAAAGTCACATCACATCGCCATTATAAAAACAAAGGGAGACACTTTGGGCACTCGTCTACTAGTTAATAGCATCTCTCTCTCTCTCGAAGGGAAGGGGCCCACGAGACCAATTCAAAAAGAGTTGGAAATGCGTAGACTTTCTTTGATGGCAACGCTGCTTAAATAGAGAAGAAACGCACGCGTGAACGGGAAGCGAGGAGCATGGCGATCCATGTGTGCGTAGGCTAAAAGGAGGAAAAGAGCAGTAGGTGCAGGAGAGGAATGATGATCCCATCCCACCCGGCCCTGACCCTCCCTTCAATCCAACTCCAACTCCACCTCCACAAGCATTATCCACTAAACAGTCGAAGATATTTGATATTTTCCAGTTAAAAATTGCGTCATTTTTGGGGCGAAAGATCCCATCTTTGGGCTAAAAATCCCTCCTTTTTTTTTTGTTTTGTCCATTTCGCGACGCTCCGATTGTTTGTTTCCCAATACTATCCATTCATTTGTTGCCATTGCGGTGTGGATTTGGACCACGCGCACCACCACAACCGTTCCCCTTCGATCCCGTCCCAACAATCGCAATCTCCAATCGGAAGCAAACAGAGAAGAAATCCTAAATAGCAATTCACCAAGAACTCCACTGCAAGGCTCCCCCCAATCATTTCTTGCTGCATTTGGCCCACTCCACCGTCCCAGAAATCCCAAGAAACACCCCTCGAATCGCCCCCAAATCGGTCCTACGCCGCACCGGATTACAGCTCATAATAGCCAAGAATTAGAGCAGACGCGAAAAGGAGGAAGCAATGACGGAGGTGGCGCTCCTCCGGGGCCCGACCAACCTCGCTTCCCCCACAAGCCGCGCCTCCTCCCTGCGCTATTTAGCCAATGCCGATAGCGACGTGCTCCAGAGAAGCAGCAGCCCGGAGAGCCCTACAGGATCTACAGGAAGCCTAGGACTCCAAGAACGTCACGAGCAAGAGGTACAAGGATCGGAGGAGGAAGAGGAGCGGTGGTCGTTCTTGGCATTGCTGCTTGCGGTGCTGCGGAAATCGCTGCTCGCGTGCAGGGCTGAGGGCGGTGACGGTGACAGCGAAGGCGGCGGCTGCGGGATGGAGATAGGGTGGCCGACGGATGTGCAGCACGTGGCGCATGTCACGTTCGATAGGTTCCATGGATTCCTGGGGCTCCCCGTCGAGTTTGAGCCCGAGGTGTCCCGTCGCGCTCCCAGTGCGAGGTCTGTCTGTCTCATGTTCACAATTGGTGTTAGGCTCAAGCTCTGAATGATGTGGTTGTTGTTCTGAATTCAAAGGCTTCTGAACATTTACTTTTCATTTCCAATTTGAATTTGAATTTCGTAAAGATGCCTTTTTTTGCCTCCCTTTTGCATATGGTGGTGTTTCCATATGAACTGTTGCAGAAAGATTTGGTGTCTGTTAAACTATTTTAGAAACAATGGCTCTGTTTGTTATTAGGTCTGAAATTTAATTGGTGTTGGCCTGAAACAGGGATTTTGTTACTTCAGTATTTTTCACTTTTCGGCATTTAGATGGCACTGTTTTCATATTTTGGCTGTTATTTTAACGCGGTAAAAAGATGGTATTTTTGGTTCGCATTGCAACCTGCTTTGATCTGATTTTAGTGTTTGTGTTGGTAGCCTTAGCTGGATTTGAAATGTGGTAGATAAGCTGTGTATGTCTTGATGATAGATACGCTTTGGACCACCAATCTGTGTAGAAAGAGTTTGTGTCATGTTTTCTCCACGTTCCATTAATAATTGGCCAATCATGTCTCTACTCTCTAGATGTCCTGATACTTGATAGTGTCGCATGAATTTGCTGTAGCTGCTTACCTCATAAAATTCAGTAAAAATAATTATGCTTTCAGCTTTACATGAGGTTGTAGAGGGAACTGTTGTGTTGTTTTTGCTTACAAATGAGGCTGATGGGCTAGGTATAATTCAATTGAAACTGTTGTCTTTGCATACATCTTTTCCCTTCCATTTGCAGCCAACCCTCACTATACCTACCCCAGTAATGAAGAGGAATCTTCATCTGTCATAATTAGAGAAAAATAGACAGTGCTATATTTGAATTGTTTCAAAGCTTCTACATTTTATTATAGGTCATTTTGTTCTCTTGCTTCCTTAATTCCTGGCATTTACAGCGGCAGTATTTCACCCCTGTTCCTTTAGTGTCCCCATCGACTCCAATCATGTTTTGACTTGTAAGCAAATCCACAAAAAAAAACCCCTTTAATATGCATGTATGAAATTATGCATAATTATTTTAATTGGGTTCACAAAATAAGGAAGCAATACTTACCTGACAAGCTCATGGCTTTTGTTAAGTCTTAGTTCTAGTTGGATTAGCCCAGCTATATCACCTATTGCTTTTGTTTGGAGCAAGTGCTTATGCTTGCTATGCAAATAGCCAAATACACTATGAATCAAGTGTTACTACCGAGGCATTGCATCCAGTTCAAACTTTATTGGGTGATTCCTGTATTGTTGCATCATTGTTCTTTACTTTTCTCTCACAGCTTTTGTATGCACAGTTGCACACACATGACCTGGAGGCTGGTACACATAATGACATAAATTTGTTGAATCTAATCTGATAAGGAGGAAAATAACACCTTTAATAGCCTGTTTGGATAGAGGGGATGTGGATTGAAATCCTTAGAGGTTTAGTTCAAATTTGAGCTAAATCCTAAAATTTCCCAAAGAACCCCCCCACATCCAAACACCCCCTAAAAGAACATCAGATACTTGACAAAAATAGTATAGGAATTCTGTTGATTGACCTAGTAATATAAGTAGATTATTAATCATCTATTATTTAGGAAGATCGATAAGCTTTTGGAAGTTTCGTGATTTACTAATGTTGGACCCGCTATGGTAGTCGGGGTTGGGGGGTGAGGGTGTAAATGATGCCTTCAAAATTAACCTTCCTAAATGGTATTTCAAAACTGTTACTCCACTAGCTATTGGAAACTAGAAAGATCAGATTTGCCCACCAACAAAGAACTCACAAAAACGTGGAAGCAAACGGAGTGCAACTCCTCAGGGCCGATCTGACCACTATGATGAAGTGGTTGGACCAGCCTAATAGTCTGGCCGCTAGAGTCGACTGGTTTGACTGGACTCCGATCGAACCGTAGGCTTAGGTGCGGTTTGACCGCACCCTAATCCTAGAACTGGAAATCGGCTCGAGCCAAAACCAAAATAGTGCAATCTTTAAAATAGTGCAGTCTTTCATCGGTGCCTCGATCCGCGGATCTTCCACTAGCGCCGCCTCGATCCGCCGGTCTTCCACCAACACCGCATTGATCGGAGCCGCCGTCACCCGGCCACACATCAGCCGCCGCCTCTGGACGCTCTCCACTGGCTGCCGACCCCTGGGAGCATGAACCGGAGCCGATGCCGACTGGGGAACCTCCGCCATCACCGCCTCTGTGTCCGTCGATATGTTACCGTGCCTCACGCACGAGACGCGTTTAATAGGAAAACCGAGGGGCCAGTGAAAAAGGAGAAAAAAGAAAAATAATAATAATCTTGTTGCAGTCACCGTTTAACCGGAAGCACTACACTTCGTCGACATGGAACTGCAACCATGGCCACCGTTTAGCAGCTCAAGGACGAGCTGCATGTCCGGGAGGGGTGTAATGTCATGGGTGTGGGCCTTGGGCCCAGCCGGTTCATTATTAGGAAGTAGAGATTAGTTTTTATTTAAGTTAGAGATTAGTTTTCTTTTATTAGGGATATGATATTAGTTTCTATATTTGTTAGAGATATGATTGAAATTAGATTTTATCTATTAGGGGAGCCCATCTATATAAGGGGGCTGTCTCATGCTATTGGAACTAAGCAAAGAAATAACAAAATCATTCTCATCTATAGTCTCCTCTCTCCCTCTACGTCGACGCCGCTCAGCCATCCTCTCGGTGGTGTTTACCCCCTATGAACTAAGGTTCATGACAACTCAGCTCATCCCCGAGCCTAGTCCCGATCCACGCCATCGACCATGATTGCCTCCAAGCTTCCCTGCACATCAAAGACCAAGAAATCATTTTCGGGTATAAGTTCTTCACAACTTAACTGACGTTAGTCTAAATATGCTTCATGCACCATGAATACAATGATCTAGAACTCCAAAACTCAACCCATGACCAATTACCACAAATATCCAAAAACCCATCAGAAATTTTTAGACAAAACCGGTCTAACTGCCATTGACCAGCTGGTCGGACCGCGCCGATCAATCCGGTCAAATGCTGGTAATAGGGGAGCTGGTCAGACCGTGGCACCCATGCCAGTCTGACTGCTTGGCCAACCACGGTTGGACCGCCAGCCATTGACCAGTCAGACCACTCCCATTTCTCTCGCGCACACAAACGAGCACATCTCTAGAAAAAACCAGCCGCCAACTAAAAACTAGTCACACCGCACCGGCGGTACCACCCCCAAAATCCGGTCAAACCGCTCCAGCATAGTAGTTAGACTACCTCTGTAGGCCGGTCAGACCACTACCCACCTGACTACAAATCTAAAAAGTTGCAAACTTTCGCAAATTCAAATTTCAACTCGACACGATTTCTAATGGTTCAACACAAATGAACCCTGGACATTCTCAACATAGTTCTACAGCTAATGACATAAGTTGTCTTGATTAGATGATTCATTCACCTTACTCCTTTTGTTATCATTTGTCTGCATCTGTCTGTTGTGTGTTGTAGACTAGTGTGGCTTGAAGTATTAATTTTCTGCTTTGCTTTCCTTTCTGACTTATACTAGGAACAGAGCAGAAAGAATAAGAAAAGCACATATGTTTATTGTATACTATTGGGAGTTCCAGGTTGTGGGTTATTAGTACTAGTCAATCAGAAAGACAAAATGGTTCTGTGTCCAGTTTCTACGTTATGGAAGGATGGGAGCCTTGTGCCTCCAAAAGAAAGATAAAAGTGGCACAAACACCTACAGCCAATCTTGAAACTGAGGGATTGATTGTATACTATCAATAAAACTGCAGCATTTGGGATGTGCTCAATCAATAGTTGGAAGACTTCTGGAATGCGCAAAGTTCCCGAAAGAAAATGAAAATAGTTTCCTGGGATAGTTTATACGCTTGAGTTAGCAAACCAGTATGTTCAGCACCTATATAATAATGCTAATTTTCTTCACATATTTATACTTATGCCAAAGTTTTTAGGCATGAAAAGATTTTTAGGGGTCCTGGTATGTCTTATAAGAATTCAGAGGTGTTCTTGTGTACCATCTTAATTGTTAAAATATGGTTCTTTAAAAGATGCCTTGACCTGTCTTCAAAATAAAAAACATTCCTTGATCTCAATGGCAAGGCTCTCATTTTCATACGGTGATATCCTAGTTTTGCAAGATACATCTATTTTGCTGTGATAATGTGTATTTTTGAGCAATATAGATTATTAGTTCTTGTTCATGTTTACTTTTGCTGTTGGTATTCTTCAGCTGATTGAGACTTGAGAATTGAAATGCAGTGCTAGTGTATTCGGAGTTTCAACAGAATCAATGCAGTGTTCCTATGATTCCAGAGGAAACAGTGTTCCGACAATTCTCTTGATGATGCAAAGACGTCTTTATGAACAAGGCGGTCTTCGGGTGTGTGTTTTGAGCATTTATGTTGATTATCACTTGCTTTTTATAGTGCCTTGCTGCCTGTAGCTTTGTTCTGAGTTCTGACCAAATAAATGTCATCTTTTTTGTCCTTTGCAGGCAGAAGGTATTTTTCGTATTAACGCAGAGAATAGCCAGGAGGAGTTTGTGAGAGACCAGTTAAATAGTGGAATAGTGGCGGATGGCATTGATGTCCACTGTTTGGCAGGTCTAATCAAAGTAAGCTTCTATCATATAGCTTATGTGATTATATTAACGCCAGTATCATGATCTGATTCTTGCACAAAGATATTTTCACAATTTACTATTTGTCAATAAATACAAACTTGTGAACATGCTGTCAGCAATCTTCTGTTGGAGAATCTAATCTTGCTTTTGGAAGCAATTATGGGTTTATGCTCTTGATTAGCTTTACTTGGCAAGACACACAACTTGATGACAAAATCATATTCTCAATCCATCTATTTTTCCATCCTTTTCAGGCCTGGTTTAGGGAACTGCCTAGCGGTGTGCTGGACCCAATCCCACCTGAACAGGTGATGCAATGCCAATCTGAAGAGGACTGTGCTCGGGTTGCCAAATGCCTTCCGCCGGCTGAAGCAGCCTTACTTGACTGGGCTGTTAATTTGATGGCTGATGTTGTCCAAGAAGAGCAGATAAACAAAATGAATGCTCGCAATATTGCTATGGTTTTTGCACCAAATATGACTCAGGTAATGCATTGTCCTAATAGCAGACTAGCAATATTCAGTTCGGTGGATGCTAACTGTCGCACACATGTAATGCAGATGGCAGATCCTTTGACTGCACTGATGTATGCAGTGCAAGTGATGAATTTTCTCAAGATGCTAATACAGAAGACCCTCAAGGATAGAGAAGAGTCCAATCTGGAGGATGGGTCTTTGCCCCAAAAGGACCCGTCTGATGAAAATGGGCATCAGAAACCCAGCCTCCCCGTTGATTCTCACCGTGAGGAAGGATCCAAGCGCCCCTCTTTCGTCAGTGAGGAGCCCCTTTTGAACAGTCCTGCACACAGCACTGAAGACAAGCCCAATGAGACTAATCCTGCCGAAGGAGACTCTGCAGCTTCTGGCCAGACAGGTGAACTCCTGACGAGCATGGAGGGTTCCACTAGCTGCTTCCAACCTGCTCTTGTTGCTCCGGCTGCTACTGATGCTTCCAGTGCTACCACTGTGAACTCACTACTAGGCAAGGGATGCCGTAGACTGAATAGTAGGAGGACTAGAAAGGGCAAGGGGCAGTCTGCAACACGTGCCATCCCTCCAGCTGAGAAAACAAGAGGTGCGAGCATTGTGAGCCGGATAAACTCCAAGGTCGAACGGATCGAAGCATGGAGGTGAAATCAAACGCCATGGCCATTGCTGTTGTGCAATAGATCACTGACCCAATGTTTCCTGGAAATAGGACCGAGAGCTGTGTGCTTCTGCTATTTTGGATTTTTGATGTGCGTATCATTTCCTGTTGGATCACGATCGTTGTATTTTGAGATTCATTCCCCATCTACACTAACTTTTGTATCTTGCTTATGAGTTCTCCTGATCGTTTGAGTCAATGAAACAGAGGTCGTTGCTTTCCTTTTGTACATAAATTTCTCTAAATGCCTACGTTCTGAGGTGTCTGGATTTTCAGGGATGTTGCCCTTGTTCTCATTGTTGCCATTTCATTGTTCGGTTTTGCTATTGCACATTCGCCTGAAAATATCTTAAATCACAGTGGATTCTGTGGCTATCCGATTTCTCTGTGAGATCTGTGCATGAATTACATGTTATCTATCTCGGATTAAACGACCTGCGTTGCCATTGGGCTCTTCTGTGCTAACCCGGGCCATTATTTTGTTAGGACAGCTCACCTTGTTGTCTTTCTCCTTTTGTCTGAACTGAGAGTGGAAGAGCAGAGAACAAGAGCGGAGAGAGATGTCGCCATGTCGGGGTCCGATGAGGTGGCGACTTGGTGGTGCTTGGCAGCATCCAACGGCAGACTCCTCATTTGCTCGACGGCGTCCACTCTCGTGTGCTGATCTCTCCAGTAGTGGAGCAGAGAGAGAGTCAGAGAGAGAGTGTGTGTGTGTGTCACCGTCCGGTGGTTGCCGGCGTTGAAGGCAACAGCTACTTTGGGGAGGTTGGGGCTTCTATTTTGCGTCGATTTTTCCTCTCTTCTGGTGTTTCAGGTGTCGATTTGTAGTGCTAATTTTGTTGATTATTGGTGGTGCTAGTCTCTTGGTTACCTAGAGCTTAAATCTTCTATTTGTTGATGAGATTTGGACAAAACAAAATAGATCGGGGGTTGATTTATTTGTGTGCATCTGCATTTTTTAATTGAAGTTAGAGTTTGGTTTATACAGTCAGATATGAATCACATGTAGATAGCATTAGTCGATCTGATCATGTCTGTATCTATGAGTGCTTTTTAGAGGGCCATCTAGGATTCATTTATTTGAGTTTAACTGAGTAGTGTTAGAGGTTACTTATGCGAATCATATGTGCTGATGTTGGGTTGGTTGAGCCATTGTCCTTGTTACGGTCACAACTTGTTTTCTGTCCCATGTCTGACGACCCAGAAAGATGAACAGGTCGGATGAAACTGGGCCCATTTCTGGTCCTGTCTTCTGGCCCATTTTTGCAGTTAGTTTTTGCAACCTCGTTTTAAACAGGGACCTTGGTCTGACCTCTTTCATCCCTTCTTACAGCGCTGATATAAGACCCCAAAACACCCATTCTCCACTTTTTCAACTCTAATCACTCTATTCTCTTAACTTATCACAATTCTCTACTTTCCACTGATCAAAATAATTTTCTTCTATAGCACGATTATCTATATATTTAATGAGTTCCGTTGCAACGCACGGGTACCTAACTAGTAGCTATTAATTTTTGGCTGAGAATGCATCGACGTGGCTTTTTTGTTTACTTTATCTTTTTCATATCCTTTACATTGATATTTTTTATTTTTAAAATAAATATTAAAAAACTAACGACTGCTATAATATTATTTTATAGCTATAGCCAAAAAGTCAAAGAACCGATGCTTAGCAACCTGGCCATGTTCCCCACGCTCCTCTTATCCTCTTCTTCGTTGCTTCCCTCCCCTCCGCAGATACTCCCCCTCCTCTAATGGAGGCCACTAGTACACTCACGCTCTCCTCGTCTCCCTCTGCCGCCCGCCGCCCGCCGGCGACGGCCACCGTCGCCTCCCTCCACCTCCGCCGCTCACCCACTCCCACCTTCCACCTCCGCGTGGCCCAAAGCCCCGCCTCTCGCGCCCTTTCTTCCTCCTTCCCGGTTCGCTCCCATGCATCCTCCCACTTCTTGGATTCTTCTCTCGGTGAAAGGTCTCGTTTTTCTGACTAACCTTTCGTACCCATTTATCTTTGGGGCGCGTTCAGGGATGGAGGAGGGGGAGGAGGGGGAGCGGCCTGGTGGTGCGCGCGGAGATGTTCGGGCAGCTCACCACCGGGCTGGAGTCCGCGTGGAACAAGCTGCGTGGCGTCGGTGAGTTTGTTTGCTCATCTGTTTTACTTCTACGGATTTTGTTCTTGCAACATGTAATGATGCTCTCGTCTCGTGGCAATGCGTTAACCGTAATCAACTTTACTAGTGCATGTGTGTTGGGTCAAATTACTTCTCCGAGTGATCGAGTCTCTCTGTTGTGAGGTAGTATTATAGTGGGCATCTAGCTAGTAATGAATAACAATTGTCTAAGTTTGTGATGCATGGGACATTCTGTTCAAACGCTCAATGCATATGTCAAATGTGATGCTTGACAACGATTTTTCTTTACAAACTTATTCAGCAACTAAATATGCTGATCAGCACCCTCTATAAGTCGGTCATAATTATTAATGAATGATAATCTTCAAAAAAAATATTAATGAATGATATTCCTTTTCTGGTTCAAGATGTACTGACAAAGGAAAACATCGCTGAACCAATGCGGGATATTAGAAGAGCACTTTTGGAGGCAGATGTATGTACCATTCTTACTGCTACATGCTTTTGTTACTTAATTCTCTCTATACATTGCCTTCGCAATCTAATGCAGAATTTACTTTGCAGGTAAGTTTGCCAGTAGCGAGAAGGTTTATTGAGTCTGTTACTGAAAAGGCTGTGGGCACTGATGTGATACGAGGTGTCCAACCTGAGCAGCAGCTGGTGAAGGTATACTCGGATTCTAGGGGCGTATAATTGTATAAACAATACCTCTACAGAAGTATTTTAGGGATAATTTTATTTGTTTTACTTTGACTTGCTCTACTAGCCACCATTGCATGGTGGATATTTAACAGAAACATTCCCTTTCCCCCCTCTCTGGGACAAGAGCCAGATAAATTAATGGAGAGAATATTATCATGCACACAAGCAACATTAATTAATGAGTTCGGTGGTTATTTTGGACTAAATGAATGTGGCCTTCCTCTTCCCAATCTAATTTATATGCTTCTAGCACTGGAGGACTAACGCGGTTGAGTGATGCAGGTTGTGAATGATGAGCTTGTACAACTGATGGGTGGGGAGGTATCAGATTTGGTATTTGCAAAATCTGGCCCAACAGTTATCTTATTGGCAGGTCTGCAAGGTGTTGGGAAGACTACTGTTTGTGCGAAGCTTGCCTTTTATCTAAAAAAAATGGTGCATTCCTTATCCTTCTAATTTAAGCATTTCCTAAGATGTCCAGACCATTTGTGCTTATAGACCAGACTCAGGTTACAGGGGAAGAGTTGTATGCTGATTGCTGCAGATGTTTACAGGCCTGCTGCCATTGATCAACTCACTATTCTGGGTAAACAGGTACTTCTGATAAATTTTCCCACTGCAATATTGACTTGGGAACCTTTTCTACCTAACATTGTGACTCTCTTAGATTTAAAGAGCCTGTAGAATTTGTCAGTCGATGCGTGTTCTATCCCCCTATTGAAGTTAAAATTACGCTTTCTTTTGAATGTGCTACAATAATGTGCTTTCATTAGAAAACATTTGAATGTTGATAGGTTGGTATACCAGTTTACTCAGAAGGAACTGATGCAAAACCTTCACAAATTGCCAAGAACGGTTTGAGAGAGGCAAAAAGCAAGAAGACTGACGTAGTTATAGTGGATACTGCTGGACGACTGCAGGTCACTCTTATTTTGTTCCTTTGATTTTGTTCCTGTGATTTGTTTCAACTATGATTCTCAAAAGTGAATGTTGGTTATGTTACTTGTGTACCAGTTTTCGTCAGTTGACTTCTTGCACACATAGATCTTGGATGTCACACCATAATCTAGCTGAACGTTGAAAATGTTACTTTATTTCACATATGGTATTAATCTGCACTAGTTTCACTTATTAATAAGTTGTAAGTCTGTAACAACTAACAACTCAAAATTGGTTCAGTATTTTAGAGATTTTGGATGAATTGTAGATATTTATTTCATGTTTATTTCAAACTTACCATAATACTTCTATTCAAATGTGGTCATTCTAGTATAGTATTTTAAACCTAAACTAAAAGATAATCTGTTACGAGCTTGTGTAAAAGCGAGATTGTATTAGATGCATGTTTATGTAGTTATAGTTTTTGAATTCCAAATGGTGTACTTTGTGGTAGCCAGTGCCTCCTTCCTGCTACTTGCAACTATGTTTAACCAGCACTACTGATACCAGATTACCAGCTGATTAATCTTTCTATCATTAGGTAGATAAAGCAATGATGAATGAGTTGAAGCAAGTAAAACAGGCAGTGAATCCTACAGAAGTTCTTCTTGTGGTTGATGCCATGACTGGCCAAGAAGCTGCTGGTATGTAGCCGCTGTTAAGGGTATTAGAGATAGAATAGGAATAATACAATTCCTATTCTATCTCTAATACCCTTAGGTATTAGAGATAGAATAGGAATTGTATTATTCCTTTCCTTAACAGCCACTTCTCGTTGTTCTTCATGTGGTCTAGTGCTCTAGTCACCATCATTTTATACTTCGTCTACTGTAACTTACCTGATGCCCTGCATGGAATGCAGAAAAAGAAATTCACCCTTTGAAATTTGATTTCAGAACTTCTTATTAATGTATGTGTGCATGTATTTGGATTTGGAGGTCCCATATTCATCATGTCTCATGTGCATGTGTGTGTGTGTGTGTGTGTGTGTGTGTGTGTGTGTGTGTGTGTGTGTGTGTGTGTGTGTGTGTGTATATATATATATATATATATATATATATATATATGAGCATGTTTTGGTCCACAGTAATGAATTAATGTCATCAGTAATTCCCCCAATTTCTTGTATTCTTTTCAAAGGAGAGAAAGCACAAGGTGCTCCCTATAAATAGCAGGACATGCCATTCTATTGAAATCAAACCTTAAACTTTTCATCATTTGCTAGAGTTGCAGTGTTACTTACCCTTATTGCTTTCTGATATGGTCAGCATTGGTCAGCACCTTCAATGTTGAGATTGGTATAACTGGTGCTATACTGACAAAACTGGATGGTGACTCCAGAGGTGGAGCAGCACTAAGTATCAAAGAGGTCTCTTAATTTGCAAAACTTTCATCCGTCATTTTGTGTGTCCATCCAACTATTAATGCATGGTTCTTTCAAAAAGAAAGTACCTATTCATGGTAATGCAAAGAAGGAACTGCAAATGTTTTTCCCATACATTTGGTTTGATAAAACCTCTCTAGATTCCTCGTTACTGCAAAAAAAAAAACATTGGTAATGTGAGTTCGATTGATACTCGCAAATTTGATGCTCAATAATGTATTCATGAAGGGTTTTGTGTGGCTTGCCTTCCTTCTACTTATTCTCAGGGGCTGTACCTTACTCTTCCTCTTGTCTTATCTTTTTCTCTATTAATTTTAGAAAAAGACAGGATGGCTTATGGAGCATGGCTAACTAATAAATATTCACTGCTTACTTGAGTTGTGCCTACATCAATCAGCAATTTTTATTTCTTTCTTCCTTTAGCTAGTTTGTATATAATACATATGAACAACCAATGGCTTTGCAGGTGTCTGGAAAGCCCATCAAATTTGTAGGGCGAGGAGAACGTATGGAAGATCTTGAGCCTTTCTATCCAGATCGCATGGCGCAGCGTATCTTGGGAATGGGGGATGTACTTTCATTTGTAGAAAAAGCACAAGAAGTGGTAAGTAGTTTCCTGTGAAATGCCCCTTTCCTTTTGTCATTCATTAAACAATAATTTGATATTTCTATGGTGTAACCTACTGGTGAGTAGATGCGTCAAGAAGATGCTGAGGAATTACAGAAGAAGATCATGAGTGCAAAATTTAATTTCAATGACTTCTTGAAGCAAACACAAGCTATCGCACAAATGGGTTCATTTAGTCGTATAATTGGCATGATTCCAGGCATGAACAAGGTGAACCTATGAACTTCTGGACCTCATTTATTACCTTACTTTAGAATTACCTATGAACTTCTGGACCTCATTTATTACCTTACTTTAGAACTAGTCTTCTGAATTGACATTACGGTGCTTATGTTCAATCTTTAAGTTTGATGTTATTAAGGCCACAACTCTTGCTGCGTTTTGAATAGGTTACCCCTGCACAAATTCGTGAAGCTGAGAAAAACCTTCAGTTTATGGAGTCAATGATCAACGTAATGACTACTGGTATGTATAATCTACGCTCGACAGACATCATGAAGATATATGTTTGCATGTTCCTCCTGAACTCTTGCTATATTAGTGTAACTGTTCTATATTTCTTACATATTATTTAAATCCTTGGATAGCATGTTGGAGCCTGTACCTGAAAATTCTAGTTCATATTGATTTATGAACTCAATAGTTTGCCATGTACCTAGCAGTCCATGCTTGCTTTATTACAAAGTATGAGATAATGTGAATATACAGATTAGCCTTCCATTGGCAGTCAGCTGTTTGGTTGGTGTTCTCACACCGCAAGGCATACCTTAAAGTTGCCACAATTTGAGATTACCCTGCTTTGAAAAAACCAATCTGATTTTTCTTTAATTTTTTTCAAATTTATCTTTTTAGAAACAAATTTGATTCATTAGTCTTGCGGGGGATGCCTAGGCTTAAATTTTTTTGGCACACACACAAGGCATGCTTGACATATAACTTGGTAAGGCTAAAATCGGAGGCCACCATCTAAATAGTGTCTCAGTCGGCATAGTTGAGATAGTGCCAATTATGTGAGCCAATGTTACCAATCAAATAGAACCTTATCCCTAATTGTATGGAGCATGATAGCGATGGATCGCCGTGCCATAAATAGATGCCCAGTAATATTTACCCTGACCTTGTGCAGACGAAAGGGAAAGACCAGAGTTACTTGCTGAATCACGCGAGAGGAGGAGAAGGGTGGCTAAGGAGTCCGGAAAAACCGAACAGCAGGTTCAGTTCTTACCTCATGAGTCATCACTAATCTTTCCTATATGCGCTATCATAAACCTGACTAACCCCCATGGAGCTAAATCGAGTTTCCCTTCACTATTAGGTGAGCCAATTAGTTGCGCAGCTTTTCCAAATGCGTGCTCGAATGCAGAAAATGATGGGAGCCATGCAAGGAAAGGACTCTCCCGATATGGAGGATCTCATGGAGTCCCTCAAGGCTGACGAGCAGGTAAAGGGCACCCCTGGTCAACAGCTCGGGGCAGACACTTGTAGTTCTTGTGTTTGTGGAGTTAAAAGACTTTGTGCAACTGTGATCATTCAGGCTGCCGCCGGTACTGGACGGCGCAGGAGGAAGTATGGCAACCTTAGGCGGCGGGATCTGGATGCAATGCGTGGTTTCCGTCGACGATGAGAAGTTCATTGGCGGTTCTTACTGGAAGTGGCCGCTGTCTGCCTTTCTGCATGGCCTGTGTAAAATGCAAACCCATGGACATGGCTTGGATTCAGAAATCAGTGGTGGAGCATGAAATGATTTTCGGGTGCTAGTTGCAGGGATCACCATGTGTTATTTGTTACTGATATTCTTGGCGATCGATTTGGCTTCTGATTTCTGAGAAAACAGCCAACCGATCAATCTCATACAGCCATTACAGAGGCTTGTAAGTTGTAATCTGTGCATTTGTGATCTCTGGCTTCGACTTGCAACTCTGTATCCAGTGTATATTTTCTGTATAAATTCCAATGAAACAGGATCAATTTTGTCTTCTTCTGAAAATGTATATGGCCGGTGTCTCGTTTCTTGGGGTGTAGTTTACATTGTAGTTGATGAACTGAGATACGCACAGGCTACTAACCGCTTCCAATGGCCGTCTGCGCACAAAGTATTCTTCACCTGCGAACTGCCAGATCTCACCAATCTGACGGCCGCAAACAACCTCGTCCTTGGTTTATATGAAGTTCTTTCCCCTTCCCTAGTCAAACCAAAAGGACAATCAATCATTTGTCCCAAAGTTTATATAGCATCGATAAAATATACTCTATTATATGGTAACGGATAATCAACCATTTGCCCTAAAGTTTATGTATCATTGATAAACTATCCTCTATTATATGGTAACAGATAAAATACTTCAAAGTTAAGAGCAATTGATCATTTGGCCTTTTTGTATTTTAAATCAATTTCTGAATTTTTTTTCATAAATGACTAAAATGCCCTTAGCTCCTTTCCTCTCCATTTTTTTCCTTTCTTTCTCTTACCGGCTAGGCTTTCCACGGTGGCGCATGCGCTTGACTGCATCGACGAGCTGCTCCGCCTCAGCAAGCTGCAGGGCACGGTCGGTGTGCCCACCTCCCTCAAGATGGAGGCGCACGCACGACAGGTTGGGGAACAAAGATGGCTGGAACGGGACGGTAGGGCACGGAGGGGCAGACATGGAGGCGGCGGTTCCGAACGAAATCGGCGGAAATAGCTCGAGCATGTCGCGTTCCCGAAGGAGGGGATTCCATTTTTGTGGATGGGGGTAGGATGATGTGTTGAGAAGGATAGCATTGGCAATGGCCATGGCGACGAGGTGGCATTTGGTAGCGGCAGTCCACGATGGTGGGGACGGCAGAAGGAGGTGGGGACAAGAATCAGTGCAAAGAGGCGCACCTCATGGCGCAGTTGGCTCAGTAGGAAAATGACGGAGGTGGTGGATCATTGTATGCGGAGACAAGGGTGGCGGAGCCTACGAGGAGATCAAGCATGGCACAAGTAGAGGGAGGCTACAAGGGGTAGTGTGGTCAACTAGGGGCAGCGACTGGCTAGGGAGATGGGCTTAGTGGCCAACGAGGGGCAGCAGCAATGGCGGCATGGTTGGGTGTGGGTGACGACAAAGTTGGAGCAGAGGAAGAAAGACCAGGGTGGTACCGGGCGGTACAGATGATGGGAGAATGAGGAGGAGACAGGAGAACAGAGAGAAGAAAAGGGAAGAAGTCAAGGAAGGAGCCAAGGGTAGGTCATTTTCCCTCTGGTTCAAGTGGCAGGCAATAAAAATGACTTTTGAAACAAAAAGGCAAATCGTCAATTGGCTCACGAATTTTAGTCTATTTTATCTATAACAATGTGTTCGAGGGTATTTTGGTAATAACACATGAACTTTGGGGCATCAAATTTCCCCAAACCAAAACCCCTCCCACCTTTTGCCGCCACCGTCACCGCCACCGCCACTGCCACTCGCTAGAACTCTAAACCCACCTCTCCCACTGATCTCCGCCATGGTAAGAACCACCTTGACCTACATTCCACTCTCCCATATATGATGCACTGACAATCTTGGCTCTAATGGTGTGCTATTACGTGATGTGTAGGCACCCAAGAAGGATAAAGCCCCGTTGCGATCATTGAAGCTGACCAAGTCTGGCAGAGGCAAGCAAAAGAAGAAGGTCATCTGGCTCACCTGTAAATTCTTTGTAGTATAGATTTTGGTTTTGTTTCGCCTAGAAAGCTCACATCTTTGGATGTGTGGGGTGTTGGTTTCTTGTAGCGTGGTGTTGCAGAAGTGGATTGTTGGACTCCGATTTTGCAATCCGAAATTCTCTATAATTTCACTGTACTATTCTCTAAATCAGTAGATAATGCACACAAATACATTGTTGTACATCAAATACATATCTTGCAAAAGCAGAATTAATACAATAAGTAAACTTATACATGGGCCGATCAGAGTGAAACCTTTAAAGAGCAACGGAAATAAAAATATCACACAGGTAGGACTCTTAGGATATGTTCATAGGCAAACTATTGGGGCTCACAACCTAATTCTTAGCCCCTTCATCTTTTAATTTTGTCAACGCCTTTAGATAATCATATGGCTTTTCTTTCTCCTTCTTACTTGCAATTGCAGATGCTTGGACCAGATCAATTCCAGTATCACTAGTGAAAAAATATATCAAGTATTTGACTTTGCTTGGTTGAGATCGAGACGGTAAATCAACAAACCACACCGATTCAATGCAGTCGTGATTTGGCATATACGCATCATGCATGCAATTACCAGATGCATTCATACAAAAATAATTCGAAGGAGACGAGCACATTGTGTAAGCAACTGAAGTTGAAAAAATAGAAGTAACTAGGAATTAACCGTCCACGAATTGTGGATTGTCCTTCACCTTGTAGATGCACCGGAAGACATGGTGGCATCATTCTATCTCTAGCAGCGCATACATCAGAGATTAACAGATCCATATCCGCGATTTGGTCGAGATCGTCGTGCATGTATATCTCTAGCGGAAGTGATAAATTGAATGTACATAGATAATATTACGGATCTGTTTTTTAATGGTTTCTAAAAATGACTTTTGATTATTGTTATAGTATCTAACTTTCAAACGGAGTATTTCTCAAGACAGGGTCTACAAGTTAATTATAGTACACGCTAAAAGCACAACATCTATATCAACGAAAATCGCAAGCGAGTATCTCTCTCCGTAATCTCTGCCGCAAATAGCTAAAATCCAAAATTTTCAATCAAAAATCGTAAACCACAGCCATATCAAACAGACCCCGAATAAGCCCTACATCTAGTTTGGTTAATTTACGAACGGCTTCCTGATTTTTGCATCTAGTTTGGGTTTTATGAACGGCAGTGATCTGTTGGTGCATTGAACCATGGGATCGTTGTGCTGCTTCCGGCATGTGCGTGGATGGATATCTGTTTAATGGTGATGGCACGAGTGAAGTCCACTCGCACAGTGCGCAATCTTTTTTTTTTAAACGTCGCTTGAATCGGCTCTGCCGTACAAATAGTCAATGCTGCTGAGAAAAAGGGCAGCGGTGGATCCCTGGAACACATTAGAATTTTTTGGCTTCCTTCTCCTGGCTGTCCCCCCTTCCTGTTCCCCTTGTTACAGAGAAAAAATTGATTATATACCCTCCATTTAGATGAAAATTGAGGATTTACCTTCCTGATTCACGAGTCAGTGACTTATGATGACCCTACATATCATTAAGATGTGAAGAATAAATCCTCAATTTCCCAACTAAAGGGAGGGTATATGATCCAATCTCCCTGTTACAGACCTCCACCCCGACACCCTCCCTTCCTCCCCGTCGCCGTCCGTTCATCCATTCTTAAATGTGAGTTCTTGATTGGAATCGCCGAGGCGCTGAATCATTTGGTTAGGTTATCTCCAGCAAGAAGGCATTTCCCCCCTCTCTGTTCATACGCTCTCTCGCAACCTGTGTTTTCTTAGAGAGACCACCGTATCCTCCTTGTTGCTGTTCCTCCCCTGATTTGAGGCCTCTGTGTACCAGATCTGTGAAGCCTCTTGTGCCTTTGGTTGTGGGGGTGCCGCATTTGAGGTAGTCAGGCAGGGATGAGTAAGGAGGAGGCCCTCAAGATACAGGTGCGGGTTTTTGCTGCCATTTTTTTTATCAGGCAGGCGGCTTGCTTTTCTCTTCACCTGTGTTTCCTTCCATGTGTCATGCTGTGTCCTCTGAAATCTTTTTGCTATTTTGCTCAACCTGTGCTCTCTGTCTCTCCCAAATTCCCGGACTTGTGTGCTCAAAGTGAACATCCACTGTGATGGGTGCCAGCAGAAGGTCGAGAAGATCCTTCACAAGATTGATGGTAAAAAAAGAAGGGTTTTTAAAAGCTGGTTTGCTTGAGTTTTATTCTTGTTTATTCATATCTTTATCTGCCCCCGTTTGCACTTTTTTCTAAGGGAAATACGTTGGATTCATCTGCATCTGCAGGTGTGTACCGAGCCAGCGTAGACCCGGAGCAGGGGAAAGTGACGGTGTCCGGCACGGTGGATCCGGCCACCATCATCAAGAAACTGAAGAAGGCCCGCAAGCCGGCCGAGCGCTGGGGCTCCAATGCTAGCGTGGCCAACCACTTCCAAAAGCCCCACCTCGACGGCAGTGGCAAGGGCCAGACCAAGGACGCCGGCGGCAAAGGCCAGAAGGGCGGAGGGGGCGGCAGTGGTGGAGGTGGCAGCAAAGACGAAAAGATGGTAATGTTGTATTTCAGGGGGCAAAATCGTAAATTCCCAATTGAGGAAAAGGAAAAGGAAAAAGGAAAAAGAAAAACGGTGGGGGGTCCACCTGTAAGTGGACAGCGCAAAGAGATAAGGGGGAGGAGACTTTGTCTCCTCCCCGTGCGTGCCTGTTCGCCACCGCGTGCGTGCCGTCTGCGCGCGTCTTCTGCGATGGCCGTTTCGTCTTCGATCTGGATCTGGCGATTTTCTCGGCGATGAGAGGCGGCGGTTGGAGAGGCGAGCGGCGGAGGTGCGGTGGCGGGTTCCTCGAGCCGTGCTTCGCGTCACCTCCTCGCACCCCCGCCTTTCTACAAATAGCCGAGCTCGGATCCGGGTGAAGCATCTCCTTTCGATCCGACTTTTCTCACCGGAGTTCTTCCGATTCTTCTCGGTTCTTTGGTGTGCGGAGGTTCGGGTCGCGGCTCCATCTCCTGTTGAGATCTTGTGCTGGCGATTTATAAGCACCCTTTTCGGTGTGATAAGAAATCAAAGGTAGAAGACACATCCGAAGGGGAAACGAAGCGGATTTGTTCTGTTGAGTACTCTTGGCCGGAGTGCTTCCTGTGGTCTTGTGCGGCGCCCTCAGCACTCGACTCCCAGATCGGACTCCGTGGTCGGAGAAGGGCTTTGTATCTCCGTCAACCACACCTCTTTGTTCATCGACACGAGAGGTGATAGGTTTTCCGGGACGATGCCTTGCTTGTACGCCTTGCCTGCCTTTGGTGTTCTTCGGTTTCTTCAAGTGATTTCAATATCACTACGCGAGTTGAGTTGTTCATCTCGTTCTTCGAGTATTCTTTGTAGAAAGAGATGTTTTGTGGGCTTTGGTTGATTGCTCGTGAAGAAATTGTCGATCTTGAGATTAGTCTAAATAATCGGACTTGATTTGAGCTCATTTGATCCGTTCTCATGCAAAGGCAATAGCCGGTTATATTTCTTGAATAGATCTCGTTATGTGCAATAGCATTTGGTAGAAGTAGCTCTATCTCGTATAATCGGTTATGTTCTCTATCCGTGATCCGTTTATCCCGGTGTTATAATCGATAGTCTATTGGTCACTCCTGTTATTCTCTTGCATATTAACATTTAAAACCGAAATCAAGAAGTTGGAATCTTCATTGTGCCTCGTTATGGTAGAGAGAACATAAGGAGGAGCTCAAATCTTAGATCTTAGTTATGAGGACTTTTGTTAAGAGTATCGATATCAACATGAGAAGGCCAAGATGTATGATCTTGAGCAACCATGTTCGAGAGCAATATTAAAATCTTTACATTGTTCACTACTAGATGTAATTGCTCTAATTTGCAAAGGCTTGCACAAGATATTACTTTCTACATTGTATGGTCACATTCGTTGTTTACTCATTTGTATGTGAATGCCATGCCGTTATTAATTGTGTCGATAATGATGTTTATGTTAAGTAAATATTCACTTTGCAATGACTTAAGCGATGCATATCTAAATATGATATTTAAGTCATTCTTTTGTCATATTTGTGTGAATATTAGTATCATAATTATTATTGGAATTGAAATAGAAAATATGCTTATACCGCAATATTTACAACAATCCAGAAAACCTACTCTTGAAAGAATGGCTTCCTCTTCCGACGTCAGAAGCTCAAGTCTTTGACGGTGTCAACTTCAAACGTTGGCGGCGAGGGCTAAGCTTTGGTCGATCGACCTTAGGCTCTTCGGGTCATTTCAAGTCCTCCGCGTTTCCGCTAGAGATACCAAACGATGCGTTGGGAAGAGGCCAATAATGCGCCTTAGCCCGCTTGCTAGCCATCTGTCTAACCGCTTGTTTGACGCTCACGTCAACTTCACGAATGCCAAGCAATTGTGGGACGAGCTTGATGAGAAGTACTCAAGGAGATAACGGAACGAGTCCTTTGTAACGGCAAATTACTTGAACTATAAGATGGTGGAAGGACGGTCGGTGATGGAGCAGCTTCACGAGCTTCAACTCCACGTCGTGACTTAAGTCGACGACCGCACCCTACCGAGAAGTTCCAAGTAAACGCCATTCGGCGGTTACCGCCCTCGTGGCGTGACTTTGTGACCGCTCAGACATATAAAGGAGCGCTTGACGCTCAATGAGTCGTCACCGCTATCAATGTCAAGAGCGTGCGGATCGGTGACGGTATGGGAAAGGCTCAAGTCCAAGCTCATCAAGTGGAAGTCAAAAGAATTGGAGGCCCTGGAAACCCAAATTCAAGAGTCACCCCAATACAAGCTCCAACCAAAGAAAATGAAGAAGAAAAGGAAGACATTGTCTGCTTTGTTTATGGAGAGGTCGGCCATAAGGCCAATCATTGTCGCAATCGAAAGGGCAAGGGTCCCGCTCTGGTCGACACAAAGGCCATAAGGTCAAGCAAATGTCGTCTTGCAAGCTCCGACTTGGAAGAGTATGTACCTCGTGCCTTTATGGCAAATCCATCTATTGATTGGTGGATTGATACAGTGCTACTAGACATATATGTGATCGATCTTGTTTCTCTTCATTTCAGGGTGAAGGTGGTGGATCCGTCCTAATGGGCAACGGAGCCGCCGCTACAGTACGTGGGATTGGACGGGTTTGCTCAAGCTCACTTGTGCAAAACACTCATCCCGAGAGACGTCTTTGTATGTGCTGCGATGACTCGCAACCTCCTTAGCGGGTCAATGTTATGTAGGCAAGGAATAAAGCTTGTATTTGAGTCCAATAAGGTCATTTTGACCAAGTTTGGTAATTTTGTGGGCAAAGGCTATGATAGCGGAGGCATGTTCCGCTTATCAACTCTTGATTCGAATAATGTAAACATCTTTAATGTTTCCCATTGCAATAAAGTTCATGATATTTGGCATTCAAGGTTATGTCATGTAAATTCAAGCCATTATGCGGTTAAGTAAAATGAGTTTAATTCTAGCTATAATTATGAGAAGGGTTCAAAATGTGAAGTGTGTGTGCAAGCTAAGCAACCGAAAACCTTTTCATAGCGTCGAAGGGCTAAGCACTTCTCCACTTGAACTAATCCATTCTGATATTTGTGAGATGAATGGAATATTAACTAAAGGTGGCAAACGATACTTCTTAACTCTCATAGATGATGCAACTAAGTATTGTTATATCTATCTTCTTAAAACGAAAGATGAAGCACTTGAACACTTTAAAATCTATAAAGCTGAAGTTGAAAATCAACTGGAAAAGAAAATCAAACGGTTAAGGTCGGACCGAGGAGGTGAATATGTTTCACATGAGTTCTCCCAATTCTGTGAAGAAAGTGGAATAATTCATGAAGTTACTCCACCATACTCACCCCAATCAAATGGAATAGCCGAAAGAAAGAACCGAACTCTATGTGACTTGGTTAACGCCATGCTTCAGAGTTCAGGTATGCCTGACTATTGGTGGGGTGAGGCAGTTCTCACAGCTAACTATATTCTGAATAGGGTTCCACCTCGTAATCAGGAGGAAACACCCTATGAAGGATGGAAGGGGAGAAAACCCAACTTATCATTTCTTCGGACTTGGGGATGCCTTGCAAAGGTTCATGTACCATTACCGAAGAAAAGGAAGATTGGTCCTAAGACCGTTGATTGTATCTTTCTAGGATATGCTTTTCATAGCACCGCTTATAGATTCTTAGTGGTCAAATCGAGGTAGTTGACATCACTACTAATATAGTGATGGAATCTCGTGATGCGACATTCTTTGAGCAAGTGTTTCCTATGAGACCAAAGGAAGTTAGTGACCATTCGGTTTAGATGATCTCTCTATTCTTCCTAATGTGGATATCACTACTTCAGATTTGGAGTTGAGGAGGAGTAAGAGACAGAGAACCGAAAAGTCACTTGGTGAAGACTTTGTCACCTATGTCGTGGATGATGAACCACGAACACTTTCAGAGGCATACGCATCTCCGGATGTGGATTACTGGAAGGAAGCAGTTCGTAGCGAGATGGATTCCATCATAGCTAACGGAACTTGGGAAATTTCAGATCTCACTTTGGTTGTAAGCCAAGAGGTCGCAAATGGATATTTAAAAGAAAGCGTGAGACCGATGGTACTATTGAAAAGTACAAGGCCCGTTTAGTGGCTAAAGGTTTCACGCAAAGGAAGGAGAAGACTATTTTGACACATACTCTCCGTGGCTCGCTACCCACAATCCGAAGTGCTTTTAGCAATAGTCACATACAAGCTCCTAGTACATCAAATGGATGTAAAGACCGCTTTCCTAAATGGAGAGTTGGATGAGGAGATTTATATGCAACAGCCTGAAGGATTTGTGGTTGAAGGGCAAGAAAAGAAAGTATGTCGATTAATCAAATCCCTGTATGGTCTAAAGCAAGCTCCTAAGCAATGGCATGAGAAATTTGATAGTACGATGACGTCGGTCGACTTTTGTGTAAACGGTTTATAAATGTGTCTACTATCGGTTTAGTAGAGGAGAAGGTGTCATTCTATGTCTTTATGTAGATGACATATTGCTTTTGGGACCAACATGGATGTGATTAATAATACAAAGTCTTTCCTCTCCCGAACTTTGATATGAAAGACACAGGTGAAGTCGATGTTATTCTAAACATCAAGCTTATAAAGGGTGAGAATGGGATTACTCTTTCACAATCCCATTATGTGGATAAAGTCCTAACCGATTTGGATTTATGGATCAGAAGCGGATCCACACCCTATGATCCAAATGCAAAGTCGCAAAGAACACCGGGCATGGGAAAGATCAACTTAGATATTCCCAAATTATAGGATCCTCGATGTACTTAACTAGTGCAACGAGGCCGGACATCTCATATGTTTGTTTGCGATTGAGTCGTTATACGTCCAATCCGGAGATGATCATTGGATAGCACTAGAGAGTACTCGATATTTGAAGGAACCTCTAAATTGGGAATACATTATTCGGTCATCCGGCGGTCTTGGAAGGATTCATGATTCCAACCGGATCGTGACTCGGACGACATGAAGGCTACGAGTGGTTATGTATTCACTCTAGCGGTGGGGCCGTTTCATGGAAGTCTTCTAAATGACTATCATTACACGGTCCACAATGGAGGTGAGCTAGTTGCACTAGATTCGGTATCAGAGGCGTAATGGATTCGAGAACTCCTTTCGACCGCCTCAGGCCGGAAAACCGATTCCACTATATTGATCTCTGCGATAACCAAACCGCTCGGTTAAGGCGAAGAGTAGAAAGGACAATATGAAGTCCTCAAAACACATAAAGAGACGACTTAAGTCGGTACGGCATGCCAGAGAGACGGGTGTTATTTCAGAGAATACATCCATCCGAAGGAACTTATGATCCTTTCACCAAAGGATTGGCTCAAAAGGTCATCCTTGCAAGATCTCGTGGAATGGGACTTATACCGTATGAAGGTTCACATCGGTAGTAACCTATCCTAGGAGATCGGAGATCCCGTGAACTAGGCTCTAGGACAACAAACTGTGAAATTAGAGAGCACACCTAACGGGTCCCATTAGTCGTAGTGCTCTTTCAGATGGAAGGTTGAGCCAAGGCTCTTAATGAACTCGAGGTCTCAGATATGACTTACTGAGTCGCCCCACAGGACTCCTAGAAGGGTTCACCTACGTGAGTGTGATTGTGAGGTCGCAATCAAAGAGAGATAAGGGTATACTCTCTTAAGCGCTCATAAGCTAGATAACGGGACATGACCGAACGTCCCAACCCGAGAGGAAAGGGCAAGCCGCCCAAGATGAGAATGTGACTTGGGCGAAAGCTCTCACACAAGACTTTGGATCAAGGCAAAGTCCTCCTTTGTCTCATGCAGAGTCGTAGCTTTTGTTGCTAGTCTTTGGGTTCAAACCCGCAAGGTACCCATCGACGAACAAATTGTATATTAAACAAGACATTGAGAATCCTTCATCAATTGGAAATTGGTGGGGATTGTTGTATTTCAGGGGGCAAAATCGTAAATTCCCAATTGAGGAAAAGGAAAAGGAAAAGGAAAAGAAAAAGCGGTGGGGGTCCACCGTAAGTGGACAACAAAGAGATAAGGGGAGGAGACTTCGCCTCCTCCCGTGCGTCTGCTCGCCTCCGCGTGCGTGCCGTCTGCGCGTCTTCTGCGATGGCCGTTTCGTCTTCGATCTGGATCTGGCGATTTTCTCGGCGATGAGGCGGCGGTTGGAGAGGCGAGCGACGGAGGTGCGGTGGCCCGGTTCCTGAGCCTACTGTCACACCTCCTCGCACCCCGCCTTTCTACAAATAGCCGAGCTCGGATCCGGGTGAAGCATCTCCTTTTCGATCTGACTTTTCTCACTGGAGTTCTTCTGATTCTTCTCGGTTCTTTGGTGTGCGGAGGTTCTGGGGCTGCGGCTCCATCTCCGGTTGAGATCTTGTCTTGGCGATTTATAAGCACCCTTTTCGGTGTGATAAGAAATCAAAGGTAGAAGACACATCCGAAGGGGAAACGAAGGCGGATTTGTTCCTGTTGTGAGTACTCTTGGCCGGAGTGCTTCCTGTGGTCTTGTCGCGGCGCCCCACACTCGACTCCCAGATCGGACTCCGTGGTCGGAGAAGGGCTTTGTATCTCCGTCAACCACACCTCTTTTGTTCATCGGCACAGAGAGGTGATAGGTTTTCTGGGACAGTACTTGCTTGTACGCCTTGCCCTGTCTTTGGTGTTCTTCGGTTTCTTCAAGTGATTTCGAATATCACTACGCAGTGAGTTGTTCATCTCGTTCTTGAAGTATTGTTTGTAGAAAGAGATGTTTTGTGGGCTTTGGTTGATTGCTCTGTGAAGAAATTGTCGCATACTGAGATTAGTCTAAATAACTGGACTTGATTTGAGCTCATTTGATCTGTTCTCTGTACAGTGCAATAGCTGGTTATATTTCGGTGAATAGATCTGTTATGTGCAATAGCATTTGGTAGAAGTAGCTCTATCTGTATAATCTGGTTATGTTCTCTATCTGTGATCTGTTTATCCTGGTGTTATAATCTGATAGTCTATTGGTCACTCCCTGTTATTCTCTTGCATATTAACATTTAAAAACTGAAATCAAGAAGTTGGAATCTTCTGTTGTGCACTGTTATGGTAGAGAGAACATAAGGAGGAGCTCAAATCTTAGATCTTAGTTATGAGGACTTTTGTTAAGAGTATCGATATCAACATGAGAAGGCCAAGATGTATGATCTTGAGCAACCATGTTCTGAGAGCAATATTAAAATCTTTACATTGTTCACTACTAGATGTAATTGCTCTAATTTGCAAAGGCTTGCACAGTATATTACTTTCGGCAGCTGTATGGTCACATTCGTTGTTTACTCATTTGTATGTGAATGCCATGCCGTTATTAATTGTGTCAGTAATGATGTTTATGTTAAGTAAATATTCACTTTGCAATGACTTAACTGATGCATATCTAAATATGATATTTAAGTCATTCTTTTGTCATATTTGTGTGAATATTAGTATCATAATTATTATTGGAATTGAAATAGAAAATATGCTTATACCGCAATATTTACAACAGTAATGTCATGGTGACGCCGCAGCAGCCTTGAGCGATTGCAGCAGAATCTGAGATGAAGGGCCTGAAGATGCCGCAGTTCATGGACGCGAAGATGCCGTTTGCGGCGACCACGCCGATGAAGGGCCACAAGTCCGTCAAGTTCAACCTCCCCGAGGACGACTACGGGGACGACGGTGGCAGCGAGTTCGACGACGAATTCGACGACTTTGATGACGACGAAGATTTCGATGGTGAAGGGCTTGACGACGACTATTATGATGATCCCAAGATGATGATGAAGCCCATGGCCATGCCACCAAACGCAGGTGGGGGCGACAAGAAGGGTGGCAACGGTGGCGGCAATGGTGGCAAGAAGGGTGGCGGGGGCGGTAACGAGATCCCTGTGCAGATCAAAGGGAACGCCAACAACGGCAGCGGCGGCAAGAAAGACGCAGGTGGCAAGCAGAACCAAGGTGGCGGAGGTGGTAACGGCAACGGCGGAGGTAAAAACGGAGGCGGCGGCGGACAGCGGAACAATGCCAAGGGAGGAGGAGCCCCGACCGGCGGGAACCACCCGGGGCAGGGAATCACCCGGGGCTTACAACTACTTCAGTGACGAGAATCCTAACAGCTGCTCGGTGATGTGAGGGGAGATGGCCATATGCCGCCTGCCATTCCAAGGAACTCCTGCTTGGAGTGTATGCTTTCTCCCCAGCTGCTGCTTTGTTCCAAACTCCAAAGTAAACCAACCGGAAGGAACTCCTCCTGAGATCACAGTGACCAAACATCGTCGTCATCTTGGCGGAGGAAGAGCTGCCGCAGTTTTGGCCATGGTTCCTGCACCCTGCACTGATTCCTGTCCAACTACCGCCGTAAACACCATGCAAAAATCAGACCAGCAAGCTCTAGAGCTTGGCATGCATCCACTGCAATGCAAACCCTTGAGCTACATATATGGCTCGTGTATGTGTTGGGAATAGGGGTGAAAACGGATCGGATAGTTTCCGTCGAATCCGGACGGATACGGATACGGATTGTGTCGGATCGGATTTTTTTCGGATAGTTCTCGGATCGGATACGGATACGGATTTTTTTATCGGATACGGATATGAATACAATAAGCCTAGTATCCGTCGAATACGGATACGGATACGGATTATCCGGATAATACAAAAACGGATATCCGAGGGGAGGGGAGGGACTTTAATTTTTATTTTTGATTTTTGGATTTCAGAAAAGCCTAGGAAATTCATTTAAGCTCAGAAAAATATGAAATAAACTCCAAAAATTCCAGAAAAATTCACAGAAGTTCCTGGTGATATTTTAGACTTAATAAAAATATTTCCAACTAATGTTGGTATTTAATTTTCATACTTAAAATACTTTTAATTTCAAAAGTTGACCTTTAAACTCCGTAAAATCCAGGAAACCAAATAAAAGACAAATAACTCCAAATAATTAATTTAAAGTAGGATGAATTGCATGAATACGAATAATTCATCATGTGTATTCCATGAATTACACGTTGTTGTTACTTATGTAGTCATGTTATGATCGACTATTGGGTATATTTTCATTGTGGATGAAAAGACTATGCTTGATTATATTTCATGAATGTTTTGACAAGATGAACTATTTACGTATTTTCGTTAATTTTGGATGTATAGTTTAAGAGATTTTCATGTTCCGATAAATATTTGTAACCGTATTCGTTTCGATTCGTATTCGATCCGTATCTGTATTCGATATTATTCGTATTTGTATTTGTATTCGAGTTATCCGTATTCGTATCCGTATCCGAAAAAAAATATGAAAACAAATATGGTAGAGACATTATCCGTCCGTATCCGATCCGTTTTCACCCCTAGTTGGGAATGTATAGCTGCCTGTAGAGCCGAGTACTAGCTTTATTGCGGCAGGAATTGTAGCTGGTGTGGTGTGCCGCACCGCCATTATAGCGGCTTTAGAAGCAGGACCCAGCCGGTTACTGTAATAGACTTTTCGCATTTTCAGCCTGTTTTTGGCTTTAATTTTTATCGACCGATACTATTTATCAGATTTACCAATCGCAGCTAAAAGTCATCATCCGTAACCTAAAAAAATGGAGCCATAATCCTGCCGTGCCTCAACATGAACAATTCGTTCCTGGTTTTCTCACAAGACAAGGACGCGGGACACCGGCCGAAATAGTCTTATTGTTGTGGCAACCAGCCAAATGGGTAGGAATTACCCTTCTTGCCCTTGGGATGTGAAACTGGGAGAGTTAGAGACCACCACTTATCCATATGTGTGAGAGTTCGTAAGGAAAATAAGAGCCTGCCCTCTCACAATGTCCCCTAGGGACTTTATATATGTGAATGGGACAGGAGAGGAATTGTCCATCCTGCCCCTCGAAATTATAAGAGGTGAGAGCACATGGGTGTGTTACTTTGTACATACAACACTATCCTATTGGAGAATATGCCAAAGTTTAGGAATCTGCCAAAGTTTCGACGACGAGGATGTACAAAACCTAAGTACGCGCGCGGCAAACAACTCAACCATCACTAAATAAAAAGTGTACTGGTAGTCAACTGATCTCTGAAGGCAGCTAAACCACATATGCCTTTGAGCTTGCACTGTCGTCAACCACATGTTGGAAATCAATGTTTCCAGTTATGATTATCGAATGGAGTTGGAAATCAATGTTTTCAGTTATGATTATCGAATGGAAGCGAACGTAGACAGAGTTTGACTATCGGATACAAATCATCGTGGTCAGAGATCGACTGCCAGTCGGATACCAACGTAGTCGGAAATCGACTATTGGACGGAGATCGCCGTAGTCGGAGATGGACTGCCAATCGGATACCAACGTGGTCGAAACCATCGTAGTCAAAATCAACATGATCAAAACCAACGTGGCCAAAATCAGTGTGGTCAAAACCAACGTGGTCGAAACCAACGTTGTCGAACACCGACGTGGTTGATGTCCAGTGTGCGGTCAAAAAACCAGCGTGGTCGAGGACCAATGAGTGGTCGAAAACCAACGTAGACGAGACCGATGTGATCATAATCTTCGTGATCGATGCCCAGAAGCTGCGGCTGGAAAACCAATCGAGTAGTCGATGACCAGAGAAGTCGTAACAGTTCGGAATATCACTAGAAGGGTCAAGATCAACCAGTGATCATAACCAGAGCGATCAAACCAATCTGAACTTCGACCAGTGAGATCGACTATCAACGAATGATCGAAAATCAAAGAGTGGTCCAAACCAGACGCAGTCGAAAATGACTCGGAAGAACAAAGCAATCGCACGACCGCAAGATTTAAAATCCACATATCTTTTGATTAAAAGATCAAATAGCTGTGAAACTTTATACGCATAATGCCTAAGGTCTCAGGATGCTATTCCAATCTTGAATTGAAAAATCCATAACCTCCAGATCAAGAAATCACCTGACCGGGCCAAAATCAAGTAAGGACAGGATTTCTTGATAAACTTGCTATTGAAGTGCCTAAATGATTGGAGGTTGATCTCAAGAGATTATATCCATCTCGTCCATGTACTTGGCACAGCAAGATCAAGAGAGGAGCAGAAGAGAGATCAATCCAACCGAAACAAAAACAACACAACGAGATTAGGAAGGGGTTGAGAGAAGAGAAGAAAAACCAACTTAAAATAGAGCAAACTCAATCAGACAAAAAGATACACAAAGGGTCGATCAAAGATTGTTGTATACCTCACTTGAGATGATTGCTTTTACAGCCATTCCACTCAAGAGGACAGAGCTTTAAGTCTAAAGCACACACACAAGGGTCAAACCCAAGGAACCCTAATCTCCCCATGGGAGGGAGGAGGAGCTACCCACCAAAAGGCTTAGCCAACCTTCTCAAACCCTAACTCTTTCCTCTCCTCCCTTTATATAGGCTCACAACCTGAACCCAAAATCTAATGGATCCCCCATTAGGCCAAACCGGGGATAACCCGTTAACCCCACCTAACACTGGATTTTACTCACACACATTTCAACGGTATTGGGTAATTTTACCAAAATGCCTCTCTACCGCATTCCTTAAAGCTTCTCTCTTCCTTTGCCATGAAGCATCGTCCATGCTTCACTATCTTCCACGTAGCCCCAATAATTTGCTGCCAAGCTTCTCACGCGTTTGAATCCCACTGAACAGTGCTGCTTGCAAACAATAAAATCACATGCATACAAGCAACAATACTCATACCATGACCACATGGTCATCCCAACTCAAAAGCCAAAATCCAGTTTTTCTGTGAAAATCAGTAGTACCACTTTTAACACGTCGGTACTACCGTGTCCCAAGGCAGTACTTCCCCACCATCGCTCTTCGCACAAGACGTTTCTGGAAAAAAATGTTCCGCTGCTCCAACCGGAACTACCGCGCACACAACGTCGGTACTACCGCTCAACGGTAATACCGTACAAACACCTGCGGTACTTCCGATTTTCTAATAGTTTCAAAAAACAGCCCAAATCAATGCAATATTTGCAAAATCAATTGACTACTCTACAAACATTGCAATAGTTCATCACAACAATATCATGGACCTTCTCACATGTGCTTCACGATTAATATCCCCGCTTCAAGAACAAGAGAAATGATTAGTGCTGGTCAAAGAAAAAAAATACAGTAATGTACTCTCCATTCAGTTGATTACCAAGTACAAGAAACGTTTGCAATGTGAACGCATGCGTTCAAATCTTTCTTCTTCTTCTTTGCTCTTCCGGTCATTATTATCCTTTGCAAATTCTTTCGGTGTTGCTATATTAACAACAAGGTCACAAGTCGCCTGCGTTAATTGGTAGAAAGATATGTGCCGTGTGTGTATATATGTTTTCGTTCGTAGTCCAAGTCTAAAGATGCATGCCAAAGATATATATTCGTTTGACAAAAAATAGAAGAGTACGTTCCTTTCCCAATGTCACTAAATATTACTTAAGAAAACGTGAAGACAATGCGGAAAGGATGGACGATCAAAATGACATTTTTGCTCCGCTCAAAAGAGCTTTTTTTTATGGCTTATGGCTAAAAAGTACTGTAGCTGACGGAGGTTTATTTAGCACAATTAAATTTAAAAAAAATAAAATAGAAAAAACGTGTTAATCCATGATGTATAATACAAACAAATACGAGAAAAAAGAACCAATAAAAAACTCAAAAAAACTAAAAATATAAAAAAACGAAATTTATAAATAATATAAAATAAACCAGAAACCAAAAAGTCACGCCTAAACAGAACATTTTTCTTTGTGTGCAAGTAGCGATCTCGATTTGAGATCACTGGGAAATTTTTTTACCGAGGCCGAGTTTGGAAGAAGCTTTTTTCTGATTCCTATGAAAATCCCGTAAAATTCGTACGTCCCAAACGGCCCTCAAAGTACGCGATTAGCGTTTCTTTGGAACATCCTGCAGTAGCGATTCCTGTTTTAATGCAAAGAGGTTTATAGTTTGTTTTACTCTGCATTATAGTTAATTTATATTTTCACTTTTCACCAGACAGATCAAACAAAATTTTATTTTATACTAGCCGATCAATTCTGATTTCAAACAAGACAATCAACTGAAGAAACAAAGCAGTCAAAATTATGTATACCAACTAGTCATTATATATACCGACTAGTGTAAAGTAAAATTTTATTTGATCTAGCTTAGAAAAATGGCAACTGCTAGGAACGATTTCCTTTTCTAAACCTGTCGTTAATCGCAAGGTTGTTCAGCGCTAATATCAATTGCCCGTACGTCTACGCAATGTCGTGCGTCACCATAGTGCCTTCTCTCTACGTAAGCCCGGTCCATTGGACCGGTATTGTTAACACGCATGCTTGCAACACGTAGCGCATGCACCATTCGTGGATAGAATAATTATTTCGCAAAGGAACATGTATTGTCAGATATAGAAAGTACATTATTTAAATAATATTTAATGGAGTTGAACCATAATTATTTCTATTAGATATATATAGTATTACTCTTTCTATTAGAGATAGATACGATCTAATTTTATTAAATGCTATTTAAACCGTATATATTTTATATTGTGGATATAAATCACAAAAAATCATCAATGTTGTACTCCCATGTAAACCAGGTCCACAGAAAACCCCATCTTCCATCCGCCTCTAATCGTTTATTTATTTAGGAAGGGTATTGATAAATATCATCTGGATATTTTTTTTCTAATTATCTTTCAGATTTATGACTATTGGATTAGAGATCTAATGGCCATAAATTCTCCTTTCATCCCCTCCAAAAAAATCTCCCCTCCTCTAAAAAATGGCCCGTTGGATTTCTAATCCAATGATCTTAAATCTAGATAATTATTATAAAAAAATATCTAAGTGATATCTAGATACATCTATTTATGAAACAAAAAGAAGAAAAGAAAATAGCACATACGCTCCTGGCAATCCCTCCACAGCACCGCTCCTATAAAACAACGTACGCCAAACTCCATCACACGCATCTCTCTCCCCCCATGGCCGCCGCGCGCGACCCGCCGAAGTCCACCCGCCTCCGCATCGGCGACGACACCGCCTGGTCGGACGTCAGCGGCGTCTATGACCGCGATGATTCCCTCAAGGAGAACACCAACCCTAAGTGCCTCCTCAAGAACCACCCCGGCCACAACGGCAACGGCGCGTCGCAGAGGTTCTCCGGCAACCTCAAGCCCACGGCGGCGCCCATCATCGGCATATCCGGGAAGCTCGGCCAGGGCGGCGGCTGCGCGCGACGGCACCGCCCGCCGGCGATGTTCCCCAAGACGGCCAAGACCGGCGGCGGCGGGCGCAACCCGAAGCCGGCAGTCCCGGAGCACGAGCCGAGCTCTCCCAAGGTGTCCTGCATCGGGAAGGTCCTCTCCCGCCGAGAGAGATCTCTCCGGCAGCGGCCGGCGAGGTCGCCCGAGATGAGGTCCGGCTGCTGCCCTGGGTTCGGTTTCTTGATCCGTCGCAGCCGCTCGAGGAAGAGCGCCGTGGAGTGCGTTGACTGGTCTCCGCCTCCGCCACCGGCAGCCGCGTCGAGGTGGAGGGAGGCGCAGAAGGCCAAGACGGAGGAGGCGGCGCCGGCGCCGGGGCTCGGAGGGATGAGGCGGTTCGCGTCGGGAAGGCGGACGGCGGATTGGGTGGCCGAGATGGAGGTGGACGGACGCGTGGCGAGATCTGGGCCGTTGTAGTGTGTGCAGAGGAATGAATAGACAGGATGTACAGGACCGTTTGGTTCGGTGTGGCTTTCTGTGCATCTGCTGGTAGGTAGAGGTGAAAAGTAATATAAATTATCTTTATTATTTGGTTATCATATTTAATAGAATATAAGTATAATATAGATTTTTTTCATTCTATTCGTATTCAAATTCAAATTCTTATAAAAAAATATGGATGTGAATATAGTATGAACTTTTATCATCCGAAAATGTTATTTTATCTAGACTATCTGTATTCGTATTCGACGAAGCAATATACATATTTTATCACAATACAACTAATTAGTTGGATAAGTTTTTAAAATTGAACGTGAATTCGTGTTTCTTTAGGTGAAGTAAATGAATTAGAATGATAATCTATTCGAATTCGTATTCGGTATTTGTCCAGTCCGTATTCGTATCTGACGTTTGTTCGATTTGTATTCGAATCCAAAAAAAGATGCAAATATGATTTGAGCACTATCCGATTCGTATTCAATCGGTTTTCACCCCTACTGGTAGGACATACTGAAATTAGGACATGAGATTTATTGGACACATATTGTAACATATTTATATTTTATTATATCACAATTCCACATATTATAATATATTTTATATTTTATTATATCACAATTCTGTAAATCGTATAGCGGTCTGAATGTTGTAGTGTCTTTTATTGCACCGTTTTTTAATAATATACTATTATTCATTAGCCGCTTCTATCAGTCATTACTATTCATCAGTCACAACCAAAATTTCTTAACAATAACCAATATAAACAGGACCTATAGCTAAACTTGTGTATCACGGGCAGAGGCGCGTGTATCCATCGATCCGCGTCCTATATATGAGCAAAAATATCTATCCACATCTAGCCGTCTAGGTCTGTCATGTCGGCATTTGCATTGCATGCCGAGAGTTATATGATGATGTAGAATATTTGAGCTGACAAATTAATGTTTAGACATGTCGGTAGTATTTTAAATTTCAAATTTTACTAGAGATAAATACTAATGATACAATAAACAAAACTAATAGATTTTAACTCAATGTACTTCAGAAAATACACAAGAAAAATGTTATAATAGATTTGATGGATCACACAAATGACTTATAGTGAGGTTGATGGAGAAAATGGAAGCAGTGCGGAAACGAGCAGTTGTGACAGTAGTCATCGAGGAAGAAGCTAAGTGGTCGCGCAGATCGTGTTGCCCAAAAATCTTATTGTTGTCTCATGCAGGTTCTCTATGTGGCAATAGTTCGAAGATCTTACACTCCTTTCTTTCAGGTGTATGCTGAGAAAAAAGACCGACGTGGTTAAGTAACTTAATACTACAACACTGCTATATAGAGAGGAGGTGGAAGAGTGGAGTAGGAATTATTCGCTGAGAAGAAAGGCTAATGTGGTTGGGTAGCTGGAAATATTTACCACAGCACGGTCATATGATTTTTATGGGAAAATGTGCGAATACGTGTGTGTATGTGTTAAGCCAAAATTCTCCTCATGCTATCTACATATCATGTCACATATTTTAAAAAGTGACAAGGATTCTATCTAATAAATTACCTTCTCTCCACTTGGCTAGACAATATGATAATCATACATGTTTTATAATTTCTAAAGGACACTATAAACTAGTGGTTGGGTAGCATTCAAGGAGGAAGATATTTCTCCATGTTTGAGATTATGGGTCTATTTATATTGGTTTCTACTTTTGGTTTTGCTTTCAGAAGCCAGAGGTAATACAAACGTTCCAGCTTCTATAAACCGCTTATCAGCGATTATAATTCATTAGCCACTACTTTTCGCTTTAACATATTGTAACGTACTTTGTATTTTATTATATCACAATTCTGTAAGTCGCATGACAGTCTGAATGTTATAGTGTCTTTCGTTGCATCAGCTTTTTTACATAATGCACTACTATTCATTAGCCACTACTATTTATCAGTCGCTTCTATCAACAACTACTATTTATTAACCACTTCTATTTATCAGCCGTAGCTAAAAGTCATCAATAAAAGCCAATATGAATAGGCTCTGCATGCCCTTCACCAAAATTTGGGCAATTAGACAATTGCTAGCCGAAATCCAATAAAAGCCAGGTCGGTGTCTAGCTAGCTAGACGAAATAACTGCCTATAGACTAATGAGAAAAAAATTAGACAATTGCAGGCCCAGTTCTGAAATGGGCAGATGAAATCCAACAAAGGACGTTCCAGAATAGAACTCAATGTAACTGCTGAAGAATTTTCCAAAGAAAAAGGCTCAATGAGGGTGGTGGGCCTGACCGGGCCAAACGCCTGCGTCCCGCTCAAGTTCATACGAGCCCGTCTTCCCAATTAAGTCCAGCGATCACTTCGAGCCATCGACCATGGAGTGGAGGCGCGGCATTGGGCGACGGAGCAGACGCCCCTCCACCTTTCCCAATTAAGTCCTGGGACGGGTAGGCGCGGCGGCGCAGGTGCACCGACTTCTGTCCCGGTGATGGGCGTTGGTGGGGGAGCTGGGCAAGCGCGGCGCCGGCGCCAGCGCCGGCTAGACGGAGGGGGCCAGGAAGGCTCGGCTGCCGGCGACGGCGGTCCACCTCCACCGTCGAGAGTGCAAGGCAGTGAGCGCCCCTTAAGTTTTTAGCCATTTTGTCTGTGTCAATTCAATGGTCAATTTTTCATTATTTTTACGGTTATGAACTACCCAAGTCTATTCTGTAGCTCATAAAAAGCTACTGTTGAGACCCAATCATGGTATTCCAATTACCTTAGGAATTCGACCAAAATTTTGCCGCATAACTGTTGTGAGCATCTGATGTGGAATCACACAATAATGGATTTCTCTTTCTATTTAGTAAATATGCTAATTAAGCCTTGTTTTTCACCACTGTGCTTAGTGTCGAGTAAAGTACACCAGTCGAAGCATAATACTAGATTCACTACTATAAAGTTGAGAAGTTTTGGATTTGCTCTATACATGGCAGTGGTGCTTTGAGTTGCTGTCTAATTAATACCTATGCCTGGAGGTATTAAAACATATATAAAAGAGGCTCAATACAACAGGTACATCAATAATCACAAGTCAGTATTCAGCATGCAGCTCACGTTGCTGTGAGTTGACCAAGAAAAGCATTCTTGCAATGGAGTAATTAGCTTAAACGTATGACGAAAAGTACAGGAGAACATACTAGCAAAACAGACCTTCTGATTGATTAGACTAAACAATTGACTCCCAAAATTTAATAAGTTAGCTCTGCAATTGCGGAAACGGATTTGATTAGCGAGGTGTGGGTTTAGGTTAGAGCCAGGAGTTAGGTTGTGTTTTTTTGCTAGTCTAAAGCACGGTCGGTCCAGCTCGACACGTGATAGGCCTTGTCGGTACGACACGAACGGTGGACCAGGTCGGGTCTAGAAAGCCGGCTCATTAGGCGGCACAGCGAATCGTGCTGTACTCGGACTGGCATGGTATGAGGAGCATGGTGGGCAGGGGTGGCACGGCGGGCACGTCGGCGCCAGCGACCGGGCAGCCTCGGCCTCCACCTCGCCTCTCCCCTCCCGTCGATATGTCATATCCACTACTCTCACGGTTATCCCCAGATTCCTCACAATCACAACCCATCAGAGGTTTAAAATTTTACCGTGGTCACCGATAAAACCGCTTTTCAGCCGATGATCGGCCGATAAAAATTTCCCGTCTATAATAAAGAAATCAACTCATAATATGGTATGCGGTCTTAAATCGAAGATCTATTAAATCAGATCATAGACATGGTCAAAGTCTAAATGGGTGAGATGGACTTGAGCTATATATTGAGTAGTAAAAACAGTTGCTCCAACAACAAATATCTTTCAATAGCCCATAAGATTATATTCTCACCAGCGTGGAATTGTAATTTTCTCTACAGCTCATAACAATTGAAAAATACTTCAACACATATCCATCCATCTACAGGTCTACCTTTTCATCCTCTGGAAGAGAAGAAGGGTGAACATTAAATAAAGAAATTAGACTTGCTGGGACCAATCAAAGAGCAGTCAGTTCCAATGTGATAAGAGTGCAGTCAGGGATTCATGTGGCTTCATGAGTGAAGACAAGACCCTGGACCTGCCCCCCAGACCAAAGGCCAGGGAAGAACAGAACCAGCCTAGAAAGGACAAGATCTTCCTCTGAACTGTGGGATTAGTACGACCCAGACGGTGAAACTATTACAGTGTCAGATATCATCAAGAAGCTGCAGGGCGAGCAAGAGCAGCTGAGCACAGAAACGGTCAAGCCTGCTTGGCCTCCTACAATGGTTTTCCTCTCTGCCGTACTGTTCTGATACCTACTCCGTTCTCATTTGTGCTCTTGCTTGTGGTAGAAGCCAAGATCTTGGTATGTCGTTTGACCCCATCTTCTTTACATGTGTTTGATGAGATAGCCAGATAGGTGTATCTCGTAGTAATCATGTGATGTTTTTTGTGTTCTGAGTGCAGAAGCAAGGTTGCTAGTTCTCTAGAAGAGGTGGAAGAATTTGCGCTTCTGTTTCGTGGGGATACCGGGATCGTAGCCCCTCATAGGATGGGAGAGACTAGTAGTAGTTCAGGACATCCAACGCAGAATCCTCGTGTTCTTGGCTATGGCTTCCATGGCACCATGGCCAGCTCCATGCCTTCTGCAAACTTCTTGTAAGAACTCTCTCTCTCTCTCTCTCTCTCTCTCTCTGTAATTATTTTCGTTCTTCCATCTTTCTTTCCCCTTTTGGCGATAACAATTTGTGCAAGGGCAGCAAGAAACATGAGCTGCACCATGAGCTTCCTTTCAAGCTCAGTCAAACTTGCTCAATCCTCATTTCCATTTCCATTCCTTATTTGTGATATTGGTGGCCTTTTTTGTTTCTTTACTGTTCTTCATGCTTGCCGCATATGTTCCTACGTATACAAGAATCTTTATATAGTTCATCTTGCCCAATAACCCAATGTTGTTGCCCTCATGATAATGGGTATTAATTGCCCTTTTGCATGCCTGGCAGCGAGCAAGAAGGAGGAGCTCCTACCTACTTCGGAGAACTAGAGGAGGCTCTCATGCATCAGGTCGCCACTCTCAGGAGGACTCAACAAACTGCAGCCACCTCCACTGCTCATCATGTTGAAGCCACGCGTACGCTCTCCTCTCTCTCTCTCTCTATCTCTGTGACCGAGACCAAAAACACACAACCTTGTGAGGCACTTTACCGAGAAGTTAGGGCATTATAGTCAAAAGTAGCCGTGCAAGATCAGCAGAAGTGGCAGTTGTGCTGCTTGTGTGTGCTGCGACTACCATGTGGGGGTGTTTGGTAAGTCACAAGCCGGTCGGTTTTTTGCAGTCGTTACAGTACCTAATTTTTAAACGGAGTATTTTTTTAAGATGTGGTCTAAAAATTAAACGTAGTACACGTTAAAAGCTTAATATCTGTACCAGTCAAAATCGTAAGTGAGTATCGATCTCTCTGTAATCTGTACTGTAAACAACCAAAATTCAAAAATTTCAACTAAAAGCTATAAATCACAGCAAAAAAGAACAGACCTTGTGTCTCCTCTCTTTCTCACACACACTCTGTAAAGAGTGCAGCAAGTCTCCATGGTAGTACAAGTACCATCCTACCAGCTCTCTGTCTCTCTGCAACCACAGCAAACTCAAAGGAAAGGGAGCAAATTCTACTCAGTTTCACTGCCACAATGGCCCCACTTCCCTCCCTTGTGACCCTAGTGCAGCCTTTCACCTCTGATACTGTGGATACATGTCTTGATCCCCTTCTCCCCTGTGATATCTTCTTGCAGCCTTCCCCACTACTGCTACAGCTACAGCTGGGCCTCAGCCTACTCTGGACATCTTCCCCTCTTGGCCTATGAGGTCTCTCCACACCCCCAAGGTATGGACTAGCTGCAAGTCTACAGGTACTTGTATTTGTACATATATAGCTAGTAGCAAGAACAGAAGTCACACACAAGTTAGAGAAGCTATGCATGCACAGATAAAGTTGCAGGCTTACAGATGTGTACTGAGCTCTCTTGCCTTTGCTTTGGCATGCAGGAGGGTTCAAATGTGACAGCAGACAGAACAGACTCAGAGATCAGCAGCAAGAACAACAGCAACCGCAAGGCTTCATCAGATCAGCAAGGGGTAGCAGTAGACATGTCAAGCCAGTTCGATCAAATTTCACAGCAGCAGCAGCAGCAACACATGGTATGCATTACTGTGGTCTCTTTTTTTTTATTAAAAAAAACGTATTACTGTGGTCATATCAGTTGATGTTAGATGTTGGATTTTCTTGATGCATTGGTATACTTCTTGGAGATGTCTGTGTTCTTTGCTTCTCCATCTCTCATAATCATCCTTGTCATGCAAATGCAGTGTATTGTTCCCTAGTGAGGCGTCATGTCACTAGCTAGTAGCTAGCCCATAACTTCTAAGATGCTCATGTAGCTAAATGCTCCTGTAGGTAGAAGAACCCACTGTTCAGGGCATGTAAGATCTTGCTGCTCCCAAGATCGCCGATCCCAACACGTTAGGTGAATCATTCGGCCCTATAGAAAGTTCATACCTGTTTGCCCTGAGGCTTCTTCTATAGGACCAGTGTTTGCTATAATGGGTATGTTCTTTTTGGCTGTGGCTTATGGTTTTTGACTGCGGCTTGTAGCTTTTGGGTTATTTGTCTGAGAGATTACAGAGTAACTGAAACTCACGTACGGCTTTTGCTGATATAAATGAAATCGGTACAGTATATACTACAATTAACCAGTAGACCCTATCTTGGAAAGGTACGCCGTTTAAAAGCTAGTTACTGTATAAAAGCCAAAAACTGAAAAAGAACAGGCCCGATCGCTCATCCTTGGAATTTTTCATTTGATTGAGCTTACTTGTAAGAGGTATGGACAACATCTTCCACAAGAACCAGTCATTCTAGTTTTTCCCCCTAACAAAAGAGGTGTGGATAAGTCTAGTAGAGGATAGGTTAGTGCTGCTGTTGGTGCTGCAGTAGGCGACAAAGTGACCTAATAGAAAGGCACTAGCTTGCAAAAATTGATGAACTGCTATTGTCTCTAGCTTGCAAAAAATTGTGCCCTAATAGAAAAGCACTAACCGGTGCTTAAATAATATAATGGCACTTTGGTCGGTGGTGCTTTAGGTACTTTCTGGTCAATTGATGAACTGCCAAGATCATATTGGGTAAGTAATTATATCAACTAATTAAGTCGCACTTATTAACTGAAAGAGAACTTTGCAAATTAGGGCGCGACAGCAACATAAACAAAAATCAAAACCAGGTTTTGTCTGTTATTAGAGTGGGTGGCTTCCACCAAATGTACATGACTGTTTTTTTATTTGTGCTTGATGTAATGTGCATGTAGAGATCACATCATATTATTTACACCATATATAGACAGTACATATGCATAGCAATATATATAGCATTATTATCTCCTAGTTTCCAATAGTACATAGGTGTGGTAATTTGCATCTTGCGACTTGTTTGTCCACTTGGCATGCAGAAGATGGCAACAAGCTCCAATCATAGCGAAAGGACTGGCAAGACACTTGATCCAAAGGTATCATCAATCTTGCTCTCTCAATTGATGCTTAGATTGTGCTGGCGTGTCCAATTGTGCATGCAGGGCGGATATATATATATGCACAGAGCCATGCAATGCAAGCTAATCATGATTGGCAATTTGAGATAAATGAGTTCTTCTTCTTCTGTTGGTGTCACCAGACGATGAGAAGGTTAGCTCAGAACCGAGAGGCTGCGCGTAAAAGCCGGCTGCGAAAGAAGGTGAATTTCCTGAGCGTTACCTACTCGGCAACTGAAGTATATATTCAGCAGTTAATTTCTGAAGTTCCTGACAGTTCTATCTATATATCGACCATAGGCTTATATTCAGCAGCTTGAGAGCGGCAAGCTGAAGCTTGCTCAGCTGGAGCAGGATCTCCGGCGAGCTCGTTCCCAGGTACTACTTCTTACACGTGTGCTAACTGATCATGTACATCTATCTATCTAGACGATCTTAATTATACAGTGCAATCTGAACGACGTATAGGGCTTCTTGCTTGGAGGAGCTCCATCAGGTGGAAACAACAGCTCAGGTGCTGCTGTGTTCGACGTGGAGTACGCCCGGTGGCTGGACGACCACAGCCGGCGCATGGCCGAGCTCCAGGGCGGCCTGCACGCGCACCTGCCGGACGGTGACCTCAGAGCCATCGTCGACGACACCTTGACCCACTACGACGAGCTGTTCCGCCTCCGGGGCGTGGCGGCCAAGTCCGACGTGTTCCATCTCATCACCGGGATGTGGGCGACCCCGGCCGAGCGGTGCTTCCTCTGGATGGGCGGATTCCGGCACTCCGATGTTCTCAAGGTCTGGACTTGAATTCTGAATGGAACACCTGATATAAAATTGCAGTATATATACGTGATTGTGGCATCCTCCTAACTTGATATTTGCTAAATTGAACCAAAGGCAAATTTTGTCAGAAAATACACCTGCCATCAAAAGTATGAAGCTCATTCACAGCTGAATATGCAAACACAGTTCACTGTTCACCAATCAATTCAGTAGAGGAAAAATGAAATAAAGCTAATCTTTACATATATGACTTTCTAATTTCATTACATGCTTTTCATGTTGCTGCAGACACTGATACCCCAGCTCGATCCCTTGACTGAACAGCAAGTGGTAGGTATTTGCAGCCTGCAACAATCATCACAGCAGGCAGAGGAGGCTCTCTCCCAGGGCCTGGAGCAGCTCCGTCAGTCACTAGCTGACACGGTGGCCAGCGGGTCTCTGATCGAGGAAGCCAACATTGGGAGCTTCATGGGTCATATGGCCCTTGCCCTCGGCAAGCTGTCCAACCTTGAAGATTTTGTCATACAGGTCAAGATATCTCACTACTCTTCAATCTACATTAGTGTATAGATTGGGGCTGCTAAAACATCCCTTCATTTGACTCATCTTTGTAGACGAGCAATTAAGCCACTTGGTAAAACTAGTAGGCGTAAAAAATTGTAGCAACAGTCTGCATTCAGGGGAAATTTTATTCGGCCACACCTGTATCATGTTAAACATCATCAGTGTTCTCGGAAAAAAATATTAAACCTCATTAGTGCTACAACTAACTGTGCTAAAATAAGCAGTTTCTTCATTTAAGAGAATGTAACAAGTTAATGCCATCAACATGTAGAGATGTTGCTGTCTCTGCATTGTACAAAGAAACGACTTGTCACCTAAACATGTAGCATTATCCTTCTTTTGGAGTGCATCTGTTTAACCATAACATGGAGTAATCGGAGCAAATTTATTACTAGCATCTGCTTTAAATTTTAGCTGCCAAGAATAAGGATCCCGCAAAATGGACTAAAACTACAAGTGTGACATGTAATTTCCAGGCTGATAACTTGAGGCAGCAGACTCTTCACCAGATGCACAGGATTCTCACAGTTAGGCAGGCAGCTCGGTGTTTCTTGGCCATTGGCAAGTACCATAGCCGCCTCCGTGCCCTAAGCTCCCTCTGGGCTTCCCGCCCTCGAGAGTAAGTACCATGCAATTCCTACCCCACTGTCCTACCTGTAGCTGATTTTTTTGGGGGTTAAAAAAAGTCTCCAACCAGTAGCTGTTGAAGGTAGTATTTGTCTATGATTGGAAAATTTTCAAGTACATATGAATGAGCCATGGTGGCTCAATAGAGGCATGAAGCATCTAAATTAATATACCAAGATGTGCCCTACTAAATCATCATGGAATGGACCACCCTCCTACCAGAAATCAAAAGTCGGCAAGCTTATTTTGTAAATCATGGCATGCACTTTATTTTCTCATTTCCTTTTGAAGGTTAAGAGGTCCCTAAAGGCGTCACCCCTGATTATATTAAGTGTAAATGAGCGTGCTTGTACTCATCTATGCTTAATGTAATCAGGGGTGATCCCTTTGAGAACCTCTTAGCCTTAAAAAATTGATAAAATAAAATGAATTCTATGGTGTAAAAAATAAGGACTATACATGGTTTCTGTCACGGTTCTCTAGATTTTTCAACTATTTCAGCCAACTAACCAAATTCTGTAAGGGCCCAAAGGAAGAATAGGATCAGTAGCTATAGTAGTATTTTTTTTTCTGGATGCATCCCTAATCTATTTGTTGCTGGTGCTTGTATTGCCTGCAGGATACTGGTGGCAGATGAAGGCAATTGTGGAGAGCTAAGCATTGCAGCACATCCATCTGAAAGCCACTTTTCAGCTTTCTGATTCAAATGTATTTTGGAACTAACCTAAGTAGAAGCAAAACTAAAACAACTGGGACGAAAAAGTTTTGGATGCAATCTAGCAGATATGTGAGAAACACAGAAGAGAGCTGGGAAACAAAGGAAGCTCCAGAACTGGGAGAATTTCTCAGAATGCATAGAACTTTCATGAGAATATTTCTGGGAGGTTAAATGGTTTAATGTATTGTGGAGCAAAAAGACAGCTAGAATTTATTGTTGAAATAGAACTTATTTATGAGTTCTCGTGATTCTGCCAAGCCTACATTTTTATAAGAGCACTTTTTACATGATCCTACAGGTGATGAATAGGACAGAAAATAATAAAAGCATGCATCACTACCAGAATATCTTGGATCGAATGGGTGAGCTATCTAAAAGAATATGAAAAAATTCACACTACCGAGAAATGAATAGAAGGTTATATAGAATAGATGGAATCACACGATATTCAATTATAATTTATTATCATGAAGGGTTGAGAGATAATCTCTGTGCATGAATCTTACCAAATGTCAAATCTTTTACCTCATTCAAAGTCTGATATTGCAAACAATAATATTGTGTGCGAACTCTGAACTATATTTGGTTATTATACTGTAATCTGTATCAATCGGTATCTTTATCCGTATACTAGGCTACATATAAGTAATTTGTTAAGACAAAGGTCCGCTTGTACCAGATAAACGGAAGAAAAGAATGGCCTTTCAAGCCCTGCTATAATTTTCCATCCCGGTTTCAAGGGTAAAACACCAAGATCTTGATCTTGGTCTGCACTCTTTCTGATACTAGTCATTCTAAATAGGTGTACATCGCACAACACTGGGTATCCTGTGAAAAGAGTTGCTTACAGGAGGCGCTACACATACATCTATCAAGCATATAAAAGAGTTACCAAAGGAAGGATTTTCTTGTTCCACAAATAACGGCCATATTCATTGGATTATCTCAAATTAAGAATATTCTGGTATTTTTACACAACATGACTGTATGGTGTTTCGAACATGCTTTAACACCACAAAACCAGTCCATCATGTAAGAAAAATCAACTCACAGCTAATTTTCCTTTTGCTGAGAAACTCGATGTTTGGACCAATCTTCCAAGGTTTTCCGGTGAAGAGCATTCATTTTTATCTTTCTTCTTTCTCGGATGATGTTTTCAGCATCTTTCCAGCTTTCAGCAATGCCCAGTGCTACTAGAATTGCACACATGACACAAGCGCTTCTTCCATGACCTGATGTTGTAAATCATGCACAAAACATAAAACTGTTCTTATAATATTAAAATAATTAGCAGATATAATTATGTACATAACTAGATTATCAAATTATGGTCATTATATTAATTATTTGCAAAAAGTTGAAGAGATAGATTTACTAACCAAATGCACAGTGGACGTAAATTGGTTTCCCCTCGGTTCTTTTTTCGCATGCCCAACGTGCCGCAAATTCAATTTGGTATGGTGCTGGAGCTCTTGTATCCCAAGTAGCAACACAAAGATACTCATCTGTTGGAACAAAGGCACTTCTTGGCAACTCACATGTGCAATCAATAACAGATGGGCCTCCAGGGGGCAAATGCTTCAAAATAAATGGCCATCCTCCCAGATATAGGCCTTCAGCAATCTTGTCATACACAGCCTCCTTCCTCATAAATCTCTTCACCATGGCATACGCCCGAGCAAGCATCAAGAAAGGACCAAAGAGTATATTTGACCAAAGAGGAAATCTCCCCTCTGAGTTCTTCCCCAATATCCAAGGTAGGTTGATGGTGTTATGGGATGCTACAGTGACAACGTAGGCAATAAAACTGGTGGCTAGAAAAGGAATCGGCACAATTCGCATGCCAACCTCCCACAAACTAATAGATGTGACAAGAAGAGCTGTTGCAGCGGTGCCGGTCACCTTGGATATCCCCATTATTGTCTGCTATGACTAAAACCTCTTTGGTATTGTCAAGGCTAAACCTGAATGAAGATTGCCATCAGAAAATATGTTGATAAAGCAGTAGAGAATAAGTTTTGCCATGTAAGACACTCGTGGCAAACATAATTTGGTCTTCCAATGCATTCTTGAATACGATAAATGTTGGCATGCCACTAACTCATTTGCATGCAAAAAGAAGAAAAAAAAGGCAACATGTTGTATGAACCATTTTTGGAAGCTAAAATTCTGACAATACGCAAAAGAAAAAAGGCTTCTTGTGGCCCTAGGTCCCGTAACAATGAGCAATATGATAACAATGCCTAGGAATTTAGCAGCAAGCGTCACTTCAATCACGGGCACGGCTGCATACTGGCACCGTACAAGCAAAGCAACACTGAAGACACTAACACAATAGTAAGGAATAGTAAATTATAAATCCCATAATAAGCTCGATTGACCTAACATTTTCAGTCGTGCAAGCCTGGTCCAATTAACCAATGCAGACATCCCTAAAAAAAAGCAGAAAAGAAACAAATGAAGTGTCCAGCTTAGCACTAACCGTCGCACCATGCCCAACATAAAATCCATTAACAGATTTGGTATTTAAAACACAGTCCTAAATGCCACCCATTTGTGTTAGTTTGGGAGCATCTACGAGTCATGTATACTCCAGCGTTCTTGGGGTGGGGTCCAATACTCCAATCCAATCAAGAACCAGCAAGTCAGTTCCTACCTAGATCAAACCATTCGGCTAAGGCCGGTTAAATCTAAACAGAACGGATCAAGAACCGATGAACAAGCAATAGCCAAGACCCCATATTGATCTGAACCAATTTACCACAGGTTGGCGCGCGAGGAGACAGGAAGAGGGAGCAGCGCATCAGGGATTGAGGATTACCTCGGTCTCGGGAGAGATTGAGGGTGGGGAGGACAGGAGCGCCTGCGGTTGGAGCGCAGAGGAAGACAAAGCGGGGAGGGGAGGAAGAGGAGGACACGGCCATGGATGGGATGGTCGTGGTCCTCCTCTCCCGGCATGATCGGGGAGGCATGCTATTTTCGAGGATTTTTTTTCTTGGTCTTTTTCGGCTCTCCCAACCAAAGGTCTGTGTTGCTCGGAGGTTGGGCTGAGCTTACCGATGCGGCCCAAACTCAGCTTAGCCAATAGAAGCAAATCATGTAAGCCACTCCCATATTTCCAGAAAAGCCCATACAAAACTAACTATTACAACCACATCCTCCAAACCTGTATATGCTGTCGAAGGGAAAGCCACGCAAACATATTACAAACCGCATCGAACTTCCCCTCGCCGCCGCCGCCGCCGCCGCCATTCATGGCGAGGCGCCGCCGGGGAGGACTCGAACATTAACCCATGCTATTCTCCATCCCACCGTGCAAATCCCAAGCTCCTGTCGCCGCCGCCTCCGTAGCAGCTATCTCCGGCCTCCGCTTCTCCTCCTCGTTGCCGGCGCTGATTCCTCCACCGCAGCCCGACGACAACCCATTCGCCCCACTCCTCACCTCCGATCCACCTCCGACGGAGGCGCTCGGCCAGGTGCTCGCCACGGGCGACGTCCACGCCGCGCTCCGCGGCCTCCCGGGTCTCGCGCGCCAGCTGTTCCGGTGGGCGGAGACCACCCCGCGCGGCTTCCCGCGCTCCGCCTCCGCGTTCGCCGCCGTCCTCGTCCCTCTCGCTGAGGCCCACCACATCCACGCAGCCTACCCCGTCTCCCTTCGCGCCCTCCACATCGGTCTGCTCCTCCCCCTCCTGTCCCTCCTCCTCACCCATCCCCTCTCCCCCTCCTCCCACTACCTCCTCAACCTCCTCTTACGCTTGTCCACCAAGTTTTCGACCGAATGCCAAGCCCACGACATTGCGCCCACCACCTGTTCGACGCTATGCCTCTACGCCTTCCGCGAGATGGCGCGCCACGGCGTGGCCCCTTTCGTCAAGGACTGCAACCGCGTGCTCCGTGTGCTGCGTGACGCGGCCAGGTGGGACGACATACGTGCTGTGTATGCAGAAATGCTCCTGCTTGGGGTAGAGCCGAGCATTGTCACGTACAATACGTTGCTGGATTCCTTCTGCAAGGAGGGGAGGTTGGATCAGGCTGTCATGCTGCTCAGGGAGATGGAGGCCCGGGCGGGTGGGTGCTTGCCGAATGATGTCACGTACAATGTGGTGATTAGTGGGTTGGCCAGGAAAGGTGAGCTGGAGAAGGCAGCTCAGCTGGTTGACAGAATGCGACTGTCCAAGAAAGCGTCAGCCTTCACGTATAATCCACTTATTGCTGGGTTGTTCGCAAGGGGTTTTGTCGAAAAGGCTGGAGCTTTGCAGTTGGAGATGGAGAATGAGGGCATTGTGCCCACGGTGGTGACATACAATGCAGTGATTCATGGGTTGTTTAAAAACAGGAACGTGGATGCAGCGCAGGTAAAACTTGTGGAAATGAGGGCAATGGGATACCTGCCAGATTTGATTACATACAATTCTTTAATAAATGGGTATTGTAAGGCAGGGAATTTGAAGGAGGCACTTTGGTTGCTTGGTGATTTGAGGCATGAAGGGTTAGCACCGACAGTTTTGACATATAACATTCTTATCGATGGTTATTGTAGATTAGGTGATTTAGAGGGGGCTAGGAGATTCAAGGAGGAGATGATAGAGGAGGGCTGTGTGCCTGATGTTTGTACATATACGACTCTTATGAATGGGTCATGCAAGGTGAGGAACCTTGCTATGGCGAGGGAATTCTTTGATGAAATGCTGAGCAAAGGTTTGCAGCCAGATTGCTTTGCCTACAATACGAGGATTTCCGCGGAGCTGACTCTAGGTGCTACTTCTGGCGCTTTTCACTTGAGGGAGGAGATGATGTTGAGAGGAATTTCTTCTGATACAGTCACGTATAATGTTCTTATTGATGGATTATGCAAGACTGGTAACCTGAAAGATGCCTATGTGTTGTGGATGAAGATGGTCAGTGATGGCTTACAGCCTGACTGTGTCACATATACTTGCTTGATTCATGCACATTGTGAGAGGGGGCGCCTAAGTGAAGCAAAGAATATTTTTAATGGCATGGTTGCAAGTGGTTTGCCACCCTCAGCTGTGACCTATACCATTCTTATTCACACATATTGTAGAAGGGGAAATCTTTATTCAGCATATGGTTGGTTTCGGAAGATGTTGGAGGAAGGAGTGGAACCTAATGAAGTAACATATAATGTTCTCATGCATGCACTATGCAGGATGGGGAGAACTGGCTTGGCGTATCAACATTTTCACGAGATGTTGGAAAGGGGATTGGTGCCAAACAAATACACATACACCTTGTTGATAGATGGGAACTGTAAAGAAGGTAACTGGGCGGAGGCGGTAAGATTGTATTGTGAAATGCATCAGAAAGGTATTCGTCCAGACCATTGCACACATAATGCCTTGTTTAATGGATTTGGTGAAGGCCACATGCACCATGCAATTCAGTACTTGGAGAATGTTGTTTTGGGTGCATAGATAGGTCTTTGAGAAAGATGATTGTGTTGGCCTTGCCTGTGGAAATCCCTGTAAGCACTTTCCCCTGTAGTTATATTTCTCTTCGTCAGTTGTTCATTATTTACCTATGCTCATTTCTTCCATCATATTTTTATTTTTTGTTTTCAATCAGCAGATGACAGATGGAGCTTGGGGCAAGTGGGCAACATTGTGTGGATAAAGGAACTGGGTGCTTTCCAAACAAATAGTTAAGCACAAACAGGTCCTTTTCTTTCTGCATAAATTCGTCATAATTTTTCCTTGGCCATATGCTCATGGAGATAACATTCTGCCTGTTCTATTCTTTTGATGGGGGTGTAATGGAAATCTCTTGACCACATACCCCATATACCTACTATCTCAAAAAGTGAAATGACTATGGACCTTTGGGCCTGAGCTTATAGGGTTTCTCTTGGTAAGAACCTACCAAGAATTTTGTAAAAATGAATAATCCTTGTATCACACACAATTTTGCCATAGGCATCTGGCACATACATTGACCTCTCAGATATGTAACACTCTTGTTCTTTGGATCATTTAATGGAATTTTTTCCTAATGTTAACTATGGTGGAGGGAAACTCTCTGTCAACTGTTGTTGATATGTCAAAACAGGGTCTACTTATGAGACAACACTACAGTGGAAAGGCACTTTAATTGGTCGACCTACGTTAGTGTTTGATGTTTTACTTCTTTGTGTGCTAAATTCATTGCACAGCTTGCTAAAGATTGGATCTATAGTACAAACCTGCATAATGTCTTTCGCTGACTCTTTGAGTGGTCAAATTCCATTTAATTTCTGCTCCTGAAACATGGTAATTGTGTCCAACTGCCCATAACTGTAGGGTCAGCCTCGTCGCTTGAGAAGTTGCCCAGTCTCGAAACTCTGATATCTGAAGCATGTGTTCTATGTATTTTTTTTCTCTTGTTCTATTTCTTCTTAAGTGCTTCTGAAAAATGATTTATTTCACTGTCAAGAACTTCTCATTTGATTACTCTGATCTGATCAAATTCTTATGTAATACATATGTATTATCAACCAATGCATCTCTGAATTTTATTGGCCATTGCCTTTTTAATCCTTTTTTGAAGGTTAGGTGTCTGTTTCTCCCATTTCCATACTTTAAGGGAAAATATATCTGACGAGTTATGAGATATTTGTTTTTGAGGAGTGCCAGTAATTATGTTACAGTTAACATGTGAACAGATGCGCTGTCTTATGTTGACCATTTGTAGTTTGTACACTATCTTGGTTACATTACATATTTTGAATTGTGAGTTTACATCGTTTTGAACAAAAAAACCATGACTTGTTTATGCTTAATACATGAGTGTAAAATTGATTTTCATATATGAAAAATTCAAAGTGGGCATTCTATTCTGAGTTTCATTCTTGGAATTTTTGCAAATTTATGTGCTTGTTTGTTAGGGGTTCACCTAATAAAAGTGAAAAAGATGCAGCAGTGCGTGCAAGTGACAGACGAAATTCATGATGTTAGAATCATGGAGCAGTTGAAGCATCTAAGCCTCTAAAAATAATTTTGGTAATTAATAACGATAATGTTTAAGGGACCAACATGTTTGTTAAAATGATTGAAATATTTAGTCCTGAATTTTTTATGACATCATGGAAAAGATATGCAAAGATGACTAAGAATTGACATGGCTCAAGACATGATCAAAGCAAAGGTATAATTTAGGTTAAGGACCTCTTTTATAGCTTTTACCATTCTTGGCATTTGGTGAATAAAAACCGGATTGGTAGGATAGACGCTGTACTATAAAGAGGGGTCATGACTAGTAGTTTAAAGCTAATTTTGTGCTACTTTGATCGAATTTAGTACATGCATGTATTTGGAATTTTATTTTGGAACTCTCTGATTTTTATTGAAAATCTGATATGACCACCATTGTGTCCACGGTAGTAGAGCTCCATCAATACTACCATACTTTATATGCCGGTACGTTATTTCTAGTACATTTTTGGACTTGACCCGAAACAGTGCTACTGCTGTTGTTGGCCGGTAGTACTACAGCAGTATGATCGCACTAGATGTCTGGTACAACCGTAGTGCAGTATGACTGCACCAAGGTTATTAAGACGGTAAGGTGAGGGGAGACGACTTATCCCCTTACACCTTTTAAGCGATAAGGTGCGATGTGAGGCGACGTCTTACACATCATAAGGCGTCAAGGGGTAGTAAATAAAATAAACATTTTAGCAACATATATATACCTTGTTGTTACTAATTCTTGAGCCCATAAAGCGATATGGCCAGTTTTTCGAAAACTAATCTAGACATGTAAAATTCATTAACGACTGTAACCAGCTGACTGCTGCCAATGTTCTGAGCCTCGGTGAACAGTCCACTCCCTGTAGTATGGGCATGAGGAGGGCGCGAAGGTAGGAATAAAATAGAGGGTGAACTTAATGAACTAAAATAAATTAATAAACATAGTATTGTCCTCACAATTACAATTTTAATTGATAGGTAAAGCAAAACAAGAGAAAATTAAAAAAAATGTCAGTAATAAAAAGCGCATTCCAAAACATATGAATATGCTTTCACCCTTCCAGTGAGTAGCCATCTGTTATCTGTATATCAAAGTAGCGAAACTAGTTATGTAAATTGTAAGTGGCCATGACTCATAAACATTTAAAATAAGGATTTTTTACAGTACATTATACTGGTAGTAGAAAGGTGGAAGTAGAAATAAAATCTCACCGTTAATTTGTGAGGGTATTATAGACTTTTATTTTTCAATCTGGTTTTTAGTTTTTTTAGAGTATATTTTGAACTATCTCATATAAAGATCTGTGTGTAAACCGCACTTACATTTTCGTTGCCGCGTCCCTGCATACGCCCAGAGTAAGATATACGTGTATGCACATCAATCTATGTGTGGTTCGGATGAACTGAAAATCTACCCCCATTAATCTATGTGTGGTTCTGGATTCGCCCCTAGGCGTGAGCATAAAAGCCCTCCATCGCAATCTACGGTCCTGTTCTTTTTAGCTTTTAAAAACTGTTTTTCGATTTTTCTATAGTAACTAGCTTTTAAATGAAGTATTTTTTTAAGATAGGATCTATTAATTAATTGTAGTACATACTTTACTGATTTCATTTATATCGGCAAAAACCGCACGCAAATTTCTGTTACTCTGTAATCTCTCGTACAAACAGCTCAAAAGTAACAAGCCGCAGCCAAAAAGAACAGACCATACAATTTACGATTCAGCAATTCGACACGTCAAGCTTATTTAAAGAAAGATTAAAATATTCACATTTCTACTAAAGCTATAGTACAACGAAAAATAACGTGAAACTCACTGAAATCAGTGGGAATCATTTGAAGTAGGAAAGAAAAAACAGAATCACTCAACAACATAAATTTGCCGAAAAAGGAGAGATCCTGCTGGGATTTCCTAACAATGGAGACAGACCGGTTACCATTGGTTGGAATAGCTATGAGATTCCACTGCTTCAGTCAGGTGTCAAGCAACTATCATGGCATTAGAATGGAGCAGAAAAATGTCACAAGCTGTACTTGACTCCACAGCTTCTACTTGCACAAAGTGTCAAGCACTCAAAGCAGTCATGCACTACACTACTTAACTTGGTTTTTTTTATGATTTTTCACTGTAATTGATTTATTTTACACTATAGTTGCTGATAGTTTTTCTTGACATAATTAAATTTAAAATATTAAAAATAGAAAAAATATGTTAGCATATCATAGATAATACAAAGAAATACGAAAAAAACTAAAATATCAAAAAAAAGATAAAATTAAGAAATAGTAAACTAGAAATCAAGAATCAAAAGTTAAAGCGGAAACAAACGGAGAAAACAGAAGAATGCATAAAGCTGTACTTGGCTCCACTTCTTATGGAAATCTAGAAAGATTTTTTAATGCCTCGATTAAGGAGGACCTGTGATGTTTTTTATCATTGAAATGACATCTCAGCACTAGACAGCACCCCTACACAATGAAGTGGCGGCGGCACTGCATTCCATTCCTTTATTCCCGTACATGGTGTGTTGCCATAGCACTCCAAAGAAGAGAATAAACAGGGTCTGTTTGGTAAGTCATAATTTGAACGGTTTTTATCTTTTACGATAGTATCTAATTTTTAAATAAAATATTTTTTTTAAGATATGATCTATAAGTTAAACGTGGTACATGTTAAAAACCAACATCTGTATCAACTAAAATCGTAAGTGAGTATTGGTCTCTCTGTAATCTGTACCGTAAACAACCAAAATTCAAAAATTTCAACCAAAAACCATAAATCGCAGCCAAAAAAAACAGACCCACAGATAATAATGTGATCCGGTTGGTACCACAGTTTGAGGAAAGATTCTAGCAGCAACTAAACAACTTCTCTTTTCCTTAACAGAAAAAGAGGCAGCTAAATGAGGCTTACATAAAGAAAACAAGGCTGCAAAGACGACCATTTGAGGGTGCAGGGGCTTCCACGCGGACAGTGCAGCATGTTTTGTTCTCCCAGATAACACAAGAAACATTAGAAAACAGGAGGATGAGAATATCAGCAAGATAGCCGCCGGAGGAGGGGGGGTTCTTTTTTTTTTTTAATTTGCTCTACAAGGGCATACTTCCTAACTTGCCCTGAACAGTTTCATCTAGATGATGATGCTGCAATGCTACTGTAAATGTTGAGGAATAGATCATCTGTTTTTTTTTCCTTTGGAGGAGGAGAAGTAAAGAAATAATGATACACAATGTAGGACCGGGTATAGTGAGTCAAATTAAAGGGGCCGCCAGTCGGGGCGGTCGGACTACTCGGCCGGTCTGATCGTACATGTCTCACCAGTCGGACCGCTTGGGTCACATCGGTCTAACTGCTCGCCGAATAGAAACAGAAATTGGCACGACACATAACCAAGAAAATGGCTAATGTATGATTGATTACTGCAATCAGAGAGGGTGAATGATTGTTGCCACGTTTTTGAAATTTCTAGACGATTGATGATACTTTCGACTACTCGGAAACTAATCGCCTGATCAGATGCCCAGCGTATGACTACTTGATCAATCGATCTATTTGACCTCTTCACTCAATCGATTGATCTGTTCGACCGCTTCACCCGATCACTTTGCTCGTCATCGTATGATCCAAACCACTAGCAATCACCAGCGTACTTTACGCAAATCAAGAACCAGATAGATTCAAGACTAACTTTATTGCTGGAATTTTATGGATTTACAGAATTCTTCTCAACGAAAGCCCTCTCAAAACTGCACTAGAACTCTCTAAAAGCTACACGTTAACCATGATCCTCTTCCTGCTTTTTCACCCCAAACACGAACACAAAACTCTATCTTTTCCTCAAATCAAGGGACCCGTAATCCTTCCGAACATGGGTTCTATTCAAACTCTCAATCTTCTCAGTTATGGACTCTATCCACAACTTTTAACCCAATACGTAACGAAGCCTCCAGAACAGCGCCTCCTGAATCTTCATCATGCACTATCACCGCTGGTGTCGAAGCCCCCTGGACCGCATCGCCTGTAGCTTCTCCACGAATCAGCACATTTGATCTCCACGTGCTTCAGCGTGATCCAGACCACCTCGTGTGACATTTTCCGACCTCCTGGACCTCAGATCTCCTATCCTAGTCCTGTTCCTCTTCGTCACCGACCATGATCGTCTCCATGCTAACCTGCACATGTAAAGACCAAAGAAACTTTCTCCTGACACAAGTCCTTCCCAACTTGACCGTCATCAGCACACACATGAACCACACAACCCTCGTCTACTCATAGACAAGTTTCAAACCTTCCACGACCATCGACTAGGTCATCCACGATCATCAATCAGGTCATCCACGATCATCAACCAGGTCATCCACGACCACAAATCCTATCGCTATCTAGTAATCAACCTTAGACTACTCATTACGACCGCTAGCTCAACGAATACTCGAAAAACAACAAGTACTCAGGAATTACCATCGCTCTGCTTGAAACACTCGGGAATAATAAGCATCGCTACCGAGAACCATCGAGTATCGTCTACCGATCGCTATGCCTCCGACAACCAACCAGCAAAATTTACGACTACTGAGTGCCGAGACCTTCTAACCACCAAGTATTGTTCACTGATCACCGATCACCATGCACCAGTCAGTCATACCGCTGGCCTAACACTGTAACACCCCAGCCAAACAATGACCTGGAATGCCACCCAACTGGAAATAAAACAGTGATAACTAATTGCATTTTACAAAATTTTAGCAGAGCCTCCTTTGTTTATCTATCTAAATCAGAGATTTCATAAATTCAATGCTAAGCAATCCTCAAGTAATAAGTTCAATGCTAAGCAAATAGATTAAAGATTACTAAACCATACATGGATATAATACCTAGAGAAAGAACATGAGCATCATAAATATTCTAAACTCTTATTACAATTAAAATCCAAGGGTAATAATCAAACGGTACTTAAATAGTCCTTGCGTCTTATATTTAAATTTTTCTTCCTTTATTTCCATTATGGGTGGAACGTGCAAATGCAACAAGTTTATTCCTTCCCTTTCCCCATGCATGCCGACCTCATAACGGTACCTAAAAAAACAACAACAACAACAAGAGTGAGTCCAACAACTTAGCAAATATAATAGATAGTAACAAGAACATTCATGAACATCACTTCACACATTCATCCATCAACCATATAAATAAGCCATGCTATGCAAGATGATCAAAAATCTCTTTATCTCTTTCTCTTTTGTATTTTACCGGTAATGCAAAGTGTGCATCCGTCGATGCACACCTATATCTGTACCAACTGGTACAAGGACCAATTGCCCATACTCCACAAGTATAGGGACCTTTAGCCCGTCATCAACATGACGGGGACCTCAGCGCTTGGTCATCTCGTGACCAAGTCTTCAATAGATCAACATAATACATATGCGTGAATGTCTTAATAAAATAAAACTTGCATCCTCAATATCTATGCACCAGAAATACTCATGAACACTATAATTTGCAATCAACCATAAACATCACCAATACATCCTTACCACCACCATGAACACATATACTCATAATACAGATCAAACATCGATATTCCACACTATCAATTTTAAACCATCATTATACTTGCCTTAACCGCGAGAAAACGAGGGACGTGCAGAAGGTGCTGCCCCTGGGATCCGTCCTCCACCTGAATAATAATTATAATATTTGCTAAGATAATAGTAGCGGACCTTAGACTAAATAAAAACACTCACAAACTAACAAAAACGTTTAACTTGGTTCCAAATCCCCAAATCCTATAGGTCATCCTGCCCCCTCTGTGGACAATCAACTTCAAAAATTCATATCCAATGCTACAGGACTCCGAATAGGGTGTTCTTAGACTTTATGGAAATATAATTAAATTATCTAACTAAACTTAGTTGGTGATCCCCCCTAATCGGCCATCTTCTACCCGTACCATCCAATTTTCTAAAACATCAATTTCACATCGGGTTCTCTGGACAGAGCACTAAAATTGCCATAACTTTCAGTACGAGTGTCCGAATCGTGATTTTTTGAACTTCCTGGAAAGATAAGGCAATTATTTACAAATTTCATAATATGAAGATCCTCTGATTCTCCCGTTTTCTAATCGCCCAATCCAATCTACCAAAACCTGACAGAAATCTCCCGATCTGCAGAACAGTCTTACTAGAAAAATCGTAACTTCTGCTACAAGGGTCCGAATGATGCGTGCTTGCACTTCACGGAAAGATAACGACGTCCTCTACAACTCTCTAGGAGAAGTCTAGATCTGAATCCCCACAAAATTACCCCAAAATGACCGCATAACACAAGCTGTCCAGGCAGTCCAGAATACCGATATTGAAACAACTAATAAAAATGCATCCAATTGGGGAACAATGGGGGTTACCCTTGACGAACCGATGTAGATTACGATGAACGCCCCACAAATTTCTTCTCCTTTCCTTTCCCCTTTTTCCCTTCCTCTTCCCTTCCTCCGGATCCAATCCGCCTCGCTGCGATTGATTTCCTTCCTCCGCTCGACCGGCAGCGAATGGAGATCTTTCTCACTGGTAGGAGGCTTCAATGGAGGAGAGGGGAGGGAGAGGGCTGCTGGGGGGTGCAAGGGCAGGGAGGATGGGCGGCGCAATGGGCAGGGAGGAGGGGCGGCTAGGGTTGAGGGGGTGGGCGCCTCCCCCCTTTCTTTGGCCGGTTTTCCCCTTGGGCCTTGGCCCAGGCCCAGGTTGCCAAAAAATTCAGAAAACCCCCCAAAAAATATTATTTAATTCTTTCCTTTAAGGTCCCTCTCTCCAATTAAATAATTATTTCTCGAAATACTTTTGGGGTATTACAAACACGAGGACTTGAAGTACTCAAAGATAGCAAGAATTAAAGCACTCGTACCGACCATGAAGTGTACGAGTACTAACCGTTAAGCCTACGAGAGTGACATCTTTCAAGATGAACTTGTCATTAATGCGCACGGTGCCTTTAGCAAGAATTCGTCCTTGAGGGTTGTCCCCAAAAGTGATCATCTCATCACCGGAGGCATGAGTAAGAGAAGGGAACCATCGTGAGTCTCCGGTCATGTGGCGAGTACAACCGGAGTCAATGAACCATATGTTCTCCTTCCTCTTGCGACAAGCCTACAGAGCACAAGCTATCGTTGGTACCTTATTACTGGGGTTAGACAGTAAAGATTTAGGTATCCAGTACTAAGATACTCGACGAACAGGAGAAAAAGTATGCACCGACAGAGATTTAAGTGAAGCATTAGCATTTGACAAAATTCGACCAGACAGTCGATGAGTCGCTGGTTCGACCACGCAGTCTGACCTCCTCAGTAGAGCTGATCTGATAGCCAACTGGTGTAAACAAGTAGTAAAAGCTGGTCAAAAATGATCTGACCCCTTATGTAAAGCTGGTCAACCTTTCGACTGGACTAATCGAGCAAAAAGCGTTGGTCAAAAATCTCTTGAAAAACTAGTACGACCACGAGAAGCAACTTGTCGAAAAATCTTGTTCGATCATATGAGTTCGACCACGAGAAACAACTGGTCGAACGTCTGGTCTAGCCTCGCTTGTTCGACCACGGAGAACTGGTCGAAAACATTCCTCATCCCACCCTTATTCTCTTTCTTTGCTTTTCTAAAGTAGAATTGAACCAAATGACCATTTTTACCATAATGAGTGCATTGATACTTGACTTGATGAGAAGTCGTATATGATAACTTTGGAACACTCACTTTGGTAGAGATATCTTTTGCTATACCAACAGATTTAAAAATAATTTGTCTTAGTTCTGATTCTACTTCAAACTTTTCAGGTTCAAGAAGTTTAACAACCTTAGGAGGATTATTACTGGTATGCTCAACAAAATTAAATCCTAGACCATGTTTCTTTACGCTTGTTTTTTATTGATCTAAGATCATGTTCAAATTCTTTTTGCCAAAAGAAAACCTCTCCAAGGTGTCGTTAAGATACCCATTCTCTTTAGCTAGTGAGGAACATGATGAGCACTCAACAGCAAGACCCTTAGAAGCACTAGACTGAGCCGACTTCTTCTTTGTAGAAAATTCATTAAGTTGTCTAGTTAAACCTTCTATTTTAGTGTTAAGTGTAGGACAATTAGAGCTAGAGAGAGTCTCATGATAAAGCATTTGTTGAATTAATTCCTGAGAAGAGTTATGTCTACCTTGGAGCAGATCACATTTAGAGCATGCTTTACATGAGTTAGACTTAAGCTTCTCAATTTCATCATTAGCATGTTTAAGTTTTCCATCACAAGAATCATGTAGCATTCTTAGTCGATCAATTCTATAGTTGCATCTCTAAGTTGAACTAGGCTTGTTGCTTTAATAGATCTAGCAGTTTCTAATTCAGAGTGTAAGATTTGACAATCTTCACAAAAAATCATCTTTAGGAATAGATGATCTAAGTCTATTAATCTCAGAATTCAAGCTCTCGATAACAAAATTGTTTTCTTTCAATTTCCTTTTAGTCTTTTTTAATTCAAGAGCAAGTTTAACTACACCATCACGAAGCTGATCATATGACGGTCTTACCTCGTCGGGATCGATGTAGTTGTTGTCGTTGTCATTCTTGTTTGCCATGAAATACATGCCAGTGAAGTTGTCGGTGCTCTTCTTCTTACCTTTGGCATTATCGTCATCGTGGTCGACACCATCGCAGCTCTCAAAATTTTCATCGTTCAGATCAAGGCGCTCGATGGCTGCTAGAACCTTACGATGGAAGGATCCACTCTTGGTGTTACTCTTGAACGGTCGAGGACGATAAGTCTTGTGTTCCTTGACCACCTTCCATTTGAGCTTGGGGCAATCTATCTTGATATGGCATGACTCGCCACACTCAAAGTATCTGATCGGACCTGGAGTACCACTACGCTTTCTCATCCTCACGTTGTTGAGTGCCTTTGTATGCCCATGTGGAGATCAACACTAGATCCTCTTCAGGTAACTACTCGAATTGCTTTTCTCAAAAGGAAGTCAGAGCAGACAAGGAAATACAAGATATTCTACTCGACGAAGCAACTTACATGGGGTTAGACACAAGTGCTAAAGATAAAGATTTATTAGTCTTAGATGGTAAAGCTTCCATCTCATAGGTTTTCAATATAGAGTACAGATCATTCATGGTCAGAGTATTTAGTTTGATTAATAGTCATAATGACCATCAACCACTCGGAACTTAAAGACCTTAAGATTTTAGTTGTATTATCTCTATCCAAAGGAATAACACCAACTCCACACAAATTACTCAAAATCTTTTCAAAATGAGTAAAAAGATCATCTATAGGTTCACCAGGTTTCATAGCAAATTCTAAGTACTCTTTTTGATAAAGATTCTTATGCACTTTCTTAATCTTAGTCATTCCCTCATGATAATTGCAAAGAGTTTTCCAAAGTAAGTGAGTAGAAGCAATGTGAGCTACACGATCAAATTCTTTGCAAGAAATTGCTTAAAAAAGCAAGTTACGAGCGCATGCATTCAAATCTACATCTGTTTTATTTTTAGCAGTAACATCAGGAAGAACCACATAAATTTGAGAAACCTTTTTCCAGACATCATTACCTTGAACCTCAATGTAAGCTTGCATAGGACATTTTCAAAAAGCAAAATCAGTACCATCTAGCATGGGGGACGATTCACATACCTCTCTGATTCCATTGCTACCTTGCTCTATACCACTTGTAGGATTAGAAGATTCAACTCTAGCACAAATTAAACTTATTAGTTAATTCTTTGAGTTTTCCTCTCTAAACTCACAATATGCACATGAATATTCAGGACAAAATTGGAGCAATTTTTTAATTTCATTGGTAAGTTTCTTTTTCAATTCAGCACAATTTATACAAGGCAAAGCACTAGCTCGAGAATTGTCATCAGCTCCTAAGCAACTAGAACAGGACTAGACTTGATGTCAACAACTTCAGCCCTAGTGCTTTCTAGTTGTTCTAGCAAGGATGATCTAGAGGATCTCAATTTTTTCAATTTCAGTATGCATAGTAAGGCAAGAGCTATAGCTATTATCATCAAGAATCTGAGACCTAAGCCTATTAATTTCAATGTTCAAGGTCTCATTTTCAAATTTTAGCTTGCCATTTCTTCTCATGACACATTTCATACCTCAACTTGCTTCGAGTGATCAACCACCACTCTATCATTTCGAAGCATAAGTGCATCATAAGGATCTACCTCATTATGCTCGATGTAGCGATCATCCTCGTCATGCTTGCTGTCGTGATCATTCTCGCTTGCAGCCATGAAGCACATGCTAGTGAAGTTGATGGTCTTCTTCTCCTTTTTCACTGTCTTCTCCTCCTTATTACTCCATGAGTCAACATTTCTAAGGTCTAGATCAGTGAAGGATGAGATCACTGCCATAGCAGCCCACTTAAGTGAAGCATCGTGCTTGTTAAATAGATGAGGCTTCTTGTTGTAATCCTTCTTGCGACAATCATCTCTTCCCCTATTCACAAGTTTAGGACAACTAGCACGAATATGACCCATTTCACCATACTCAAAGCAAATGATTGAACCACCACTCCTATGTTCTCTTACTTTCTTGTAGGCTTGGATGAATCTACTAATGATGAGGGGCTAGATTATCTGTGGAAAGGTTCTCAAGTTACTCATCACTTATAGTTCGAAAAGCGGATAAGGAAAAGCCAGAAGAAGCATTCTCACATGTAGAATCACCCTTGGCAAGATTAGCCACAAGAGCCATCGTCTGCGAAGCCTTGGACATCTTGGTTATGACACCTATCTCATGAGTTTAAGCCATGAATACAACTTATCAACAATCATAGTTGCCAAGTTTGTCTTGTCACTAATGGATGTGACTTTCATCTCCCAAATACTCATGTCAAAAGCACTAAGAGCATGAGCTGCATTGTCAGTATTAGTAAAAGTGACTCCCATAGACCTCGAATCACTCAGAATCTTATGGAATCTACCAAAGAAGGAATCAATGGATTCTTCTGGTTCCATTTTCAGCTTCGGGTAGTCTTTCTTGAATTGGGTCTCATGCACTTTCTTGATTTTCGACGTGCCCTCATGGTAATCTAAGAGGGTCGTTTAGATCTTATGTGTAGATGCAAGATTAGTCACCCTATTAAACTCATTTCTTTCTAGGCCTTGGATTACAAAGTTGCATGCCTTAGAATTTGCCTCAACCTTAGTTATCATGGCAGCATCTAGCAACACGTCATCGGCAAGCACAACAAAGGGACTTCTCACTTTGTTCCAAACAACTTGGCCTTGAGCTTCGATGTACTTCGCCATCCTTGTCTGTGAATAGGGATAGTCAACCACATCAAAGACAAAAGGTTTGTTGTAATACCTCGCTAACGCCATTGCTCAAAAGACTGGTTAGGATCTGTGAAGAAGAGCTAACCGGGCTCTGATACCACTTATATGATTAGGTATGGCGAGTCAGAGGGGGCTGAATGACTTCCAAAAACCTTTCCCTGGTATTAGCAACACGATACAGTGGAAAATATAAACCAACAAGCTACACTAAAGCTAAGAGACAAGGATCACAAAATCACCTGAGATGAACTGTCTCACCGGTCTAGCCATCGGCCAGGGGGCGATCGGATCCACTACTACAAAAAGGGTTATCATAGACGGTTCAAAACTGTCATCACAAACAGTTTTTTGAACCGTCTGAATTTATGTGTCAGTGATAATCAGAGCTTATCACAGACGGTTTGAGAGCTATCTTTGATGAATACATCACAGATGGTTCATAACTAGAACCGTCTGTGAAGAACACTATCATAGATAGTTCTAGCTACCAACCGTCTATGATACTGACACATCACAGACGATTGATAGCTAGAACAATCTGTGATGTGTGAGTATCACAAACGGTTGGTATATAGAACCGTCTGTGATACTTCTCCATCACAGACAGTTTCTGGTTCGAGTCGTCTGTGATAATTCTTCACAGACGGTTTATACCACAAAACCATCTGTGATAGTTCATTCTATACCTAAATTTTTTTCTATTTTTCAGTTAGCCTCAGGAAATGTTAACTATATCATTTGAAAACAAGCAAATGCAGCAACAAACACGGCAACACATTCTATTTCCATTAAGATTAGAATCCACCGTTACAACATTACAAGATATAGAGTAGGTTACAACAAAATCAATAGCTTCTATGCCGACGACTTAGAATAGTGCAGATTTGCCATTGCCTTCTTCCTTTCCATCTTGCTTCAAGCGAAATTTTAGTCGTCCTTACTGAACCCCTTCCCATCCTTGCCGCACACAAACAAGTTGGAGTATTACTGGTGGTATTGGTTCTTCGAGTAGTGAGAGGGGGTTAATAAGGGGCGAGAGGTGGGGAGAACAACGATGTCTGCCGTTCGATGCAGAGAGAATGGACGGGTGAGATCGGGATCCTGAGGGATATGCCGCGAATCAGTGACATGGCGGGACATCACAGACGGTTCAGATTACAAACCGTCTATGATAGAGATATCACAGATGGTTCATAATAAAAACCGTCTATGATAACAGCTAGTCTCAAAGATAATATATCGGTACAACATAAATATCTAGTCTCAAAAGATAAAATAGCAAAATTTTATATGACCTATATATACTCGTTTGAAAGATTTCAACGAGATCTACAACTTTACAGTTGAGGCAAAACCCAAATTCCGAAGGGAAGATCAAAAATTTTGGCAAAAACAAAAACTTATAACTTAAAACATAAATTTGGGGCTAAATATGGCCGATTTTGAGGGTCTTAGATAGCAACTAACACAAGCAGGTCATCGTTTTTGAATCGGGCTCGTCGTTATCTTTCCAATAAGTATAAGAACGTCGAAAATGGACACTGTATGTAAAAGTTATGTCCGTTTTACTAAAGGTGTCTCAAAACTGAATCCTACTCAGACTCAGGGGGATTACGAGGCGGGAAACATATCACAGACAATTTTTAATACAAACCGTCTGTGATATCTGCTATTATCACTCTATGATGTATTGTATTATCACAGACGGTTCATATAAATAACCGTCTGTGAAAATACCACAGACGGTTATTCGTATAAACCGTCTGTGATACTTACAGCACAAACAGTTCCTAGGAACAGTCTATGATGTAAGCGTCTAGTTTAGTACAAACCGTCTATGAAATTTTTGGGATTACAAGGCGGGAAACATATCACAGACAATTTTTAATACAAACCGTCTGTGATGTCTGCTATTATCACAGACGGTTCAAGAACCGTCTATGATGTATTGTATTATCACAGACGGTTCATATAAATAACCGTCTGTGAAAATACCACAGACGGTTATTCGTATAAACCGTCTGTGATACTTACAGCACAAACAGTTCCTAGGAACAGTCTATGATGTAAGCGTCTAGTTTAGTCTATTTTATAGTAGTGATCGCTTGGCTAGTTCGACTACAAGTGTCTCACCGGTCAGGCTAGTTGGTCAGTTGGACTGCTCGGGTCATAGCATTCTGACTACTCGTCGAACAGAAACAAAAATCAGCACGGCATGCGACCAAGAAAATAGCTAACTCTTAGATCATTGATCCAAACAGGATAAAACTTGGTACAAATCCTCCATAGGATATCAGGAACCTATTTCAATCATGGATCATGAAGTCATTTTGACCTTTATTCAGAATAAGAAAGGTTACACCAAAAATCAGGCAAAAGAGAGAAACCTCAATCTGGTTTTGCTCTTGAGTTCTTGATGATCTAGATGACCTTCAATGGATTCTCACATATCATAGTAAGCTAGATCACAACACAATCTCAAGCCAAAACGCTCTCAAGATCAAAACCCCAAAGTCACATCTCTCTTGAGCAAAACCAGACAATCACAAAAACTTTCATAAAAAATGTCTAGATGGATGGGATCTGATCTCTTGTCATTCCTATCTTATGATTCTGGTGAAGAAGATACATGAAGCATTGCTTGTAAAGGTTCTATCTGCAACTCTTAGAGAAGAAATGAGACCCTTGGTTGGCTGTCTTGGAAAAACGTGGTAGACCCTTTCGTGGCCTTTTCAGTTATTTCCACATCATACCCAACTAAAAAAACACATAACAATGTCTCACAATTGACGGCAGTCTTCTTGCCACTATAAATAGAGGCTCGAACTCTACCAATGTCCAATAATTAAGCAGCCCACGGCACACATCGAAGTGCATCATCAGCTCTGCTGCAACAGCCAGAGCATTGGTTGTGAAAGATACCAACACCTGTCCCTCCTCCTACCATGTCTAGGTCTGTGGAGCCTCTCATTGTCGGGCGGGTGATCGGAGAAGTCCTCGACTCCTTCAACCCATGTGTGAAGATGATGGTGACCTACAGCTCCAACAAGCTCGTCTTCAATGGCGTTGAGCTCTACCCATCAGCAGTTGCGTCTAAACCTAGGGTAGAGGTCCAAGGCGGTGATCTGCGGTCCTTCTTCACACTGGTAGGGAGCGTTCAGTTCAACACTGAGTATTTTATGCTCGTTTCTTAGTGGCCACAGTTCTTCATATTTTAGGTTATGACGGACCCAGATGTGCCAGGACCAAGCGATCCATACCTAAGGGAACGCCTTCACTGGTAATCTTCAGCACTTGTATAAAAGACGTGCGTTTCTTTCTGCTAAGTGGTTATTGTTAAACTACACGGTAGTACCTCCTCCATTCTTTTTTACTTGATTTTTTTTATTTTTTTCACGGTCTTCGGGATACGACTTTGACCGCTACTTTTTATGATTTTACACGAAGATATACTAATAAAATTGTAATATTATGAGAGTACTTTTAGCGATAAATCTAATTGATGATAAATTTTCGTATTGCCAATCTAGATATTTTTAAATCTATTGATAGAGTCAAATTTTAGAAAGCTTGATGTCACAGATTCTGAAAAGTCAGGTAAAAAAGAACGGAAGGAGTACATGTTTCTAAGGAAGATAGCTCCGCATCTTTACATTGCATTTATACAAAACAGCCTAAATCTTACCCTTCACACTTGCACAGGATTGTTACTGATATACCTGGGACAACAGATGCTTCTTTTGGTAGGTCTCCTTCATCTGAACTTTGTAGCAGTCTATTCCAACTTCTGCATCCATTTGTTCCTCTGAATAAATAAAATAGCCATCCACCTTCTGGATCGCAGGAAGAGAGGTCATAAGCTACGAGAGCCCGAAGCCCAACATTGGTATCCACAGGTTCATCTTTGTGCTCTTCAGGCAGAAGCGTAGGCAGACTGCAATTGTGCCATCCTTCAGGGATCATTTCAACACCCGTCGTTTTGCTGAGGAGAGTGACCTTGGCCTGCCTGTGGCTGCTGTCTACTTCAATGCTCAGAGAGAGACCGCTGCCAGGAGGCGCTGAAGAAAAATTCAGATCTCACTGTCGCAGCTATGATAAATAAAGGCTCTCCGACCTTCCTTCTATGAACTCTGAAGCCAATGCTTCTTTCCTGCATTGCTTGGTCGTCAATCTACAAATAAATCAAATGCATTTTTGCAGATTTTTATTAATATAAGATTGTTTCATAAACAGTAAGGTATACTAAGTGGTTCAAAGTCATGTACTGTAGCGACATGTGTTATTACCAGAGGGTAATAACACTAGTCAATGGATTATTATTTGTTGAAATATTGTTTCGCTAAATAATAAATTCAGCAGAGTATTGCACCAAAACAATAATTACAGATTGTTCATAGTATTACAATAACATTGTTACACAGGGCTAAAATCTGTAGCAAGGTCATAAGTGCCTAAATAATACATCATTAAAGGAAATAGTTCTAGTACAACAAATAATTACACAAGTACAATAAAATATACAACATTGTATTATTATACCCAAAGGGTCATGCTCGAGCTTCTAGTGAAACCCTACTCGTCCCATGTCTCGTATAAGACATCCACCTCATATGTATCGTGCTCAAGATCATCTCCCTCTCACTCGGTATATAACTCCTGGATCAGCATCCTACACACTAAGTGGGATCCCGGGTTGATTAACCACTAAACAAAGGAGAATAATAGCAAGTGTGAGTACATAGTACTCAGTAAGCATTAATAGCAAAATGCATGTTTATGATCATGAGATAGCATCTCACTAAATCCATTCTAACCTCGTATCATCGCAAAGATAAATATTTTTACGTCAAAAAAGAATTTTGGATTGTTAATTTAGAAATAATTTTGAACACTCACATAACTAGATAAAACCTCCATTTGGTTCCCGTAGCCTCTAGTGCAGGAGACGGACGTGAATTCATGGTTTAGATAGCACTGCGCAGGTTTGTACTACTTTACCTATGGTCACCTTGATTTTTGTAACGAATGGTTCTTCGCATTTTCTTAGATGCAATGCTTAAATTAGAGTACATAACTTTTTTTCTCTATCTCAATATATTATATCTTCACTCGGCTAGTTATAGTCATTGGCCCAGAGCAGTTCTTCACCCTCACCAGGCACTTACCAGACTATGAGCTAGTCGTTGGTCGGGTTCATCCGACACTCCACATTGCTAAATATATGCGTCGGGCTTGTCCTTTAGGGCTCTGAGTCCAATTGAAACCTTGCATGGTTTCTTTCCTAAATAAATGTATATACCCATTGTGGAGTGCATAATAACTTCGATAGAGTTACTGATCCTATCCATCGTAGATAGAATAGTGGTTGATACAACCGATATGGTCCATTATACGATTGAAAATTTGTAAGTCCTTAAATTTTACCCATATGTAGAGGGTCCCAACCTTTCCCTTTATCACCTTCCCAAGGCACCCTCTGCCTACCAAATAATTATACTGCAGGTCAACTACTCCATCAGTTGAACCCGTCACTCCCCTTTCATTCTTTCACATATCATAAGTTTGGGTTAAATAGAATTTCATTTGATGCAGGGTGATAGTACTTCAGTAGGTAAATACTTTGTTTTAACTGAAGATAATATGATTAACATGTTCCAAGGTGTGCTTGCATGCGAATTGGTCATAAGGCCCGGTCTCAGGTGCGCTTAGGTGAAACCTTTCCTCTAGATCCAGTTTGTTTTCTGCATTTAATGCGTATGCTATGGTTTAATTTACTGACATAAAAGATATACTATGTCAATGCATTCCCGTAGTGATTCCCTAGGTCGATTTAGCCGTTGCTGAATTTACAATTAAATGCTATCTTATACCCGACATTACTACTAGTTTAATAAGGTTAAATTAGTCTAGTTTAGTATCTACGAAGGGTTGCTATCTAATTCCCACGAGTCAAAAACTATCTAGTTGATTATGCATGCAATTATACGCATATCGGAGTACTCAAATGCATATGCGTGTGTGTGCGTGTGTGAATCTATACCCTCCTCTCTCCGCTCACTACTAGCCAAATGGGCTTGGCCCATTTACTCCCGACACTCACTCACTCTCATTTGCTCACTCCCTTCCTCTATATCAATTTCTCCTCTCCCTCGCCTAGCCGAAGCCACCCTGCTGCCAATCATGGCCTCCTCGGTTGGTTGTGACTGGTTCCCTGGCACTGCACTGCCGCCCTCTCCCCTCTCCCACGCGCCCTACCGCCACGCCTCAGCTCTACCTCTACGCGATCACCGCCCCTGCTGGCTCCTGCCCAGATCGGCCACCACCGGTCCCTTGGTTGCCGCCTTGTCTCTATCTCGATGAGTAAATCACCCATTTTGCTTATCCTAACGAGGGTTCTGATGGCAACTTGACTTTTATTTATTTATTTTGTTCGGTCTTTCACTTTCAATGTTAGCAACTAATGCTAGTTAAGAACATGATGTGTTTCATGTACGAGCCAATCTATCACTGAAACCAGGGTCGGGTGGACAACCCCAACCGGCAAACAAGCTTTGTCCACTGTATGTCGTTTGCTGGCTCCACATTATGTGCGCCTTTTCTGACATGCAATCTCCTGGAAATGAACATTGTTAGATATTGTTGTCACCTTGTAGAACAATGAAGACCCTCCTAACTGTACGTATGTATGTGCACTGCTACAATACTCCAACACGCATGGATACAAAAGGGAGATATCCAACATATCTAGAGGATTACCCACTAGAAATGATAAAAGGGAGATATCCAATTTGTGCCCTCACCATTCCCTTACACCAAACGTCATAAATCCATTTTATACACATTCATGGGCATTCCATACTAACCCCTCTGTCCCCCGTAACCTTGAATCATGTTAGTCCCATCTACATGCTCGTTTTCTGTAACACACTAATCAACTGTATGCCATGACAACACAATCTCAACAACGGTACTCGTGTGCTCTGCAAGTTGAAGGCAGAGCCGGTGGGTACTGTTCACGCATGGGTTCGGGTTTCCCCTACCCTATCCCCACCCGAGCTGCGAGCGGTCAGCTTCGTGCAGGAGCGGCGTTGGTGGCGTGCGGTGGTGGGGATGGCGACGTGCGGGCCGGCGGCGCTTTGTGCGGGAGCGCCATCGGCGGCATCGGCTTCCCCGGGGCGGTGGCGGCACTCGTGCGGGAGTGGCGGCAGCCAGGACAGCGTGCGGCCGGTGGCAGGAGCCTGGCGGAGCGCGTGCGGCCGACGGCGTCCAGGCACTCGGGGATCGGTGGCCGGGGTGGCGGCCGTTCGGGGCTGGCCGGTGCGGCGGCATGCCTCAGGGAGGCGAACGACGACGCCTACGGAGCCGGCGACGATGGTGTCGTGTGCAGAGGCGGCATTGGCGTCTTCCTCGCCCATGGACCCGAGCGGCGGCAATCGACCGACTTCAGACCGTCGGCCGAGCTCGGATTCGGCCGAGCGTAGTGGCTTCAGGCGACGGCCGGCGGCGCTAGCGTGGGCGCAGGCGTGAGCAGCGGTGCAGCGCCGGCGATTGAGGTGGCCGTGGCCGTGTACGAGTGGCGTGCGAGCAGCCGGCGGCTTCAGCCGGGCGGCCGTACGCGTACGGCGTGGCGGCTCGGGTTGCGCGGTCGCGTTCGGGCGACGCGTACGGCATGGCGGCCGTACGGGGCCAGCGACGTGTTCGATCGTGTGCGATTTTTCTCTTTTTTTCGATCTACAGTGCAATCAACATCTACTCTTTCATGTAATCTACCGATCAACATTGTGCCCGTGACTTCAAGTCTGCTTGCGGTAGATTAGAGCATATTTGCTCCTTAGAAAATAATCTAGAAAGCAAAATCCGTAGAATTTAAAGTGATCTAGATATATGCAATTCAATCTATGAGTGTTTCGATGATTACCTTCGATCCACGGAGCAATTCGTGATGATAGCGTGTTGAGGAACCGTTGCTGGTGAATACAGTCCGATTGATTCCTCTCCTATGCAAAGAGACGGATCAATCACAGAGTAATGCAAATAGTAGATTAGAAATACAGAGATAGAGGGAGAACTCATGTTCTTTCTTTGTTGTTTTCTCTTTCTCGTGTGTACAAAATAGCCAATAAGACTCCCTAACCTAGTGATGAGGTGTCCACTATAGACCAAAGCTTCAAGCCCAGACCTAGGTTTTCCAACAGTGTCTATGCAGCAAAGAAGAAACCAAAGCATCATTGAGAGATATTGTAGAAAAGCTACTTTGTTTGCATGACTAATTATTAAAGAAAAAGTTAGTGGCTTAATATGGCATACCAATAGTTGACACAATAATTTCTAAACCTAATTTGATTTCTCTACATATTTCGAATTACCATATTTGTGGTTACCTATTTCCCTTTTTCTTCTGAGTAACACAAAATTTAGGTGATGTATGTAGTATCAATTGACCTTCATACATGACTTACTGAAAGGACAAAAACAAAACTGGGGTAGAGAAGGCTCTGTAATTGCCAATGTTTCTGTTTTATCGTTGCAGCAACTAATGTGCCCATTCAAGAAATCAAATCCAGTTCTTTTTTGAGAAAATAAGTGTACAATTCATTAGCACACCTTTATTATTTTTCGAGAATACGCAAAAGCTTTGCGCATCACTGAATTAAGAAGGTAGCACACCTTTGTTCATCATTCTGTTGAGTGCAGGTGGGAGGGATTTTCAGGGCAGTAGGTTTCACTCTGATGGGGCAGTTAGCTAATGAATATGACCGGAAGTCGCTGCCTCCACATCCATCCTACCTTTTGGTAACTATTCCCCTGCTATTTTAAGGTGAGTCATTCTATAATCTGTAATAGGCCATACAGATAGGCATGCCAATGTTTGTTTATCTGTCAGTTCAGTGTTACTCTCTCAATATGTAGGGGTTTCCATAAATTGGACCGGACATGAATAATTTGTCCTCGGTCTGGTGTTCATGCTTGCAGGTGTGCTCGCATGGAACAACTCCAAAGTCGCTGTGTATGTCTACCTTGTTCTGCGTACTCTGTCATTCGTGGTAGGCCAAGGAACCATAACCTGCCTCGCAGTGGCATACACGGTGAGAGCAATTCCAGATGCTAATTCAGTAATTCTCAGTATCATTTTGTCAAAGTAGCATGCCTTTGGTCTTTTAATTAAGTTGAATTCCTGTGATGCCTAGTTTGCAAACCTAAACGGAGCTTGACGAATGGCAATGTTTGTTGTTATTGTAAAATTATGAATGCTTCATGGCTTACAAAAAAATAGTACCGCCGAAAAGCTAAAAATACCTTTTCTGCTAGATTTAGGTGGATGTTGTTGAATCATCAAAGAGTGTTATGAAATCCACTAGATGAGATATGAAACAACGAAGAATAATTAGGAGCACAAGATAAAGATTTAACGTGAAAAGCCATTGCGGGAAAAAACTACGGACACACAATCGATGAAGTCATTATATAGAGAAGTTACAGAACACACTTAGCATATTACATGTGTAGATAACTTATGGTACATTTTACTCTGCCTATCATGAGACTTATAGAGGGTATAAATAGCCTTGGTAACAAGAGTTCCAGATGAGGAAGGAACAGAGTGCTAGTCGTCAATAGAAACAATGACTTATTCGGAAACTGAAATAGTAACATGCTCAGAGACGGAAGCAGTACCCTGCTCGGAGGCGGAACAAATCTCAAAAGATGACAGTGAAAAGTATAGTTGGAAGCGTGTCGAGTAATCATGTCTGACTCCAGTCGGTACAAACACCTTTGAACACTACGTCTAGTGCAAGTATGTGCAGAGTCCATCACGAACACGAAGATGATCCTAACCATAACCGCTAACCAGTTCGCATTAACAATCAGTCATACTGATCGGAATATATCTTTTAAGTGAAACCTAATCAGATTCTTTAAGTGGTCAAATTTGACCAGATTTGGATCATAAAATACAACAGAGAGCGTTTGAATTTGGCTGCATAACTGGGATTCTATCTGCTTCACATGCTTTGGGGAATGTCTTCTTTAGGTTTCTGCCTGAGGAATGGATTTTCGGGTATCATTTGTTGAAATTTCTTGCAGTTTGTCAACATAGTTGATTTTCATTTTTTTTGTTAACTTCCAGTCTTACTAGTGCTGGAACCATGCATTGTCAGGTCTCAATTGTTTTGTTGATCTATTCTGTGCTCTAAAATGAAAATATGTCTGGTTGAGACACTTCAAAGGGCTCCTTCTGGATCGTGCTAGCATTTGTCATTCTCATCTTTGGCTGCTAGGTTACCACAGCAACGTCAGGAGTCTATTAAGGAGAACATTAGCATAATCAAAAACAGGTAAATGTTCCATATATAGCACAGAATATTTTTATGGTTCAGTAATTTAATGGTATAGAAATTCATGAATTTTGATTTAAAAGCATAAAGCAAACGAATAAGTTTGAATGCCCTCCTAATTCTCTTCTGCATAAAAATCTAAATGATACTTCTGCATTTGCAATTAGACCAACCTTGACAATTGCAAGGGTATTTAATAATATCCTTTAAAGCTCATGAGTTCAGAAATATTAATCTTGACAGTTTTGCCTATCAAAATTTGAGTGAGATTTCTTCCTTTAAGTTTTGAATGAACTGCTAGAATTTCATTTAAACGGACTCAAGAGACTTCTATAATTACACATCTAGAAATTCGATAAAGTGACTACTGCTAACTAGTTTTCTATTAGGCAAGAATGCATTTTTTGTTGAACTTTTCTATGTTGCTCTTTTGTTAGTGCAACACTTACGCGAATCACATACATTTCCTTCTTGTATGAGTTGGGCATGATTGGCATTAGCGATGTCCTACTGGTAATCATATGTCTCAGCTCTATTCGATGATATGGTATTAAAATAATTATAGGCCATTTCATTCTTCACCTTCTTCTTTTTGGCAGTATTACTTAAAATCAGTATTTGGTTTTGACATGAACTAGTTCTCTGAAATTCTAATGGTGGTAGGCATTGGTTCAATATTTTCTCAGTTACTACTTTAGAAGTAGGAACAACCCTTTTAGGTGCCTTGCCCAATTGACAAAATGCAGTTTCTAATAATTTATTCAAACTGCCGATTTTGGCACTGCCAATAATTATCCATGCAATTGGCGAAAAAGGAGTCTTATGTGATTCAGTACTTGCATCGATTGCTTATGTGTGTCACATTTCTTTTCACTAATATTTTTAGTAAACTCTTTTCACTAGTATCAGACACAGCATTTTAGCACGATGATTTCTGAAAAATATTTCTTCTGGCTTTGCTTTATGGTTTGTCATGGAGTTGGTGTGTATGTATTTGGGCATAGATTTACCTCAGTTCATTAGTGTTCCAAGAAGTGTTGTTGACTGACGGTGTTACTGACTAAAAAAGTTTGTTGCTTTTATCTTATGTTAATCTTGCAGGTTCCTTATTTTACTTCTTCACTGGGTATCATCTATTTTCTGCTCAAACAGGCTGTAAGTAATTATCCTGTGTATTTACCTTTATTTTAAGCATTACCGAGATGTTTGTGGAAATTAAACATAAAAGTAAGGCATCAAATGTACAAATTTTGCAGAGGTAAATTCAGAAATAATGTTTTGTGTGCATTTAAATAAAATTCATGCACTTACTGTGGGAAAAAATTTGAACATCTGCAGACTTATAAAACTCGACCTGCAGGGGTAAGACGGCCCCCGGGCATTAGCTAAAGAAGATCTTCTCATGCAGATCGAGAAAACCTCCAAACTCCTGCTCCACCCTTACACAGTGGCATCATCGCCCGCGTGAGAACGGCCAACGACCTGGGCGGGCCTTAGACCTGTGCTTTGGTGTGGTAGCAGGCGAGGGGATTTTTTTCCCCTCAACCTGAAATTCGCTTCCACTGGGAGTCGAACCCAGGACCTGGGGGGTGCTACTAGAGCGCTTTAGCCATTACGCTAGAGCCCGTTCGCTCATCTGCAGACTTATGCAATCATCTCTAGGAAGTAGTCTCAACTGACCAGGTATACTCAACTAATGGATCATTTCTTGGCTTGATTTGTATATCCAAACCTGATACCTTTTAGCCTTATTTTTTCTGTTGCTGATTGAGGTCTGATACATATTTTTTTTCACTTTTACAGGGAAAGGCACAAGGATTCATTGCAACTGTGAAATCCACAGCTATACTGTTGGTACCATTGTTTATGAGCCCCCTGACCTGTAAGAGAGAAGTTCTCTTCCATCTTCCAAATATTTCCTGTGCATCCTGCAGATTCCATGTTGTACTCCTAATTTTTCTCTCATTTTCTGCAACTCTGTTCCAGCTTACTTCATCTCAAAAGAAGCCCCCTTCAGCTGCAAAGGTTTCAGTTTCCTCGTGGCAGGTTTCTTCTTGGCTAGTCCTGCTCTTCCTCCATGTATGTTCACAAAAATGAGTACACTGTTTATAGCTGTATATCTGAACTTAAATATTTCTATAGGCAATATCCTTGGGCTTTGCTTGGATTCTTGATCCAGAAAGCAAGAACAAATGCACGGGAGTTGCAGTTCCAGATGACCAGCCTGATCAGGGAGCAGTGCAAGCACCACTATATATTGGCTCAAACCATGAAAGGCCAAGGAATTGTACTTTGTACATACAATTCAACCTAGTGGAAATTTAAAGAGAGCTTGTTTTCAACGTTGGTTTCGTATCAAAGTTTCTGTACATACACCGCAAGGCAATTGGAAACCTGTAGCAGTCACTAGTGTGACTCTGTGTTTCTGCACACAGAATTTAGCTTCAGATCAGTACCGACATGTGAAGTGAGTATAGATGGTAGCATTACAGTATCCCAAAACTGTGTTTGCAATTGCTCAGATGGCAATGCTGAAAGCAACGTGTGCCTGTATTTGTCTGCATCTCTCAACAGATGTGCAAACAATGCTGAAAGAATATTTCAGTTAGCATGTCTGTTGGATGATGCTGAATTTTGAAGTTGGTGTGAAGTGAATTCATCAGGTTACCATGTCTTTCTCGTTGTCTAAGTGAAGAATTGTCGTGTACCAAAAGAAGAATTCAGTTAGCATTTCTGTTGGATAAGTAAAGGAAAGGCCTTAAACGTGTGGAAAATATGACTTCCAGTACCACAGATGATAGTATATGCAGTATGCTACCTCATACGAAGTCTGAATTTCCATTTCCCCTTTTTTTTGGCAGCGTCATTTGCGAAAAATTCCTGACAGCAGCACTGTGTTTCTATGGAGGGTGCCATCTAGCAGTGTATGCCATGTGTTAGCTGATTTTCCAAAAAATTGGCAAAGTCAATAGGTTCTGAACGAAAACCGATCCTGGACGAAATGTCGATGCGAAACAATAACAAACAGGAACCAATGTCAAAACAGAGGATAGGTGTAACTCACAGATTGATTAACACGTCGATACAGAGTAATATTGATCAAAGTCGAATTACGAATGTAGGATTAATAAGCTATGGCCTACTCTTACGATACAGGAAAAATAGATGAAAAAGGTGGTAAAGATTGGCATGTGCATGTTTTTCCGTCAACCAGTGCAGGGTATTTATAGTCTAAAATAGCCGACTCAATCTTAGATTGCCCTTTAAGTATCGTATCTGCTCAATTTTTCCTTGGATATAATCTATGTTCGTTTTCAAATCTTCTTGTCTTTAATCTCATACTGACGATTTATTTCTTTGCATCTACCTTTTTTAGTCGACATCTTCTGAAGACTTTGCTGATGCTTAATCTTGATTTCTAGTAAAATCTCAATCTTTTCTCATAAATATGTTAAATATTAAAAACACTTTTACCGACTATTTTTACTGCCAAACCTTCTTCTACCAATCTTCCAGACTCACTGAACACGTTGCGTTGTTCACTTCATAAATTCATAGTTCAAATTTTTAAAGTTAAAACTGATCTGCCGAGGTGAGTTGTTCTTAGTTTAATAACAACTTGCCCTTTGTCTCCTGCTGCGTCACTCACAACTCAATCATCACCTACGTAAATCTGATGCCTCAGGTACTAAAATTTCGTACTAGCATAGCATCTTGCTCCGACAAAATGAGTCACTGATGTCAGTCTGAAAATAACTCAAACAGCCTGAAAATTTTAAATTTTTGAAAATTCTTAAATTTCTTTTAAATTCAGTTTTCTTTCCCCAATTTGGCAAATTTCTTTGAATTCCCGCCTTCCCCATTTTGGCTAGCTGCTTTTCCCTTCTCTCCGGCGTCTTCCAAGAAACCGCCTCCTCCCCTCTGGCGCGGATCTGAAAAGCGACTGCCTCTTTCGTAGCCCCGGCCGCGAGGACATCTGTGCTTCACCACTCGCATCACAACGCAGCACCATCGTTCACACTGTGCCATGCCTTCCTTCCAACGCGTCGCTTCGCTAGTGCTGAGTCATCGCCACGCCCCTGCTTTACCAGCGCACCGCTTCGCTGCAGCTCCTCGGCCACACAGCTGCCTCTGCTTTGCCCTCGTCGCAACTGACCTTGCCGTTCACACCAGCCGATACCAATTTCACCGCGCGTCACCTCACCCTTGGCCAGCCACTACCTCACATGCACCCTGCCAACAACTCGCACTGACTACCGCGGCCGCCACAAACCAGCGTGCCATGCGACTGATGTGAGCGCACCTGCCATACTTCACTCATGTCAGCCTGCGTGGCACTGTCTAGGCCATAGTACTACCTCGTCACTTCACGCATAAGCCAGTCTCGCCGACCGAGCCCGGCTGTCACCAAGTCTGCCTCGTGCCAGAGCCACCGACTTTGGCTTCCTATTCCCACCGCCATTCTCCTGCTTTTAAGCCCAGCTGAGCACCCAATCCTCCTTGTAAACACATTTAATACCTCACCAAATCACCTAATCGTTCGTCGCCGTTCTACCTCGCCACCATCCCTTTAGTTTCTACGGGAATTTAAAAATAGGTTAAAATATTTTTTGTTAAAATAATAATATGACTTTGTTTACTATATTATAATTATTTATGCATATTATTTACAATATATAGTTTTAAAATATATATTATAATATATAGACTCAACTTTTAATCTAAACATGCAAGAAAAGAATACAACATCAAAAATTACAACCTATTATTTTTTTATTTTTACTGTAACCATGCCCTAGGTGGGGGGATTTCCTGCAGGCCTGCCTCGCGCGGGAAATTGTCACGCCTGCTGCTGCAAACATGCAATTGTCGCGCGGGAAATTGCATGTGTACTTCGAGGATCAAGCGGTCCGGGTGCATAGTAAAAGGAGACATCAGTTGGCCCTCGTTTGTCTGAACCTCTGCACGGCGCCGTCCAAATGAGAGGTCGTGACACACTGGCTTTCTCGTCATCTCATACGCATAGGCAGTGGTGGCACCCATAATTTTGTTATATCTCCGACTGAACGGTAGAATGATTTAGACTATTTAGGTTATATCATAAAACTATTATCTAGACTAAATTAAATTTATTTAAGTTATACATTAGATATTTTTTCATACACTAAACTGAAGTCTATTTTGCTCAGCTTTTGGCTCCGCTCCTGCACGTAGAGATCATGCATACGGAGCACGATGCCAAATGCATGCCGTCACAATTGTTGAACTGTGGCAAAGCAACCAGAATCCGATTTCCATGAGTATTCTGAGCTGGTGGTAGGCAAACAGATGTGCTTCTGCCAGAGGCCAGGCACACAGGTGGTGCTCGTCATCGGAACATGTGTTCGGCACTGGTTCGTTGTCATGCAAAATTGTTTCTCATTAAAAAAAACATGTGATTCTCTTCTTTTTTTAGTTTTAAAAACTGTTTTTTAGTTTTAAAAACATGTGATGCAAAATTGTTTCAAATGGAGCGTCTTTTCAAGATATAATATATAAATTGACTGTAGTACACAATGTAGCGACTTCATTTATATCGACCAAAATTACATTCAAATTTATCTTACTACATACTATCTCTCGTAAACAATCCAAACATCCCTCCACGTGTGCTCCTTCACTAAATTAACCCAGACATATCTTCCAGGTTCGGCGTCCTTTCACTCACTTGCCAGCTGCCACCCGTCGCATGTCACTTAAGCAACATATATCTAGTTTAGTCAAACCATGGACATATGCAGTGTACAGAGTATACTCATTCTAATAAACCGGCAATATATACTATTTTTTTAATTTGGCCGGTGATGTCAATCCTCAGGGAAGCTTATGATATCAAAAGTCAAACGTGCTTCGATTGACTAGGGTGTTCGTTGGCTTAGTCGCCAGATATATGATGCCGTCGTGCCCCAGAAAGCATGCACGGTGCCGGTGAAGCCACCGTCGCTGGCCTAAAATTACTGGGAAAATATAGTATAAAACAACGGGGGTCACCTCCTCCACCGTCGCTTGGGCGCCGGAGTCGCAGGACGGACAAGAAAGTTGCCGCATATCCTAGCCCCTACGCATAGCAAACAACAGTGCGAAACGTGCAAAAAACTTTGCCGCTGGTGAGCGGTGGCGCCGGCCGCGGTGCGTGCCCTGTCCCGGACGACAAGAACGGTCGGGATGACGAAGCTTCGCTCTGGTCGGCTACGAGAATACGACAGGCAGGCGGCTCAGAAAGAGAGAGAGAGAGAGAGAGAGAGAGAGACGTCGAGCTGCCTGTTCCCATCAACACATGCGCCACAGTGGACAGTGCACTGCACCTGGAGATGAAGGCGACCACAGCTCCGTTTCCCAGCGCTGCTGTCGCTTTGACGTGGCCTGTTGACCACATCCCTGTGATCTCACTACGCGGGCTTAGTTCTTTTTAGCATATAGCTGTGATTTATATGTTTTAATTAAATTTTTTAAATTTTAAGTTACTTGTGATAAAAGTTACGGAGAGAAATACTCGTCTGCGATTTTCGAAGACGCCAGAAAAAAAAATGTGATGCAATTCTTTGGCGCTTACTCCAGCGTAGAAGCTGTGGGTACCACTACATAGTGTACTTAGCAATTGGTTTTAGCTGAGCTATACAATTCTGTCCTTTTTTTATTTGGATGTATACATTCTCGTGCACACCAAAGTAATACCTTTAAACCTTTGTAGAGGCTAAATAACTTTTTTCACATGAAAATAAGGTGGGACAAGCTGTCCAGACGATGATAAGGTTATTCGGATTGAACACTACAAAGCAAGGGTGTTTGTCTTTTCTTTTATTTTATTTTCAAAGGCAAGTATTCTTTTTTTTTATCTCACCTGTAACATTTTTGGATTTTTTTAGACGCCTTATTATCCGCGAAAACCAATACATTTAAACTGCATGAATTAAGGCATGAGCAGTATGCACATCTAGACCAGAAAACCTTTTCGACATGCACAGCATTGCTTCTAAAACATAATGGGAAACAGAAAGTTGAAAAATACCAAAATAATGGATGGGAGCTGATCTAGGGCCGGGGTCGCCTGCTTTTGTAGCAATGGTTCGAAATGCAGTAACCACTTTCCTTTTTCGGAGCTTTGGTAGCTAGCGTACGTATTAGTGTCTGAATAAGTAGTACATCGCATGCGTATCAAACCAAATTTGGCAGTTTTCTAGCTAAATATAGTAGGTTGAACGAGTACCGTACCACGTCATCTCTTGGCTAGTATATCTCGAATGCATCTTTAGATACGAAACAGACCAACTACATGAAAGAATGGCATTCCACACAGGCATAATTGTATGCAGATGATCATACTTAACACATCCGTAGTGTAATGAAATCTCCTTTTATTTTAATTTAATTAATGTAATATGCCGCTGCAGTTTGGACTTAAACATATGGCTTTTGGGTTTTTTTAGCACCGTTTGGTACTGTTTGAGGTTTATTTTTCACTATAACTGTTGTAAGCTTTTGGTTCTATGTCTGCCATTGAATGGGACTGACGATGGGCTAGAATTATTGGTTTGCCATGTTAGAGGATTTCTAGGTCCTTTAAACCTTCATAATTAAATTAATACGAAAATAATTTGACCGGATTGAATTATTTTCGTTGGGCAGTGAAATTTCGCCAAAATTATGAGCACTGTGTACCACAGCACGGACGAGAGAAAGCTGCAACCGGCACAGCATCCAAACATGGATATTTTGCACCACGGCGAAGAAGAAGAAGAGAGGTCGACGGGATGAAGGTTTGCGTGGAGCCGAATTGCCAAGTGGGAATTCCAACAGCCTAGAGCTGGATTTGCAAATTGCTTTCTCATTTAAGCACTGCGTGCAACTAGTTTAGATAGTACTACAACTTAATTAGTTTATCACTTACAGCAACTGAGTAAATATTTGGCCAAAATTTCAGATTCTAAAACTAACTTCTTTTTACCGGGGTTAATCCAGCAATGTAGTCATATCCTTAATACGAATCCCTTTAACAATTCCCCAAGCAAACCATCCCTTACGTAGCGGCGGAGCTCCGTAAGGTGCAGCGAGCTTGCAATGTTGAAACCCATAGGAGGGGCCTTGCGACGACGCGCCGGCAACCATTGCTGTGCTCCTCTCCTAGAAAATATTCAGTTCGTTCTTTCTTACTTAATGTTTTTTATTTTTCACGTTCTTCGATATACGATTTTGATTACTATTTTCTATAACTTTACACTAACATATACTGATAAAATTAGAATGTTATAAAAGTATTTTTAATGACAAATCTAATTAGGGGTAGAAACGGATCGAATACAAATCGAATAGTCTCAAATACGAATACGAATTTATATTTTCAAAACAAATATAGGTACATCAAATACGAATACGAATTTATATTTTTAAAACAAATATAGGTACATATATGAATTCATATTTTTAAAGCAAATACGAATTTGGATATTCTCGAATATGAATACAAATCGAATGTCGTAACGAATACGAATTTAAAACGAATATGTACTTAATTCAGTTGAATGTGGATATCGGAATATCCTAAAAATTTTGTAACAAATCTCGGTAGAACAAATTTATATCACATGACTACATGTCTACACGAGCTAGCAGTGTAGCGCATAGAGTTAGAAATTATGCAAAGTAATTTTCACTTCGTGCTTGTGAACTTGGTTCATCAGAAAATTACTTCCTACAACCATCCTCAGGGAGATCGCCAGGGATGGAAACGGATCGAATACAAATCGAATAGTCTTGAATACGAATATGGATACAAACATTCTCGAATACGAATTTTGCTTACCACATTCGCATTTTCTCGGATACGAATATCGGATAAAACGGATTATCCTTTATCGTTTTCTATCCTAAAATCTAATGATATAAATTTTATATAATCAATCTAGATAATTTTAAATCTATTCATAACCAAAATTTAGACATCACAGCTTATAAGAAGTAAGTATAAAAGGACAGAGTGAGTAATCCTGCAGATCACCGGGATATGATACACCTTGTAAAATGACGGGGACATGAGTGCACCCAAAAGTAGCCGGCAGGGGAAACGTTGCTTAAGCTTTAGCGCACGTGCCCCATGTGCTTCTTCGACGTCCACCCGCATTATATATAGGCAGGCCTCGTCGAGTCTCTCCCCCCACACACACACATTTTTTTTTCTCCTCTCGCTGCAAATTTCCCTTTTCCCAGCAAGTAATAACTTAACTGAAGAGCCATGGAGGCCATGGAGCTTTCATGGGGCGCGTGGTGTGCGGGATTGGCGTTCTTGGCCTTCTCCTTCGGCCTGGTGGCGCTCGGCGCCGTGCTCCTGCTCGTGCGGCGGTGGCCGTGGTGCAGCTGCCATGTGTGCCGCGCGTACCTGACGGGATCGTGGGCGAGGGACTTCACCAACCTTGGCGACTGGTACGCCCACCTGCTCCGCCAGTCGCCGACGGGCACCGTCCACGTCCACGTCCTCGGCTGCACCATCACCGCCAACCCGACCAACGTCGAGTACATGCTCAAGACCCGCTTCGACAACTTCCCCAAGGGCAAGCCCTTTGCCGCGCTCCTCGGCGACCTCCTCGGCAACGGCATCTTCAACGTCGACGGCGACGCCTGGCGCCACCAGCGCAAGATGGCCAGCCTCGAGCTCGGAAGCGTCGCCGTGCGCTCCTACGCATACAAGATCGTCGCCCAGGAGGTGGAGACCCGCCTCATGCCGATCCTGGCCGACGCCGATGACAAAGGCACGGTGGTCGACCTCCAGGACGTGTTCCGGCGCTTCGCTTTCGACACCATCTGCAAGATTTCGTTTGGGCTGGACCCGGGCTGCCTCGACCAGGAAATGCCCATGTCGGAGCTGGCCAACGCGTTTGACACCGCGTCGCGGCTATCCGCCATGCGGGGCGCGGCGGCGTCGCCGTTGGTGTGGAAGATGAAGCGGCTGCTTAACATCGGATCCGAGAGGGAGCTCAAGAAGGCCATCGAGCTCGTCGATGGGCTCGCGGCGGCGATGATCCGGGAGCGCAGGAAGCTGGGTGTCGCCAACAGCCACGACCTCCTGTCCCGGTTCATGGCCTCGGCCGGAGACGTGCATGCCATGGACGACAAGTACCTCCGCGACATCGTCGTCAGCTTCCTCCTCGCGGGGCGGGACACGGTGTCCTCCGCGCTCAGCACGCTCTTCATGCTCCTGTCCAAGAACCCCGCGGTCGCGGCCGCCATGCGCGCGGAGGCCGGCAGCAAGGGGCCGGTCACCTACGAGCACCTCAAGGGCCTGCACTACACTCACGCGGTGCTGTACGAGAACATGCGGCTCTTCCCGCCTGTGCAATTCGACTCCAAGTTCTGTGCCGAAGCCGACGTGCTCCCGGACGGCACCTACGTCGCGGGCGAAGCGCGCGTGATGTACCACCCCTACGCCATGGGCCGCATGCCGCGCATCTGGGGCGCCGACTACGACGTGTTCCGTCCTGAGCGATGGCTCACCGGCCCCGGCGGATCGTTCGTGCCGGAGAGCCTCTACAAGTACCCGGTGTTCCAGGCCGGTCTCCGCGTGTGCATCGGCAAGGAGCTCGCCGTCACCGAGATGAAGGCCGTCAGCGTGGCGGTGGTCAGAGCGTTCGACGTAGAGGTGGTCGGGGAGAGGGGCGGTGCCGGCGCGCCCAAGTTTGTGCCGGGGCTCACCGCGTCCATCAGCGGCGGGCTCCCAGTGAGGGTCAGGCGCGTTTAGACAGCTAGTAGACTTCGATTCTGTATGAGCAAATTGGAGAGGCGATCGATCGATACCCTTGTACATAGAAAAAAGAGGACAAATCAGTAGGAATTAAGCTGTTTCTAATGAGACAAACAGAAATTGCATCCATCTGTTTCCTTCATGCTTTCCAACTTTTGCTGTTATTCTGTAGATTTTTTGATATTGATTGGACTTGGACTCACAAATTATTTTTTGGTAAATAATTTGTTGATATTTTTAGATATAGATTTGATTACATGATTCTAAATTTTCTTGTTGATCTGATGTGATTTTATCAGTTTACCATCACTTTCTCGTTGTCCGGTCGAAGAATAGTAGCACACCAAAAGAGTTAGTGCTTCTATTGGATAAGCGAACAAATGCACCTTAAACGTTCTGAAAAGATGATATATGCAGCATGCTATCCTCACCGAAGCCTGCATTTCCATTTCTCCCTTTTCCATGAGTCATTTGAACTTGTCTCATTTGTTTCTAACCTTTTGTCTTCAAACTTCCTGACTCTTCCAATTTCAAACGGTAGATTACTAAGTCATTCACTCATGCATAACTTAAATTTGAGAGAAATTTAAGACTGACATGAAGGTTGATAATACAGGCGAGGTCAATTCTTTTAGTTAATTTGACAGCTCGTCCTTTATCAGCTGTCACAACTCATCACCCCCTTCTTTTCTTTTTAGCTTGTGTTTATAGCTTCGTTAGAAAAAACAAATAAAACGGTTTCTCTGCCGTCTTTTTGAAGTGACGGGACAATATTTTTAAAGTGGCTTATCGATATTAGGTTCGTTCATACAAACACTCACGCTAGAGCCAAAAACCATCAGCCGCAACCGAAAAGAACCCACCCTACACAAACCTGATGCCTCCATCACTATTTTATACCTTGATTCTGATACAAAGAGTCATTGATGGAACTAGAGAAACACAATGGGGGCAGGACATCCATATTTAACACTAAAGGGGTGTTTGTATTGGCTTATGTTTGTCTTCTGTTTAGAGAAGCCAGAAGTTAATATGAACATCTAGCTTTTTGAAGCGATTTCTCTACTCCTCTTTATCCCGTCTCGCTTCGAGTATCAGATATGAGGTCACGACAGTATCACATACTCCACTCCCCTTGCTCCTGTCTCGCGAACGCGTCTCTTCCTCGCTTTTTCCACCGCTCGCTCCCTTCTACTAAAACCCGCTTCTTTCAATAGTCACTATTTATTTTCAGCCAAAAGTTATAAGCCGTAGCAGATACGAACACCCTAAAGCTGATCCTAGCTGGTTCCCAATCTGACAACTTGACGTTGCTTCTTGTGCAACGTGCGTAATCGTCTTGATATTGCCAGGACGGCAAGGATCGGGAGGAAATTTGGGGCCACGCTGCAGCACGCAGTCCAACATAAATGGATAAGACATCATCGATTCAGTTGCTGTTCCAGAAGATGGAAGAAAATTGACGTCTACCCGTTAGCTGCCCATGTTTCTGTCCTTTTGTGTCCAAGTCGCATGAGGAAAAAAGGAAAGACACTTCCCCTCTACTAGCGACGGAGTTGGACGCTCGTTCACAACTCCTCGAGGAAATGCAGCCACCTTTTCAAAACCGGTTTTGCTATTGTCAAAATGACTGAAATTTTTTTATCTCTCAGTCATTTAAAATTGTACTCTCAATCAACTAAAATTATAGTTTTCTTCAAAAAAACAACTGCAATTTTAGTTGATTAAAAGTGCAACTTTAAATGACTGAGAGATAAAAAAATTTCAGTCGCCTTGACAGTAGTCACTCCCTTTCAAAACTGCTCTTCCAACCGTCGTCCATTAGAAGTTGCTGTCATTTTATCACGACGAGAGATGGCGTTGCTGTTGCTTTCAGACATGGCCTGCAAAATGCGCTTGTTTTGTAATGCGAATGCGGCCGGACAGCCTGAAACGGCCGCACTTGCTCATGTGCTCTTATGTTCTTTCTCCTACTCCCAACATCTTCTGAGTTAAAAGTAATTGTTCTCTAAACTTGGGAGCTAGAGTGATTGTTCTTTTCAACAGCTTTGCATTTTAAACAGTTTTTTGTATGCTTGAAATACAGCGTCTTAAAGTGTATACTCTGAACTTGGAAAAAGTACTGCAAGATCAGCTCGGTCTTGCTGTATTTCCCTTTAAAAAAACGGAAAAGTACCGCTACCGTTTCTTCATATAAGGATGGCCTGAGTGCAAATTAAAAGGAGGCACCAACTGGCCCTCGTTTCCCTGCTCGGTGCCGGCCAAATGAACAGGTCGTGGTACTCTGACTTTCTACCTGAAAAACGAGGGAGAGAGAGAGAGGGGTTTGGGCAAGACACCACAATGGGCGATTGCATTCCTTAAATTAAATAGCAAGTGTACTGTAGAAAGTACACACAATTACGGTAGAGCAGGATAGACGAGATCACATGCCAAGCATACAAAGGGCAAGCGATAATATCAAATCCTTGGAGATCATATCTCTAACATGTGCTCTCGGTCAAATCGTGAGGTAGCTGAACACCGAGATAGGAACGGAACTCCTAAAAAAGCTGAGTCGGGAGGCCTTTGGTCATCAAGTTGGTGATTTGTTGACTGGAAGGGATATGAAGAACACGGCCCTGACCAAGAGAAATTTTCTCGTGAACCAAATGGATGTTTATCTCAATGTGTTTGGTCCATCAGTGTTGAACCGAGTTTATGGATATGTAGACGGCGCTCACATTATCACAATAAGCCAAGGTCACTGAACGTAGAGGGTGGTGTTACTCCTGGAGAAGCTAGCTCAGCCAACAAAACTCGGCGACTACATGGGCGACGTCATGGTGTTCAGCCTCGGCACTAGACCGAGACACCATGGCCTGGTGCTTGGAAGACCGGGAAACTAGTTCTCGTCGAGGTAGACGCACAGTAGCCAAATGTAGAACGACAAGAGTCAGGATAGCCGACCCAATCAGCGTCGGAGTAAGCCGTCAGGGTGCTAATGAGAGACGCATGAAGGCGAAGACTGAACTCCAAAGTGCCTTTCACAAGCGTAGGATGTGCTTGATAAGGCTAAGATGTGGTTCACGCGGGGCATGCATGTACAAATAGAGGTGTCGGACAGCACAAGCAATGTCCGGGCATGTCAGTGTGAGATACTGGAGCACACTGGGTAAGCTCTGGTACTCGGTAGGGTCAAACACAAGGTCACCCTCAGTGGTGGAGAGTTTGGAGTGAGTATCGACTGGAGTGGTGGTAGAGTGGCAGTTGGCCATGCTGGCGAGGTGGAGGAGATCCTCGTGAAAGAAAGAGACCAGTAGGAGTATGAGAAACAGAGATGCCAAGAAAAAATGAAGATCCCCGAGGTTCGTCATGGAAAACTTGGAGTGAAGATGGTGTGTTATGTGTTGGAAAACTTGGAGTGAAGATGGTGTGTTATCTAATTTATTGTTAGCTATTATTAGTAATAACTAAGTAGATGAATGTGGTGACCTCAAGTACTGATGGAAGCATGGTGATGGAGATTGACGTGCTAAGGGTCGTACTATCTCACAGTTTAATATGATTTAATTGTAAATATTTTTATATTCCTGTTATACTATTGCTTTGTTATTATTATCTTGGGTGTTTTTAACATGATACAATAGTATCTCTCTAGAAAAAATAAATAAAACTTGATACCCTTCCAATTGTTGCACCTATCAAAATTTTGATAGTTAACTGGTAGATCTACCATAGTTGGGTGCCATTAATTATCTCAATAAGATAAGATAAGTGTTGACACTTCATGTGTAATATTGATTTAAATTGACTAGGATATCAAAATAGTTTTAGGCCTAGGGGCATAGTGTTGAGGCTGGGATATATGGATGTCACTCAACAAACAAGAGTTACATGTGATGTAATTGGTAAAGTGTTGCTTACCTACATTGCTATGTCTCTAGCAGTGATACCAAAGCTCACTAGGACTTGGTGAAATATAGATCTTGACTCACTATATGTAGTTAGAGGGAACATAGTTTTCAAATATATAGTGGGGTATCTTTTGTTAAATTATTTAATGCAAGATTTTACGTAAATAAAATGCTGAATTTTTCCATATACTTTTTATATTATAGATCATGCCACCATCTACTTCCACCACGCCTAGTTTTAACTTGCGATCTATTTTTGAGTACGAAAAACTAAGTGAAACAAACTTCATTGACTGGTATCCCAATTTAAGAATTGTTTTCAACAAGAAAAGAAAGAATATGTTCTAAAGGTTCCATATCCAGATGAACCAGCTGAAAATACTGCTTGTGCTGAAACGAATGATTGTGAGAAATATTGCAATTACTCACTTGATGGTAGTTATCTCATGCTTGCCACCATAAACTCTGAGCTTCAGAATCAATATGAGAATTGATGCCTACAATATGATTGTAGGTTTTAAGGGCATATTTGAGAAACAGGCAAGAGTTGAAAGGTACAACATATCTAAGTCATTGTTTACATGCAAGGTAGCTGAAGGAAATCCGGTCAGCCATCATGTAATCAAGATAAATTGGTTATATTAAGTTTGGAAAAGCTTTTGTTTTCTCCTTAGTCAAGAGTTGGCTACTGATATGATTCTACAATCGCTCTCTCCAAGTTTTGAGCCAGGCATTTTGAACTTTCATATGAATGGCATGGAGAAGTCAATGACCGAATTGCATATGATGCTTAAGTTAGTGGAGGATAGCATTAAGAAAATCTTTAATCATGTGAAGATGGCTCAGAAGACTATCAACTTCAAAAAGAACAAGTCTAAGGCTTTGGGCAAAAGAATGTGCATAGGTAAAACTCAAGATGAGATCTCGAGTATCAAATCTAAGCTTCAAAAGCTAAAAATTGGCGCTACACCTGACACTATTTGCTACCAGTGCCAAGGGACTGGGCATTAAAAGAGAAACTGCAAGAAGTACTTAGCTGAACTGCAAAAGAAGAAGAGAAGTAAGACTTCTACTTCTGGTACAAATGTTATAGAAATAAATCTTGGTACTTCTAATATTAGTTCTTTAAGTATTTGATACCGAATCTGTTGCTTATTTTTGCAATTCGATGTAGGCACTCCTTTTATCTAGGTTCCATATGTTTAATTAGAGCCTACTTAGAGTGGAACAGCACCCAAGAAAGTATATCCTTTTACGCTCCACAGACGCAACATGTTGTGTGCATTGCAAATTTTCAACCGCATGGAAAAAAGATTCAAAGATATGGATGTGATCGTTCCTTGGGCCCTTACATCAAGCGCCGTAGCTAGCTTGCTTGCTAGCTCTCCTTCCGTGAAGCACTAGTAGTAGAAAGAACGTTGAAAATGTACATCAGTGTGGGCTAGTGACGTGTCACATCAAACAGCTAATACACATCCATAATAACCTTGTAACCACGCATCATGTGCACGAGATTCAGGGTAAGTTTTTTTTTATGTTTACAGCTTGGCTTTCTACGGTAGCTACCTTTTAAATGATTTATTTTTTAAGATAGATCTAAAATTGATTATAATAGATACTATATCGATTAAAATTATATACGAGTAATTTTTTTTGCATTCTCTTACAGACGGCTGGAATATAAGATTTAAACTTAAAAATGATAAGCTATTTAAGAAACCCACTATGGACATGTCGACTAGACCAGACCTACCACGGATGGAGTTGGCCGACAAGGACATGTGCGCAGATGCGTACCTGTAGAAAGAAGCGCGCGCGCACGATCACCAGCACATGCACATGCACATGTTCACGTCCCGGCCGGCCGATTTCTTTTGCGGAGCTGCACGCGCGGACAAATTATGCGACAGATTACATGAACAAGCTAAGTGATTTAGGGTTGTTCTTTTTTACTTCTTTTACTTGGAGAATAAGGTAGATGTTACATGCACCCTGCTCTTTTTCTCATGTCTTACATATGCATCTCTCTCGCTTTTTTATCACTCACTTGTTCTTTCTAAAAACCACTTTTTTAAACTACTACTCTTTAATTTTAACCAAAAATAATCAATGGTAGTCAATAAAGGGCATGTTCTTTTTAGCTACGGCTTACGGCTTTTGCCTGAAATTTTTGAATTTTGGCTGTTGAGATAGAGATTACGGAGAAAGAGATACTCGCTTGCGATTTTGGTTGATACAGATGTTAGGCTTTTAACGTGTACTATAATTAACTTGTAAATCCCGTTTTAAGAAAATATTCTATTTAAAAGTTAGGTACTATAGTAAAAACTAAAAATCATTTTTTAAAACCGTAAAAAACAGCCAAAAACACCTCTGCTATCTCCACCGCTTTGTGCCAAACACGGCGCCGAGGGAGAATTTGGCTTGGCCAAATTCGTGGCCGCCACGGGCGCATTTTGACCGCGACCCATCCGTTCGCCGGCAACACGCATACGCGGGAAGAACCCAAGAAGGCAAACGATCGAATCCGTCCTGATGCAGCTGACGTGTAAAAGACTCATGATGCGTTTATTTGTATTTGGCCACACGAGTATAGCAGTAGGTTTCCCGAGGACCTAGTGTAGCTAGCTTGGTTGATGCGACTGCTAGATGAGCAATTCGTCCACTCAGATTAGGGATGGCAATTCGTCCATTTTAGATTAGAGGTGGCAATGGGGACGGAGACTGCTGGGGAAAGGCCTCATAGCCTTGCTCTGTTATTTGTGCAGGGATTAAATAATAAGTTAAAATATTTTTAAAATTAACAGTATGATTTTGTTTATTAATATATAGTTATTTAGGTATACATTTTTTTTATAAAATATAGCTTCAAAATATATATTCTAATATAATAATTTAAGTTTTAATCCATATATATAAAAAATATAATCTCTTATATTAAAAAACTATAATATATTATTTAAAAATATTTTTTTTATTTTTATCGGGTCCTCATGGGGTTCTGCAGGGGAGCACGTCCCTCATCCCCTCCCAGCTAGTCTAGCGGGCCCCATCTGTTCCCCCATGGAGGAGAACGTCCCCTGCCCCCGTCCCCGATGGGAAAATTCCCTGTTGGGAAAATTGCCACCTCTAACCTAGATTCGAGCCCACAGATGCCTCATTTTTTATGGTACTATTTACATAAACAATACTCTTCAGGTACTGTTTATATGAATATAACTTCTGAGTATATGTTAAGTAGATATGTTCGATGATCAAAGTGTATATCTGCGCTCTATAAGACTCTGGAATCTTTATCCCCACTCAAACGTATATGTGCGTGCGTGCGTAAATGCTTTCTTTTTGTCCTCACAAAAAAAAAAGATCAGTAGGTTTCTTCCACAGCTCGGTGGCAGTTGTGATCTGATTCTGTGACGAGCTTGAGCTCTTTTTCGTTCCTGCCATTCGAGCACGAGTAAAATATGCATGCGGCAGTACTAACTTGACCGGCATCTGTACGGTGCTACGTGGGGTTTTGATTTCTTTTCCTTAAAGGGAATATTCTTGGAGCTCTGCAAGGATTTGCAAGAGTAACCTACGTACGGCAATAGAACGAACAGTGATCTCTCTCTCAAAAAAAAGAAAGAAAGAAAACAAAAAGAACGAGCAGTGATCCTGTGATATGTCGGCAACTCGACAAGAGCTTTTGTTTGATAGACCAACATCCAAAATGGCGGAATGCGTCACAAATTGCTGCCACTTTTGAAATTTTAAACATAGAAAGGGAAAGGAGAAAGTTATTGCCGATTTCAGCTGTATAAAAGAAATGTCGGCGCCTATCTAAGGTCCCGTTTCAAACAACGATACCTTCTGACCTCCAAAAGCCTAACCCGTTTGAAACGTATTGGTTTCTTAACACGGCTTCTTTTTTCTTTTTTTTTTCTTTTTCTTTTCCTTTTTTATTTTTTATGTTTCTTTAATTAAATACAAAAGAAAAGACTAATTTCTGCTATAGCACCATTTCAGCTAAAATCCATGACATTCATGTGAAATAAGATTTTCTAGCTGCCTCGTGGTATGCCATTGCCTAAGGACCATACTCCATATAAGGAGTTCGTGGCTGAAATAGTAAATTTTAAATTGTGATTAGCAAAAATAATATCCTCATGGCAGTATTTGTAAAAATAGCGCCCTCGACCGCACGACCACCATGCGATAAGCCGCAGGCCAATACATGGTGGAGCCCCATACGACCACCATACAGAATTAGCCACGGGACGACATGTGGCAGAGCCCCGCACGTGCGGGATTAGCCACGAGACGACACATGGTGAAGCCCTGCACGGCCACCATGTAGGTTTCGTGCCACGTGTTGCCCTATGGCTAATCCCGCATGATGGTCGTGCGGGGCTCCGCCATATGTCGACTCGTGGTTAATTCCACATTGTGGCCATACTGACGAGGGTGTTATTTTTACAATCACAGCTATAAAAATATCAATTTTACTAATGACACTTTAAAATGTACCATTTCGGCAAAAAAAAACTCCCATATAGGAGCATTGACAGGTGCGGTTTCTTTCGTCCTTGTCTCTCAACGAATCACGCATGAACGTGCGCCGTACCAATCTACTTTGTTTTACTGTTAAACTATACTGGTACCGCTACTTTTGTGCGAAAAATTCCCGCCTACAACACATGGACTAATTGAGTATCAAAACTGTGTTATGTGGATAAGACCACAGACCAGAGCTGGTATCTTGGTTTCAGCTCGGCTGAGCAATTTTGTTTCTTTTTGTATGGATTCATGAATTTCGTACCTTCAAATTTCGGTTGGAGGCTAGACACAACATATAAGGCATGAGTTTTATGTACACAAAAAGCCATATCCGGTGAAAACTACCTAAAGCTTTCAAATATTCCCAAAAAAAAAGATGCTCATGAATTTTTTCACACACAAAATTTGCTCCTAGAACACCATCTATTATATATTAAAAGCTTATGATAATTCTTTTAGAGCTGTTAAGAAAAAAGAGAAATAGGCTAGAAATTCTCACAAAAAAGCCAAACATCTGGCTCTTAATCTGGTAGACCATAACTAAGTTAAACTATAACAGCCATTGAATACTATTATTTAAAGAAAAATCTAACCATTCACATAGCGAACCAGAGTTATAACGGTTAGATTGAAAGTAAGAGTCAATGCTAAGTACAATGAAAAATAACATAAATTCAAAATAAAAAAAGGAAATTAGCCAACTTAGTTTGTTACGAACTCCTAATTAAAATCCATATATATAGCTGAAATTTGGAATATGAACTCTAAATTAAAATCCGTATATAGCTAAAGTTTAGAATAAAAATTAGATAAAAAATTAGCAGTTGGATTGTATACAAATTCTAACCTAGAACTAAGATTTAAAATTAAATAAAAAATAACAGCAGAAATTAACAAAAATTCGGAATAAAAAATAAAAGTGACATAATACCTCGTTTATTCACTCCCAACCGAACCGGTTGGGATCTTGTGTACTTTAACTGATTGAATATATAAGGCCAGTTATCTCCACGCATATCTCTAGAATATGCTGAATAAGCAGTATAAAACTATTGTATAAATGTATTTCCCAGATAATCTATATCTCCAATAAAAATCAACTAATTGTGAATCTCCCTGCGTTTCTGGATGGGAACGAATCATCGGATGGACCAAAGCAACAGGGAAAGGATAAGGCCATCATCCGGTAGACCCATAGCCAGTCAATTAGCTCTACGGTAAGTGAAATGATATTAAATTATGCACTACAAGATTCCAGTGTTGTTTACATTCCTTTGTTTTATCACATGTTTTGTTTTCCATTCGAGAAGAAGGATTCTTCACTGGAGAACTCGACCAGGAGAATTCGTTTGTCCCGGATGGTTAGAGTCCGTATGACCTAGACACAATATCCAGGGAAAATTCCATTGTCCCTAGGAGCGCAGGCCTATATATTTGCATCGGAAGAACGCACACCATTCGACATCGCCGTGCATTACCAGGGAGAATTCATTTCCCCTGGGAACAAAAACACAAGTGATGTTAAGAAGCACCTGCTATAGAGCCTGTTCTTTTCCTTCAAAGCTGATAGTTTTTGACTTTTGCTATAATACCTAACACTGAAACGGAGTATTTTCTAAAGACGGGGTCTACAAGTTAAACGATGTACACGTTAAAATCCCAACATCTATACCATCTAAAATCACAAGCGAGTATCTCGCTCTCCGTAATCTGTACCGTAAACAGCCAAAATTCAATAATTTCAGCCAAAATTCATAAACCGCAGTCGTTGCCAAACAGACCCACAACCTATTCCTATGTATGCCAGGGACCCTTAACCCTCGAGAATAGAGAGTACGTGTAGCATTTAAGAAACTGGTATACGTCTCTAAATTAAGCTTCAATGTCTTCTTAGTGCAGATTACAATTTTGTGAAGGTGGTAATTCTACTGAAGTGGCGAAGACGCCAACCGGTCTGGTGTTTTTCACCCTCCAAATGGCCACTCGCGGTTCCGATTATGATCATGGCCATAATTACCAGTGACCATGATCACCGAGAAGTCAAGCCTTCATTGGTATTAAGTAATACTTATCAAATTCTCCGGTCTTAGTATCCTCTCAACCAGGAGAAGAACTACTTTTATATTTGGCTGCTGTGCCACAAGCAATTAGTGCAGCACCGGTCGTAGAACGTAAAAAAAATTCAAACACTAGTATAATATGTTGATGAAGTTTTATACGGGCTAAAGGAGCACTTCCCTAAAGTTCACAAACTTCTCTATGCCCTCCTCAAGTCTTCAAAAAAATTACGTAAATACTTTCAGATGGATGAGATTATCGTGTCATCTACATTCCCGCTAGGAGAGGTCCTCCTTAACAGGGAATTTGTGGGGTGCATGAAAAGGTGGTTGGTCAAATTAGGGGAATTTATCCTAGGCGGGAAAAGAAAAAGGCCATGGGCTGGAGGGAACTGGATTGGGCCAGAGAGGAAGGGAATTAGGCCCAAAAAGGTTGTTGAAATTTCTAGGGTTTTCTAATTTTCAGAAATTGGATTAAAAGCAATTGAGGTCCAAAAAATAGTAAATAAACCCTAAAAAATCTAAGAAAATACAGATAAATTTCTTACAACACAAGAAACCTAAATAAAATTGGTTTTTATTTAATTGTTATCTACTTTATTCCTATTAAATCTTTTTAATTTTAGAAAATTCATATTAAGCTTTCATTAATTCAAGAAAAATCCAAATGATTATTTTTATTTTAAAACTTTAAAAAGACATGAAAAACCAGGATGCTACACTTCTTTTGGCATGTGATACCACCCACTCAAAGGAGTTTCCTAGCGTCAATCTTGTCATTAACTCTTGCTGCCAATACAGAGAACACAAAAATACAATTGTAGTCTAAACAGAGCCATCTGGTTTCAACTCTTCCTGTTCACCAAGTACCTCTAATTAAGTAGCTGAGTGAATAGGAGGAGGCTAGTTGTTAGATCATTATTATTTATCCTAGTCGAAGTTCCATTCTTGTGCAAAAAATATTTTATAGTTAAAAGTTTAACTAATTGTGAATAAGTGTTTTCAGAAATACGAAATAAACATTGTGATAGATTTTTACATCACTAGGCAAGATTTTTTGCAACCGGTCGGCTCTCCTTTATCAACTATGTAGCTTCCTCTCCAGAACATGAAAAGTTGACTTTGACCGGATCAAGCTTCTTCTCGTGGAGTGCCGACCAAATCTGATCTAACTCATTCTCTCTCTAACAAGCTTCTTCTCGTGTGGTAGCTACTTGCTCCTTAGCTGGTCAAGTTTTCCACCCAGTATCTTCATAAAATATTGGGGGCTAAACAAACCCCCTAAATGTTTTCCTCTGAGAATTTTCATGTTAACTATTTGTGTCCTGTTCTCCGATAGGAGACAGATCAAATGCAAAATTTGTAAAAGATACCTTTGGTCGAGAAGGAATTAAGTTTTTTTTTTCTCAACCAGTTCTTCCTTATTTTTTCTACTTCTCTTTGTTCTTTTCTACAAAAATTCACGACCAGTTAGAATCTAAAAAACAAATATGGTTGGTGCATGCAACTCAATAATTATTACAATATTTGTCTTTCAGAAGACAAATATTGTAACCAGGCTTAAGCTTTTGGGTGAACTGGTTGGTGCATACAACTCAATAATTATTACAATATTTGTCTTTCAGAAGCCCAAAAATTACTGGTTGGTGCATCCAAAATAGTAAAATTCAGAAGCCCAAAAATATTAGTGACATAGACCAAATTTTCTCGATCTAGATCTTTCTTTGTGCGGAAAAGGAAGTTTAGCGACTAGCTAGCAGTTGCCTGCCAATGTAAAAAAGATAAATGTGCGTGGAGACAATGAAGCGATAGGCTCAATCTGTCAGACTGGAGAGAGAAAAAAAAATGTCGATGTCTCCTTTATATCGTTGCCGTACGTTGCGACCTTTGCGTTGTAAATTTGTCGTTTGGTTGAACTTTTGTGATTGGGCCAGGTTGGATTTTGCTACTTTCTAGAAAGAGTAGCAGTAGACAAGGATGTGAGGATGGACCAGTCGCCTACGTACTTTCAATGACAGCCACTTCAGAGAGACGCCCTCTTTTTAATTATTCAGAGATGGAGAGACAGACGCTCTCTTTTTAATTATTCAGAGAAGATTAGTAATCTTCCTGATATGAATATGATGCACCAATTATGCAATGCGAGAAAACCCATGTGCGCGGCTCAAAAGAAAAAAAAACACACACACACACACATGTCATTTTCTCAACTGACAATTACAAGATCACCGTCATCGTCGAAGCAGCGAAAGGATGCATGCGATGCAACCACCAAGCCAACCCCACGCCCAACCGCTGCCCATCTATTCCACGGATCATCCAATGGAGCTCAGAATGCAAGCACTGGAGATGGCAGACCTCTCGCCAAGCGCGTCAGCTCCGACGACCTCGAGGAGGCCACCGGCTCCGCTCGAGCCAATGCAGGCCTCCCTGCCCCAGCCAAGTCAGAATAGCTATCGAGTTAATGTAACTAGTGTGCACAGCGGCAAGAGACGGTGTGGTAGTATCGTCATAATGGTTTGCTGAGAGAGCTATATAACTTTTCAAAGTCGTTTGAAATTGGCAATATTCACTACCGCTTTGTGTGCTGAATGTAGCTGTTGCAGAAATAGCTTCAGCACAGAATTTCCTATGGCTCATAGTCAGGACTGCTTGCAACAGATATGATAGTATGTGTTTAATGGGTGAATCCAATAGTATGACATAAGCAGCTTTAGTAATGTTTCCAATGTGGTAATTAAGCTGATTAAACCCATTTTTCCTTAAGAAGTTAACTTTTGCTTTGGAAAGTCATTTACAAATAAACATACATCCACTAAAGTAGTAATAAAGACAACATCTCTCCATTTCTTGAAATACTAGCAAGTGGGTAATTGGTATTCTCCTTATGACTTGTTAAGTATGATTGCACTCATACTTGCTAAACCATCAACAAAAGAACCTTGGGAAGAAAATGAAGAACCATTCGAGGAAGACTTCGAGGATTTCTTTAGTGTAGATGATATGTGGTTTTAGGTCTCGTCTTCGCTTAGGCATGCCTATGGTTTTTTTTTATGATGTAATATAACTCTGGGCTTGGACGCTCCGATGTGTAAAACCTGTCTGTTAAGCTGTAATCCTGTAATAAAATTTGGTTGTTATGTTATAAGCTTGTATTAGTGTGATGCACACTCGTCTACAATACTCTGCAGCCATTGTCCCCCACGTCGAGGCGTCGCACGAAGTAGATGTCGGAGAGCACGACGGTGCCAAGGCGTAGGACGATGGTGGAGGGGGCGGTGGAGCGTGGGGGAGTGAGCCGAAGGAGGAGATGGAGGAGGAGGCGATAGTGGTGGAGGCAGAGCTGGAACACTCAGAGGAGGCGAAGCTAAGGCTCTAGATCTCTTCCGCGGCCAGGTCAGCGTCATCGTCGGGAGGCATTGTTGCGACTACTACGCAAGAGGGGAGGGAAGCCGGGTTGGGAGATGGAATTGCGTGCTGCGGAATCGGAAACAGGGGAGGAGAGGAGTAGTGATGGATTTTTAATTGAAAAAAGTCTATGTAACATCTAAACTTTACTTGAAAGTCTGTTCAATACCTTGAAATATAAAACCAGATATTTGAACCCTCGAGCTTTGTATCCGATTCAAATAATACCGTGACCCGGTTCGAAACGGTGGTATTGCCCACGTGATGCAATGACTGAGTGATCTTACCACTAAGATAACACGCTGGTTAAGTTTAGGTGAATGAGTGAGGCATACAAAGCCTTCTCTTCCAAATCGAAACAAAAAGGGAGGGAATACAAGAGGCGGTGGGTATAGAAGCATGGTTGGGAGCTCAGTGGGGGAGAAGCCCTTGTAGGATCCACATATCATGGACCCATCCTACGTGGCAAAACCATCTACTCATCATGGCACGTTGGTAATACCACCATAAAAAATCGGATCAGGATGTTATTTGAACCGGATTGTAAAGATCGAGGGTTCAAATGTGTGGCTTCGTAGTTCATGATGTTGAACGGTATTTCAAGTAAAATTTATGGTATTATATGAACTTTTTCCTTTTTAATTTGAAGGGGACAGAAGGGAGATTGACAGATGGTTGGGCTGGGCCGGAAACCCCGTGTCCGATTCAAGCCAGGTTTGGTAGGCCGAGTCGAGCCGTGTGGAATTTTTTAGTTCTTTCGTATGTTTTTGACATTTGGAATTCCAGGGGACATGCGGTCCTATTCTTCGGGGTGGGATTTTGGCTCTATTATTTTAACCGTGGCTGATAGATCTGATAAATAGTACTGATTGGTAAAAATTGAGGAAAAAATATGCTGAAATGTCAAAAACAAAACGAGATATTTGTTTTGTACTATTCCATTCCATAGATGCATCATACATTGAACATTCTACGGCGATTCCGATTACATCTTGATTTAGGTGGTGATCGGTTCGGCTGAAAGCTGAAAGCTTATGGCTGAAAACACTTGTGAATGGTGAAAAAAACACAGAATGAGAGATGCTTATTTAACATAATTAAATTTAAAAATTGAAAATATAAAAATATGTTAGCCCATCACGACAAACATAAACGAATACGAGAAAAAAAGAACCGACAAAAAAACTCAAAAAAAGTCAAAAATTCAGAAAAAAATGAAATTATGAATAGTACAAAAATAAGCTTAAGCTTTAAGCCATAAGCCATATTGATCACCCCCTTAGTTAGATCCTTACCGAAGATTGCAGTTGCTTCCCGTGCATTGGCGAGTTTGACCTAATGACTAGCCTAGTGATTCACGGCTCGAAAAAAGCATGATTTGCCGTGCAGTAAGCTTGACCTTGTTGCTTCGATTCGAATCGATCAGCAACAATAGCGAGTGTACAATCTCTCTCGTGAGGTTCTGAATCTCTCTTCTCTCTCTCTCTCATGTCGCATCGCAAGGATACTCAGCCTAACGGGCTACGGATTTCGGGATTGGACGTTTGTGTTTGGCATCACACATCATATGTTTATTCTTTATGGTTTCTAAAACGATTTTTAGTTTTGTTATAGTATCTATCTTTTAAATAGAGTATTTTTAAAAATTAAAATTACAAGTTAATTATAGTACACGTTAAAAGTCTAATATCTATATCAACAAAAATCGCAAGCGAGTATCTCTCTCCGTAATCTCTATCGCAAATAACTAAAATTCAAAAATTTCAGTCAAAAGATATAAACCGCAGTAAAAAAAGAACAGACCTATAGTAGCATAAACGTCATGAGCCAACGCTGGCTACTGGGCTAGCATTGCATTAGCTCAAAAAAGTTTCTTAGCTCCTGGTTTTTTTTAGCACATTGCATATGAGGGGTACGCATCTCCAACGGTTGGTTGTTGTTTTCTTTTTCTTCGATCTCCTTCGGAAAGAATTCCGAACTCCTACGTTTGAGTCCCCGCTCAATATAGCTTGAGCTTCTGGCTTCTGGTTTATTTTTGCACTATTCATAATTTTGTCTTTTTCTGAATTTTTGACTTTTTTAGCTTTTTTATCGGTTCTTTTTTTCCCGTATTCGTTTGCGTTGTCTGTGATGAGCTAACAAATTTTTTATATTTTTCAAATTTTTTAAATTTAATTATGTTAAATAAGCATATGTCAGCTACAGTGTTTTCAGCCATAAGCCACCAAAAATAAGCCCTGAGAGATGCTCATTTGTGCATCCAATACATTCCTACACGCTAGTGAGATGTGTACGGTCTCTTTTTAATTTTTGACTTCTTTAAAAGTTAAAATAAATAAGTCGTCTTTTTTAAAAAATAAAGAGGGAGAGACCTTCCGATTCCTCTTAGCAGAAACTGACATAAGTCCTACAAAGATAGAGGAATGAGAGAAGTAACTGAGCAGGATATCTAGAACTAATTCCAGCCACCATAAGCCAAAAGCCTAAACACCCCCACACACATCTAAACCTTCCCTAAAGACGGAGTAACCGAAATTAAAGGGGACATCTCCAACACTGCATCAAAACAGAAAACAGGTACCACTTCTCCAGGAAACGCATGACCGAGATTACACAGCAGTCAGGGCTACCAAAAAAAGAAGAAGCCATCCATCAGTTTGCAACATCTTTATCTGTCCATGATCCTCCTAACAGTACCTCTGCTAAGTGTGAAGATCTCCACAGGCACTTGATCCAGCAGCCTTTCCCCCCAGCGAATTGCTTCGTGCCTGTCCTCCTTTGTCTGCAATATAGCCCACTGATTCATCCAATAGCAAGTTAGATGTATGGTCAGACGACATTTCATTTTTAAAGCACGCTGCATTACGTGCTTTCCAAATAAATAACCCACGAGAAAATTTTGGGAAACGAATTCAACCAAGAACCCAATAGGTTATCCATATTTTGAGGCATATGTCTAAAACCAAAAACAAATTTTACCATATTCCAAACAAACTGCGCCACATGACAGAGAAGAGAGAGAAAAAAAGATGATCTATTGTCTCATTCAGACCGCAGAATTGATATCTGTAAGATCCTTTCCAACCTCTTCTTTTCAAATTCTCCTTAGTCATGATGCTCTTTTTCGCAATTAACCATAGAAAAACTCTGATTTTAACAGGAATCCTTACTTTCCAAAGAAATTTAAGTGCAAACCCAACACCCTGCAATCTCCATTTAATTGTATCCATTTCATTTCCAAGAACAATTCTAGCACAATCCTGCCTCAATTGTCTCCATAATCTGTCAGTTAACCCCCATTTATCACTTCAGCCATAGTAATGTATTTACTAAAAGTGATATCATAATGTCTGTGATATTTATGAGCTAAAGGAGCATTTTCTAACCACAAATCTTCCCAAAACTGAGTTTTTTTCTCCATTACCAATCACCCTCTTGCAACAATTATAAAAGCATTTCTTAATCTTCAATAAACCAGACAAGAAATGTGAATCTCCGACTTTATACTCCAATTGAGTGATAGTACTGGAGTGCAAATATTTGTTCCCAAGCGATTCTTGCCAAAGACCATTTTCAGTTTCAAGTTTCCAAAGACATTTCCCTAATAAAGCTATATTCATAGTATCTAAATCTAATACATCAAAACCACATTGAGTTTTTGGAAGACAGGTATGCCAACTTACCAAATGCATTTTCCTCATCCCTTGATCTTTCTGCCATAATAATCTTTTTCTATATAAATCCATCCTTTGTCTAACACCCATAGGCACTTTGTAAAAGGATAACATATGTAAAGAATGTTACTTAGGCTTGAATTCAACAAAGTCAACCCTGCCTCTAATAGACAAAAGTTTACCCTGCCAACATCCTAATCTTCCTTCCATTTTGTCTTCAATTCCTCTCCAATCTCTGTTACTCAACCTCCTATCACTAATAGGAATCCCAAGATATTTAACAGGCAAACCTCCAATTTCTTTTTTTTTTCTCGAACACGCAGGAGAACTGCACATCATTATATTAAGAAGAAAAACAATAAGGAGTCTAGACGACTCGTACAACCCCTGGGGGGGGACAACAAAAGGCCATCAATGCCAAATCACACGGAGCCATTTGGCTCCCAATTTCACAAGTGGGATTTTGACTATACTCCATTTTCTTAGCCTCAGCCTCACCAAAACAAAGAATTTCACTCTTATGAAAGTTCATTTTTAAACCAGACATCAATTCAAAGAGACACAAAATGAGTTTCAGATTTTTAGCACCTTCAAAGTCATCTTGGAGTAAAAAAGTAGTACCATCTGCATATTGCAGGATGGCAAGGCTATTTTCCATCAAATCAGGAAGCAGTCCAGAAATCAATCCTTCTTGTTGAGCTTTACCAATCAAAATGGCCTAGATATCAGCTGCAATATTAAAAAGGATTGGTGACAATGGATCTCCCTATCTCAACCCTTTATGTGTACTAAAAAATGGGTCTATCTCATCATTTACTTTTACTCCCACTTTACCCCCTTACTACTTTCATTATCCAATCACACCAAGTATCACCAAAACCTTTTTCTCTCATCACCTGATACAAAAGGGCCATTTAATCTTACCATAAGCTTTTTTGAAATCCACCTTAAAAAGAAAACCAGATTGTTTCTTTTTATGCAGAGACATTTTCTTGAATCAGATTCTTTAAACGACTTTCTGAGTCTAAAACCATATATGCTATCCACGTTATCTTCTCCATCGTCTACTGCCATCTCAAAAAACGTAAACAAAAATCATCACCCAAAGAAGCTTCTTTTGTCTTCCTCTCTCTGTGTATTCAGGTTTCTTTACGCACACAGTTCAAGTTGGCATGGTATCCTTGTCGTTTCTTCTACTCCGTCCTATTTCTATTGAGAGAATTGATCATTTGTCACTGTTAAAGATATGTCATTTCTAGATTTGCCACTAATGTTTTATTAACATATAGTCTTAAGACCCACATGTTAGTGAGGCATGAAGTGGTAAATCTTAGAGTACACATCTTTACCGTGTCAAATGATGAAATATCTTATTCCTATCCGCCAGTGTGCATCCACTAGTATCACGGCCCCGTCCGTTGCAGCCATGAATGGAGGCTAAAATTTAACAACCGGTCGACGCAGGCGACGGCGGTTGACATCACGTCAATCCCTACCGAGATATAAAGATGGTGTTTATTTAAGCTTTTAAATTCAAGTTATGGTTTTTTTTACTATAGTGACTTTTTTGCGTTGTAACTGTTGTTAGTTTTTTCAGTGTAATTAAATTTAAAAAATATATCATTACGAACAATGTAAATGAATAAGTAAAAAAATACAAAATGCCTAAAAAAAATCAGAAAAAATTAAGAAACGAGAAGGAAGAAATAGAAGCGCAAGTAAACGGGGCCAAAAAAAAAAAATCCACCGTCCGTTCATCTCGTCCGAGCTCCCTCCGCCACCGAGACGCGACTCTAGTGGAAACGTACACAACCCAACGGTGAGTGCGCAACAGAGGCAGACCCACTCCACTCCCATTCGCCTCCGCCTCCGCCGCGGCTCGCAATGGCGTCTGGCGTGTCGACGAGCATGGTGCTCACGCTGCTGGGCTTCTGCGTCAGCGTCCTCTTCATCGTCTTCGTCTGCTCCCGGCTCGTCTGCGCCCTCGTCCGCCGCCACCGCCGCCGCCGCCGCTCCCGCCCCTCCCCGCTCCCCCGCTTACCGTCCCTCCCCACCAACTACCCTTCGCCATCCAGGTCGACCGCCAGGGCCAGCCCGCGGCGGGCGGCGGGCTCGACGCCTCCGCCGTCGCCGCCTTCCCCACCCGCGCCTTCTCCGCCAGTGGTCCCCGCGGCTCGGACTACTCCGACTCTCCGGACGCCGCCACACAGTAAGTGCTTCTCGATTTGCCTGTACCGTTCGCGATTCATTGCCACTGAGTTGTCAATTGACGATTCCAATCTTTGCCAGTGCGGCACCTTATCACTGTAGCATTGCGTTGCGTGCCATCTAAGCTTGGAATTTACCTAGTGGCGATCCTGCTGCTTAGTGTGCGGTCGAGTTGGTGATCACATTGGGGAGGAATTGGCTGCTTGGTCGGTCAGTTGATCGCTAGGATTGCAGTTCGAAAGGAACTTTCAGGCTCGATCGCTCACGTTTTATTTGGTAGGATTAGGTCGATTATTGCGGGGAACCAACGTTGCAATTAGGATCTCGTAGTTATGAGGGTGCCGTCAGATGAGTGGGGAGCGGGGGTTCTCTCCCTTTTGTTTTGGAGATTGGAGCATTTGCCCCATATATAAACATGTAATTTGATGATTTGCCCTTTTTGTCTCATTGACATGTGGGCCTTGGACCCATATGTCAATGAGACATCATAGGGCAAATCATCAAATGCAATGAAAGGTGTGGCAAAAGATTAATTACCTCTTTGTTTTTAGATACTGGAGATAGAAAGGTACAATCTCCGGCCTCTGCTTGTTAAAGCAGATAACCTCAGTTCAACCACAGTGACATGAACTGAAAAAGAAGGAAAAAGATAGTCAACAGCAAAGTTTTGCAGCTAAAGAGCTAGGGAAAACACTGTCAGGAACTTCGGCCGATCAACACATTGGAGCTCATGCACGACCACATATGAAGAGCAAGAACGCAAAAGTTTTGCGCTACTGGAAAACTGGGCAGCTTTTTTCTGTTGTATTAGACTGCTATTTAAAGGAAATTCTAGTCAACTCTGGTGGTTAAGCCACCCTTATTATGCGCCACCTCCTGCACGATCCCACGGATCCAGACCATGTCGCACACGACGCTAACAAACCGGGAAAACCGCTCTTGCGTGGACTGAGCACGCGTCGAGTGTTTACGACTGCTACAGTGATCTTTCGACCACGACGACTATAACTGCTACAGTGATCTTTCGACCACAACTGCTACAGTGGTCTTTCGACACGACCACTACGGCTGCTACGGTGTATCTACGGTTTACGACCATGATGCTACAGTACTCTTACGAGTACGACTTACGACCATGATCACTTTGATCGACACTTCGACCACGGTGAGCGAGCTGGATTATTCAACATTCACCCCCCTAATCCTTGCTTCGTTCACCTGTGATCACGACGACACCAATCCTTGTGTGCTGGTCCTGGAACTTGACGCGCCTGAGCGGCATCTGAGAATGTCCGCGAGTTGCTCCTCTGTGCGAGTATGCTTGAGGATGACTTTCTCTCCATCAACACACTCCCGGATGAAGTGAAAGCGAGTGTCGATGTGCTTGCTCCGGTCGTGGAAGACAGGATTCTTGGTTAAAGCAATGGTGGACTTGTTGTCCACCTTCAGCACCAGCACACTGGGCTCCAAGCAGAGAAGTTCGCCCATCAGCCGAGCAAGCCAAATGCCTTGACATGCCGCAGTCGTCATGGTGATGTGCTCCGCCTCGCAGGACGACAGCGCCACCACTCTCTACTTTTGCGACTGCCAAGCGATGGGGTTGCCTCCGAGGAAGAAGAGCACTCCAGTGGTGCTTCTACGGTTGTCGACGCCACTGGCCATGTCGCTGTCACTAAATCCTAACAGCAGCGGCCGACCGTCTTTCTTCCTTGCGTAGCGAACTCCATTTTGCGCGTTTTGGCAATGTAACGCAGTATGTGCTTGACCGCGACCAGGTGGTCTTCGTGCGGTTCCTCCATGAACCGGCTTGTGTAGCCCACCGCATAGGCTATGTCCGGCCGTGTATTCACCAAATACCGGAGACTACCAATGATACTCCGGTACTGAGTGGCGTTTACCGGCGAACAGTAGCTCGACTTGCTCAGCTTCAGGCGAGCTTCCATCGGTGCTTGACAACTGTTGCAGTTCTCCATACCGCTCTTCTCGAGCACCTTGAGCGCATTGGTCGATTGGCACAAGGAGATGCCACTTGGCCCTTGGCTCACTTCGATGCCGAGGTAGTAGGAGAGCAACCCAAGATCGCTCATCTGAAACATCCTCATCTCGGCCTTGAACGTGCGAATGTCGACGACTTCAGTGTCGGTGATGATCAGGTCATCGACATACACTCCGACGATCAGCCGATGCCCCACATCTCCGCGTGTGTACACAACATGCTCGGAGACGCTCTTGTAAAACCCCAGTGACGAGAGGCTGGCATTGAGCTTGGCGTTCCATGCTCTGGGTGCTTGGCGAAGTCCGTAGAGCGTCTTTCGGAGTCGGAGTACCTTGCACTAGCCATTGTCGATGACGAAACCAGGCGGCTGACACACATATACCTCCTCTGTCAGGTCGCCGTTGAGGAACGCAAACTTGACGTCCATGTGATGGACTTGCCACCCCTCATGCGCCGCCACAGCAAGCAGCAATTGGACTGACTCCATGCGCGCCACGGGAGCAAACACTTCCTCGAAGTCGATACCGGCACACTGCACATAGCCCTTCTCGACCAGCCGCGCCTTGTACTTGGCGATGGCGTCGTGTTCGTCGCGCTTCACCTTGTAGACCCACTTGAGCCCAATGGGTTGGTGGCCTGCAGGGAGATCGACGAGTTCCCAAGTGCCATTGTCCTCGATCGACTTCATGTCCTCGAGCATCACCTTGCGCCAACACTCGTGCTGCTCTGCTTCACCAAAGGATGCTAGTTCGTCGGCTGTGGTGAATAGCAGCCCAACGGAGTCGAGGTCGTGTGATGCGAAACCATGGGATGAAACCAGCCCGATGACGTTGATGGTGCGGTACTGAAGTGGTGCGTCGTCGTGGTCGTTGTCGAGTACCTCTCCTGGGTTGGTTGGCGGCGAGGTGAACTCCACTGTGCTTGGCATCGCGAGCGTCGCTGCTTCCGCCCCTGGCATTGCTGTGTTGCCAGAACTCGCACCAGCGGGCGTGCGTGGCGATCCCTGATCTCCATCCGCGCCAATGGTCCCCGCCGTCCCTGGTTCATACTCGACAATATACTCCACGGTGAAAGGTTCCTATCCGCTCACCATACCTTCCTCACCATGAGCGCTCCAGTCCCACTGCGCTGTTTCGTCAAAGATGACGTCACAGGTCACGTGCACGCACTTGGTGATAGGATCGTACACGCGGTACGCCTTGGACCCAGACTCGTACTGACAAAGATCATCGGCGTGCTCCGATCGTCCAGTTTCTTCAGGTGAGGCTTCGTGTTCTTAACATGAGCCACACAGCCGAAGGTGCGGAGGAAGTGCACTGTCGGCCGCTTGCCATGCCAAGCCTCGTACAACGTCATCCCGTCGACGCTTCTTGTCGATGCACGATTGGGGATGAAGACGACAGTGGAGACAGCTTCACCACAGAACCTCTCGGGGAGCCCCTTCGCCTTCATTATGCTGCGCGCCATGGCGACCACCGCGGTTGCGGCTCAACGACCTGATGCTCTGCGGGGAATAAGGGCCGTGAGTCGTCACGCACACCACGCCTTCGGCAGCTTAGGGGTGGAAAAAAGCTCGTTAGTGGGGCTCGTTGGCTCGGTTCAAAATTGCTCCAATTATACTTGTTAATTGGTTAAACATTAAAATGAGTTGATTTCAAATGAATTTGAATTTTGCTTAAGATCGGCTCGGCTCGTTAGCTCATTTCTAAAAATACTTTTAAATTATATGTAAAATGATATTAAATCAAACTATGTCAATTTTAGAAAAAGCTCGATAAGACGAGGAGTTGGCTCGATATCCACCCCTAGGCGCAGTACTCCCTGAATTCCACCGATGTGAATTCCCCGTCGCGGTCGGTTCGGAGCACCTTGAGCTTGCGCCCTGACTCCACCTCCACCATAGCTTGAAATCACTTGATCGACGATGGAGCTTGGCCCTTGCTCGCAAGGAGACTGAGCCACATGTAGCGCCTCAGATCGTCCACAAGCAGCAAAAAGTAGCTATTGCCGCTCGGCGTCATTGGCGTAATCGGCCCACAGAGATCGCCATGGACGAGGTCAAGAACATCCCGCGCGCAGTCCTTTCCTTGCTCCGGGAAAGGAGCATGCCGCTATTTACCGGCAAGGCAACCGTCGCAGACTTGATCCACCTAATCAATTCGCGGTAGCCCTCGTAACATATCACGCTGTGCGAGCTTGCGCAAAGCCTGGAAATTTAGATGACCATACCTTGCGTGCCACTACCACGCCAGTTCTGAGCTCCTTGCCGACAGGCACACCGGTTACACGAACTTGAGTTGGAGTGGGTACAGTCGGCTGGGTGTGCACCTGACTTTCGCCAGCAGATGCCGCTACTCATCGCGTATCCTCAAGGTGCCACTGTCAATCAGCACTCGGTAGCCCGTCTCATCAAGCCGCCCGACGCTGATGAGGTTGGTGGCGAGCCGGGGAATATAGTACACCCCCGTAAGGGTGCGATGTTCCCCGGATTTGCACGCGAAGAGGATCGTCCCGGCCCCTCGATGTTGACGACGGAGCCGTCGCCGAACTTCACTGTGCCGGCCACCTCGGAGCTCAGCTCGGAGAAAACCTCACGCGACCCAGTCATGTGGTTGGTCGCACCGGTGTCGAGGTACCAAAGCCCATCGTCACGTGCCTCCTTCCGATCTAGCTGTGCGAAGACCTTCGCCTCAACCAGTCGAAGGGGTCTGCATTGTGGCGATGAGGATGACTGGTCGAAGCCATGGTTGAAGGAGCAGTCAACGCAGTGGTCGAAGCCACGGTCGAAAGAGCAGTCGAAGTAGTGGTCAAAGGCGCACTCGAAGTAGTGGTCGAAGCCACGGTCGAAGCTACCTTCAATGGTTGTAGAGACGGTGGCTTGCTGTGTCGAGGACTCGGGGATGGTGATGACCCTGGCCATCAGGAGTGTGGCCTCATCGTCATCCCCTTGCGTCAGATGAGCCTCGGTGCGCTTCTGCCGGCTGCGGCAATCCTTGGCCCAATGCCCCATTTTGCCGCAGTTGCGGCACTTGTCCTTCGAGAGGTCGTGGCCGCCACCCGTTCCTGGCCTTTCCTTGCTCTTGTCCGCGCCGCCCCTATCGAACCGTTGTCGTGGCGGCTTGCGTCACTGGTTGCCGGATTGGAGCCGCCAGAGGATCCCTCCCCCTGTCGTCGCTCCCTCATCCGTGTAGACCACTCCTCAGTGAGGTGCTAGCATCCCGCTAGCACCAACGACGGGCGCCGTGTCTAGTCGATCTTCCGCCACCTTGAGTCTCCCAGTCACCTTCACCGAGAGCGTCGAGAGATCAAGCAGGTTTTAATTGACAGAGTAATTTGGGAGAACCTGGAGGGGACGACACGCAGGTACTTCTCGACGACCTTGTGCGGCGGCTTCGGGTCGTCGAGGGTGCTAAGCTGGTTCACCAGCCCGATGAGCCGCAACGCGAAGTCGTCGATAGACTCCCTGTCGAGGAAAGCAATACTCTCGAACTCCTTGCGGAGCTTCTGAGCATTGGCCTTGCATACTCGATCAATGCCGACGCTCATGGTCTTCAAGCAGTATCCCACACCTCCTTGGCAGTTGCCTTGACGGCAGGCGTGGAGATCATCTTCGGCAGAATGACGCGTAGGATGGCCTCCAATACCATCATGTCCTCTTGGAATTCAGCCCGCCAGTATCGACAGCACCCTAGAGCCCGCGCGCCTGGAGCATGACCTTCATCATCAAGGCCCAATCACTATAGTTCGTCTTCGTGAGAGTCGGATACGTCGCCGATCCCCCGACCTCCTTCACCACCCTTTGTACCACCAGAGCACTGCCTCTACCGTCAATGAGGTCTCTGGGATGTGGCGATGAAGACCGGGAGCGCCAGGGCGTTGCAGATTCACCTGACTGCATCATGGATCAGCGTTCCCTAGCTCTGATACCAAATGTCAGGAACTTCGGCCGATCAACATGCCTAAGCTCACACATGACCACACACAAAGTTGGAAAACACAGAGCAAGAACACAAAAGTTTTGCACTTCTAGAAAACTAGGCAGCTTTTTCATGTTGTATTAGACTGCTATTTAAAGGAAATCCTAGTCTAACCCTGGTGGTTAAGTCACCCTTATTATGCGCCACCTCCTGCACGATCCCACGGATCCAGACCATATCGCACACGACGCTAACAAACCGGGAAAACCGCTCTCATGTGGATTGAGCACGCGTCGAGTGTTTACGACTGCTACAATGATCTTTCGACCACGACGACTACGACTGCTATAGTGATCTTTCGACCACGACCACTATGACTGTTACAATGATTTTTCGACCACGACCACTACGACTGTTACAGTATATCTACGGCTTACGATCATGATGTTACAGTACTACGACCATGGTCACTTCGACTGACTCTTCGACCACGGTGAGCGAGCTGGATTATTGAACAAAAACTACAACTAGCATGCAAAATACTGAACTTCTTCTAACCAATCACACAAGCTTCAATTAAACCGGAATCCCTCTCCCATTATAATTAGATGTTTAAGCATATGTCATGTTCAATGTTTATTTGGATTGTTCTGGATACTAGTTCTGTTCTCTCTTCATAGTACTGGATCTTCACATATGTGGTAAATGCTTTTGTTCAGCGTAGTTGTATGATTCTGGGTTGGATTTGGTCATCTGGGATTATGACATGGTTCAGTTTGTAAATGTTGAATGTGGAAGTTGGTTAAACTGCATGAGCTTTATGAGTTCTACTGGTTTCATCATATGGAAGTGCATTTTTTTAGTGATTATAGTGACTAAACTAAATTTAGGGAGAAATAATGATTGACCCTCACTCGCCATTATTTAATATCTACTTATTGCCTAAAAAGTATTAGGTTAGGTGTTCCCTAACATTTTCCATCTTGATCTTTGGCAAATGTGTGCTTGTTTCTAATCAATTCCAATATTTTGCGTATCCAACCAGGGCAAGGCACGTCCATAGATGAATGTTACAGAATTACAGAAAACTCTTGAACAGGCAGTACCAAATTGGGAGATAGGTGTTTTAGTACCAAAGAAGTTCATAGATACTTTAGTACCAAAGAAATTGTCCTTGTGGATGTTGGTGTCCAAGAGAAACGGTGCAACTTTTTTTAGTACTGAAGTCTTGATTGCTGTGTTCGAATGGAGCTTGACCATTGAACCATGAGGTCCTGGAGCTTGTGCTGTTACTGAACAGCTAAGACCACTTGATCAATCACATCATAATGGAGTACAAATATTTAACTGCTCCTGAACAAGATGGTAGAGAGGAATGATGGGGCACTGTCATCAAGTAGGTTAAATCCTCACCTGGGAAGCAGGGATTAGCTTCGTTGTCTGGCAAACTGGACTGTTAGCTGAAGAAGTTAATAAATTGTGCTGGAACCTAATTGCATGAATCAATTTGTGTCTATAATCATGAAGCATGAATTTGAAAATTTGACATTGTATTGATCCTAGTGATGTGGTATGTTTTTCTTGTGAATGTGTTATATTAAACAAGAGTAACTATGTTTGACATCCTTTTATTTCATCTCAATTAAAAATGGTGACACACTGTTGTTAACTCTGCTGATATATTCTGAATTGCCATTTCTGTTTTGTGTTGATGCTTTTTTAACAACTGTTCCTGATTACACTGAACCTAGACTCTGAACTGTTTGCATCATCATTGGCAGGTGTGTCGTTTGTCTTGCAGAATACGAAGATAAAGATGTACTCCGCGTTCTTCCTTACTGTGGCCATGATTTCCATCTGGCCTGCATAGATATTTGGCTAAAGCAGCACTCAACATGCCCAGTTTGTAGAATTTCATTGTGTGACTACCCTGACAACAAGCATGCCGTGCCTCGTCTACCAAGTGCAGTGATACTACCTCCATGTTCTCCTGAAGCATCAAGGTCAGATCCATGCCACTGCCTGTTTGTCAGCACAGGGCATTCGCCAAGGACATCAGAGGTTCTTAGATATGAACCTGACCAGGCGAATCAGATAGTGCGTGGTCCATCCGTGGGTGGAGGAAACAACCTGACATTATCTGAGGTTAACTCTCCTGGTGACAATAACAACCAAACAGTAAAATAGCACATTGAGAGTCCTCGTATTCTTCACAGGTCGTGATCTGCACAGCTAGAACCCTGCAAGTTGCTGCTTGGAGTTCCTTTCGTGCAGTCTTCAGGGTGAACGACCTGTAAAACTAGAAACATCTACACGTGGTATGTAGATGGATGGCTGCTATAGTTTAGCTTTCGGGGGTTTGATGTAAATATGAGAAATCATCTGGGTTCCTTGTTAAAGAAACCACATTTATTTGTTAATCACACTAAACAGTTCATTGTATTCAATAACTTATCCCACTTATGGTAGCCCACTGAGGAATTGCTGTTACAACAACAGTACATCTGCCAAAAGGAGGTACCAATCAATAATTCCCTCAGCAAACAGGGGAAGGAGAGAGTTTGGATTGGTTCATTGATCAGAGCATTAGAAACGATAATGGTGCTTGTGCTGCATGCTAACTGATGACCAAAATGCAGTTGTCTCACTCATGCAGCCATGCGGAAGTTCTTCCTGAACAGCATCAGGATTAGCTGCCATCTTGTTTCCATCTACTTGGAAGCGCTTAGTCTGACATTGCACAGTTATGTTCGTATGTCTGCTGCTGCTGCACCATGTGGCTCCAATGTCCATTTTTGTCATCTTTGATGGCCGATCGCGCCATGATAAAGAGATCCAATCCAATTGATCTGAGTCTGAGATTAACTGATGAAGCATGATCTGTATTGGTGGGAACCAGCACAACGCTAATTAATCCTGATCCAAGATCATAAGAAACAAGTCAAGACGGTGATATCTCTTCTGATAGCAGATCCTGGAGGGACCTCCTGTGTCAGAAGAACAGCCTATGGTTTGCCCAAAAAAAAAGGTGCGGGGGACTGTGCTGAAATGGTTCAATCAAGTGTACTGCCAAGAAAAGGCCGTAATAAGCTTTACAGTGATTCCTGTCGGTGGTGGTGGCCCTCACCGGAGCAGAGCTCCATCTGGCCTTAAAATGGTGAGCATCTAGGCATGATGATCGCGCTCTCCGCAAAAGCCATCGGAGAAGTGAGATTTGATCTCTGAGCTTCGCGCTTTTCAACCATGGCGGAAGTCAAGCACCTGTGCCTGGTGAAGTTCAAGGAGGGCGTCGTGGTGGACGACATTCTGCAAGAGCTGACCAAGCTTGCTGCAGAGATTGACACGGTGAAATCCTTGGAGTGGTATGCATCGATGCGTTGTCTTTGCATTTCCTTTTCTGCTCTAAAACTAAGCTCAGTAGATTCTAACTTTTCGAGGCAGAATACTTTAAACCAGTGACGAAATATAAGCTAGAATGCAGTAAGATAGAGTATCAATACTGTTCAGCTTTGCTCAGCACTTCAGCACACAGATGTCCAACTTCTCCAAAGACTGTTCCTTTACTGAAGATCTTGCTACATTATTATCAGATAGAGCCATGCCCAGGGTCAGGAGTATCAGTAGCTCAAAGAATAGCCATTGAACTGCAACTTCAAACATTTCTGATTCAATTCTCTTTTTGGTGAACTCATTGTTCCTTGTGTTGCAGGGGAAAAGACGTGCTGAACCAGGAGGCGCTGACACAGGGCTTCACTCATGTCTTCTCGATGGCTTTTGCAAGCGCTGAAGATCTCGCGAGCTGCATGAGCCATGAGAAGCACGCCGCGTTTGCTGGCACGTTCATGGCCGCGCTCGACAAGGTCGTAGTCATCGATTTCCCAGTCGTCGTCGCCAAGCCACGGCCGGCGGCATGACCAGATCGACTGTCCAGGAAGCATCTGTCGACCATTGTGTGGTTCCTTTTCAGGGATTCATCTATATGCAGTTGTGATATATGCAGTTGTGACCATTGTGTGGTTCCTCCCCATTGCTATTCCTGCTGCTTCAGTGTTTAGCTGGTGGAGCTGTGATGCAGCTCTGTGCCATGCATTCCGTTCAACGGCTGCTTGGTTGGAATAAATTTCGGCCATCTTTCTGGTTGCTGTTACTTCTCCCTTTTCTTTTCGGTCTTGATGATGGATTGATGGATTCCTAAACGGTTTTATGGATCAGTCGTGCTTATTACTGTGTTGCTTGATCTTTCTCAAGAGCAGGTTTGCGGTGATTAGGTTTGGTGGTTACTCGTACCTTGGTAAACAGTGAGATGTCTCTGTACTTTCATGTGAAGCCATTTACATTGGCATTTAAATTCCGTCCGAAGAGGAGCGGTTCTTATACAAGGATGACAAGAAATGGAGATCTTGCGGTGATAATCTAGAATTTTCATGTTCTAATTTTGATGTGCTTATTGCCCAATTGATGCTTGGTAATAAGATAATGGTCATCACATGTATGATATGGTCTGTTCTTTACCTTACAAGTTGGCGGCTTTTGGTTTTTATTATAGTATCTAACTTTCAAACGGTGTATTTTCTCAAGACGAGGTCTACAAGTTAAACGATCTACATATTAAAAGCCCAACATTTGTACCAACCAAAATTGCAAATGAGTATCTGTCTTTCCGTAATCTGTATCGTAAACAACCAAAATTCAAAAATTTCAGCCAAAAGCTATAAACCGCAGCCGAAAAGAACACACCCATATATTGTCACAATCGTAACGAAAAATCCATGGGCCATTGCATATCTGAATGACATGAGATGATGGTGTGGAGATCATATATGCCACTAGTTGAAAGATGCGTACTATAATCTATAGATATCACGGGCGGTGATTCGATAGCTCTTCAATTTTCCAGTTTCTTCCATCGAACCATTCTTGCAGCAATTGAAATGTGCAGCCAGTAAGATTTTGCGACTTGTAGAATTGGATTAGACCGCAGAGAGATTGCCAAGGCTTCAGAGAGTGATCAGGTGAAAGAGTGAGCCCGTTGCTTTCAGCTTCTCAGCAGTCACCAATCACCATCATACGCATATAAACTAGAGGTTTACAAGACTTGCAAGCGTAAACCTAATCAGACATAGCTTCCTCAATGCTCACAATTATCAATTTCTCAAACGTGCAGCAATGAATAATTAAAGAAAACGTCGAGATCACAAATCGCTGAAACAGTTCGAACCAGGGATCAATATTTCGCCGAAATTTCGGTAAAATTTTGGTCATTTCAGTGCTTTCGGTACCCACAATGAAATACGATTAGGTCAAATTTTGGCCGAATTTGTCTCCATTTAAATTTTGTCAAAATATTGTCCAAATTTTGGTTAAATTCGAATGGGGTTTGAATACTTCATCCGAATTTTTGAATGAAAGAACAGAATTTCATTCATTTCATTCGTCTCGGTGCCCTCTGAAATGTTGTCCAAATTTTGGTTAAATTTCATCAGAATTCGAATGGGGTTTGAATACTTCATCCAAAATTTTGAATGAAAGAACGAAATTTCGTTCGTCTCGGTGCCCTCCGAAAGTTTTTTCCAAAACGAAACTTTTAACCCTGGTTCGAACAGTCAGCGATTCAGCAGACCGTCATACATCTATAAACCAGGTCACCATTCATCAACCTATACGTTGCATACCTTGAAAGCAATGCGTACTAAATCGTGAAAGCAAAACTACCTCCAATCGAGTCACAGCTCACAACCAAGATAAGACCGGCCAGCCGGAGTTGAGTCCATTCCATTGATCATCGCCGACGTGCCGTGCCGTGCCGTGCCGGTCTAGTTAAATTGTATTAAGCCAGAAAGAAGTGGCTATTTCATGTAAAGCTATTTCATGATCAAATGCATGCAACGATGGAAATCTGCCCAAAACAGGGAAACCAAAATGTTTGGTCATGTAAAGCTGTGCACTATTATAGCAAGCACACGAGGGGAAAAAAAAAGAGGACGAAAGAAGTGGCAAATTTGTCGCAATGTACCAACATGGTTGCTTGGCAAACAGGGTTAGTCTAGAGCTGCTGATGGCGGGTCTGTCTTTTTTGGCTGCAGCTTATGGTTTTTGGCTGGAATTTTTGAATTTTAGCTGTTTACGATTGAAATTACGAAGAGAGATACTCGCTTGCGATTTTAGTTGTTACAGATGTTAGGCTTTTAACATGTACTACAATTAACTTGTAGACCCACCCCGTCTTAGAAAAATACTCTATTTGAAAGTTAGGTACTATAGTAAAAGATAAAAGCAGTTTTTAGAAGCCGTAAAGAACAGATCCGGAGACAACACCTCTAACCCCCCACACACACACACTTCTACTGGCAATTTGGCATCGAATGGAAGGGTAGAACAAAATCCAGAGCAAAAACATAACAACCAAGGGATGCAGAATCTAAGACAACTCATTCTCTCGTGAGAAGCAGCAGCAGCAGAAAAGGTGAAGCTCTCACGAGTTGTACTGGGAGAGGGGAAGCAAACACCAAGCAGTACCTCCTCTACTTGTATGCTGGGACCAAGGTGAGATCAACTAATGCCATTACATTTACACCTGCATTAGACTGTACAATGTAGAAGAGCATGTGCCGCACCAGCGACGGCAAATCACTAATGGGACAACAACAAAACTGTAGAAACAACAGGACTTAAGAGTGGCATGATGGGAATAGGTAGCGTGTGGTACTGCAGAACAGCATATGCACGATAAAGGCAGTAAATAGTGGATAGAGGGATCATTGCGGATTGGTGTAGATGCAGCGGATAGCGAGTAGGGAGCGATACTGCGGATAGTATATTTCAATATCGGTATATAAAAATAGTCGCAATTTTGAGTTAGTCGTGTATATATCATGACTTACTAGTGCGATAAAATTGCAACTGTATCACGACAGTCATGGTGGAGCTGTTGAGAATGAGCAACAGCCGCCATCGAGCAAGAGGGAAATAGTGGCGATACCCAAAATGATTGTGTCTCATATGTAAGGATAGCTAATTTGTCTAGAGCTTCTCAACTATTTACACGTTGGTGTAATGACTTGTATAAATTTCAGTAGCATTAGAATATTGCGTCGGTAGTGGGCTGCAAATATCAGCCACAATAACGCTATGACAAGCGCTCTGACGGCCGCAAAGTTCCAATCCACTATTTTCAAACGCTACCTCAACTTGGTAATATTTGTGCCCTGCTACCCTATTGCGGACGCTACCAACACAAGACATGACAGTAAAACGATAGGCTGATACTACTTGTACAAAATGGTGCGAGAATCACTTGTGTCACTGTTACTGCTGCATCTGCATTGCATAAGAACGGTAGAGAGTAAAGCCAATGGAGGAGGTGAAAATTGATCTCTATTGAACAGCAAGCAGAAACCAGCATCCCATATCATATCTACAGTTCTACACCACCTCATACAGTCATACAGCAGAATCAAAATAAACTAAAATGTTTCCTTCTTGTAGTTTGTTACCAGTACGGGGACACATAACTAAAAAAAAAGATTCAGAAAAGAAGAGAGGAAAAACAAAAGGAAATTAAGGAGAAGAGGATCCTACACACACACACAGAGAGCATAGGAATCTCTCTGTATACTAGCTGTTCATCGTCTTGTTGTTTCTTCCCAAGCTTATTTATCCCTCGAAAGTAAATTTGTAGATTCTAAACTGTAAGCACCACACCAGCCATTGCTTTCTTGGTTTGCTTAATAGTTCTACCAGTTTCCATGTAGCCAGAGCAGTGAGCAAATGAGACCTCATCGATCAAAGACCATCAAGGTGGGGTCTTGAAGGCTTGCACGACGAGGGAGAAGCCCGGAGCGGCGGCCTCCTCCTCCAGCCATAGCCGGCTCTCGAGCGCGCTGCGTGCCCGGAGCAGCACCACGGCGCAGCCCGGCGGCTCCCGGAACCACCACCCGTGCAGGTTCCACATGACGTCGACGGGCGCGCCGTCGACGAACACGGTCTGGTTGCCCCTGAAGTTCCACCGCAGCCGCCGCGCCTGCACGGCCCGCTTGCCGTCGATGCTGACCCACAGCTCCTCCCCTCCTCCAGAGGTCGTCGCGCAGCCGACGCTGACCTCGTGCTCCGGCCCGGCCTCCGCGAAGCGGACGCGCGCGGTGTGCATTACCGCCGGGTCGGACACCAAGACGCGCTCCCTGCGCGCGAGCGGCAGGACGCGGGCCTTGGGGATCTGGTCCTCGAACTTGGTCTTGACGAACTCGGCGGCCAGGTCGCCCACGGCGAGCACGACCTCGGCGTTGGCGACGGCGACGAAGTAGTACCCGGAGAGCGGCTCCGGGGAGACCGCGGGGTCGTAGAGCGCGGCGGTGAGGTCCCAGAACAGGGCGAGCGGAGGAGGGTCGTCGGAGTCCGCCGGGACGGAGCGGGTGCCCCAGCGCCTGCGGAGGAGGAGCGCGGGGGCGGAGGCGGAGGGGGCGAAGGAGAGGGTGGGGCCGAGAGGGGAGTGGGTCCAGGTGAGGCGGAGGAGGAGGGGCCGGGAGCTGGAGGAGAGTGGGGTGGCGCGGTAGGAGGCGGTGACGGCGAGCGTGGAGGGGGCTGAGGAACTGGAGGAGGCGGAGGTGAGGGTGGAGGAGGGGGTGGTGCAGGCGACGCGGACGGCGCCGTCGCCGATGCAGGAGGCGAAGTCGCGCACGGAGGAGGGCAGCAGGAGGCTGGACGCGCTCACCATTGCTGATCCTCTCGCAGGCGACGAAATGATGTGCGCTCTGCTCTGCTGGTACGTTGCATTAACGTGACTTGCTACGGCAACATGGCTTTGCTTCGTACCCATCCGATCAACAGCCAAAGGCTGAGATCGGCTCGGTTTGGTTTGGAGTCTACCAACCATAGCTATGCTACTGTAGCAACCATATAATACAATCTAGGCTGTCCGTTTTTCATCCGCCGACTGAGATTAGACCAAAGTTACGACTACGGTCAGAGCATCTCAAGGCGAGAGTTTTTTTCGGTCTATAGCATACGAATTCTTTCGAATAAATAAATATGTTGGTTTTTTCGTTACGTTTTCGAGACGATTTATCGAAACAATTTTTTTAAAGCAGCTTATTAAACTTATCAATATTCAATTTGTTCGCACAAATAATCACGATAAAATAAAAAATTATAAGCCGCAACCATGAACTTCATGGCCACGGCCGAAAATAAAGCACCCAATAAGTCGAGAGGGAGGTGGTAGTGGTATGCTTAATGGGTTATGGACTGGCTCCACTCAGAACTCATAATAGCGACCTGACGGCGACGCTTTTGCGAACTGTTAACTGCCGGAGCGGAGGGGGATGCTGCTTTAAGTTCAGGAGAAGGGCACTGACCGTTGGATAATGAATGAGGATATATGAACCGTCCGATCAGACAAGAAGGTGTGAAGGTGGAGGTGAAATGAATGGTAGGATCTAACAATTCTATGATCCCATCGAACCTGTCTGTTCGTGAACCTATGTTCATGGGGAACTTTCATGGATTCGCGTGGTAATCGAACTATTTTATGAGATTTCTTCACTCCAACATGCCCTTTGAATCTTTGTAAACACGACTTTGTAAGTATGATCCCACGATGATTTCATGATGTTTCAGCCTTTACGATTGCTTCCAGGATCTTTACGATCATCTTTAAGTTGCTACGATCACGTCCTGTAGTCGTACGACCGCGTTGTAGTGGCTACTACCACACTGTGATCTCTCCGATCACTCCTCGCTGCTCCGACCACATGGTCGTAAACTTCAGTTGAAGTTACGACTACGCTCACCGCTTCTCGTTGCACTTCCTTCGACCACAGTCGATCACCGTAGTCATAGCTCCTTACGACCACGCATTGATTTTGTCGACCGCTGTGGTCGTAACAACTTATGACCACATTTCCCCGCTGTGGTCGTAACAACTTATGACCACGTCTTCTTGTTGTGGTCGTAACGATTTACGATCACATCTTCAATTATGTGACCGTGGTCGTAACTTCTTTACGACCACGTCTTCAGCACTGCGAACACCTTCGCTTGTTGTCATCCTCGACTCTGTGACTGTGGTCGTAACTCCTTACGACCACAGCTTCTGCTCTAGTGGACACCTTCGCTCGTCACTCTGGTCGTAACTCTTTTACGACTAGGTCTGCTGCTCCTACGGACGCCATCCGCCTGATCTCCATGGTCGTAACTCCTTTACAACCACGTCTGTGATCCTCTGCTCTGCGGCCGTGGTCGTAACTCCTTTACGACCATGTCTGTCGCCCCTGCGATCTCACGGACCGCCTGCAACCACACTGGCCACCCACACCGATCGCCTACGACCATGCTGGTCGCCCAGGACGATCGCCTACGATAATGTTGGTTGCCTTCTCCTCTGCGATCACATTGATTGCCCATGACCAGGCTGGTCGCCTGCCTCCTACGACCACGTCGGTCGCTCCAAGCTCTGCGGTCATGCCGACCGCCTATGACCGCGCTGGTCGCTCCATGCTCTGCACCTCCTCTGCGACTGCATCGCCTCCACTCGGTGCTTCTGCGCACAGGTCGCCCTCTTATCGGCACCTCCTCCGCGACTACATCTCGTCGACTTGGTGCTCTCGCTTTTTTGCTCCTCTCGGTATAATGGCCTGCCCTTTTATACCCTACTCGTCGACCATGAAGCGGACTCATCTACGACTCGGACACAAAGTCGTACTCGACTACGACCATGAACTCCGACTCCGATAGAGACGTACTTGTATACGAATTTGACCACCAAGTTGTACACGACTATAATTACCAAACTGAAAACAAGATTACAAACTCTAAAACTAACTTTAACACATGATCTACCAACACAACAATCCTAGTTAAATGGCTTCGCTCAAAACGGCTTCAGCTTTTGATTTATTTTGGCTTTCTATTTATTTAAACCAGAAGCCATTTGAAATGCGTCTATTTTTAATTTTGGCTTATTTTGACTTTTTACAGTTTTTGTAACTTTCTTCTTTTTCTTTTTCTCCTATTCCTTTACATTGTCCATAACGATATAATTGTTTTTTCATTTTTTTTCTCAAAAAATGTTAATAGGCCCTATAGTGCAATTTCAGCCATAAACCAAAAGACACAACCAAAAGATTAAGCTGTAAGCCAGTTAGAGTGGGGCCTTTTGTCCTAAGAACCACAGACAATTACAACGTTGAGTGTGTGCTCTTGTTTTTAAAAGGTGGTTTTGGAGCAAAGAGGCAACTTCTTGTTATAGATGTGAAATCCAAACACAAGTGAGGGGGTGAACGTCGGTCATCTGACAGGTCATTATCCACAAGAGTAAAAATGACACAGTGATTTATATAGGTTTGGGGGTCCGAGAGGGCCATTCTACTCCTGCCGGTGAGCCCTCGGGGGCTCCCTCAGAGGATTTATATAGATTAGGGTGTAGGGCGCCGACTACAGGGCTCACCGGCAGGAGTAGGGCGGTCCTTTTGGACTCCCGAACTTGTATAAATCATCGTGTCATTTTTACTCTCGTAGACGATTGCCCGTCAGACGACCGACATCCACCCTCTCACTTTGTTTGGGTTTCACACCTACAACACTTCTTGGATGAAGATTTATGTTCTTTTCATTATTTGTTTGTTTCTTTTTGAGTTTGTGGATTAACCATTTTTGGGAGGCTAGGCCATGCTGCTGGCGTCGTCATCTGGGTGCAGTCATGAGTAAAGGTGTCAATTAGATCTGAATTATATGTTTTATTCAGACTATTTGATTCGTATTCGATACATTGAGACTCAAAAAAATATAAATCATATTTTTATTATCTGTTTTATTTGACATCTATATCTGGATTGTTCAATCTGCTAACACCCCTAGTCACGAGTAGTTGAGAGTCGACAGGGGAGGGGAGAACTGGTCAAGCAAGAGGGGTAGCAGCGATGCAGAATGCATGTCTCCACGAGCCCGCCCATACAGGGTCACAATGCAACCGAATGTTGTTTGTTTGTGGCCAACCTTGTCCTGCTCTCCACTGGACGAGATCATGAGACTAACACCTCTGGCTTTGCAAGCTACCTAACACACTCCAGTTTGTTCTGTTGATGGAAACCATGGAATAGTGTAAGCTTCCGTGGGCATGGTTTTTTCACTAAGACATGAATAAATATTGTGAGACCATGTGAATGTCACCTCATGATTGTGATGAGTAATTGATCTTTGTATTAGAGTTTGTGTAGAGGTTGAGTTTGGTTTTTGAGGTTTGTGCAGAAGTTTGCTTTCTACGACTTTGTGGCTCTACGATTTCTGTTTACGACTTTGTGGTTGGCAGTCGGTTTTATGACTTGGTGGTCGGCAGAGACTTTTACGACTTGGTGGTCGGCAATCAATTTTACGACTTTGAGGTCAGTAGTCGGTTTTACAACTTGGTGGTCGGCAGTCAGTTTTACGACTTGGTAGTCGTAGCTTCTGCTGACTTTGTTCGATAGTCGTAGCTCTGCCTAGTCGTGATCGATAGTCGTAGCTTCTACTGATCGTGATCGATGGTTGTAGGCTGTGGTGTTCAGTAGTCGTAAAGCCTGGTGATCAAAGTCGTAGCCTGGTGATCGAAGACGTAGCCTAGTGATCGATGGTTGTTGCTTACTGGCTGGTCATGATCGGCAGTCATAAGTTGTGTTGTTGGTAGCCGTAGCTTCTGCTGAATGTGAGCGATAGTCGTAGCATCCTATATGACTGTATATTTGATGGTCGTAATGTCTGCTACATGGTCATAGCAGATTGCAGTGTGGTCGTAGGATGCTTGAAGGACCTTCTGGACTACGAGTACCTTATTTCTTGTGCAACCGAGTACTCGTGAGTCGTATAAGACCAGTCATTGTGCTGACTTTGCTCATTGGAATTATTGGTGTTCTGGTCAGGGTTGACCAGAGTGTTTGTTGCTTTGTGCACATGAAGTTATTGCTTGGTTCTAGGATTAGAATCAGTATTTTAGGTGCATACATTTTGTTTGTGCTAATAGATGATCTTTATGTATGGTGCAGTGATGCGTGATGGTTTGCTTGTTGGTGTTGGTTGCAGGATTTCGGAGCTAGGTCATGGTGAGGCGTAGGAGGACCGGGACTAGACACAGGGAGGTGTTGAGGTCCAGAACGGTCAGGTAGACGCCGAAGAGGATCAAGGCTGGTGAGGTGGTTGCAAGCCGAGACGACGAGGAACCAGAGCGGGAGTTATCGGAGGTGGACATGACGGGCAATGGCGAGGTGGACCAGGACTAGGCTCAGGGAGGAGTCGAGGTCCAGGCGGTCAAGAATGATGGATGCCATCATATGTGAGGAGAAGCACGTGGTGCGCTAGGTCGCTTGCAAGCGATGATCGTTCGGTGGGATCCACATGTAAGCCACTTTGAGAAGAGTGCACGAGTAAAACCCGGTGTTAGGTGGAGTTAATGGGTTATCCCTGGTTTAGACTAATGGTTGGATCCATTAGGTCTAGGGTTCACTTGTGAGACTATAAAAAGGGGAGGGAAGGCAAGAGCTAGGGTTGAGACGGTTGACTTAGCCTTGGTGGCTGGCGCCTCTCCCTCCCATGGGAGTTAGGTTAGAGAGTGGGTGTGACTTTAGGCTTAGAGCTTGGTCCTCCCGAGAGGAGTGGCTGTGAAACTGATATCTCAAGTGAGAAATCCAGTAATCTTTGATCTACTCTTTTGTGTATCTTTTTGTTTGAGTTTGCTCTGTTCTGAGTTTTCAGTTTGTCTCTTCTTGTGTGTTCTTCGGTCTGTTCCTTTCTCTTCTTGATCTGAAGGTGTTCTTAGCTTGATCTCGTTGATGCTCTGAATCGCAGTGACAGGTGGGAATATAACCAAAGCCATCTTGGCTTACTTTGACCAACGAGCGGTTCTGATCAACGACTTCGGTTCTTGAACTCAGTTCATGTGCGCTCTTGATCAAATTGCAAAAAAGGTCTAATTTGGTTAATAAGTTTTCAATTCAAGATTGGAGTAGCCTCTTGAAACCTTAAGCAATTTGCGTGCAAAGTTTCACGACCATTTGATCTATTAATCAAAAGATATGTGGATTTTAGATCTTGCGGTCGTGTGGTCGTGTGTTGCTCTGTTCTTTGGAATCACCTACGACTACTGTCAGTTTTCGACCACGGTCAACACTCAGATCGCTTCGCGTCTGAATTCATCCGCACTTGTTCCGATTACTCGATGGTTGTAGATCTCGTGGTTGCGTACCCCCACCGCCTTTCGAGTTGTTTACGACCGCAGTCGGTTACGAGTGCTCGACGGTCTTTGACCACGTCACATGATTGCTCTGTTTTGAGATCGTTCTCTTCTCTCTTGATGTTTTCTTGATCCAAGAGTTTTGATTGATTTTTTCGATGTAGTTGCTTGCTGTGACATGTGGGATTAGACTCAAAGCCATCTTGCCTATTATCTTCCCACGAGCGTGGTCGGCTCATCTGTTCGATCTCAAGTCTCTGTTCTTGTGCGCCTTTGATCAAATCTCAAAGAGGTCTCAACTTACTTACTAAGTTTTCAATCCAAGATGGGATTAGCTTCCTAAGACCTTAAGTTACTTGCGTACAAGTTTCCGTGGCCATTTGATCTCTGAATAAAAAGATTTGATATTTTCAAATCTGGTGGTCGTGTGCCTCTTCTGTTGTTTCTATTTGTTCATGACCACAACTGATCTCCTCAATGGCCATAAGTAGTGTGGTCGGGCGCCTCTAGTACTTCTAGTCGTTTGCGACCACATCTGCTTTCTATCGCCCAATGGTCCTATGTCGTGTGGCCGCGCAACTTCTCTGCAACCTCTAGTCGTTTACGACCGCACTTGTTTTCGATCGCTCAATGGTCATAGATCTCTCGATCACATTCTGATCTGTTACGACCACGTACTGGTTTTCGACTACATGTGTTTTCTGTGTACACATTGGTCATCGACTAAGGTAGTGTCGACCACACATTGGCCTTCGACCACGTAGTTTGCGATCACGTCGGTCTTTGACAGCGCTGATTTTCGACCACTCATTGGTCCTGAATAATGCTAGTTTTTCGACCGCACATTGGACATCGACAACGTTGGTATCGACCACGTCGATCTTCGACAATGTTGGCGTTCGATCACGTTGGTTATAACCACGTTGGTTACGAGACCACGCTAGTTACGACCACGTTGGTTACGACCATGCTGGTTACAACTATGCTGGTTTCGACCACGCTGGTTACGACCACATTAGTTACGACCATGCTGGTTACAACCACGTTGGTTTTAACCACAGTGGCTTCGACCACATTATCTGCCCTTCGACCACGTTGTCTGAATTTCGACTACATTCCTTTTCTCTGCTGACTGGTTGCGTTCAGTTTGGCTGTCTTATGCTTTTCGTCCAGCAGTCGTTATCAACCAGGTTGTGTTTCTATTGAGTGGTCATAATTCGATCATGTTGTACTCTGATCTGATCATTCTGAGTTCTGTGCCTCTTTATTTTTCAAGTGGTCTTCACTTCCTGATCTTCATAGTTTTGTAGTTATCGGAGTAAACGATTTGTGAATATTTGGAGGAAAAATTTAAAGACATCATTCACCCCCTCTCTGTTATCTGTCCGATCCTACAAATATAAAGAATGAAAGTGACAGCAGGGTGAAGCGTTGGATGACAAGTATGATGAACAAAAAGGGTGGGTACGTAAACCTAGTGCGGTCATCCATCAAAGCATACGTCAACACCAACAACTCCCAAGATCACAAATCCAGTGGAATACAATGGCAAGTTTGTGACCTTGTTACCTACAAATTTTAATCATATATAAAAATGTGTGACCAATCAATGACTGAGGATTAACAAATGAACAGACGACACCAAGAAAGAAATTAAGGATTAGAGACGAAGCGAAAACTTGCTACGTTGTCACCTGGCTAGTGTCTCCATTTTTTCTTGAAAGCGGCTCATATCGCTATTGTGAGGTGGTTCAACATTTCAGGTATCCACACTGTAAACTCCAACAAACACATGGCAGACAAAATGTGTGCTTACGGAAATGCTTCCGTAATCTCATAAATTTGCCCAATTCACTGTGTTAACTAACAGATAGAATGTGCCGGATTAGGTAATAGGCAGCACAGTAATGGGACTCACCTGCTGCAGCTGCAGACTCTGCACAAGCTCATGGTCCATGAATTGGTCCCTGCATAGTGAATCGATCTGATCTGAGAAGCAAGAATGTGAAATACAGCTAAGAAAAATGCTCGACTGAATATACTAATTTGAGTCTGGAGCAATCTTCTCTGAGAGGTGAGAATGTGATTCATGCATCGGCAGTACCAGGCACTTGATACCAGATGCATTATAAAATCGGTGCATGCTTTGTTGACTTTGCTTTTAGATTCGAGTGGGAAAAAAATAGCTCTCCCATAATGCATACTTGGTAAAGCAGAAATGAGACACTCGCCTGAAAACAAGGGGAGCAGGATCCCTGAAAACAATAGACAGCAACTCTTTAGCTTTCAACAACAGGCAAAAACAGAAATCAAATGTTAATAGAGCAAATTAGTTACTTCCTTCTTATAGTAGACCTGATAATGTGGGTCTTCAAACAGAAGGGTCTGCATGATTTAATCCAGTTGGCAAATAGTATGCTGCTGTGCACGTATACTTGTATGTTTGAGCAACAGATAGATGAATTATGCACACTGGACATGGTTTCTTCTCTCTCTCTCTCTCTCTCTCACTAAACCAGAACAAGTTGACAATGCAGTTTTTATAAATGAAGCAAACACAAGTTGACAAAAGAGGCCTTTCTGTTTCTGACCTACTATGGAACCAGCTGACAAGATAACATTGCACAATTGGAGAGAAAACATATTGCAATTGGAGAGAGAATATATTACTCTTAATAAAAGCAGCAGGGCAGTTGATGATAGTGTACAAAGCCTTCTATGCTCTTACCAAACTAAAACGAAGAGAAACATCAGCAATGCATGCAAATTCAGATTTCCAAATGAAGGTATACCGCCAACACTAGGAAGGAGGATAGCAGGTTGCTCCCAATTAGAAATTATAGCAAGCACACGAGGGAAAAAAGAGGACGAAAGAAGTGGCAAATTTATCGCAATGTACCAACATGGTTGCTTGGCAAACAGGGTTAGTCTAGAGCTGCTGATGGCGGGTCTGTCTTTTTACTGCAGCCTTGCTTTTGGTACTTAATTTTTGAATTTTAGTTGCTATTTATTGAAATTACGAAGAGAGATCTAAACATTTGATTTTGAGATGTTAGAGCTTTTAACGTATACTACAATTAACTTGTAGACCCACCCTGCCTTAGAAAAATACTCTATTTGAAAGCTAGGTACTATGGTAAAGATAAAGCAGTTTTAGAAGCCGTGAAAGAACAAGATCCGGAACAACACCTCTAACCCCCCACACACACACACTTCTACTGGCAATTTGGCATCGAATGGAAGGGTAGAACAAAATCCAGAGCAAAAACATAACAACCAAGGGATGCAGAATCTAAGACAACTCATTCTCTCGTGAGAAGCAGCAGCAGCAGAAAAGGTGAAGCTCTCACGAGGTTGTACTGAGAGAGGGAAGCAAACACAAAGCAGTACCTCCTCTACTTGTATGCTGGGACCAAGGTGAGATCAACTAATGCCATTACATTTACACCTGCATTAGACTGTACAATGTAGAAGAGCATGTGCCGCACCAGCGACGGCAAATCACTAATGGGACAACAACAAAACTGTAGAAACAACAGGACTTAAGAGTGGCATGATGGGAATAGGTAGCGTGTGGTACTGCAGAACAGCATATGCACGATAAAGGCAGTAAATAGTGGATAGAGGGATCATTGCGGATTGGTGTAGATGCGGCGGATAGCGAGTAGGAGCGATACTGCGGATAGTATATTTCAATATCGGTATATAAAAATAGTCGCACTTTTAGTTAGTCGGTATATATCATGACTTACTAGTGCGATAAAATTACAACTCAGATCACGGCAGGTCATGGTGGAGCTCATGAGAATGAGCAACAGCCGCCATCGAGCAAGAGGGAAATAGTGGCGATACCCAAAATGATTGTGTCTCATATGTAAGGATAGCTAATTTGTTCAGAGCTTCTCAACTATTTACACGTTGGTGTAATGACTTGTATAAATTTCAGTAGCATTAGAATATTGCGTCGGTAGTGGGCTGCAAATATCAGCCACAATAACGCTATGACAAGCGCTCTGACGGCCGCAAAGTTCCAATCCACTATTTTCAAACGCTACCTCAACTTGGTAATATTTGTGCCCTGCTACCCTATTGCGGACGCTACCAACACAAGACATGACAGTAAAACGATAGGCTGATACTACTTGTACAAAATGGTGCGAGAATCACTTGTGTCACTGTTACTGCTGCATCTGCATTGCATAAGAACGGTAGAAATAAAGCCAATGGAGGAGGTGAAAATTGATCTCTATTGAACAGCAAGCAGAAACCAGCATCCCATATCATATCTACAGTTCTACACCACCTCATACAGTCATACAGCAGAATCAAAATAAACTAAAATGTTTCCTTCTTGTGTTTTGTTACCAGTACGGGGACACATAACTAAAAAAAGATTCAGAAAAGAAGAGAGGAAAAACAAAAGGAAATTAAGGAGAAGAGGATCCTACACACACACACAGAGAGCATAGGAATCTCTCTGTATACTAGCTGTTCATCGTCTTGTTGTTTCTTCCCAAGCTTATTTATCCCTCGAAAGTAAATTTGTAGATTCTAAACTGTAAGCACCACACCAGCCATTGCTTTCTTGGTTTGCTTAATAGTTCTACCAGTTTCCATGTAGCCAGAGCAGTGAGCAAATGAGACCTCATCGATCAAAGACCATCAAGGTGGGGTCTTGAAGGCTTGCACGACGAGGGAGAAGCCCGGGCGGCGGCCTCCTCCTCAGCCATAGCCGGCTCTCGAGCGCGCTGCGTGCCCGGAGCAGCACCACGGCGCAGCCCGGCTCCCGGAACCACCACCCGTGCAGGTTCCACATGACGTCGACGGGCGCGCCGTCGACGAACACAGTCTGGTTGCCCTGAAGTTCCACCGCAGCCGCCGCCTGCACGGCCCGCTTGCCGTCGATGCTGACCCACAGCTCCTCCCCTCCTCCAGAGGTCGTCGCGCAGCCGACGCTGACCTCGTGCTCCGGCCCTCCCTCCGCGAAGCGGACGCGCGCGGTGCGCATTACCGCTGGGTCGGACGGATCCAGACGCGCTCCTGCGCGCGAGCGGCAGGACGCGGGCCTTGGGGATCTGGTCCTCGAACTTGGTCTTGACGAACTCGGCGGCCAGGTCGCCCACGGCGAGCGACGACCTCGGCGTTGGCGACGGCGACGAAGTAGTACCGGAGAGCGGCCTGGGGAGACCGCGGGGTCGTAGAGCGCGGCGGTGAGGTCCCAGAACAGGGCGAGCGGAGGAGGGTCGTCGGAGTCCGCCGGGACGGAGCGGGTGCCCCAGCGCCTGCGGAGGAGGCGCGGGGCGGGAGGGCGGAGGGGCGAAGGAGGTGGGGCTGAGAGTGAGGGTCCAGGTGAGGCGGAGGAGGAGGGCCGGGAGCTGGAGAGAGTGGGGTGGCGCGGTAGGAGGCGGTGACGGCGAGCGTGGAGGGGCTGAGGAACTGGAGGAGGAGGCGGTGAGGTGGAGGAGGTGGTGCAGGCGACGCGGACGGCGCCGTCGCCGATGCGGGAGGCGAAGTCGCGCACGGAGGAGGGCAGCAGGAGGCTGGACGCGCTCACCATTGCTGATCCTCTCGCAGGCGACGAAATGATGTGCGCTCTGCTCTGCTGGTACGTTGCATTAACGTGACTTGCTACGGCAACATGGCTTTTGCTTCGTACCCATCCGATCAACAGCCAAAGGCTGAGATCAGCTCAGTTTAGTTTGGAGTCTACCAACCATAGCTATGCTACTGTAGCAACCATATAATACAATCTAGGCTGTCCGTTTTTCATCCGCCGACTGAGATTAGACCAAAGTTACGACTACGGTCAGAGCATCTCAAGGCGAGAGTTTTTTCGGTCTATAGCATACGAATTCTTTCTCGAATAAATAAATATGTTGGTTTTGTTACGCTTTCGAGGCGATTTATCGAAACAATTTTTAAAAGTATTATTAAAACTTATCGATATTGAATTTGCTCGCGCAAATAATCACGATAAAATAAAAATTATAAGCCGCAACCATGAACTTCATGGCCACGGCCAGCACCCAATAAGTCGAGAGGAGGTGGTAGTGGTATGCTTAATGGGTTATGGACTGGCTCCACTCAGAACTCATAATAGCGACCTGACGGCGACGCTTTTATGAACTGTTAACTGCCGGAGCGGAGGGGATGCTGCTTTAAGTTCAGGAGAAGGGCACTGACCGTTGGATAATGAATGAGGATATATGAACCGTCCGATCAGACAAGAAGGTGTGAAGGTGGAGGTGAAATGAATGGTAGGATCTAACAATTCTATGATCCCATCGAACCTGTCTGTTCGTGAACCTATGTTCATGGGGAACTTTCATGGATTCGCGTGGTAATCGAACTATTTTATGAGATTTCTTCACTCCAACATGCCCTTTGAATCTTTGTAAACACGACTTTGTAAGCATGATCCCACGATGATTTCATGATGTTTTCACTACGATTGCTTCCGGGATCTTTACGATCATCTTTAAGTTGCTACGATCACGCCCCGTAGTAAATCGACCGCCTTGTAGTGGCTACTACCACGCCGTGATCTCTCCGATCACTCATTGCCCCAGGCACATGGTCGTAAACTTCGCTGAAGTTACGACCACGCTCGCGCTTCTCGTTGCACTTCCGACCACGGTCGATCACCGTGATCATAGCTCCTCACGACCACGCATTGATTTTGTCGGCCGTGGTGGTCGTAACTTATGACCACATTTCGCGGCGTGGTCGTAACAACTTATGACCACGTCTTCTTGTTGTGGTCGTAGCGATTTATCATCACATCTTCACTTATGTGGCCGTGGTCGTAATCTCTTTTCGACCACGCCTTCAAAGACTATGCGAACACCTTCGCTTGTTGTCATCCCGACTACAGGCTGACGTGGTCGTATCGCACGACCAGGCTTCTTCTAGTGGACACCTTCGCTCGCCACTGCGGTGGTAACTCTTTACGACTGGAGTCTGTACGCTCCACGGACGCCATCCGCTCGATCTCCATGGTGCGTAACTCCTTTACAACCACGCTGCGTGATCCTCGCTTTCTGCGGCCGTGGTCGTAACTCCTTCACGACCATATGCATCCTAGCGATCTCACGGATCTCTGCGACCACATCGGCACCCACTGCCAGATGCGCCACGCACCACGGTGGCGGGTGACGATCGCCACGATAATGTTGGTTGCCTTCTCCTCTCGCGATCACATTGATTGCCTGCGACCAGCCGATCGCACGCCTCGACTACGACCGGTCCGCCGCTCCAAGCTCTGCGGTCATGCGGGCCGCTTATGGCCGCCGCTGGTGGCTTCCATGCTCTGCACCTCCTTCGCGATCGCGCCGCTTCCACTCGCTTCTGCCGCGCACGTGTCGCCTTCTTATCGGCACCTCCTCCGCGACTACATCTCGTCGACTTGGTGCTTTCGCTTTTTGCTCCTCCTCAGTATAATGGCACGCCTTTATATACTACTGTCGATTATGAAGCTGACTCATCTACGACTCGGACACAAAGTCGTACTTTGACTCGACCATGAACTCCGACTCCGATAGAGGCATGCTTGTATACTAATTTGACCACCAAGTTGTACCGACTATAATTACCAAGCCCAAAACAAGATTACAAACTCTAAAACTAACTTTAACACATGATCTACCAACACAACAATCCTAGTTAAATGGCCCGCTCAAAGGCGACGACTTTTGATTTATTTTGGCTTTCTATTTATTTAAACGAAGTCATTTGAAATGCGTCTATTTTAATTTTGGCTTATTTTGACTTTTTACAGTTTTTGTAACTTTCTTCTTTTTCTTTTTCTCCTATTCCTTTACATTGTCCATAACGATATAATTGTTTTTTCATTTTTTTTCTCAAAAAATGTTAATAGGCCCTATAGTGCAATTTCAGTCATAAACCAAAAGACACAACCAAAAGATTAATGTAAGCCGGTGCTAGAGGGGCCTTTTGTCCTAAGAACCAGAGACAATTACAACGTTGAGTGTGTGCTCTTGTTTTAAAAGGTGGTTTTGGAGCAAAGAGGCAACTTCTTGTTATAGATGTGAAATCAAAACACAAGTGAGGGGACATCGGTCATCCGACAAGTCATTATCCACAAGAGTAAAAATGACACATTGATTTATATAGGTTTGAAATTAGAGAGGCTATTCTACTCCCTAGAGGTGAGCCCTCGGGGCTCCTCGAGGATTTATATAGATTAGGGTGTAGGGCGCCGACTCTAGGGGCTCACCTGCAGGAGTAAGGCGGTCCTTTGGACCCCGAACTTGTATAAATCATCGTGTCATTTTTACTCGTGAGACGACTGCCCTCGCCAGACGGCCAGACATCCACCCTCTCACTTTGTTTGGGCTCACACCTACAACACTTCTTGGATGAAGATTTATGTTCTTTTCATTATTTGTTTGTTTCTTTTTGAGTTTGTGGATTAACCATTTTTAGGCTGAGGCCATGCTGGGCGTCATCTGGTGCAATCATGAGTAAAGGTGTCAATTAGATCTGGATTATATGTTTTATTGAGACTATTTGATTAGTCTTCGATTCATATTGAGACTCAAAAATATAAATCATATTTTTATTATCTGTTTTATTTGACATCTATATCTGGATTGTTCAATCTGCTAACACCCCTAGTCACGAGTAGTTGAGAGTCGACAGGGAGGGAGAACTGGTCAAGCAAGAGGGGTAGCAGCGATGCAGAATGCATGTCTCCACGAGCCTGCCCATACAGGGTCACAATGCAACTGAATGTTGTTTGTTTGTGGCCAACCTTGTCCTACTCTCCACTGGACGAGATCATGAGACTAACACCTCTGGCTTTGCAAGCTACCTAACACACTCCAGTTTGTTCTGTTGATGGAAACCATGGAATAGTGTAAGCTTCCGTGGGCATGGTTTTCACTAAGACATGAATAAATATTGTGAGACCATGTGAATGTCACCTCATGATTGTGATGAGTAATTGATCTTTGTATTAGAGTTTGTGTAGAGGTTGAGTTTGGTTTTGAGGTTTGTCTGAAGTTTGCTTTCACGACTTTGTGGTTCTCAACGATTTACATTTACGACTTTGTGGTTGGCGATCGGTTTTATGACTTGGTGGTGTGAGACTTTTACGACTTGGTGGTCGGCAATCAATTTTACGACTTTGAGGTGGAGGTCGTGTTTTACAACTTGGTGGTGGCGATCGGTTTCGACTTGGTAGTCGTAACCTGTGACTTTGTTCGATAGTCGTAGCTACGCCCAGTCGTGATCGATAGTCGTAGCTTCTCTTGATCGTGATCGATGGTTGTAGGCTGTGGTGTTCGATGAGTCGTAAACCCGGTGATCAAAGTAAATCGCTTTGGTGATCGAGACGTAGCTCAGTGATCGATGGTTGTTACTTCTTGGTTGGTCATGATCGGCAGCATCATAAGTTGTGTTGTTGGTGGCCGTAGCTTCGGCCGAATGTGAGCGATAGTCGTAGCATCCCATATGACCGTATATTTGATGGTCGTAATATACGCTACATGGTCATAGCAGTATTGCGGTGTGGTCGTAGGATGCTTGAAGGACCTTACCGACACGAGTACCTTATTTCTTGCTGTAGCCGAGTACTCGTGAGTCGTATAAGACCAACATTGTGCCGACTTTGCTCATTGGAATTATTGGTGTTACAGTGGGGTTGACCGAGTGTTTGTTACTTTGTGCACATGAAGTTATTGCTTGGTTCTAGGATTAGAATCGATATTTTAGGTGCATACATTTTGTTTGTGCTAATAGATGATCTTTATGTATGATGCGGTGATGCGTGATGGTTTGCTTGTTGGTGTTGGCTGGTGGATTTCTTGAGACCAGGTCATGGTGAGGCGTGGGAGGGCAGGGACTGGACACGAGGAGAGTGTTGAGGTCCGAGCGGCCGGTGGGCGAGAAGAGGATCAAGGCTGGTGAGGTGGTTGCAAGCAGGGACCAGCGAGGAACCAGAGCGGGAGTTACCTGAGGTGGACATGGCCAGGGCAATGGCGTAGGTGGACGGTGACTAGGCTCGGGGAGGAGTCGAGGTCCAAAGGCCAAGAATGATGGATGCCATCATATGTGAGGAGAAGCACGTGGTGCGCTGGGTCGCTTACAAGCGATGATGGTTGGTGGGATCCACATGTAAGCCACTTTGAGAAGAGTGCACGAGTAAAACCCGGTGTTAGGTGGAGTTAATGGGTTATCCTCGGTTTAGACTAATGGTTGGATCCATTAGGTCTAGGGTTCACTTGTGAGACTATAAAAAGGGAGGAAGGCAAGAGCTAGGGTTGAGGCGGTTGACTTAGCTCTGGTGGTCGGGCTCTCCCTCCCATGGGAGTTAGGTTAGAGAGTGGGTGTGACTTAGGCTTAGAGCTTGGTCCTCCCAGGAGGGAGTGGGCGTGAAACCGATATCTCAAGAGAAATCCAGTAATCTTTGATCTACTCTTTGTGTATCTTTTGTTTGAGTTTGCTACATTACGAGTTTTGGTTTGTGTCTTGTGTCTTCTTGATCATTCCTTTCTCTTCTTGATCGAAGGTGTTCTTAGCTTGATCTCGCTGATGCTACGAATCGCAGATGACGTGTGGGAATATAACCAAAGCCATCTTGGCTTACTTTGACCAACGAGCTGTACTCGATCAGCGACTTCGCTTCTGAACCCGCCTCATGTGCGCTCTTGATCAAATTGCAAAAGGTCTAATTTGGTTAATAAGTTTTCAATTCAAGATTGAGTAGCCTCTTGAAACCTTAAGCAATTTATGCGTGTAAAGTTTCACCACCATTTGATCTATTAATCAAAAGATATGTGGATTTTAGATCTCGCTATGGGTAATGATGGTTGTGTTGCTACATTCTTTGGAATCACCTACCACTACGTGGCCGCCACCACTTTTCGGATACAGACTTAGCGTGAATTCATCCGCACTTGTTCCGATTACTCGATGGTTGTAGATCTCGTGGTTGCGCACTTCACCGCTTTTCGAGTTGTTTGTGCATGCATCGATTACTAGTGCTCGGCTCGCTTTGACCACGTCACATGATTGCTACGTTTTGAGATCGTTCTCTTCTCTCTGATGATGTCTTGATCCAAGAGTTTTGATTGATTTTTCGATGTAGTTGCTTAACGTGACATGTGGGATTAGACTCAAAGCCATCTTGCCTAGGCGGTTCCACCCGTGGGTCACCATCCTGTTCGATCTCAAGTCTCGTTCTGTGCGCCTTTTGATCAAATCTCAAAGAGGTCTCAACTTACTTACTAAGTTTTCAATCCAAGATGGGATTAGCTTCCTAAGACCTTAAGTTACTTAATTATAAGTTTAGTGGCCATTTGATCTCTCAATAAAAGATTTGATATTTTCAAATCGGTGGTCGTGGTGCCCCTTCTCTTGTTTCTATTTGTTCATGACCACAACAGATCTCCTCAATGGCCATAAGTAGTGTGGTGGGGCGCCTCTAGTACTTCAGTGGTTTGCGACCACATACGCTTTCTATATCCCAATGGTCCTGTAATGCAGGCACGTTAACTTCTCGCAACCTCTGGTTTCTGACGGCGCTGTTTTCGATCGGCTCAATGGTCATAGATCTCTCGATCACATTACTCGATCTGTTACCACCACGTCTTGGTTTTCGACTACATGTGTTTTACGTGTACACATTGGTCATCGACGAAGGTAGTGTCGATCACATTGGCCTTGACCACGTAGTTTGCGATCACGTCGGTCTTTGGCGGTGCCGATTTTCGACCACTCATTGGTCACGAATAATGCTAGTTTTTCGTAGCACACATGGACGCCGACAAGCGTTGGTATCGACCACGCCGATCTTCGACAATGTTGGCGTTCGATCACGCTGGTTATAACCACGCTGGTTGCGAGACCACGCTAATTACCACCACGCTGGTTGGCACCATCTTTGGTTACAACTATCTTTGGTTTCGACCACCGTGGTTACGACTCAACATTAATTATGCACCATGTTTGGTTACAACCACGCTGGTTTTAACCATTATTTCCCGACCACATTATCGCCCTCGCCACGCTATCCTCAATTTGACTACATTCCTTTTCTCTGTTGTTGGTTGCGTTCACTTTGGGTGTCTTATGCTTTAAGGTCCGGTGCATCGTTATCAACGGTGTTGTGTTTCTATTGAGTGGTCATAATTCGATCATGTTGTACTCGATCCGATCATTCGAGTTCTGTGCCTCTTTATTTTCAAGTGGTCTTCACTTCTCGATCTTCATAGTTTTGTAGTTATCTGAGTAAGCGATTTGTGAATATTTGGAGGAAAAATTTAAAGACGTCATTCACCTCTCTCATATGTCGTGAGATCCTACAAATATAAAGAATGAAAGTGACAGCAGGGTGAAGCGTTGGATGACAAGTATGATGAACAAAAAGGGTGGGTACGTAAACCTAGTGCGGTCATCCATCAAAGCATACGTCAACACTAACAACTCCCAAGATCACAAATCCAGTGGAATACAATGGCAAGTTTGTGACCTTGTTACCTACAAATTTTAATCATATATAAAAATGTGTGACCAATCAATGACTGAGGATTAACAAATGAACAGACGACACCAAGAAAGAAATTAAGGATTAGAGACGAAGAAAACTTGCTATGTTGTCACCTGGCTAGTGTCTCCATTTTTCTTGAAAGCGGCTCATATCGCTATTGTGAGGTGGTTCAACATTTCAGGTATCCACACTGTAAACTCCAACAAACACATGGCAGACAAAATGTGTGCTTACGGAAATGCTTCCGTAATCTCACAATTTGCCCAATTCACTGTGTTAACTAACAGATAGAATGTGCCGGATTAGGTAATAGGCAGCACAGTAATGGGACTCACCTGCTGCAGCTGCAGACTCTGCACAAGCTCATGGTCCATGAATTGGTCCCTGCATAGTGAATCGATCTGATCTGAGAAGCAAGAATGTGAAATACAGCTAAGAAAAATGCTCGACTGAATATACTAATTTGAGTCTGGAGCAATCTTCTCTGAGAGGTGAGAATGTGATTCATGCATCGGCAGTACCAGGCACTTGATACCAGATGCATTATAAAATCGGTGCATGCTTTGTTGACTTTGCTTTTAGATTCGAGTGGGAAAAAATAGCTCTCCCATAATGCATACTTGGTAAAGCAGAAATGAGACACTCGCCTGAAAACAAGGGAGCAGGATCCCTGAAAACAATAGACAGCAACTCTTTAGCTTTCAACAACAGGCAAAAACAGAAATCAAATGTTAATAGAGCAAATTAGTTACTTCCTTCTTATAGTAGACCTGATAATGTGGGTCTTCAAACAGAAGGGTCTGCATGATTTAATCCAGTTGGCAAATAGTATGCTGCTGTGCACGTATACTTGTATGTTTGAGCAACAGATAGCCCAATTAGAAATGAGCTTGTCTTCTTCTATGCTGGTGTAGTTGGAATGGCCCCATGCTAGCTTCAAGTTGCAACTGCTCAAAATAATATAAACCTGCTGATCAACACAAGAAGTTTCAACTACATCATGAGCCCACTTGGTCCTAGTTTAGCAGGCAACAGCTTCATGTTGAAGAATCCTTCTACAGCAACATGATTCTGTAATGCCTTGCTTAAATTGACAATGAGACCAAGATGACTCACTCATCATCACTGAGTGACACACACTGGCATTGTTTGGAACTCGGTACTGCTCAACAGATAAGCTGCACTGCTCATACTACTAAATACATGTTTAAGGCTTTCATCATTACAACTCCTCTCTTTTGTGGAAACCACTAATGAAGAATGACTTCAAATTAGTAGCATAAAGCACGAGATGACCTCATTATCAACAGTTTTCAGTACCTCCAATAACATTAGGACCTTTCTGGAAACAAGAAAATTTCCCCAAATGCGCACCGCATGGACAACATTTTTCTTTGCGTGTCAATTGCCCTAAATGGCTAAATCACTAGGAAAATATAGTATTTATCTCATCACATGCATAATTACTGTGCACAGATGTAGTTCCAGAGGCGAGCTCGGACATAAAAAGACATCCTAGCATATATGTTGAATCTTCAGAGAAGTATGAGGTTAAACTGATGCCTAGGTTTGGACCACTTCAATCTCTTCCTTACATAGAACAGAGACAAAATTTCCTTTTCAATGTTCATGCACACACTAATTGAACTAATAGAGTGACATCAGAACCTAAGCATGCATCGGTAAGCCATGATGCTTCAAGTTCATTACACAACCTAGAGGAAGCTAGCATATGTGCAGATAAGCATTCCCTATTTAATCTTGTATCTGATGGACAAAGGATGAGATTTGGGTCTTTGGCTACAAAAAACGCATTAGTTGGCAGCGAAAAAGACGCAGTAGGTATATGTTTATGAGTTCTGCGACAGCATGTATACATGGTCCAGCACTATAAATGATGGGAATAGGATAGTTCTCTGCTTGCTTTATTTATCTGTCAACTCTGCTAGTGAAATTTTACTTGCAAGAATTCAGTTCCTCTACAAATAAAAAACACAGCCAGATAGAGTGCAAAATATGGACTCTTGGCTGCAGCAGACCTCTGATGAGACCCGTTTTCTTATGACGGCCTTGACCCTCCCTGTAGTGCGACAGCTTCAGTGTTGCAATCTGTCTCTCGCTGCGTACGCCCATCGTGGGTGGCACCCGCATCGGTGCGGTTGTTCTAGCCGAACCGGAGGGCCCTTGTAACTCAAGCATATACGGCTGCGTATAGATAGGCGAATTAGTAGAGAAATTGGGTAGTTCTAAGAAATTTGGATTAGGTATTGAGTTGTATGTACCAATTAGTTTACCCAAAAGCCTAATTTAATAAAGCAAGAAAGATAATTCACTTAACACTCTCCTTCACGTGTAGGTTTCCTCAGGCTTAAGAGGTGGAATAGAAGTAAGCCGCAAAAGTTTTTTAAATTGCGCCAACCGGATCTTAAACTTAAGATCTTTTGACTCTGATATTGTTATGATAAAGGATAGCACGTCAGGGAGGCTCAAGATCGCCCTCCGGTTGGAGGCTCTGATATGAAAATCAACCGGTTAAGAACTTGATTGTTTATTGATTGCCCTCACGAAGAAATAACGATAGACTTTATATATCAGGCGCCTAGATTTATGAAAGGAAAGACATATCATATTTAGGAGGGAAACTAACAATAATATCCTAGGTGTTGCAAATAATGTACAAAAAAATAGAGATAAGAGACACGAATTTTTACGTGGAAAACCCTTGCGAGAAAAAATCACGGGTGCTCAAAGGCAAATCACTATAATGAGAAGAGTTTACAATGGAGCGCTTGCTTTTGGCACACATTTTTCTTCGAACTACTGGGGTACATATATAGTGCGGGGGAAAAGAGTCTCACACGGAGAGGAAACCAAATTAGAGTCGGTTGCTCTGATTGACACTCGTCGATACAACTGTGCATGCACACTGCCATGCCATGTCGGTATGAGGTGATGAAGTATCCTACAAGGGTGCAGTGCAGAATCCGACAAACTCCTCCAATTAAAATTAACATAAACACTTATGTGCAAAGTCCATCTGACTAATCTTCAAGTAGAAAGACTAGAACAGTTCTTGTTGAAACGCTTCTTCGAAGCAAAATTAAGCAAACCATGACAGAATCGAACACACAACTATTAACAAAGCGAGAAAAACAACTGCGGGTCTTCAACAAGTCATTACCCTTGACAAAGTGCGAGTCTATGCAACTAACCTCCTGAAACAAATGCTCTCAATCATCAAAACGGCATAAGCCAAAACATCACTTGTGGCACTAGATGAATGGCTAAGAACTCATATCATGGAATACGATATGCTCCACCGGAACACAAAACTCGGCAAATAATGCTCATTGAAAGAGCAACTCTTCAATAAGAAAGACCGGAACAGTCTTATTATGCGTGTAGTCATCACGTATGTCAAGCTGCCGACTTTAAAAGTAATTGAATTCCATAACATGGTTGAAATTACTCACATAAAGCTGCACTGGATGAAAGAAACTCTTGTGTACATTAGTGGAAAATCAAACGCAGAAACCCTCATATCAAGTTGCAACAAGCTGAAGGCGCTGTAGTATCATAAAAAATAAAACTCCTTGTACTTAAATCCTTCATCTCAAATTGAAATTTGAGGAAAACCTTCACTTTCAAACAACAAAACTCAGAAAGTATTATGCTACTTGCCATCGTGGTGTTATCAAGCGGTGAATAAAACACCAAATTTAGTTGTTCCCATAATCGACATTGTTTTTCCTTTAATCTCTTAAGTAGTCGCACCAATTGACCAGTCCTATTGACTACCCACGGTGCTTATAACGGCGGGGACGCCTACTTTTGGTTGTGTGTGTAGAGAAGGTGCCTTTGGGCGCGGCTCGCAGGCCGAGGATGAAGAGAAGCGTGTGAGGCGCGCTGCTGCATCTTGGACTAACGGCGACGCGGATCGAGGCGATCTTCTCTCTCCTTGCGAATTCGCTTGCTTTTGATCTCATCCACTTTGTTTGGCTTGATTACCATCGATCGAGAGGCTTGATCGGACGACTTCTTGTTGGTTGGCGTGGTGGGTGTACCACACCGGTGACTCTTGAAGAAATGAAAGTTGACTTGATGCGACACGGACACCGTAAACATTCTCATAACGGTGCCGCCCGAGAGTCGTCTCCTCGAGGCGTGATTAGGATCTTAAACGGTACTATGATACCACTTGTTGCAAATAATGCACGGAAAAATAGAGACAAGAGATATGAATTTTTACGTGGAAAGCCCTTGCGGGAAAAAACCACGGGCATTCGAAGGCAAATCACTATAATAAGAAGAGTTTACAATGGAGTGCTTGCTTTTGAGCACACCTTTCCCTGTGAACTACTGGGGTACATATATAGTGCGGTGAAAAAGGTCCCACATGGAGAGAAACCAAATCGAGTCGGTTGCTACTGATTGACACCACGCCCGATACAACATGCAGACACCGCCATGCCACGTCCGCATGAGGCGATGAAGTATTCTACACGGATGCCAGATGCAATCCTGATCAACTTTAACACTAGGAAAGCAAACTACTTAAGAAGCTTATCTCCTTCTAAACCAAAGCATCTCGCTTGCAGATCTCTATTGCCGATGTCGATCCTATAGATGATCTCGTTTCGTTCGAATCCAACAATGCCTCCGGCTTGTTGTCGTGTTGGCAAGACGCCTCGCCAATGGTAAGTCTTGCCAATAAATACATCCACAACACTATTGCCTCTCGGTGGAACGGCTATTCCTCGAGCTAGACATGAGATGATTTTGCTTGAACTCATCAAGATTTGTCCAAGTAGCATCAGTGGAAGAAGAGCCCACCCATTAGACCAATAACTCCCAAGTGCTCCCTTGAGTCATGCATGTAAAATCTTGTCGAGTAGAATTATATGACCAAGCCGTTATGACCCGATGGTAGAGGAATGTTAGTTGGACTAGTGTCGATGAACTTCTTGAGGAAGATGACGGAAGACATCGTGAATCGGAGCATCTGTAATTATTGCTGATATAGCGTCACCAATCTGGGCCAACACTTGGAATGGTCCATAGAAGTGGGGTGCCAACTTGGAATGAGCACGATTCATGACAGAGGATGCAGATTCAGTGATGAAGGCGGGCGAGATCGATGCAGGCCTCAAATTTCGCGTGCGATGCCGACGATCATATTGAAGCTGTATGTGAACTTGAGATAGAATCGACGCCTTCACGATGTCCAAAAGAAAGACATGTGTCATCTTTGATGACCGTGAGCACCTTCTTCCATGCGGATCGTTGATAGCAATATCCTTAGTCACCATCTCGCCGATTACATGTCACTTTCTACAACCGATAACTAGGGTTGGAAAGCGAAGGCGTATAATTCATTTTATCCGATATTAAGTATTTGAGAAAACGCGAATGTGGTAAGCAAATCAGTATTCAAAATTGTTCAGATTCGTTATTCATTATTCATGTTATTGGAGAATATTCTATCCGTATTTGAGAATAATCGATTAACATTCATATTCGAGAATATTTGTATCTATATTCGTATTCGAGACTATTCAATTCAGTATTCAATCCGCTTTCTAGAAAACATGAAAATCCGCATAAATTGTGTGATTCAAAATTTGAATTTAGATGGTTTAAACCTGCAACCGGAAAAACCGGTGAAAAATCAAGAAAATCGCCGAGAATCTGCTTTTATCCGATATTCGTGTCAGAGAAAATCCGTATTTGAAAATATTCAGACGATTGAATATTCGTATCTTTATTTAAGAATATTCGAATTTGTATTCGCTTTAAAATATAGATTCGTATTTGTATTTGAGGCTATTCGATCGTATCCGATCTCTTTCCACCGATACTGACACCCACTGAGAGCAGCAGGCATCATGCGAGCAGATATATGCAAACTATCCATGCTTGGTGTCACAGAGGAGATGCAAGCTTCAAATTATACTGTTGGATCTACATCACTACATGGTGCTTGTACAGCAGTCACCACGAAGAGGTTCACACAAGAGCACAGTAGCACATTAATGCTGGGAATTGGGCACTAACATAATATAAAAATATGCTTTTATATACATAGATATTGAGAAGATATGTACATCAACATCAGTGTATGGTGTTTACAAGCATGAATTTCCTGTAAGGGTGGTACACAATAACACAGAAGAGGTTACCTCCAAGGAAGTTAGAATTCTTCATCAGTTTCTGTTGTTCTTGTAATGGGTATTGACCATCTTCCTAGATGGGCTGTGTAATTTGTGCATCTGATAACACCTCTTCCTTTTGGTCCATCAGGAAAATCGATCACACTGATGCTGCCATCGTCTAGATGAAAAGATGACATGTACTCCACTGTTAAATTAAGGCACCGGCAAATTAGAGCTAGGTGAATGGCAGGATGGCCTACGGCAACAAGAACTCCATCAGATGTAGCTTCATCTGGCAACTCATTTAGCAAGGCTTGCCATGCATCCTTTGATTGAGCCCATAATCCCTCTAGTTTTCTTCGAACCACTGGGGTACATATATAGTGCGGGGGAAAAGAGTCTCACACGGAGAGGAAACCAAATTAGAGTCGGTTGCTACAGATTGACACTACGTCTGATACAACCTGTGCATGCACCTGCCATGCCACGTCTGGTATGAGGTGATGAAGTATCCTACAAGGGTACGGTACGAATCCAGATTAGCTTTAATAATCTCCACCTTTAGCCGAATTCCCTGCAGTAGTCGAAGAATGTGACAAACTCCTCCAATTAAAATTAACATAAACACCTTGTGCAAAGTCCATCGGACTAATCTTCAAGTAGAAAGACTAGAACAGTCTTGTTGAAACGCTTCTTACGAAGCAAAATTAAGCAAACCAACAGCAGAACTGAACACACAACTATTAACAAAGCAGAAAAACAAATCTGGGTCTTCAACAAGTCATAACCCCAGCAAAGTCTGAGTCTATGCAACTAACCTCCTGAAACAAATGCTCAATCATCAAACGGCATAAGCCAAAACATCACTTGTGGCACTAGATAGATAGCGAAGAACTCATATCATGGAATCTGATATGCTCCACCTGGAACACAAAACTCGGCAAATAACGCTCATTGAAAGAGCAACTCTTCAATAAGAAAGATCGGAACAGTCTTATTGTACGTGTAGTCATCACGTATGTCAAACTGCCGACTTTAAAAGTAATTGAATTCCATAACATGGTTGAAATTACTCCTGTAAAACTGTCTGGATGAAAGAAACTCTTGTGCCGTCAATGGAAAATAAACTGCAGTAGACCCCTCATATCAAGTTGCAACAACTGGAAGACGTTGTAGTATCCCCGCAAAAATAAAACTCCTTGTACTTAAATCCTTCATCTCAAATTGAAATTTGAGGAAAACCTTCACTTTCAAACAACAAAACTCCAGAAAGTATTATGCTAGCTGCCATCAGGGTGTTATCAAACGGTGAATAAAACACCAAATTTAGTTGTTCCCATAACTGACATTGTTTTTTCCTTTAATCTCTTGCGAGCTGCACCAATTGACCAGTCCTATTGACTACTCCTGGTGCTTATAACAGCGGGACGCCTACTTTTGGTTGTGTGTAGGAGAAGTTGCACTGGACGCGGCTCGTGCGCTGAGGATGAAGAGAACGTGTGAGGCGCGCTGCTGCGTCTTGGACTAACGAGCGACGCGGATCGAGGCGATCTTCTCTCTCCTTGCGAATTTCGTTTGCTTTTGATCTCTGTCACTTTGCTGGCTTGATTTCGCGCCGATCAGAGAGCTTGATCGGACGGCTTGCGCTGGTTGACGTAGTGGGTGTACTGCGACCAGCGGCTACTGAAAGAGACGTGAAAGTTGACTTGATGCAGCACGGACACCGTCGCTTGTTACCGTGCAGGTGCCGCCCCCGAGAGTCGTCTCCTCCCAGGGGCAGCGATTAGGATCTTAAACCAGAAGCTATGATACCACTTGTTGCAAATAATGCACAGAAAAATAGAGACAAGAGATATGAATTTTTACGTGGAAAGCCCTTGCGGGAAAAAACCACGGGCATTCGAAGGCAAATCACTATAATAAGAAGAGTTTACAATGGAGTGCTTGCTTTTGAGCACACCTTTCCCTGTGAACTACTGGGGTACATATATAGTGCGGTGAAAAGAGTCCCACATGGAGAGAAAACCAAATCAGAGTCAGTTGCTACAGATTGACACCACGTCTGATACAACCTGTGCATACACCTGCCATGCCACGTCTGGCATGAGGCGATGAAGTATTCTACACGGATACGGTACGAATTCGGATCAACTTTAACACTAGGAAAGCAAACTACTTAAGAAGCTTATCTCCTTCTAAACCAAAGCATCTGTTGCCGATTCTATTGCCGATGTCGATCCTATAGATGATCTGGTTTCTGTTCCAATCCAACAATGCCTCTGCTGCTTGTTGTCGTGTTCCCAAGACGCCCTCGCCAATGGTAAGTCTTGCCAATAAATACATCCACAACACTATTGCCTCTCCGTGAAACAGCTCGTCCTCGAGCTAGACATGTAGATGATTTTGCTTGAACTCATCAAGATTTGTCCAAGTAGCATCGGCGGAAGAAGAGCCCACCCATTAGACCAATAACTCCCAAGTGCTCCGGTTGAGTCATGCATGTAAAATCTTGTCAGGAGTAGGAATTACATGACCAAGCGTTATGACCAGTAGTAGAGGAATGTTAGTTGGACTAGTGTCGATGAACTTCTTGAGGAAGATGACGTGGAAGACATCGTGAATCCGAGCCTTCTGTGGTAATTGCAGCTGATATAAAACGTCACCAATACGGGCCAACACTTGGAATGGTCCATAGAAGTGGGGTGCCAACTTGGAATGAGCACGATTCATGACAGAGGATGCAGTTCGGTGATGAAGGCGGAGCCAGATCCAATTGCCGACCTCAAATTCCCGCGTGCGATGCCGACGATCATATTGAAGCTTCATGTAAACTTGAGACTGAATCAGACGTTCCCTGATATCCAAAAGAAAGACATGTGTCATGCTGATGACTGTGAGCACCTTCCTCCATGCAGATCGTTGATAGCAATCGTCTTAGTCACCATCTCGTCAGTACATGTCACTCTCTACAACTGATAACTAGGGGTGGAAAACGGTAGCGTATAATTCATTTTATCCGATATTCGTATTTGAGAAAACGCGAATGTGGTAAGCAAAATCCGTATTCAAAATTGTTCGTATTCGTATTCGTATTCATATTCGTATTGGAGAATATTCTATCCGTATTTGAGAATAATCGTATTCGCATTCATATTCGAGAATATTTGTATCTATATTCGTATTCGAGACTATTCAATTCGTATTCAATCCGTTTCTAGAAAACATGAAAAATCCGTACAAATTGTGTGATTCAAAATTTGAATTTAGATGGTTTAAAACTGGTAACCGGAAAAAACCGGTGAAAAATCAGCAAAATCGCCAGGAATCTGTTTTATCCGATATTCGTATCCGAGAAAATCCGTATTTGAAAATATTCGTATTCGAGAATATTCGTATCTTTATTTAAGAATATTCGAATTTGTATTCGTTTTAAAAATATAGATTCGTATTTGTATTTGAGACTATTCGATCGTATCCGATCTGTTTCCACCCCTACTGATACCCACTTGAGAGCAGCAGGCATCATGCGAGCAGATATATGCAAACTATCCATGCTTGGTGTCACAGAGGAGATGCAAGCTTCAAATTATACTGTTGGATCTACATCACTACATGGTGCTTGCACAGCAGTCACCACGAAGAGGTTCACACAAGAGCACAGTAGCACATTAATGCTGGGAATTGGGCACTAACATAATATAAAAATATGCTTTTATATACATAGATATTGAGAAGATATGTACATCAACATCAGTGTATGGTGTTTACAAGCATGAATTTCCTGTAAGGGTGGTACACAATAACACAGAAGAGGTTACCTCCAAGGAAGTTAGAATTCTTCATCAGTTTCTGTTGTTCTTGTAATGGGTATTGACCATCTTCCTAGATGGGCTGTGTAATTTGTGCATCTGATAACACCTCTTCCTTTTGGTCCATCAGGAAAATCGATCACACTGATGCTGCCATCGTCTAGATGAAAAGATGACATGTACTCCACTGTTAAATTAAGGCACCGGCAAATTAGAGCTAGGTGAATGGCAGGATGGCCTACGGCAACAAGAACTCCATCAGATGTAGCTTCATCTGGCAACTCATTTAGCAAGGCTTGCCATGCATCCTTTGATTGAGCCCATAATCCCTCTAGTGTTCTGTATTCCATCCTGCCCAACCAACCGGACTGAACTATTTCTCCAAAGCTCTGTAGAAAGGAAGCAAGGAATTGTTATTTTCCACCCAAAAACGTGACAAAAAACGTAATAAAAAGCTCCCAAGTAACCAGCCAGTATGCACATGAGACAGCTTTAACAAAACATATGGCATGCGTTCATAGTAATTTTGAACTCTAGATGTCGCAATTACATGACGCAAATGCGAATTTTCAAGATATATAAAAGACCTTCAAATCATCCATGCGCTAGTAAAGCTAGTGTGATACTTATCATAAAACATAGAAATTGGAAATGGTCTAACCTTTTGCTTTGTTTGAAAGGCATCATCAATTTCGAGTTCTAACAACTTCTTCATTTCCACGTAGCGAGGCACGCAGTCAGCACCTAAGCAATCTGCAGCCTCTTGGACCTGCAAATAACTCCATGAGATCAGATTGGACAGGTGAAATATGTAGAAATAAAACATAACACAATTAACTGAACTTCACAGTTAGTTCAGATTATAGTTTTTTTCCTCGAAAACGTGAGAAGTGTTTCATTCATTTAAGAGGGAGAGTTCAGATTATAGTCACCTCGCATATAGTAGTTGCAGTATCAACAGCTGCAACTTGTGGGCCACAGAGAATACTGTTCACCTTCAAATCTAGAAGTAGTTCTGCAGTCTTCTGAGACTGAAAGTATTTCTCCAAAAATGAGCTCAGTTGTTGTATTGGAAATAAATTGGTGATGTACGAAACAAAGTGAATTACCTGTATAATCCCAAGCATGTTCAGCGGTGCATACCCCATTCCGGCTAAACTAATCTGGAATTCAAAGCAATGAAAATTATATAGATAATTCCGTTTAAAAAATTGTATAGATAACTCAAAAACCTAAAAATGGTTTACTGTGTGGTTCTCTCGATTCCCAATTTCTTAGGGAAGTTTAAGTTGCAAAATTTTCATGCCATATGTTACAATATATTAAATTGGATTGGTTCTCTCAATTTTCCTATGGTAACTTCAGGAAATACAAAATCAGATCCTAGAACAATAGTTGGCGTGATCCATAGAACAAGTGCAAATTTGTTCATGCACACATGCACACACAACGGGATTCCATACCTCACGACTGCTCTGTGTAGCCCCTTGACAGGCCAAAATGATCCTCTTGCTCGTCTTTCTTCCTCCAGAACTTACCGCACCAACCGGAGAATTCGGGGTCTGTACCAAATACAAGCATGGCGAAAAGATTAAATCCATGTTTTATTTGTTTGATTCTACATCTCTGTCTTGTCTTGAAATTTCTTTAATCAGGAAGTTGATATAAAGTAGCAATATCTCGCACTAATACAAACAGGCAAGAAGTAGGTCCATTTTGAAAGAATATCTTACAAAAAGCAAAAGTCAATGATCCAAACGAAGTTAAACTAACCTGATTTAAGCGGTTAAGGCATACACTTGGAGGGCCTCCACTAGTCTGTGGGGTGAAATCTAGCACACTAGCACCACAATTGCTCTGGAGCAGAATCCGAAAGTACTCTGTGCCAACTCCTAAACACAAACACCAGGATCCACACATCAACTTTGAACACACCCTTGGCAATTTGGCATTACAAAATCCAAATCAAAACCTAGCAGCACCTACCCAACGACGTGGCAACGAGCGCCTGGTTAACTGCATTGTGCGCAACGACAAGCACCGACTTGCCCTCGTGTGCCAGGATCCTCTCCCAGCAGCTCTGCGCGCGGTCCCACAGCTCCCGGACTGGGTAGTGCCCGTCAATGCTGAAGCTGGCCGCGTTCTTTTGCCACTGCCGGTAAAGAACCCCATACCTCTCCTTCCCTTCATGCTTCAACAGCCCCTGCGAATCGCAGCATTCACTCAGGAATTCCAACGAACACCTTACGAGCACTCCACGAAGAAACCAACAAACGGAGAAGCGTCCGACCTGGAAAGAGTAGAGGTCGATCTCGCGGAGGTCGGAGTCCGGGATGAGGTCCTCGTGGCGCCCGGACCAGATGATCTCGGCGGTGCGGCGGGAGCGGGCGAGCGGGCTGGTGAAGCAGGCGTCGAAGGAGTCGGAGAGGAGCATGAGGCGGGAGGTCTCGGCCTGGGACTCGCCCTTGGGAGTGAGCACGGAGATGTCGGAGCTCCCCTGGATGCGCCCCTCCTCGTTCCACGTGCTCTGCCCGTGCCGCACCAGCACCACCCGCTTCGCCTCCCGCAGCGGCGGCAGCCCCGCGCCAGGACGAGGGCTCGCGGACCTCTCCAGCTCGCGCACGCTCGAGCAGCGGACGCAATGGATAGCGCTGCCGCCTAGTCTCCGGCGAGCGGCGGCCGGCGGGGTGGGAGCGAGGAGGAGCATGCGTGGGGATTTTTTGTCCCCCGTTTTGGACGGTTCTGTCGGTCCTCTGGAGCGGAGGTTGGCCATAGCGATGTGTGGTTTGGGTTTAGAGTTTCCCGCGAAGATTTTGCCCTAGGAGGCGTATTCCGCGGTTTACACCTTCTCCTCCTGAACGCGTACATTGCTTACGAGAGCAATCAGTGGCCTCATCTCGTGGCTCCGCGGCACTAGTGCGCGGCGCTCCACCCCGACACCGTCCTCTTCGACCCTAGCATAGCACGGCTGGTGATCTGTGGTAAATAATTCAATCCTCTTAAGCTTTATTCTAAATAGTTTTTAGCTTTTATCTTCTAAAGTTAAAAGCTATTTGTAACGTGTCAGCTTTTTGACGTAATTTTTTTTCTTTTGTATTATCTAAGAAGATATAATGATTTTTTCCATTTTCTATTCATTTTTCTTTAACTAAATATTTTAGAAAAAAATAATAGCCGTTACAGTATCATTTCAACTAAAAGCCATAATATTTTTTAACGGACGTCCCTTTATTATCTCTAATGAATTAATTGGCTGTGGTAAAGATACTAGTAGTATCAGTTAGTGGCAAGAGTGTAGATGGTACTATGATACATCGTACATGCGTGCTATGGTATTTTAAGTATAAATTGACTTGATTTGAGCTATCAACTATCAGAAATAGAGATTTTTACTATCTTTAGAAGGTACCAAGGCACCAAGCTATCCATTAAGCTAGCACTAAGATGTATTAAGAGTTTAATGGGTGGAGGTACCTCTCAAGGACGATAAAAGCTCTCATAAAAAAAATAATATGAACAGTTAATTATTTCTTTTATCTTATTTCGTGGAGATGAGTGTGGCTAGTCAACTTAGTCGTCAGCCGTGGAATTGCTTGGATTATGCTCTAACTATTGAACTCATAAAATAAATGATTAATTGTAACACTGTTCTTTTCCTTGGAATATACTTTCCTCCAAAAATTCTTTACCATGTGTAGGGTGTGCCACTCTGCATGGTACATGAAACGGTAGAATATGAACTTGGTATGGCGATTGCATAATCGTAAGTTGTTTTTATGATGCGATAAAAGTTGGCTAACAAAACTTGGTTGGCAAGATCAATCATATGGGGCTTATTTCACATGTTTTGTTCCCCGGGAAAAATATATGTGCTTCCTCGGTGATTTCGTTGTTGCGTGAAGTCAAGCATAGTAGAGGAATCTGTGACAGTGAAGAAATATCTGTGCATGCTTCCGGAGAAGTACATACCTGTTATCACCACACTTATGTACTTCTCCGATCTAGATAAAAAGAAGATAGAGGAGATCACAAGCACCCTCAAGACGCATAAGGAGTTACTGAAGGGGTTTCAGTCATGTAACGAGCAGGGATCCTAGACTCATAACGAGCAGCCGTTGCTAGTAAAGGGTGATCTGAGAGACGGTCGTGGCTCATCCAACAATCGCGGGAGATGGCGCGGTCGAGGTGGCCAGAGTGGTCGAGGCGGCAAAGGTGGCCGTGGAGACAAGGCTAGGCAAGGAAGTGGTGAAAGATCCCGTGATAAGTCACATGTCAAGTGCTTTGAACGTGGTAAATACGGGCATTATGCGTCAGAATGTCGTAACCATATAAAGTGTTTCAACTGTAACGAGTACGGGCACTATGCTTCCGATTGTCGAAACAAGAAGAAGAACAGGAAGGTGAACCTCACCCAAGACGAAGAAGAAGATGAAGAACCGGGATTGCTTCTCTCCTCATATGTTGAAAAAGCATCTTCCATGGTGATGCTGAATGAAGAGAACGTAGTTCTAAAACTATTCACGAAGGAAGGCAATCACGATCACACGGATCAGTGGTACTTGGACAATGGAACAAGCAACCACGTGACAGGAGATCGCTCCATGTTTCATGAGTTCGATGAGAAGATTTGAGGCAAGGTCAAGTTTGACGATGGCTCCACGGTGGAAATAAGAGGCAAAGGAACGATGATATTGCAATGCAAGAACAGAGATAAGAAGTTGTTGACAGGGATTTACTATATACCAAGTTTATGCAACAGCATACTCAGTCTCGGGCAGATGACATAAAGAGGGTGCATGGTGATGCTACAGGATAAGTTCTTGCGTGTGTATGACAAGAATAAAGATCTGTTAATAAAGATGCAAAGATCTTTAAATCGATTGTACAAAATTTTCTTAAAAACTTATAAATCACTTTATCTAAAGAACACCCTAGAGGAACCAGGCACAAAACAAGACAAACAAAGTTCGTTCACTGTATCAGGTTTCGGCAAAGATGCAGACGGCACAGAGAGCAGCGGCTCAGACGACCAAGGAATCGGCGTGGAACCCCGTGCGTGTGCAGGCATAGCATGCAGCCCGAGAAGATCAGGCCATGTGTATGCAGCAGAGAGACATGTAGGCATGCATGCTATGGGAGAGAGTAGCTCCAGGAGATTTGCACTGGGTTTATGGCGAGAAGGCAAATGGACATCACACGCATGCAGCAGATGATGGAAGTCATGGGATTACGTACAAGGAAAGACGAGTTCAGTCTAGGTGCGAGACGCGGCAAACGTCGGATTGTGCAAGGCTTAGGATGAGATAAGCATAGGTGGTGGAGCGGTGATGGCTCAGGAAGAAATGGCGCACGGGAGTGCAAGTAGAAGGAAGAAGTGGAAGCAAGAGAGAAGATCGGCGTGATCAAGATAGAAAAACAAGATTAAGGAGGTGATTGTTAGAGATAGTAATCTTGTTTAGTCCGTTTGAGTCCAAGTCCGTATGCGCGTAGTTGTCGTGTATGTATACGACATAAGGCGAGTTGATTTTCGAGTCGATTTGTTCTGTCCGTTTGAGAGTCGTGTGTGCAGGCTGTAAAAGCCATGCAGTCATGTAGCAAAAGGACCAAGGTGATCGAGCACAGAGAAATAATAGAAAAGAAAAGCGGGAGCGGTTGTGCCGTAGGAAAAATATATGTGTTTCCTCCGTGATTTCGTTGTTATGTGAAGTCAAGCATAGCAGAGGAGCTGCTAGTTGGTTCATCACGTGTAGAGGCTAGGGAAGGAGTCCCATCACCAGAGCAGAAAGCTTCACGTAAAATCACACATAAATATCTTTTTATAAATTCCTCTACAATTTGTTACTATTTATAAACTAAATCTAAAAGTCAATATAAAATTTATCCTCTTTGCGCCAAGATATCCGGGATTACCGAGGAGGAGACGAAGAAGGCTTTTCTGAGCACAGAGACATTAGTGGTAGACAACTCACAAACTATGCAATGCAGTGAGCAGAACACTCAGATTACATTGCCCAATTCACTCAATGCAGTTACACCAACCGTTCCATGGATCACGCCTTGAACGAGTTGTTAGAGCTGCCCATGGACCTGAGGTCCTTGTACGGCCCCGGCGTCAGCTCCTGCTCCATCCCCGGATCGCAGGCCCGCCGCCGCCTCCTCTCCCACAGCCGGTACCCTATGTACGCCCCGGCCACGGCCAGGCTCGCCAGGATCAGCGACAGCGCCACCGTTACGGCGGTCGCGCCCGCTGACATGGCCGGCCGTGCCGGGCTATGCACCTTCCTGACCTTGAAGTAGCCCACCTTCCGGTCGTCTGCCTCGTACACCACCGTCTCCACGGGGAAGTCGATGAGGTAGCAGTAGCCGCTCGCGCCGTTGTACACCGCGCCCCAGCAGCTGCAGTTGACCGCGCACGCCAGCTCGCACTCCTCCGCCGTCCTGTACGTCTCGAACGGCAGCTGCTCCTTGTACGCCACCGACACCCGCTTCCGCTGCACCATGTCGAACAGCTGGCCGCCGCCGCCGCCGCCGCCGCAGAGGTCGGTGGTCTCCTCGGCGTGGCACGGCGGGGATGTCCCGGTGCTGTTGATGAGGCACTGGCACTTGGCCACCCCGGGAACGCACATGCCGTAGGCGCCGCACGAGGTCGGCAGGTCGCACGGTTCCGATATGGCCTTGTAGTCGGAGGTCCAAGCCTTCGAGTCGTTGGTCCAGTAGTACGCGCGGAGGTTGCCGTCGTCGTCCAGCGTCATGCGCCGGAAGGCGCCGATGAGATCCTGCACGAACGTGTCGAACGAGAGCACGTCGACCTTCTCGCCGCCACCCTCGAGGTACAGACCGAAGAAGCCGCGGCCATCCACACGACCGTAGATTGGTGGCTGCGTGGCATTCTCCGGTTGGGCCCCGAGGGCCGTGTGCCGCCAGTACATCGGGGTCGTGCGGCCGCCGTAGAACTCCATGTGCAGTGCCATGTACGTTTTGGCGAGGCTCAGCGCGAAGCGGTGGTTCTTGGAGATGAGCGGCGGCGAGGACATGGTGAAGTTCTGGTCCAGGACGAGCGTGTCGGACGGGTTGTCGAAGCTCTGCCACGCCGGACCCTGCTCATCGAAGCGCCGGATAATGAGGTTAGAGGAGTTGAGGAGCGCGAAGGCGTCACCGACGACGTTGAGGGTCTGCCAAAGCACGCCGGCGTTGGAATCGGTGAGAACCAGGTGGCCGTCGAAGGCGAGGGTGGCCGGGCGCGACCAGTCCCCTACGCGGGCCGGCGTGGCTCGCCAGAGCGCGAACGAGGACGGGAGGTGGACCACGGCGAGGTCCAGGGACACCGTATCAACCCGGAGAAAGCCGAAGGCGAAGACGCCGTTGGGCGCGTACAGCACCGGCTCGAACGGCACCGCCGCGTCCGCGGAATGCGTCGCGGTGAAGCCGTTATACGTCTGCGTCACGAGCTCCTCTCCCTTGGCTCCGTCGACACGAAATACCACTGCGGATGCCAAGCACAGCGCGGCGAGGACGGCGATCGCCGGATCACCCTTGCCTTCCCTCATTGCAGAGAAAGAACGTGATAAAGGTCAAATGTTTGGGAGAGAGTAGCATATACTACATATGTGCATACGCAACATCGTGAGAAGGTCAACGGCCGGTGTGTCTGCAGGCAGTGCCTCCATTTGGTCTGGTCTTTGTCGATCTCATCACTCATGTAGCAATTAACCAATGGCAAATAACATAAAAAAAATGCAAATTGCATGGCTGAGTTTGTGGGCGAGATGAACATGCATGAGCCCAAGCTTTGCATCATCTGCAAGTTGTAAATTGCAACTAATCTACTCGCTCTGAACTGGCCAAAAGTCAACCCTCTGTTTCTGCGTTTTTTTTCTCTCTCCGTGGAATGGTTTTCTCTAGTAAACGTGGAGAAACATATGATAGTACATTAGTACTCGTTCCTGGTGGATTGCTGCTCGTTCTTACTTCCTGGGCATTAATTAAGTTAACAATAGTTAAAGATTCAGATGTCACAGTCCTTCAGTTCATCAGTCCATGTAGCTAACTTGTGAAAACTTTGATTTGTATAGCCGTTTTGAGGGATGGTATGAGAAGGTTCATGATTATTTTGTGATAAATCATTATTAATATTTATAAAGTTGAAATTCAAATTTATGAAAAATTTAGATTTTTCAGTCTAGTTTTAGTCTCTGTCGGACTGACCATGCACAGCGGTCAAACTGGCCACGCACAGCGGTTAGACTGGTTTCTTCTGAGATTTCGGCAGTGTGTTCTAAAATTTAGGTTTTTGGTTAAGGATTGGATAGATTGGTCATATGTTAGTGCATTCATGTTACATGAAATATGTTTGAATTAATGTAGGATCAAGTTGTAAGGAACATGTGCCCCGAAAATGATTTATTAGTTTTTAGATGTGCCCGAAACTTAGAGTTAACTATGGCCAATGGCGAGAATCAGGACTATGAGCATGGAGGAGCCGGGGTCTACAATGATCAAGAATACTGAGCGAGATGGTTGAGCTCAAGCGTGGCATAAGGAATGTAAGGAATGTTGAAGGAAAGATTCGAGCAACGGGTTGCACTAAGTAGCTTGGTCGGTCCAAGTGAAGCGTGATCCGGTGAACCAAAGTGTGAGAGATTTATCGATGCATGGCATGCCATTGGTGCACCTACACGTAGTAAGTATAGCGATTGCTTGCAAGGGATGGTGAAGACCGGGTCAAGGCAAGGGTATTTTGGTAGTTGGCAAAATGCCAAAAACTTCGTTTGATAAAAAATCATGACGCTTCAAGGGCGCTTGGAAAAGCAGTTTAGATTAAGGAAATGCTGAGAAGATTAAGTGGATCAAAGGCTAAAGAGTAAACTCAAGCATGCATAAGTTACACTTTGAGTGTAAAATCCGTATTGTGTGGGGGTTAACGGGCTCCCCAATTGTGTTAGTGGATAGTATTTATTAAAGTTAGATGTGCGCCATCTATTTATTGGGTTGGGGTTGAGGCTTGCATGCCAACCATTCCAACCATTCTTGACTTAGGGTTATGGTTTGAGAAGACAGAGTATTGTGTTGTGCTCTCTTTTCCTCTTCATAAAGTGGCTGTAAAATCTTCATCCTTAAGTAGCAATATAATCAACTTTATCCATCTCCCATGAAGTCTTCTTGTGTTGATTGATTTTTTCTTATTCTTGTTAGTTATTTGCATCTTCTCTCCCCTTCTTGATCTTGCTGGGTGAAAAGGACATGCGAGTGATGGAGATAACTCATGTAGATCACATCCCATCCATGTAGGTATGTGGTTTGCAAGATTTCAAAGTTGCCAGGTTCCTGCTAGATTGGAGCCCTTCTTGAGGAATCTTGGTCTAAGAGTTTCGGTTTTGTTTCGTTGGGTGATTTTGCTTGCTGTGATATGTGGGAACACATCTAGAACTATCTTGGTTGTTCTTAACCCACAAGTAAGTTGTTTATCAAGTTTTCGATATGTGCTCAGTTTTGGTACAATCTTGCTTGTTTTGCAGAAAGGTCAGAAATTTGGTCAAGATCCATGTGATCTTTGGATGGAATAAGTTCCTAAGACGCTCAGTAAGGTGTGTGTAAAGTTTGACTTCATTTGATCATAGATTTTGAAGTTTGCACCAAAAGTGGTTTAGACTCAGGCTGAGTTTCTATTCTGAAAACAAGGGAGCGATCAGACTACTCCTAGACCCGGTCAAATCAACCGCCTATCAGACCACTGGCTTGTAGCTGGTCTGTGGCCAGTCAGACCGCACCTCCAATGATGGTCAGATCGGTTAGGTGCTGATTTCGTGAAACTTTGTTGTTTTGAGTTGTTGTTTGGAGTTAAGTTCTCAAATATGACTCTGGAGTGAAATATTTCCGAATACTTGGAGGAAACTTTGAGATGGCAACATTCACCCCTCTATTATAGAAAATAGATATCACACCTGTATAGACCTAATTTCTAACACTTTTCTATTTCTTAACATAAGATACCGCACGACATTGAGCTCTGTGAACATTTATATACTACTAGGAGGGCATCAGGAGTTCGGGATCTACAAACCAACTCTGATGTTTCAACCCTAACTACATCCCGAATCTACCATGCGTGTCAAAATAAGTAGCCCTCAGATCAGTTGGCTAATTCGGTAGAGTGCATCACGTCTGTCAGTTGTTTTAGTTGGTATTTTTTAATTTAGATAACGTCAGCTCTGTAATTCAAAAACCAGATAGAAACTCGAATGGTATATATATATAAGCACAATGGTGGATCAAATCACATGTTCAAATAATATCTTCTGAATTTATACATCGGAGCAATGGAATGAAACAAGCAAACATCCCTTCTCTCACTACACAAAGGCAGCCACCAAAGGACTTCATTCGCTCAAAATTCCACACGAGTTTTCATTATTTTGTACTTTTTCTTATAAACAGACTAAAAAACCATAAACCATATACCGAAGCAAAAAAGAACAGACCAATCAGCGTACCAAGGCTTCCCCGTGTGGGTGTAGAGGAGCTCGTCTAAAGAATGGCCGTTGAATGCTTGGTATCCTCAACGCCGTCTGCCGCCTTGGCATCGCCGGATTCGGCCATGGCGGTTGAACCTTGGGGAGGATGATCACTCACGATGACTTATGACATGGAATACATATGCCTTTCTGATAGCCAAGCTTGCCGACTCGGGCATGGTCACGTTCCTATTCCGAATTAGAGTCGGACACGGATACATTAATAATGGATTATTGGGTCTACCTCTGTGGGTTATTGGGCCAAGCGTGGAGACAGTACCAAGTAGGGCCGTTCGAGCGATTCTTCTGCCAGGCCGAATTGTTATGGCCCTGTCAGTATTTAGTATTTCGACTAGTTGACCATCAAGGTCGCAGCGACTCACGTCCTTTTGTAGGATATGCTACGTCTAAGCATCTAGCCCATGGCCCACTTTTCTAGCCCATCGCTGCTGATGGTTTTTTTTCTACGTTTGATGATTTTTATTTGTACTTTTTGATATGACGATGGATGATAGAAGTGTCGACGGAGATAGTGTACATATTTTTAAGTTCAAAAACCCGTTTGGCTAAACGAAATAGTAAAAAATAAATCAGAAGTCAGAAACACAAATCCAAACAAGCAAGGCCAGTCCACTGTGTCTTTTGACCTTTGCACTCTCATTAGGACACGGTGCTGCTGTTCGGAAGTCTCCCGGCAGCAATACAAGCAAACAATGTGCCGCGGCAACACAAACAAACAAGAGAAATCGTACATGGAAAACGCGATCAACTTCTGCAACTGTAACCCTAACCGAGGTCTTACTATGCCTTCGGCACATCAAGGTCGCAGCAACGCGTGGCGGCAGAGCGGGCAAAGCCGGCTAAGCGCCAACCACCTGGCGAGGCAGCTCTGGTGGAACGTATGCCTCCGCGAGCAGGGCATCACGCTGATACCGTCGTCTACCTCGTAGTCCTCTGTGCAGATGACGCATCCCCTGTCCTCCCTCGACCCGTCGTACTTTCGCTTCTCGAGGTCGGCGATGGCCGCGTCGGTGGCAGGGACGCCTCCGAAGCCGCCGTTCGGGTACGCCTCCAAAGCCGCCGTTCGGACAGGGATGGGGAAGGGATGGACTCGTCGGACAGGCAAGCCGTGTAGGACGACGACCGGTAGGACAGGCCGCGGCAGGGCAAATCGTTCTTCGTCGGCGCCGAGGTCGAAACCCTCCGCCTCTTGAAGGCGCGAGACGTCTCCCGACTCTTGCTGCCAACCGAACGGGGCTAGAGAACCGTAAACATCGCCGGCGCCGCCGGTGAGTACGTGGTAAGAATCTGCTGCCCCCCCTGCCTCCTCAATCGGAATGAAATCTTCGCGCTCGTCACGCCGGACATGGACCGCCATGTACAAAGCTGAATCCGGGGGAAGGATCGATGCTTAGATCGATGAGCTGCTGATGAGTTGTTGTGTGTAGCTAATTAACCTGGCTAACAGGTGATCGATCGATCGGCGGCATATAGCGAAGCCTATGCTGTGCGTGGCGAGCTGCACCAATAATAATCAATCCTGCTCGGACTCGGATCCGATTCCGAATAGGATTCGGTCGGTCCATCTGGCTGGATAAGCTTCCTTTAATTTGCATTCACAGCAGGCGATCGAGGTGGATATGGTCGAGCCGGCATGCAGTTAATATTACAATGGAACGCTGCAAGCGAAACCTGCCGACTTGTAGAAGCAAGGGCCGGTGGTTTAACCGATTAAGGTAGATACCAATCCTACCAAACATAGATCAAACCAACAGGGCTGTTCCTGAGTTTTTTTGGACCTAGGTCGAGTACTAATACGGAGGCCTAATCCACTGTCTCAAAATATCTATATATATTTCTATATACGTATATATAGTCTTATAAATACACATCGATTAAGAAGATAATATTCAATGCACTAAAATAATTTATATAGAATATCTTAAAGTTCATAAAATGGACAAATGTAATAATAAATTACTTACTTGAGGCCTATATAAATTTGGGGCCTAGGGCGGTGGCACACCCTGCCTACCCCCAGGGCCGGCTCTGCAAACCAACAGTCACGAACAAAGTGAAGGTCAATCTCAACATGTTTGGTGCGCTGATGGTGCACTGGATTAGTCAAGAGATATACCGCATTGACATTGTCACAATAAACAAGTGTAGCACGCTGCAGAGGACAATGAAGCTCCAGAAGGAGTTGGCGCAACCAGCAGGTTTCAGCAACAACATTTGCATCAGCGCAATATTCAGCCTCAGCACTGGAGCGAGATACCGCACCTCCACCAACAGCACCATCAACATCACCGCTACAGACCAACCCAGACACTACATCACTAGCACTTGCACTGGAACTAGGCATGCCAGATAATTCCGTCCGCTCCACGAACTGAACATACACCATCGATCTGACATATATTGCAGCAACAAGGTTGCACATAACCTGCATGTAATTGGCCCATGACGCGTCACTTGTTACCTTCAGAAGTTGCCAAAAGGACTCCCCTACACCACCCACCACTGAGGCATACAACGCGTCGATGTGTAGCTTGTTCTTTGCAATGTCGTGATCGAACATGGAACAGACGCACTTCCTTAGCTCTGAGAGGCCCATGTCCTTCAGACCGGGTGCCCGAATCATGGTCCGATCACAATTTGATAGGTCTACCCGTACGATCCGTCACATACGAGATGACCCCTGTAAAACCTGAACAGATTCTGAATGTCCGACATGGCGTACCTAAAACAGGTATACAACAGGTCCAGTTAGTACACTATACACATTAATTGTATCATGTAACACCTGCTATCGTACGTAAAGTGAGATTTGTGTTGTTGTACTTCATCATCTTAGCGCACTAGTAGCTACAGATTCAAATGGTACCACTACTGGATCATATGCCACTAGCCAACAACTTCTCGCTAAGTTTCCACATATTAAGGAAACATCCAACCTATTTGGTCCACGATTACCGCATATTTCATCAAATATGAAAAACATTTATTAAATGTTGTACATTCGTCAGAAATCGCATAATTGCAAAAATAGTGATTTCAATATTAACTATATTCCCCAAAGTCTAAACCATTTTTACTTTCACATTTTCAACTCAAATATAAGATTTAACCCCTCATACAAACTAACATAAAAAATTTCCCAGGGCAAATTGGCTAAGCCAAAAATACTAAAATTATTTTCTTGGATCATTGGGGTAGTGTATAACTCAAATATAAAATTTCATGAATTTACCCTTCCATTTCATCCATTTTGAAAATCAACTCCAAAATCATCCTATTTGTGCTATTTTTTAAACCGGGACAAATTCACTATACAAAAAAGTAAAATCAAAATTTTCTGGCCTATGTGACATATTAGGTGCATGTGAAAAATTTTTCAGAATTTTTAGACCTTCTTTAGTCTCTGCTTGTAAATAATACCCTTTATTAGCATTTACATTGCAAATATGAAAATTTTCTTTGAACATACCTCCAAATATTCTTCCAAGCTCGCTGACATATTAAACAACAACTCTATAAATTTTCATAATTTTTGAAGGTTTGTTTGCTATTTTAAATAAATCAGGTCTTTCGTCTTTTCGTACAGACATTTTGGTCATTTTTAAATAATTTATCTTTATTAAATGATGATAATTTCGAAAAAAAATCACAAAAAGGCAGAAATAGTGATTTCAAAATTACTTACATTTCCTGAAATCTAAACCATCTTTATTATCATATTTTCATCACAATTATCGAAGTTTACCCCTTCGTCCAAACTAACCTAAAAATTTCAGAGTCCAGCATTGAGTTGAACTATTGTGCTCTACTTTTACTATTGCTAAACTATGCATAACTAAGCATACGACACATGTACCACCCTAAAATTTAAAAATTACTCATAACGGTACTGCATAATATTTTTAAGCAGACAACAACAATGATATTTAATTTTGAACATGAAGGTAATGCGACGATTGGACATTTACTAAAATCTGCACAAATCACAAAAATCTGACCAAAATATGCATGTCTAACAGTTTCTGCAAAACAACATATAAAATACTAAGTATAATAAGTATTTCCAAATACAAAAATTATGCAATCTTGTTCCCATGGAAACAAAATTACCTACACATAAGCAACGATATTCACATAATTACCGTCACTAATAACGCTTTAGCAACACTAACAACGCAGCTTTTTCGACGTCAACTAAGGGCAATGGCCAACTACACAAGGCTACCTATCACATTTTTCTACTAAGAAGCCAGCGTTTTTCTAATTAAATGCTAATCACAGTGCTAAAACTACAGTCACAGATCAATGAAAAGTACCTCCTCTTGATGCTCGCAAGTCGATCTGCAACTTTCACAACAACGCAAACTTCAAATTCCAAATCACGAACGACTCAAAATTCCTAGGGTTTCACAGCCTTCATTTCTCCCTTCTCTCCTCTCTGGCTCTCTCGTTGGTACCTCACGAGAAATACTCGCCTTCTAAATGGGCTATCAACTTAGATGGACCTCAGGCCATTTTATGGTAGAGCAGCGCCAAGTGCAGCCCAACCGCGCGACCTCCCTCTTGTGCGCAGCACAACCACGCCACCTCCCTCACGCGCATCCCAACCACGTGAAGGGGCAGAACCGGCAATTCCCACGGGAGGGGGCCAAATGCGGCATTTCTAAGCCGCTGGGGGCCAACATGGCCGGAAATTCCAATAAGAAATTAAGATCAACATCAAGGCAAAAGATTGTCGCCATGCTTACACATGAGAATTACATGAAGAAGAACGCACAACTCACAACAGTGACAAAATTGTTTGGTGACAGGTAGAGCCATGGATGGTGGTTAAATCTGAGTCACCGTAATTGGCTGATAAGTAAGACTAATTCTGCTGAGAGGATTCCAGAGTTTTGAGAAATTCAGGCACCACCTGGCCACAGTTTGCAAGAACCTCAGCCAAGGGTTTTGCAAGAGGAGCATCAGTCTTAGAGAAGATACTGTGAACCTCCCCCGCGACCGCATGACGAGCTGCCCCTGTGAGGATTTCAACATATTCTTCGACTGAAGGAGGCAAGTCCACGACCAACACAATCTCAAATTCCTCAACGTCTGTCATTGCCATGCTCTCCCGGTCTTTCACAAGGACATTCATCAGCCCCACACTGCACAAATACAGAGGAATGTAAGTCGTCAATGAAATCTCACAAAAGCTACACGTTGGAATGGTTCACTGCACCTGCTGCATATGGTAAAAGAGTTGCCGTGTGAATCATCAGTCACTGTGCAATTTTCCAGTTTAAGGGATGATGATAGGTTCTGTGCTTCATGATCATTTGCAGCCACTAGCAGAACCTTTGCTGTCTTTCTAGCATGATTATTTAAGACATGCTCAAGAATTTCCCTGACCTGAAATAGAAAGAGCTCATCAGTGTGCTTGAATAATCACCTAAGCATTTTGAAGTTTGAACAATTGCTGATCAAAATCTATCAGCCATGAAATCAGGACAGGCATATAAGTAGTTATCTAGCAGGGTGCAGGGTCCAAATGCCTATTCAGGTTATTATTGTCCGAGTACATCTATTGCTTGACAACCTATACAACACAACCTCCAGTAAAGGAACTTTCTTACTTTATGTGCGGCCACTTCAGTGAATAATGAGCATAATGCCTAAAGTCATGCAACCAAAAAGAGGAAGATAGGAAAGTAAGAAATAAATGGGACATCTCTGCACACTCCAAGTACCTTTGATGTCTTCTTCTCCACTGACGGACAGAAGTGTACATATTGTGCTACAAAAGCACTTCGAGAAGTAATGGAATCATTGATAGTGAGCTTTATAATTCTTCCACGGAGTAGATTTCTTGCCACTGTAGCGGCACTTTGGTCAAATGGATCGCTGAAGACAGTTATCTGAGGATCGGTCAATATGGCGTCTCTAATAGAAGAAAGTTTATCGCTGATATTAAGGTCCATGAAATATTTTAGACCGTCAATGACCTGTTAAATGAAGTTGTCATCTTTAGATGAAACTTGATGATATGATAATTAAATTACCGAAAATTTTGGGAGTTAAAATGGTCATATAATTAAGCATATCAGGAGTTAAGACTATACATCTTCCTAAAACTACTCAAAAGCAAAGTGAAATACAGAAATTACATAGAGAATAGAGCAAAAGGATGATAAGCACAAGTGAACTGATATGGTTCATCATCAATACAACTCCAATTGCCACATTCACTCACCAGCATTGATACACTCGATATGTCAATCGCCTTTAATGAAATGAGTTCAAGAAGCCTCTCAGGGGTAGATATAAGAAACTCCGGCTCACAACTATTTAGTCTGGTAGAGAAATCGAGACAAAATGAATTAACGCTGAACATATCAAATGCAATTTGATATCCATAGGCACTGCGCGCACAGATAACAAATTCACATTCAATAGAGGATGCTAATGATTGAAGAAAACATACCCAGACATCTGGTGTTCAATGGAAGCGCCAGGATGCAAGCTTATTGAATGGATTCCAAGAGACTTTAGCGGTTTGCATATCGAACGCACCTGCTCAAGCAAGCAATGAAGCAATACCAAATTAATCACAAGATCAATTAACATTTTGTTCATACCTCCTAGTACTACAAAACATTCCTACACAAAGAACAGGGTAGAAAGAGCAAAATGTTAGAACTAACTTGCACGGCCTTTTCCTGGGAAGGTACGAGGTACAGTAAGAAGGGGCAAGAGACGACCACTCCAAGCTTCTCCTTCCTGGCGACGATGTCGCAGGCGGTGGAGACTAGCCATGCCGTCTGCTCCCGGGCGGCGTAATCGCCGCTGGTGTCCAGCACGTCCGAGGGCGATGCCACCGAGCAGCACTTCCAGAGCTCTACCCCCCAGGAACCGTTGTCGTGGATGCCGCCGCCGTCCTCGGAAGCCACCGCGTCCCGGATTGCGTTGAGACAGACCACCAAGAACTTTGACGGCCGGTCATACTCCACGCGGTCCTTCTCCTTCTCCGTCTTCCGCTCAGGTATAGCCTTGGACTTGGATTTCGCCCCGGCCCTCTCCGGCGGCTGCTTCTTGGCGTTGTTCGAGTCCTTCTTCTTCCTCCTGGGGTCGTCCTCGGAGGCAGCGGTGTCTCCGGTCGGCTCGTCGCTCTTGTGCTTCTTGCCGTGGCGGTCGTTGAAAGGGTCGTCGGGGGTGGGGAGGGAGAAGCACATGCCCTCGCACATGCGTCGCTTGCCGGACTTGCGGCGGCTCTTGGAGGCGATGATGGCGGCGACGCGCGCGGAGACGGCGTTCTCGCTGTTGCGCAGGCGCTTTCGCCGCACCCTGCTGCGCTTCCGCGCCACCGCGTCGTCGCCCTTCGCCATCGGCTGCGTGCTTGTCCGCTCCGGGAGGTAAACGGCAGCCGCCGCCAACGAGCATGCAGTCCACTCGTGCCAAAACCTAACAAAATCCCCACTCTTACAGACAGGGCCGACGAAATTGACATTATGACCATGCGTGGAAGTTGGACGAAGCCCAGAGGGGCTGTCTTGGGCTGAATTAATTTTTCAGCCCAATACTACTCAGTTTACGTCGAGGCGCGGTCGTAAAGACCCATTAAGCAGTCGGCAAGCCCAATATATGGTTGCAGCCCGAAGCGTGGTGGATCGCAGAAGCCCAATATGCCCTTTTTTTTTCCTATGGCTTATGGTTTCTCTTAGAGTCGTAATAAATGGAATGATTTTTTAAAGCGAATTCTTCTAATAGCTTTCTAAGTCTAAAATTATGTGTGTCATACGTATCAGCGTCTCCGCTATCAGTAGAGACAAGTGTAGGACCGATGCCGATGATTAGAGGGAGTTCAAGTGTAGGACCGCTTGCAACCAGTCTGACAATCGGGTTGATGCCGGTCTGATTGCTGCCTGTTCGGACCTTTGGACCAGGGCCGGTTTGACCGATCCCCTATTCCTTATCTGAAATCCTCTCGGGACAAAAGCTTAAATCTCAAGAACCTCCTTACCTCGAGGCTCACTCTCCTCCTCAAACTCCTAGTCCAAGTCACTCAAGTCGAGTTGCTCAAGAGCAAACAGAACACGGTGAACTACCTTACGATAACTATGCTTCTTCTTGGCATCCCAGAGTGGTGAGCGCTTGTGGTACTCCTTCTCCTCCTTCACCTCTTTGCCCTTGAGCTTGGGGCAATTGGCTCAAATATGGCTGAGCTCTCCACACTTAAAACACCAGATTGGATCTCCCCATTCACCTCTATTTCTTAATCTCACATTGTTTAAGGCTCTAGTGCACTTAGTGGATAAGAGAACTAGGTCATCATCATAGAACTACTCAAGCTGATCGTCATTCATATCATGTAGAGTAGCCAAGGAGAAATCAGAAGGAACAAATGCATCTGAGCCAGAAGAAGGGCTCTTAGTGGAATCAGTCACAAGTGTCGTTGACTGCGACTTGTCCTTGTGAGAGAGCAAGTTAATCTCATGAGTCTTCAACCTTGAATAAAGTTTATCCAAAGTGAGCTACTCATAATAGTAGTATCATTGATGGAAGTGGCTTTCAGTTTGAAGGAAAGGTGCACCAAAACAGAGCCAAAACCCTAAACCGTGAATACAATTTGCTCATGGTTAGATGGTGGCCAAAATGGCTTTAGATATGTTCCCAGATATCCCAGCAAGCAAGAACATGAAAGAAATCACGTCAAACACCCTCGGATAAAGAAATCACACCTTGAGGCCAAATCAAGCAAAAATGGATTTTCTCATGAATCTTGCTATCAAAATAGCTAGATGGGTGGAGATTGATTCCCAAGGATTATTTTCATCTCTTACACGTCGTTGGCACAGCAAGATCACAAGGAGAAAAGAGGAGAGATCAAAACCAACCAAAAGTCAAGCACATCAACAAAAACACAAGAGGGACTCGAGAGTTGCACAAAGATTGATGTATTGATAACTTGATAAGGTAGGTTTTACAATCACTCCATATTGGAGGACAAAGAGCATCAAAAGTACTCACTCTCAAACCCTAACCCTAAACCAAGAAAAGAGAGCACAAGAGATGGGTTGGATGGTTAACCTTACATGTCTCCATCCCGACCCTCTTTTATAGATGGACAGCCAGCCACCTACACCCCTTAATGGATCCTATCCACTATTACAATGGGAAATCCGTTAACCCCATATACACGGGTTTTACTCTCACAAGTTCACTTATACACGCTTTTCAAAGTGCATAAGTGTGCATTCGTTAAATCCTTAGCTTTGATATGTCTTGATCAACCCAGCTCCACCTTGACCTAAACCACTCTCCAATGCATCGCCCATACGCCACGGTTTTGATCCAAGATGGTTTCTAGTATTTGGTTAAACTACCAAAAAACCCTTTCTTGATCCGGTCATCACCAACCACTACAAGCAATCGCTATACTTGCCACGTGTAGGTGCACTATTAGTTTGTCATGTGCCGCTAAGTACTTCCGTTTCGGTTCCATCAAACAACGGCTCATTTGGCCCGTGCAAGCCACATGGCGCCATCCTGCCATTCAAACTCGCCTTCAATATTTCCCGCCTTTATCGTGCCATGCTTGGGTTCACCGTCTCACCTAGCATCCTTGATCGTTCTAGGCTTCAACTCCTCATGAGCATAGCATCGATCATCGTCGTTGACCACAGTTGACTCCAAACGACCCTGCACATCCAAAGATAAAGAAATCGTTTCCAGGTACAAGTTCTTCACAACTTGACCTACATTAGCCAAGATATGCATCATGTAACCTTAAGCCAATGATCCAGGTCATTCAAGCTCAATCCATTACTCAATTCCCTAAAACCCTGTTTTTCTAGGAAAATCGGAAGTACCGCGCTTAACACACCGGTACTTCCGCCTTGTGGTACTACCGCTTCCCAAAGTTGTACTTTCACACGTTGAAAACCTCACTTGGAGCTCTCTGAAAAAAAATGTATCGCAACTCAACACGGTACTTCCGCACAAACAGAACTACCGCACTTATACCTGCGGTACTTCCGATTTTTCTGACACTTCTAGAAGACAGCCCAAATCATATACAATCTTTGCAAAACCATTTTACCATGCCACAAACATTACAATGGTTTATCATAACATTAAACAAGACTTCTCATATGGTCCTTCAAAGACGATCAGAACAATCCGATCAGTGAAGATGTCAGGACCATCGGATCATCATCGAAAATGTTTGGACCGTCCGATCTTCTGCCAATGTGATGAGGGATCAAGCCGCGACAGGGGAGTTTTATCAAGGAGGCGCGCAGGTGGATTATTCGGTGGAGGAGTCTAGAAAGCGAGTGAAGGTGGCCAAAGCTCAAGGCGATGCTTTTGCTTATGCTTCTCGTTGTACTTCTGACTTCTTATAAACACTATATACTAATACGAATTTGTGGTTTTTGAAAGCAATTTCTTCGATTATCTCACTATCATCTCGTTCTGGAAATAAAACAGATGGTTACGGGTGTATCACCCGCCAAATCTTCGCACTCCTGTCACATACATATAACTCTCTTTTACTTTTTGCATCGTTCGTCCTCTCCTTCTAAATATCGTTTCTTTTAATCATTACTATTTATTTTCAGTCAAAAATCATAAATCACATCAAAAAATCATCAGTAAAAATCAATATGAAAGCCCAAAATCTACACGACGGCTAGATACGTACCGCCACGTCATGCGCTCGTGGAACGACACGTGTTAATTAGCCATTCGGCGTATCCATCCAAGTGTAAGTACGTGTGACTACTGCTGAAAGCGTCCTGGTGAAATCCGCCGTTGCAGCAATCTGCAGTACGGAGCACCAAGCATTGGTGAATCTGGCACGGTGAGCGCGGAGCGCTTGTCAGAGCTCTGCTGCGTTTTCATTAATCCAACCATGTGGTACAGTAATCCAAGCTCCATCAATACAGCCAGCTTGCACTACGATACAGTACAGGGCATGTCGTGCAGAGTTACAGATGCATCTGACATCTATCGATAGATCATATGGCGAGACACCAGAATCCTTGATAAACACATGGTTGTCAGCTAAGATGAATAGAACAGGCTAGGGATCTGATCTTTTTCTCTACAACTGACAGTTTTAATTTTTGTTATAGTACCTAACTTTTAAACGAAGTATTTTCTCAAGATAAGATCTACAAATTAAACGATCTGCATGTTAAAAACTCAACATCTGTACCAGCCAAAATGGCAAGTGAGTATCTGTCTCTCCGTAATCTATACCATAAACTGCCAAAAGTCATAAACCGCAGCTGCGCCAAACAGGCCCTACACAGGCACACAGCACGACCAAACATACACAGACTGAAGCCACAGTAATAATGGAGCAGAAGTAGCCGCCAAAGTAACGGCAAATGTCACAACGAATAGTCCAAACAAATCGAGACATCTCCTAAAGATCATCAGATTACAGCATCTATCCCATACTATCAGATTCAGATCCTGACTAAAATGTCCTTACTCTAGCTTAGTTTCTCCCCCAATTAACGCTACAGACCTAGCTGGTGGTGGCATACGGCCAGTTGTTGCCATGCCACACAAAATGTGTCAGGGATGAGGCCACAAAAAATGACAGCCAATCCTACTCCTGAGGAGCTAAGCAGACGTTGATATCAGGTGAAGGCCTGTGCTGCCCCATGGACTGCGAGCTGACAGGCCAACCGACCACCGTGAAACCTGTGGAGTTCGAGTTCAGGTTCATGCCGCTGCTTGCACTGTGCTCCACATTGCCATGGGCTTGCAGGGGTGCGGCGGATACCGGCGGTGCATGGCAGCCGTTGCCAGGAGCTGCCTGAGAAATGGGCATTGCAGCTGTGAGCACCGGGGGAGGAGCGGCAGGCGCTGGCAGTGCCGGAGCAGCAGATGATTGTTGCTGCAGGCCCATCCTCCTCTGATGCTGCTTCAGGCTGTTGGGCAGGAAGCTCCCCACAACCACCTGTCCACAAGGTTTGTGTTAGAGAACAAAAGAAAAGATGGGTACAAAGTTTGTCATCCATACACGATACATCACAGATTCTAATGAACCAACAAGAGATCAACGCTTTCTGTTTTGATGACTTAAGTGTGATATGTATGTGGTGATTTGGCACGGGTTGTTCAGAAATCAGAAGGTTTATACCTGAATAGGACTGGCAGCACACAGCATGCCAGCCACTACACCACCAACTACACGGCCATCAGGGCCAGCAAGTGAGACACTGAGGCCACCGGTCCTCCTTCGACCGCCTTCCTCGGCGATTGTAAAGGAGCCAGTCAATTGCAGAATCTCAAAACAACCCTGAAAATCAGATGCACAAATAATGGCAACTTAAGAGTTTAAAACTGAGCTGCATAAACACAATCGTGTATCCTGGCTGATATATATGATAGCTTCTTTAAAAAAAAATCACATGTCAATATTCCACTGACGGGTTCCTGAGCTTCACTTACAATTTTCGGACTTATATGGCTATGCTAGTAACACTAGCGGAGCCAAGATTTGGTTATACCCCGGGCTCAGTGGTGGAATGATCTAGACTATCTGGGCTAGCCTATAAAAATATTACCCAGGCTACACTGAATTTACTCGGACTGTAAACTAGATATTTTTCCACACCCCAGGCTAAAGCCTACCATGCCCGAGGTGTGGCTCCGCCCCTAGTAACACAGACCGCCCAAAATCAATCTGACCTATAATGGACACAAAAAAAATTGGGAAAGGAAAGTCTTTTTCAACAGAGTAGGCCTACCACCTGTGAATCTGTGATATAGAGTAGCAATGGATTCTACAAAAACTGACATAAGGTGGCTGAGAATTTGCGACCATTGAGACAGAATAGATCAAACTATGAAAAATACCCTTTTAAAAAAAACTTAGGCAGGAAAGATCATTTGTTTTTATTTAGATAGTCATTTGTTAAGGTGTCCTATAAGCAATACTAGAACTCAGTACACCAAACTGGTCCAGAGTAGCCAGGACTGACAGACTTAGTACACCCCTGAAGCGATTCACAATACCTAGCATCACAGTAACTCACAACATTACAACGAGAATGGTAAGATACAAACAGTAAGCTCTTACATCGATTCCATACCTCATAGGTGAAGACGCTACCGGATGAACCCGGCTGATTCAGTGCTACATTGGAGATGGTCCCATTAGCAGAGAGGATGCAAACCGATCTTGGACCCTTCTGGGAGAAGGACATGATGCGCGCCGCCACATCCTACCAGCAAATTGAACAAGAACACTCAGTGTTTCACAGAGTGCCACAAAGCATTCATCACCAGATCACAAATGCCAAACCAATGAGCTCGATGTGAAGGAAACTTAAGGCTATGATGCCATAGATGGCTCACCTCACCAGCAGCAACTATGATGACATGCGGTGTGAAGCTCCCTCCAGCTGACAGCGCATACCATTCCCCTTCACAAGTATTGGAGAATACCAATCAGGCAAACAATTGTACATTTCTGAATAACTACACTACAAGATGGGAAACCTTGATTACAGCTAATCTATATGAAATCAACCAAATCATGCCAAAGATTAGGTCAATTAGTTAGCCCACCTAGGAAAATCCCCAAGAATGCATACACAAGTAAGGTTGGTAGGAATAAAGGGGAAAACATAATAATCAGTTTAATAGCATAGGAGATGAATGCGACAATATAAGAACAGCAGAACTGTGCTAACGGATATTGACTGGGACGACCTGACTGGACCCCATTCTAGCAATGAAACAGAAATCCACAAGCGGAGCAAACATAGCAAGAAACTGATCAGCAAAAATGGAAACTTTGGGTTGCTCAAGGAGAAAAAAAGAGAGGAAACTTTGCATTTCAGAGCAAACTGACCTAGAGTGGCTAGGATCTGGCGTCTCCCGGAACCGCGAGGCCGCCCCCTACGGCGTCCGGAGCTCAGGTTGGCATGCTCACTGTGCCCCGCCAGCATGCCGTTGTCCCCTGCGGCCTCACTCGGCTTCTCACCGCCCAAACTCCATGCAGGCGGCGTTGCGGTGGCATCCCCTCCATGGCCAGCCGCAGCCGGTGGCGGGGACGGTGTGGGGGACGCCGACGGCGAGGAGGGAGAGGACTGGTACTCATTTGCCGCTTCTTGCGCTTCTGTCATGGACACATCTGCTCTGAACAGACCAAGACCGGCTTCATGGCCACCTGCCACTGCAATGCCCTCCCTCCCTTCCATGTAGCATGCGAGAAGAGCTCTTCTTGCTTGGTTAATCGATGCCTGTGTTTCTTGGTTTTTGCTTGGTTGGACTCAAACGAAGACGAAGACAGAAGAGAAGACACCCACTCTCGTTTTGCTTACCCTCTGTAGCTGGTTGTAAAGTCACTGGGGAAAAGATTTTAACGATGGGAAAATGACAGAAATAAATAAAAAAAAAAGAGTTTGGGGGGACTGCGCAAGAATGGCGGGTTCCTGCTCTCTGCAACTCTCTCTCTCCTTTGACCAACCAGCTGATTGGTTGGACTGCAAGTGTAGCTACTGGAGTACTTCCATTTTTATTGAACAATAAAAATAGGGAGTAAGACAAATGATGTCTTCTGAATAACGGGATATGATAAATGAAAACAAGGATGTGAAACAGATCTGACTAGAAAACAGTTAGAACTGTAGTGACCTAATTGATTTAACAGCTACCACTACTTCAAAATATAAAAGATTTTACTCATGGAAATATACCATATATTTTCATAAGCATGATAACTCAGGTTTGCATCTGCTATGCTTGTCCTTTATGCCTTTTCTTCCTTGTTTTTTTCTCCTATTTTTTCATCTGATAATTTTTTTAAAAAATAGTAAGTGTAAAAGCAATCACATCGGGGGGTGCGCCCTACAGTTCATTACTTGGAGCAGTACAACTATTACTGCCGCTGATACCTAGAAGTAATACTAAAGCATTTCATTTTCATATACTCATGGAGTGCAGCTTTCCCTATGTTCCTCTTCTTTTGAATTTTCAGACTCGCATGAGAGGATGCGAGAGGCATCAACATAGATTCCTGTTTGCTTCCTCTCCTTTTCTCCTACAGTTTCAAGAAAACTTAAGGCTCCGTTTTAAACACAAGAATTTTGAGCAATTACACAGTCAGGAATTCGATTCTTACAAAATCATTAAAAAATTTCGTGCTCCAAATACTTAAGAAGATTGTAGGACTAATTAATGTTGGCCCAGATAATTACGACCACTCAGCTAGTTACGATCACGCTGATGCTTACGACCACTCAGCTGGTTACGACCACGCCTCCGCTGCGTTGCACGTTCTCATAACCGAGTTACGACCACTCTGATTTACGAGTATTCGTGACTTCGACTGCAAACCCCAGCGCCTTCGACCACGATCACCTCGGCCTATGAGTATTCTCGATTCTCGATAACTTCGAGTACGCCAAGCACTCGTATTGCGCATCTCTTCTGCTCCTCACGTCTTCGAGTATTGCTGCGACAACACGAAAACAAGCCGAAAACACAAATAAATATTCCGGGGCACAAAAGCACTCCGTTTTTATGTATTACCTCTTCCCCTCGGTACACTTTCGATCACAGCCGATTGCCCTTCTCAATCTCTTTTGATCGCTCGCGTTTTTCTTTTCTTGCTCTTCTTACTTACAAGCCTATCTCTCCTCTGCTTTAATACTCATCGCCCTTCTCGATCTCTTGTGAATTCAACTCAGACCCCAGCGCCTCCGATCACGATCACCTCCGCCTACGAATACTATCGGTTCTCGATAACTTCGAGTACGCCAAGCACTCGTATTGCGCAGCTTCTCTGCTCCTCAGTTTTCGAGTATTACAGTGACAATACGAAAACAAACCGAGAACACAAGTCGATATTCTGGGGCGCAAAGCACTTCGCTTTTCTGTATTACTTCTTCTCCTAGGTACACATCGGATCACAACTGATCGTCCTTCCCGATCTCTTCTGATCGCTCGTGTTTTTCTCTTACAAGCCTATCTGCTTTTGTACTCATACAACCTGAACTGAATACGGACTCGAAGTACTACTAAAAACTCAGCTACCACTCGTACACGAGTCAACTTCTACTCATGTATATATATATACACACACAATAGACTCATACGTACTAAACAATATTACTAAGCTAACAGTTAATACTACAGGGCAATCTCCAAATACTCCAGTACATCAATAGTACATTAACAGGTGTAGAACTGCTCCTAACATAAGAACAGCAAATGACAAAACCAAACCTGTTTCAGCAAATGGCAAAACCGAGCCTGTTTCGTTCAGCAAACCTGCACAGCTGTCCAATGGGGGGGATAAGACCGAAAGCAGCAAAGCTTCGCCCTTTCGGGAAATCTGTACCCGGAGTTTATTCAAAGTGTAAACTAAAAAAAAAAGCCCAGTCAAATCCATGATGTGCTGTAACTGTTAAAGGCTGAGATCCTCGTTGTTATAAAACTAATAAGTAGGTCTGATTAAATAAGGCCAACGGTGCTATGCTATCCATTTTAATATCCCCGATGTGAAAAGAAACTACTAATTGCTACTACTGGGATGATCCTGTTGAAATATAAGTGAATTGTCTAACTTTTTTTATCAACTTAAGTTTTTGAATAAATTGGCTGGTGTATGAAATTTAATATGGTATCAGAACCAAAAGGTCCCAAGTTTAAGACCTGGCTAACGCAATTAAAAAAATTAATTGCAGTTCACTTCTGTTTCATGTATTAGGTTTAAGAGAGCCTACACGTAAGAGAGAGCATTGAAATATAAGTAATTGTCCATCTTTCTTTATCAGCTTAAATTTTTAAGTGAACTGATTGATGCATGAAACTCAATAGACCCAACCATAAAGAAAACATTGGAAGCACCAGGCGACCAGAAATGCAGAAACAAAATAACGAGGAATCAAGAGAAAAATAAATAGAAATGTGCAGGGCAGTCCTATACAGAGTACTAATGTCCAGGATAGAAACGAGAGCAGGAGAGAGGGAGCTTCCCTTGCCTCGGAAACAGAAAGCTTACGGTGTGTACAGCTGTAACTCTGAAGCTGTACGGCAGCTGGGGCAAATTTTCTGAAGCATCCACTGCAAAAGATGCAATGTATGAGCTGCGGATCAAAAGATATATACGCAACTTACTAGTAACAGCTATTGCATTTCAGATACCAGTGGGCATGTTCTTTTTAGTTTTTAAAAATTATTTTTTTATTTTTCTATAATAACTAGTTTTTAAATAAAATATCTTTTTAAGATAGAGTCTACTAGTTAATTGTAGTACATACTATACCGACTTTATTTATATCAGTAAAAACTGCATGTGAGTTTCTGTTACTCTATAATCTCTCACACGAACAACCTAAAAACCGCAAGTTTTACCTAAAAAATCATAAATTTCAGCCAAAAAAACATACCCACTGAAACAAGCACAAGCAATTCAGAATGTGCGTACTGCTTACAACTTAGAAAGAAGCAGCATTACTCCGGTCACTTTACAGAATGTTTGTTTGCCTCTTTTTTTTCACATCAAAAGGAACAATCCTACTATATGCCACTTGCTATTCTTTCTTACTTTTTGGAATACTCAACATTTGGAAAATGGTTTCAAAAACAGTTTTCCAGAGGAGCATGGCTAGCTGTTGGTGATTGCTGAACTAATTGGAGTCATAAATATAACTCTTCTCATGGTGGTTGGTGATTGCTGTACTACAGCTACAGTAAAAGAAAGTAAGGAAGACTCGAAAGATTTTAACTTCCAAGTTCTGCATGTCTGTTACTGCATAAGAATGAAAAAAATTGGAACCATGTTTGTCTCTTGAAAGGACTGACTGTAACAAAATTTCAGATTAACCTTAAGCTAGCTTGTTAGCAAAAGGCATTACATGGTCTTGTTATGGTGTGGCCTTCGGTGTAGAGAGAAGGGAGGAAGAAGACGATAATTTTTTGATGGGCAATCTTTCCTTAAGTATTACTAGGGCTAAAAAATAGTGGTTTATAACTGAAATTGTATTGTACTTTACTGAAATTATACTATAGTTGAATATAGCTTATTTGGTATAATTAAATTTAAAAAAAATTAAAAATAGAAAACATATGTTAGCTCATTACAGATAATATAAACGAATTTGAAAAAAGAGTTGGCAAAAAAGCTCAAAAAAGCCAAAAAAACCAGAAAAATACGAAATTTATAAATAGTGAAAAATAAATCAGAAATTAGAAGCTTAAACCGAAATAAAGAGGGCCTAAATATTCTCAAATAACAAACTAATAAATATTCTCAAATAACAAACTAACTTATCTGGTGCCCTTTGACTAACCGCGCCAAGGCCGTGCGCTGGTGCTGCCACCGCTAACTCCTGGCTTATTAGGCCGCCGCTTGTACGTTTTGCCATAAAACGCGTCCACAACAGGTCTTGAAAAAGAAGCAAGATTCCATTCTGAATAATCATTTGAATGCTCATCATACACAGCCTCCCATGATCATAATTCGCAAGAAATTAAAAATCTCACAGGAAAAGGGTCCCAGGAAAGATCAGATCCACACTACAAACAAAAATGCAATGCCTAAGGCCCCGCTCGTTTCGGGTTCAGCTTCTGGCTTCTGGCTTATTTTTTACTATTTATAATTTCGTCTTTTTCTAAATTTTTGGCTTTTTTTGAGCTTTTTGCGGTTCTTTTTTGTCAGATTCGTTATGCGTTGTTTGTGATGGGCTAACATATTTTTTATATTTTTTAATTTTTTTTAAATTTAATTATGTTAAATAAGCCTCTGTCAGCTACAATATTTTTTAAGCCATAAACCACCAAAAATAAGCCAAAATGATCACCACCTAAGAGGTCAGTTTTATCACAGGAGGTGGTTTAGTAATAAGTAGGAATTGTTCGTCTAAAAAAAGGAATGGCTTAGTTGTTACGAGGGACCTCTGAATTTTTTTTTGTAAAAAATGATGTTGTTCGTATGCATAGTAGCACTCAAAAAATTGTCCATGCAAATAGCATGCTATGGTCCTGTTCTTTACGGCTTCTAAAAGTGATTTTTAGTTTTTGTTACAGTACTTAACTTTTAAATGGAGTATTTTCTTAAGACGGAATCTACAAGTTAATTGTAGTACACGTTAAAAGCCTAACATCTGTATCAACACAAATCGCAAACGAGTATCTCTCTCCGTAATCTCTGTTGCAAACAGCCAAAAGTCATAAGCCGCAGTAAAAAAGAACAACCCTATACTACTTCCAGCGTGACAATGTTGACAATCATCATGTATAAAATATTTTTTTCACACACCAGTGCACCACTTGGTTCAGTTTCTTTTATTTTTGGCCACAATCATCTAATCTCAATTCAGATAGCCATGCTCCAAACAGCATGTTCTCTACTACTTGAGCTCAACAGAAGGGTCACGATTTAGTCAAGCATGCCCATGTTAGCATAATCACTAACAACAGGAAGAGAATTCCTTCTTCCAACTGCACAGACATGAATATCAAACAAATACCTGTTATTAATGAATGAAGCGTAGCTCTTCTGCGTTTTCGAGAAAATGATCTCTTGTCTGAATTCTAAACGGTAAACAGCCGTAAACCACATCATGAATCCATTATTTGTAGACCCAAAATAAAAGAATGGTGAAGAATGCAAAAACCAAGTAAATATTATTAAAGTTTGTCGAAGATATAAACAAACATGGAGTATGGCTTAATGGATAGCTAGCTCTACTTGCTTCAAGAGCACTCACAAGGAGCCAAAACTCATCTCCCAAGATCTAATATAATAGAGGCGATTACCGATAAGGCTTTGATTAACGAGACATGATGGTAGTCTAATGTAATTAGCCATAGAAAGCGGTATTCTTACATTAAACGTTTTTGCAGGCTTCTTCTTAACATAAAGAAAACAGGAAGTGGGAAAGCAGTTCACACACCACTGATGTTTACAATTTTGCTAATCTTTACTATTTAATAAATTTGAGTTGGTGGTTGATGCATTCTCCTTCCTCCCTTCTTAACCGTCCGATCTGAATACTGAAATCTTGATCATCTATCTAACATCCCCTTCCCTCTCTCATATCTAACTACCCCTCATCTCCACTTCCACCAACAGTTACCATCTCCCACCTCTTCTACCCGGCCTCTTCTACGGATTTTAAAATTTTATCATACTACATATTCTAAAACTAACGAGTGGTAAAATTTATTGGAACGTGCATATAAATATGTTCTGTTTTTTTAATTCGTAGCAACGCACGGGTATTCAACTAGTATGCTAAATAAGTGAAAGCAAAACAAGAACCAAAATTAAAAAGCTGCCAGATGATAATTAAAGTGAAAACAGACAGAGAATTCAGACCTAGGGGACCTTTTCCTATTGTAGACTGCAAAATAATACGTTATTCAATCTCTTGCACATGGCCTTCAACTTCGAGCATCCTTTCAAGGGAATAACCTAAACGAACTAGCTACAACATTTGGCTGAGGTCCAGGAACAATGGAAAAAACTACCATATGAGTTCCATGTCGTGTCAACACAGCTTTAGCGTGCAGCTTTCATTAACAACCATAACAACAACAAAGTCTTTCGTCCCAAACAAATTAGGTTAGATTAGGAATGAAACAACCTCGAGGTCAAAGAAATGAGAGTCTTGTAATAAAACCTGCAGGACTAAAACCCTAAACGCTATATCATGCCATCTAAACAGAGAGCGTAAAACACCACCTCTAAACCTTCTTATTATGTCATGACTCTGATACGTGAATCGTTAACTTCCATACGCTTCTATCCAAAGCCAACTCTTTGGATAGATTCCAATCACTCAAGTCTCTTTTAACTGTTTTCTGTTACGTCAGTCTTGGTCGACCTGTGTCTATTCTTATGTTTTCGATACGTCTATAGAGAAATAAACTAGCAAAACAAAAATGTAAAAATCATTTGTGATGAACTTTTCTACAGCTTGAAGGTTTCTTTCTTTCACTTTTTGCATCATGACCTAAGGTCTTGTCACACATTTTTTTAATTGCGCACAATTCTAATGAGGAGCTTGAACACAAACCCCAATTTAAATTCACTCAAATTACTAAAATGTACTGGAGCATGGATCTTACTGAATGAACTTAAGATAAGAGTATAAGATGGTATATGCTATCTTGTCAAGAAAGGCATTCCTTCTTATGTGCTGAAAGTGCAAACAGCAGAGCATTATCATGCTTAAGCTCACCAAATGTGATTTGCTACAACATTTATACAGAAACTATAAGAAAACTATATCACACAACCATCAGAGAAAAAGCTATTGTTTTTTTTCCATGATGCACATAAGTAATGATAGAATATACATGATTAAATGCTGTGTGCAGCAAGGACTTACGCTTACCTATAGCTTTGGCATGGCCACAGCAAAAGCACAAGCTGTTTATCTTCTACCATGTCAATTTATATGTTGAAGCACTCGCCCAATTCCTAAATATTTCAGTGACCTCGATGGCATATGGTCCTTACTTTCAGACTGACTTCAAACGTTAGTGGAGTAATGAGGACTACAATGCAGTTTTTTTTGACAATGATTCCCCATACCAACAATTTTACCAGTAATTAGAGCAAAATGGAGCTACTTTGGTATTTCTTTTTCTGCAACCCTGACAGTTAGTTACCATTCTGATATTTCATGAACATCGAAAGCGTTTTTCTGCATCCATCGTAGGACAACTTTTGTAGCAGCTTTTAGAACTGGTTAATATCATGCGGACGAACTGCTCAGAGAAAGAGCTCAAGATTGAGAGGTTCTCTTAGATCTGAAGCAAAATCTTGAGACTGATCTATGTATATAGTTCAGATCTGAGGGTGGCAGATTGCATTAGAATTCAGTATCTGTGAACAAGGGAGGTAATACCGTAACACACAATGCAAGCAACATTTGAGATAAAATATAAACAGAGAGAGATAAGTACCAACTTAAATGGTGTCCTTCATTACTCCGTACGCTTTACTGTCTCCACACGCATGTTATCATCAGTGAGACCAATGTTTCTCTAGGTTAGTGGAAAAAAGGGATAGAGACGTACGCGTAGTCATCATGAAACAGTCGGCTCTCAGCCTCTTATATTAGTCCAATTCCAAAATTATGGTTTTGGAAGCATTATTTACAGCCACCCAGCTCGAAACAATGAGCTACAAAGGAAGCTCAAAACAGCACAAAACATAATGACTAACAGAAGGACGACCTGTTAGTGAAGGAGACCTGAAGCCCAGAACGCTTATTATCAGTGGATTCCATTGGGCTGGAGTGGAGGCTTCATCGGTTCAGATAGCACTGCTTCGTTCAGAAATGCATTCCTGGGATGCAACCGGACCCAATTCTGGTCTTCCAAAAGATGGCTTTAAATTTGCCAACCTTTCGCTTTGGGGAATCAGCTTTGAGAGCTCAGCAAATTTGCCAGCTTTGTGCTTCACATCTGATCTTTCTCAGAAAATGGTGCATGATTTGTTTGCAGTTGAGAATGATATGAGTATAATAGTAAGTTGAGATAAAAGAGGTAGAACAGAAGCATACAATGTATAATTGTTATATAAGCTTTGCTCGTTGTAGTATGATCTAAACCACCAGCAATCACCAGCACACCTCAAGCAAATCAAGAACCAGATTGATTCAAGACTATCTTTATTGCTGGAACCTCGTGGATTAACAAAGTGCTATTACAATCACCTCTAAAAACCTTCTCGACGAAAGTCCTCTTAAAACCAGACTAAAACTTTCAGGTGATCCTCAGCCCGTCGAGCCCGGCGCGACACTTCTGATTCTCCATGACGACTACGCGTCCGACGCTGGCAATCGAGTTTAGGGCTACCTTTCCTTTCTTTATTTGTGCTTTGATGCCCAAGGGTGAGACACCGTAGTTGTAGAGGGTTGTTAGGGGGTGGCAGCGTTAGTTTTTTGTTTTGAGCCTTGTACTTGGTTATAGGTTCACTAAGCCATCATTGGTTCAAGAAGTTGATTGTCGATCATGGTTCCAATTTGACCTTGCAGTCTTCAAGTATGGTGATAGTTGATTTGATGATAGCATCATCAGCTTCTTACGGCAAAATTTCTAGCTCTGCTTGGAATTGTATAATGGCTTTGAGAGGTTTGTTTAGTAGCTGAATTTGGTCTTCCTTTTGAATTGTTTTATGTTAAAGTCGATGCTATTCATAGAACTTGGAGAATTCCTTCACGGAGACCAATGTTGTAGCAAAAGGTTTAGACTGGGTTGAGAAATCAGCTATGATTGAAGACACTTGACATTTCTGTAAAGGTTTGGCCTTCACAAAAATTCGGGGGTTGCCACCAGATTTTGGCAGACAAAATAGTTGACAAAAGTATTTTGAGTATTTGATGTAATTATTAGAAAAGATCGGGATTTGCCAGAAACTAGGATCAAGCATCAGCCATATTAAGAAGCCTCTCAAAGATGCCGACTAAGAAAAGTTAGATGCAAAGGAAACCATCAATAGGAGATTGAAAGAGAGAAGATTTGAATATGGATAGGGACTCTATCTAGGAAAGGTTAAACCGACACAAACAAGGTGACTTGAAACATAATCTAAGATTGAGTTGGCTGTTTTAGGTTATAAAAATCGTATACCGGATGACGAAAAAATACGCACACACTAGCCTTTATTACCTTTTCGTATATAGTTTTCATGTCTCTTAGGAGTAAGCTATAGTTAGTAGAATATTTCTTCGCATTGATATGTTGATCAATTTATGAGCTATACCTATCTCCTGTTTCAAGATTTCATTCCCGCTCGTTATTGATTCGCATCGACGTTTCGTCTAGGATAAATTTTGTTCAAGTTTATCTATTATCGACTTTACTAACTGTTAAAAATCGACCGACACGTCGTATACGTTGCTAGAGAGCACTCTTTACAAGGACACCGTGCTTCTGTCAGGAATTTTAACAAAGCGAAAGTGGAACAATCTGGTTACGTAGAAGCCTTGTTCTAGAAGAAAGAACAAGGCGAAAGGGGCAGGCAGGGCCAACCATGGTCCTCGAGACACGCAGGAAGGATTCGAAGAAAAAGATGAGAATTCAAAGCTTGGAAAGGAAGAATGCTGACAGAGACATGGAAGAAATGCGCCGACGAAAAAAAAAACCCTCGAGAAAGCCAGGCTCCCAAAGCAGCGGCGATTTTTCCTGGGACGCTGCCGGTTTTGGGCCGGTCGACATATGGCCGAAAAACCGGCGGCTGCGGCCGCCAAAATCCGCGTGTCACCACCCACCGGTTCGAGAAGCACCACGTAGACCCACCGCCCACACGGTACTTTTCACCGTACCTTGTAGTTGCTGCTATTGATAGTTTCGATATCGAATATCGATAAGTTGTTTTTATAAAAACTATTTTGATAAATCGTTTCAAAAGAGCGATGCAGAAGTTGTTTTGTTTACTTGTTTTAGAAAAATTATTAACCATAACATATATGTCATTAGAGGTGAAAACGGATCGAATACGGAATTAAATAGCGTTCTTACCTTATTTGTATTCGTATTTTGTAAATAAATACGAGTATAAATCTGAATATTCTCGAATATGAATATGAATCGAATATGTAACGAATACAATTTCAAATCGAATATCTACTCAATTTGGTCGATCCAGATATTCGCATAACTTATTTAGTATGAAGACATTAATAACGTTTTATCCGCATACAATCACGCTTAATCGTTCCAATTTATTTACTTCACCTAAAGAAACACGAATTCACACCTAATTAAAAAAATTGTCCAACTAATTAATTGTATTATAATAAAATAGTATATTGATTCATCGAATATGAATACGGATACGAATAGTCCGAATAAAATAACATTTCGGATGATAAAAATCCACACCATATTTGCATCTATGTGTTTTTATACAAATTCGAATATGAATACGAAGTGTTAATTAAATAAAAAATCTATTTTATATTTATATCTTATCGAACACAATAACTAAATAATACTGATAATTGATATCTTCTTTTTCCGCTTATAAGTCGCTTACAAAGTCATAGGTTGAAAAGAGGAAGGGGGCATAAACAGAGATTTGTGACGGTCGCACAGGGAATTAAAGGGCGGGGGAGGAACTAGGCCGCCTTTGGCATTCGCATCGCATCGCCTTGTGCTTTTTTTTCTCCCCGCCATTTTATTCCCGATCTCATCTGAGGAGCGAGCAAGAGAAGAGCAGCACCAAGATGCACTCCACCAATCTGCTTCTGGAGGAGCCCATCCGGATGGCGTCCATCCTCGAGCCATCCAAGACCGTATGTAGCACCCGTATTTGGTTAGATTCATTCATGGATTCTGTATCCATGAGCCCTGGTTTGAGTAATTGCTTGGCCTAAATTGGTGATGATGGAGCAGAGCTTTTTCCCGGCGATGACCAAGATCGTGGGGACGCTGGGTCCCAAGTCGCGCTCCGTCGACACCATCTCCTCCTGCCTCAAGGCCGGCATGTCCGGTTTGCATCATCGCTGCCTCAATCTCTTCCACGGCACCACCACCTCTCCTTACCAGTAAGATTAGCTACTCATTTCCTGCTGCAATTGTGGCGTTTTCGCAGTGGCCCGGCTCGATTTCTCGTGGGGGGACGCCGAGTACCACCAGGAGACCCTCGAGAACCTCAAGCTCGCCATCAAGTCCACCAAGAAGCTATGCGCCGTAGGTGCCCTTCACTGTTACCATCAGTCCCTAGCCATTAGTCGTACTACAATCCATTTCGCGTACTCTAGTCTTTGTTGCGTAATGAAATTACCATTTAACAACAGGGGAAACTACAAACCTGCACATGTCACATAAACCTTGACAACCATGAATGGATGAATTAATGCTGCCTATGTGAAATTTGTTTTGAGGTGAGCTGAAATTTGGGTCCTTTTTGGGCAGGTCATGCTTGACACTGTCGGCCCGGAGTTGCAGGTGGTGAACAAGAGTGAAGCCGCAATCTCCCTTGAAGAGAACGGTACTGTTGTCCTCACCCCTGATCAGGGGCAGGAAGCTGCCTCCCACTTGCTGCCCATCAACTTCTCTGGACTCGCCAGGGTAACTTAGTTTTGGTGTAATTTATGTGAAATATTATGCTGCATTTACACCTTCGTGTCTACCTTCTGTAGGTTTTCTTTTGTTTGTCATTGTATCGCTATAATGTCCATCATTTACTCATTTTTTTCCCCACATGTATGTGAAAAAAGGTCTCCTTTGTTCTTGGCAGGCTGTGAAGCCAGGTGCTACAATATTTGTTGGGCAATACTTGTTCACAGGCAGCGAGACTACTTCAGTTTGGTTGGAGGTAAAAGTCTTTGGCACGCTGCACTCAAGCATTTCTGATATTTTATATGCCTGTTAGTACTATCCTGTTTGTTGTCTACATATTCTCATGCCACAACTCATCTGCCTGATGTAGGTTTCTGAAGTTAAAGGAGATGATGTGGTTTGTGTGATCAAGAACACAGCTACCCTGGCTGGGTCACTGTTCACACTGCATTGCTCCCAGATTCATATTGACTTGCCCACACTGTCTGATGAGGACAAGGATGTAAGGAATTCCTCCCAGAATACTGATTTGTATCTCCTTGTGTAATTGTTGCTTTGATGTCTTTCCCTTTGTCTTCCAGAGCTTCACTTTTTAACAGTATTACAAGTCAAAATCTAGAATTTTTTTGCTAAGTTGGAGCCATTGCTCTAACTGATCTTAAGAACTTTGAGCATGCACTGTTTTCAGGTTATCAGAAAATGGGGTGCTCCAAACAAGATTGACTTCCTCTCCCTGTCTTATACAAGACATGCAGAAGATGTGCGGCAGGCAAGTAAATAACTACATTATGGATACATTTGAGTTTCTTCAAACTTCCTCTTTATGTGTGGTTTTTCTAAGTAATATCTATGTTTCCTCAGCAATTGTCATCATCATTGAAAATGTTGCATTGCTGTTTTTGAATATAGTATCACCTGTTTGTTTTCATTTTGTACTTGAGAAGAAAGTTCTCAACAGTGCTAATATTTTTCCTGCAATGCAGGCACGGGAGTTTCTCTCGAAGTTAGGTGATCTCAGCCAAACTCAGATTTTTGCCAAAATTGAGAATGTGGAGGTATTTTTCAAGATATTCTTTTACATTTCTGAGCAACTTTGATTAGTTTTTTCACCTATTCACCCCTTATTTCTTTGCAGGGCTTGAATCATTTTGATGAAATCCTGCAAGAGGCAGATGGTATCATTCTGTCTAGAGGAAACCTAGGAATTGATCTTCCACCTGAAAAGGTCGGCTATCTCAACTTATTTTCATCAGTTCAGAAGGCATCGCTTAATTGAAACATCTGTGATTTTCCATGTCATTTGCTGCAATTGTGCATGCCGACCTGGCTGGACCACCTACACAACAGAAGCTTAGTGACAGATGTGCTTTAGCCATAAATTGCTTTGTTTTCATCTTATAAGATGCAATAGATAACCTTGATCTGGTACTAATTTATTTGGTCTTTGATCTTTACCTACCCATATTGTAGGTCTTTTTATTTCAAAAGTCTGCTCTGTACAAGTGCAACATGGCTGGAAAACCTGCTGTTGTTACTCGTGTTGTGGACAGTATGACTGACAACCTCAGGCCTACTCGTGCGGAGGCAACTGATGTGGCAAATGCAGTACTTGATGGTGAGTTGTTGATGATATCAATTGCCTTTTGGAGATCTTGGTAGACTTGGGCTCTGACATACAGCTGCTCATTGCACTCCATGTGGAAAAAAAGATCATTCATGAACCACATTTTTTGCCTTCTGTTCAGGGAGTGATGCCATTCTCCTTGGTGCTGAGACTCTTCGTGGTTTATACCCAGTCGAGACTATTACAACAGTGGGCAAAATTTGTGCTGAGGTGAGTTTTATTTCTAGTTCTATGTTTTCCTGATGAACAGCCAATGCATTTTCAGCAAGTATATCTTTACTCTAATGGAAATTCACCGCTGCCTTTCTCTCTGCATCTACTTTGTCAGCATCGCTGATTTAGTGATATATGTTTGTCAATTGTTTCATAGGCTGAGAAGGTTTTCAACCAAGACTTATACTTCAAGCGAACTGTGAAATACGTGGGAGAACCCATGACCCACTTGGAGTCTATTGCTTCCTCCGCGGTACGTTGTTTGTTTCTTGTCTTGTTCCAACCTTTGTTTGCTGTTCACATGGGATACGATTTTCTGTCTTCCGTTGATTTAGCATCATAAAGTCTTCATGAAACATTGATTTCCATGTCTGAAATAGTTCCACACCTATTTTCCAGGTGCGAGCTGCTATCAAAGTTAAGGCTTCTGTCATCATTTGCTTCACCTCATCTGGACGTGCTGCAAGGTAGAAAGAAATGAACATTGCCTGTATGGGGTTGTAGTTTAATGGAAACTATCTCATATATAACCTTTACTATCTGCAGATTAATCGCGAAGTACAGGCCCACCATGCCTGTGCTGTCTGTTGTCATTCCTCGTCTAAAAACAAACCAACTGAGGTGGAGTTTCACTGGCGCATTTGAAGTACGTTGACACCCTTTTCCTTTTATGTTTGTGGTCTCTTGTGGTACATTATATTTTCTAGTTGTGCAATCTGGGTAATGTCTAACTAACATTAGTACACTGATCTTCGATTTGTAAAAGATAACTTTGGGCTTATGAAGTTTTTCTTAATGACATCCAACATTTAACCATGCAACATTGTGCAACTCAATACGGAGGAGCAATATATCAGTTTGTTTCATGTGATACTAGGAAAAGATAGTTTGCATAGTTTGTTAATTTGTTTTCCGTGGGAGACAGTAGGGAAGAGCCTTGATTTTTTTAGGGAGGCATATGTTGAAGTTTGACACTGTTGTAGCTCATATTTGTTGTATGTCTCTTGCAGGCAAGACAATCGCTCATAGTTAGAGGCCTCTTTCCAATGCTTGCTGATCCCCGGCATCCAGTAAGTTAATTATCCTCTGTTGGCTACAGGAATCTAAACATATATATGGGAAACATACTTGGTGGATTTGTTCACTTGCAAAACACATGACCCGTATCATAGGGTAGGAATGGATTCTTACAGATTTCTGATACGTATCAAGTCTTAGTAGATGAGCATGAAGTATAATATGAAAAACCAAATTGCCTTATTAGCCCATGATTGAGATCAACATCCTTGTTCTGATTAATGAATAGGATAATGGCAGATCAACATTATTAGTGCGTACTCCCAGGATTAAACTACATATTATTCAAGGAGTAGCATCCATTCAAGTTTGTTATTGTCATAAAATGTCCAATGAAATTTAGATGCTTTTCAGAAGGTAGTACTAGGCTACTAGCGTACTACGGACACCCACCTGTATTAATCTCACATTCTAGTATTCTTGCTTGCATCCTGCTCCGCTGTTACTAATCAATTACCTATAATAAATGGTTTGAAAGCAATAACACTAAAATGCAAGTTCAATTCCAAACAGTTAGTAATGTCTCATAATCTTTGGTTAACCAAAACATTTTTTTCAGACTTGGTTGATAGGTTGGTTTATCGAGTTCTATAAGCGCAATAAGCAAGCTTATAAGAGAAGGCTAGGGTAGACCAATTGGGGCCCTTAATTGAACTCTCTATTGTGAGTTTGAACTGTTATCCTACAGTCTATGCTCAAGCACTGATTCTGTCTCAACTCAACTCCTGAACAGATATTAAGATTTTGTTCATCTCGAATGGTTTGGGTATTTGGGTTGCGTAATGAGAATTGCTGGACTGATTTTGACCTAACTAATGACTTACTCGGATTGGCTGGTAACTTCTGACTTGGTGTTGACCTGACTTCACTTTATCTTGCAGGCGGAATCTACCAGCGGTACTAATGAGTCGGTCTTGAATATTGCTCTTGACCATGGCAAGGCTTCTGGTGTGATCAAGTCGCATGATCGTGTCGTTGTTTGCCAGAAAGTGGGAGATTCCTCGGTTGTGAAGATTATTGAGCTGGACGATTAGACAACTAGCCAGTGCTGCTTGTTTGATACTATTGGCATGGTGTGCCAGATTTTTTACGAGGCCAAAACGTTTGCGTCTTGGCTCTGTATAATCCTATAGCTTGCAAAATGAGCAGTTTTTCCTATGGTGTCATCATAGGATCTGCCTTACAATTCCAAGCAACGATTATCTAGCTATGGAAATTTTAAAAAATGGGCAGTGTACCACACTTAATAGGGGCCGATGGAATAATGAAATCGACACTATGCCCTTGCTATGGTTGATGCCTATTTTCTTACGGCTGTTCGTTTTGCTGTTTTTCATGTCTGTCGTTAATCTGATTGTGTCTCCAGTTTTGCTCTGCTCATGATTGTTTTTCTTTTAAGCGTTCAGTATGTGGTCGCTTACATGCCAGATACACAATACTTCCATTTTGTGGCTCGGTACATGCGACTCTTTTTTGTGACGTGTAATGAAAATTTCCAAATGATAAGCCCTAATGTAGTAGTAGATCAAAACTTTTTCTCGACATGTTGCTAGTTTCAATGCTTCATCTAACTAGTAAGATGCAGAAGGATGGCAGCTCTGTATATGCAGGGTGCAACTTAAGAACACCTGTCCAAAACAGCTGTAGTTTTACTAGGTATGGACAACGGAGAGAACAAGAACACCTGACATTGCAGAAAAAAAGAACAGCTCAATACAGCTCCCCTCTGGCTCTCTGTATTCCAAAATTTCAAGTTGACAATCTACAAGTTTGAACCAGGGCATTGATTATGCTGGTTGTGGACTTCGATGTGCTGTATCACACGTTCACATTCCAACCTGAATAAAATGATATACACGGACACACGGTGACAGTGGAACAATCCGTTTTGGAAAACTATACTGGTGCATTATCACTTATCAGGCACCATGGAAAGAATGGTTTAACATATTAACTTTACAAAGAATGTCCAGTACTGGAATGTAGTCACCATGGAATGAACTCCCCCCACAGTTTGCATTTCTCTATATATTGAGCCCATGACAGCCTGATGGATAAGTTTTATTTTATTTTTGATGCTTCCATCAGAACAAGCCACAAGTTTCCTCCTCCAAAAATAATACTTTGTTGTTGACATGTTATTCAACAAGATGGGCATGTGTTGTTTGCATTATTCATCGAACAGACAGGAGTGAGTGACAGCCGCGGAGGATCAGAAGACATTCGATTGACCCACAAATTTACAACTTTAACAAAATAGTGGTCACCATTCCACACGATCACTTTAATTCCTACATGCAATGAAGGGAATAATTAGTTGACCTCTAGAAAGAAGCGTCGGGATACCTTAAATATTCTGTGGGGAAAGCACAGCAGCAGCAAGAATTTTACCTGGAAAAACAATGGTTGGTAGAAGGGTTAGTCTACATGTTATGTCGTCGTTAGGGAGAAAATTTTGAGGATTGGGCTCCTCGATATCATTAATATTCTTGATGGACTCAAGAAGAGCTTTAGCAACAGATGCATCCGAGTGATCACCGTCAACAACCATTTTAAGAGCCATTTCTAAACCACTAGTCCATGCAGTTGTGCAGCTGTCCAGGCAAGCCAACATTTTACTCAACATTCCAGGATCTGAAAGAACCCAAGGCTTAAAACACTGCAAGGAGAAATGTAAGATCTGTGCAACTCTGTAGATCTCCCCAAGAGCCACAAAGCAATGACCACCTGTACAACCAACAGGATTTTCAACTTTATATAGCTAAACTTATATATGTGGACATAAATGATCACGCATTCACCCCAAAAAAAATACAGAATGATAAAGTTCTCTTCGTTCAAAAAAATCTGTACAACTGTACCTTTAAAAATTACTCGGTCACAGATACCTGCACGACAAGATTCTTGCCAAATCATTGCACCATACTGCAATTCTTGAGCACAGGACAGAAGCAAACTATACCATGCACCGACATAATCACATTGCTCCTCTTTGGATGCTAGCTGCAAGGTATGTAGGGTTGACACACTGTGCTTGTAGAGTTCAACTGCCAAACTCACGTCTTCCAGCGCCTAGATTCAGTATCGAGTAAAAGGTATTTTAAAGAAACAATAAATAGATAATGTTCAGTAAATATATTTGTCGCTTTTTCCCAAGTAAGATCATATCATGAGAACAACAAGCAGAAGGTAAGTTCCAAGATTAATTGGACATATTGTGTTTTGCGAACAAATAAAATAATCACTCTAAGACATTCTCCAAGAGCCATTTTTCACTTCACCTGTTAATAATTTTATAAAAACAGCAGTGACTTTGTCATAGGGGAAAACCCGGACATGAGTCTTAGGGGGTCACTGCAAGCGTGTTCCCACAAATGAGTCAGTAGAGCATGAGGTAAACACACAAGCGGGGGTGTACGGCGGCCATGTTACAGGCTGACGTACTTGCAAAGAGGAGACACTTGGGATTTATACAGGTTCGGGCACCCATAGGGGTGTCTTGCTCCTGTTGGTGTGTTACCCGACCCTGGGCTTAGGGAACCCCTTAGGAGAGGAACTCTTAAGGCCTAAGGTGCACCACTTAGTGAATGCGACATTGCTTGTTGAATGTCATACAAATGAACCCTATGGGGGTATTTATAGACCCTCGGCCTTGTACAAAAGACTAGGCTACCCCTTAAGGGGGTAGGTAGCTAAAGGTAGAAGTGTCCTTGACTTGGGTCCTTGCATGATACCATCCTTGACTTGGTCCTTGCATGATGCCATCCTTGGCGCAACTAGGCCCTGCCCATGCGGGGGCCCACTCGTCATGGAGAGGGTTTTTCCAGGACCTGCCTACGCCGGGTCTGCTTGCCAAGGTGCGGGTCCCACCAGATCCCACCCCCGACGGGACTTGCCGGGCGGCTTGGGTCCCATGAAAGGCCGACTTCAAGATAAAACCATGATTCCAAACTAATCAGAGCACTAAAATGGGTGGTTTGCAAGTACATCACCAGAATTTTATTATCCAGAAAAAAACTGGGCAGAACATTCTAAATTGTAAGGTAATTTTCAACAGAACTCTGAACATTTCCAATTGTTTCATCTAGCTCTCCCATACCTCAAGTTCACCAATCAACCCCTATACTAGAACTATGGAATGGGTTTGCAAGTACATCACCTGAATTTTATTATCCAGAAAAAACCAAGCAGAACATTCTAAATTGTAAGGTAATTTTCAACTGAACTCTGAACAGTTTCAATTGCTTCATCTAGCTCTCCCATACCTCAAGTTCACCAATCAACCCCTATACTAAAACTATGGAATGTCCAATAAGGAAAAGAAATTCATCGCTCTGGAGTAACTTAATATTATAAAACTAAATGGCAAGATTCAGCTGTTTAATGAAACAAGACAAAAGTAAAATGTTCCGTCCTTTTTTTTGACTGAACACAACAGGAAAGGTTCCTAGCTAAGATGTATTGTTAGTGAGCAGAAAATTACATAACCCAGAGGATAATACATACCGATGTTATTCCTTCTACTAAATGATATTCTCGCTCAAAATCCTTTAAATGCTCCTCTTTCGTACTGTTAACCAGTTCATCGATACATACATCCCTTGAACAGTGTTCCTCTATGCAAAAGCCTTTGGGAAGTGAAAAATCTTGTAGTTTTCCATAAATTTCCTGGAGTACAGATAATGGGAGTCAAGGACTGTGTTTAATTCAACTTTTCCCCATCAATCAATATTGTCGAGTTCTAGAGTTGATGATCCTGAGTTCCTGACAATAAACATGATCTTCCATAGCAACAAATAAATTCAATAGGACTCAAGGCGCAGCTAATGCACACCAACATAACAAGACATCCACAAGTAGTGAACAAGATAAGCTTTAATAAGTTCAGAAGATTAGGCTGATCTATAGCAAAACATAGTCAAGACACACCTGAATCTCCTTTCCAATTGTTGTCACTTCACTGTTTTCAGCAGAGAGCACATCACCCTTTTGGGCCTCCTGAATTCACATTATTAATTACTGAAATATCAAACAAGCAAAAAAGAAACCAATAACACTGTAACAGAATGTCAGCGACTGACCTTAAGACCATTCAGATGCCGAGATATTACTGTCAAGGATTCTTCCCTCAGCCTATGGTAGAAATCAATAAAAATGCTATCACCTGTTGATTTAGTTGAATGGTTTTCGTCTGTTTCAAATGAAGAGTTCTGATCACCAATCATTAGTGTATGTCAAAATAAAAAAATTGGCATCCACAGTTAACTAAAAGACCATGAATACTCACCATTTCATTATTAGAAAACAGATCAGAAGAGCTTTGTACACTTTCTGCAGAACTTTGCGTAACGTGAACAGCATCAACCAGATCGCTTTCTTTGAACAAGTCGAGTATGGCTGCATTGTTGGAAGGAGAATGACTGAAGGCCTTCACACTTTGTCCTGTGGACTCACGAACATGGTTCAATTTTTCATTGACACTAGTAGATGATGACCAGTTTTCCTGGTCGCTGCCCAATGATTTTGGCACATCCTGAAGACATGAAAACATTCGGACCAATCAATGGAGTAGGACCAACAACCAGATTAAGAGAAAGAAGAAAGGCTATAAACAACTGACAATAGGGTCAGTAATGCTGTAGTTTCAGATTATTTTCTTTTATAAAAAAATAATGACTCATTGAAAGCATGAACTCCATCCTTTTTTTAGCAGGAGCTATCAATAACATTGAATGGCTATCTATTTCTACTACACGTGCAAGTGAAACGTAATCTGAACGGTGCTAAGTCAGAGCTTCATACTCCGACATTCCACCTAGCAGTATGTACAAACAGATTGCACGAGGCAAAACAATATTCCATAAAGTAGTTGGCCACTTTCCTGTTTAATTTGAACATGATGATCAGGTTGTTTATTTTTAAGTTATGTGATAAAGTGACCTAGCTTTGGTTGTCTAGCCGAAAATCAGAGTTAAAAGAGAGAGAGAGAGAGTGGCAAACTAGTTTGGCAACCAGCTACCTCTTCTCAGCCCACCCTTCATTTACCACCTGTTTGCGTTTGGTAGTGTCACATTTTATTAGTTACCACTTTGTATTGCGACAATGCCATTGGAAGAATCTTGGGAGCTCAATTATCAGACTGGTTGTGAGTTCGACACTGTATTGGGGCAGTCCATACGTTCTTTTCAGATAGTGTTTGATGCCACTATGCAGTCGGCTCAACATCTCATGAAGGTTTGACAAAGACAGCTAAGGTATCATGGCGGAGAAAAAAACATCACAGTAACAGATGCTCACCTCAATTCCATCCTCCAGCGCTCGTCCAATTCCATCCTGGCCGGCAGCTGAGGGCGCGGTCTTGAATTCCCAACCGCCATCTCCGAATCCGTCATCATCATCTGCCTCTGGTGTATTCGCCTCTGCCGCGTCGGGGGTGGAGGGAGGCTGAGATCCGTAGAGGCCGGCGATAAGGTCCTTCAGATCCGCGGGCTTCGAGCCGTTGGAGGAGGCGGACGGGACCCGCTGCTGCGTCGTGGCCGGCGGCGGCGGCGGCTCGGCCGGCCCCTCGTCCGCGTCCTCGTCGTCGGCGCCGAACAGGGAGAGCGGGAGGGGGGCCCGCGGCTTCTCCCAGGTGGAGGACTTGACCGTCGGAGGCGTGGCGGGCGGCGATCCATCAGCGTTGGATCCGAGGGGCTCGCCACGAAATCGCCCCAGTCGTCATCGAAGGCGGCGAAGGTGGCGGGCTGGGGCGCGGGTGAGGCGAAGGTGAAGTCGCCGAAATCGAAGTCGTCGTCGAGGAAGGGGGCGGGAGGCGGGGGGAACGCGACGGCGTCCATCGGGAAAGGAGCCGGGAGGAGGTTCCTTGGTTTGGCGCAATGGCTCGTGCGTTTCGTTGGTCGGCAGTCGTAAAACGGAGGCCACCTTCCCGGCACTAGAGGAGACGTTGCTGTTGGCTCGTGCACTTGTACTCAGGGAAAAAAACAGGCAGCTGCGGTAACCGGAAAAATCGACGGGAATCGGCAGAAAAAATACTATTGGACTATGCATATTTCTACTAAATAGTAGATAGTAACTAGCGAACGATATATTGTTGAAAGCGCTTTCAACAGTATAGAGTGTACCTCGTCGTCGGCCGCCGTCGCCACACCGCTCCGAGCAACTCCATATGTCTCATCCGCTGTCCTCCGCCCCCTCCACCACCACCTATAGCCGGCAGCGCTATTGCCGTCTCGTCGTGCAGCCCTTAACCTCTCCCGCTATGTTATCCCACCCAACTTAACTGCCACAGCCACCACTGTCCTCCTAGCCCGTCCATTGCCCGCGCCACCTCCCCGACCTCCTTCTATACCTAGGGAATGGTGAACCTATAGCAGGGGAGGCAGATTTCCCTCCCCCAACACCAGATCCGGTGATAAAGCATCTCTAAGCCATTGAATCCAGCACGCAGCGGAGCTGGCGGTGGAGGGGAGTTGAGGGGATGGCGACGGCGGCGAAGGAGGGCATATATATGAACTAACTATAGCTCCAATGCGCACAAAAACACATAAAAGTCAAGAGAATATTTGATGCCGACTACGTTTGAGTTACAAGATCAAGTGATCCACGCTCCAACTCAAATTTTTCGAATGTACAGTACAATATGGCCATCTTGACCGCACAATGTAAAGCATCAATTGTACGCAGTTTTCCAGTAACACCATATCCTACTCATTCTTACGTTTGAAGAGCTTAACCACATAACGAATTAAGGACACGAGCCGCTGCCAAAAGAGAACAAGATAATTTGCCGCCTTCGGTTTGGGTTCAGGCCTTGGCCCAAACAGACCTTTGTATAACTCCTTTTGTTTCTGGTACAGAGCTTTATCCTGTTCAGCAAGCAACCGAAGCTCACGGAGGATCTCCTTGTCTTCTGGGAAATACTTCTTGGCTTTCAGGAAGTCCTCCCTTGCTGATTCTGTCTGACCAAGTTCAGCTCTAGCTTTCCCTCGTCTGAACAATGCTTTCAAGTTGTTTTCGTCCTCTGACAACACCTGAAGAATAGGATTATGCAATTGATAAATCATCAAATTAGTAATTGCTCAATTCTTTTTAGAAAAAAAAGGAGGCAAAAATTGTGATTAGACACATGGGATTATTTAATTCATCAATCATCAGGTCAGTAGTCCACCACAAAACTACTGATTTTTTTTAAAGAAAAAAAGATGAGCTGAAAAAAAAATACAGGCAAGTGCACTGAGATGCAGTGTCATACTTGTAATGCAAAACTGCAGATAGATATTTTGTTCCCTTTTTGGCCATATGAGCTTGATTATCATAATTGACAGGTCTTTACCATCTAAATATCTAATTTATGTGAAGCTATACACAAATCAAGCTGATGTGATGTGACTCATGTGTAGTGTAAAGAATGAGTTTTGAGAGTGAACTTCATGCAATGTAGTAGAGTAGTAGAATAACATACAATGCTACACTGCACGGTAGCTTCATGGAATCTCTTTAGTTTGATCAGGCAAGCAGCCATGTTGAGATGGCAGGGATTTTTCACAGCCAAGGCCATGTCTCTGTACTTCCCAAACAATTGAAACATGAAATCATCACCCATGTACGCAATTGCCTGTAAAAGTGGAAGCGGTATAGAACTGTGATTAGAGTACCTTGATGACTAAAGAATACCAGAAATAAAGCAGACCACCAACCATTTCATATTGTTGTATAGCCTCCTCGAACTTCTTTTCTTTGAAATATTCATTGCCGTCAGTCTTCCTCCTGTCTGCCGCTTCAATCCTCTCTTCTACTGTCATGTCACTTCGGGCTTTCCCCTGATTTGTTTAGACAGTTCACCATGATTTATGAGCTTCTTCCAGAATTCAGAACATTTTGTTACTATTTGAAAAAGGGTATATAAAATGATAATCAACTATCAACCATCTCAGTGAAATCAAATGACAAGGCATGATTTTGTGTGTTTGTGTGTGTGTGTGTGTGTGTGGGGGGTATTCTATTTCCTGTTTTATTGAGCCCTTCTTTTGTTGGGGGTGGGGTGAGTTGTTTGTCCTTACCTCTTTGGCATCATCAAAGCCCATCAGTTCCACTTCATATACAAGATCTGCCATTGGAGGGACATTTGGGAATGAAAAGCTTCCTTCTTCCCCATAGCCTAGCTCCCAGCCAACATGCAACAATGCACGTTCTCCACTTCTCATGTTAACAACACCAATGCCCAAACCAGTCATTTCCTTTTTCTCTGTTGATGAGAAGAAAAGTTTAGGTAAGTTATTACACAGGCAATTGTCATAGTCTCATAGATAACCTCCTGCTATACTCTTGATAGTTTCCATATCTCATATGCCTATTCCTTGGGCTCAGTCAGCAGGTGCATTTCTTTTAACAAAAAAGTAGTGACATAACTGTTGATTTTTAACAATTTATTAGAATAGCAAGAGCACGTGTGATCAGTTACTGGACTATTGATTTCATAAAACCATGTGAGAATCATAATGGTGGCACTAGAAAACCAGAATAGCATGCAAATAAGTTGTTTGGACATTGTAATTTGAAATTTGGATCTTTCTACCTCACATCATATGGAATTTCTGGATGACAGGTACGGGACACAGAAAAACTTGTAAACAATTTAAAGTAACTTGCTGGCACCTTTTCCAAGGACAATTTCAATTGGATGCTGTTCCTGCCAAGTATCCTCAAATTTATGCAAAGAGCCTCCAACCCATGCTCTATAATGCACTGTGATAAAGATATTAGAAACAAACATTATTTCACAGATCACCTTCAAACCACTGAATAAATAACTAAATATATACATGGTCTGAAAAAGAATGATCAACCAGTGCAGTGAAAAATTGAGTACATGTGCATATTTTCTCCAGACTATAAACAGATACATACATTAATGAGCTCATACAGATTATGAAAATGTGCCACCTATGGATAAGAAATGGTCAAAGCTAAAGATCGACCTAAACATTAGAACAGTTAAGTAAATAGATAACATTACTCATCGAGGAAAAAAGATAACAAGGAGGTGCAACCAACTTCAATATCAAATGAAGTATGCAGGCAGAGAAGGAGCAGATGAACCCAGCACCACAAATACAGTACAAATTAAAGAGAATTTGTTTATATATACCCTCATAACCCATTACCTGTATAAGATTGATGAACATGTAAGCTTAGGAATGTTTCTCCACTATACGCACATATTGGCACATAAACATTTCTCCAAGTATGAGCACATTACTCACCAAAGCATGTCGCGAATTTTGAGGGTGCCTTTCCATGGCCTTGTTTGATGACTTGCTTCTTAACTTTATCATGGAGAACTTCCATATCAGCGGTAACCACAGGTGGGGCACTGCCATCTTGGGGAGGCTCAGGATGCACAAAAGAAGCTTCTTCCACAGTTATTTCATTATCACTAGAACCTAAAAGGGCAGAACAGAAGTCAAGCATCAAGGGAAAAGGACGCAAGGTTTTAGAAATTACCCTCCATCTTGACCCGAATTTCCACTTGTATTAGGCATCCATGTAACAAAGAGGGGAAAGCAACGTGGATGCGGTCTATTAACATTACTCCAAGTTTTTAACTGATGCTGCCCTCTAGATGAGTGTGCAAGGCTATACAGTGTTACATCGTTCTCTCTCTGTTACACTTTTACTACATTGTGGTATGAACTAACATAACCCAAACCCGTGAAGTGTGAAGCATGAGACCCACCGATCTAGTGATAGCAATATATAAGCTTAGTACTTTGTTGTGGTTCAAGACCATTGGGAAACAAATCGCCTTGCCTCAAGCACTTCCGAGAATTGGGGTGCTTCGTCTGAACTCGTTTTCCACACTCATTAAAGCAGGGGTTTGCAAGGTGATTATTCGATGCAACCATTTGATTTGAGCCTACGATTTTCTTAGCATTCAGGGTGATTCGAAATTGCGTCCCTAAGAGATCGAATGCACTCGAGCATAGTGCAGAACCTCCTCTGATCCAGGTAACCAATTTGTCTTCGGATCCCAGTGAGAAGCAGCGGGGAAGCAACAACGACAGAAGGAGGAAGGGAGCTTCGGGCGAGGGAAAAGGGAACTCACCCGAGGTAGGATGGGAAGAAGCGGCGGCCGCAGCCGGCGTATCTTCCTCCACGACGGCCATCGCAGCGGGTGGCCGCGTTGGTTGGGAGGCGGACGGCTCGAGGAGAGGAGACTACCGGACGGACCCGTCAATGATGAGAGGAGCGACGACGGCTCGTCTTCCAGGGTGAGGTATTCTTGGATCCACATGCCACACCCGAACTAGCAACGCCGTTTAGTACGGCGGGAATAAACTGCCTAATAACTTCTTTTACTATAGCTAATTTACTTTATATTATAGTTATTGATAATTTTTTGTTGTAATTAAATTGTACTGATTCTGTGAGTGAGAGAAGTTGTTACGGTGCTGAAATTGTAATGTAAATTAAAAAATTATAATATGCTGACAATTTATTTGACGTAACTAAATTTTAAAAAATTTAAAAATAGAAAAAATAGGTTAGTCCATCACAGACAATGTTTCTGCGCTGTTGGTATATATATATGTACATCGTTCACTGTAGCCCTAGCAATGTTCACCACGGCTAACACTTGTAGCCCCTGTATGAAACACAAAATCTACCTGACAATACAAGCTAAGGTTACCTCTGCTCAGCTATTCACTAACCTCAGCATGTACAGTTGTACAAACCACAACGGAGCGGTGCAGCTTCCTGCAGACCAACTCTCATGTTCCAAAAAAATGTGCTTCGTGCCCATTGGCTACCCCCAAATCGCGGAGTGGTCAGTGCATCGACGCCATCGTCGCGCCAGGACCAGTGTTCAGTGTCGTAGTGCCAACAAGGGAAACATTTTGATCTATCATCGTCTCTCTTTTCATGAAGAGGGCGTACAGAAGCTCATTCCAGGTATCAGGGACTCCAGGCAAGCACCAGTGGCTGCAATCCTGTCTGTAGCGAGGGACAGGCCCTGAAGGACTTAGGTATACTGAAAGGTGACCATCTTTTCGCTGAGATGTCATCTGAGTCACATTCAGTATATCCAAACCAAGCAGCTTGGGTCTGATGTTGTTCCCTAGAACGTCATTCACGGGTTTTAGCAGGTCAGCCCATTGCTCCAGCGATTTAAACGGTGTCACATCTGGAAGAGTTTCCAAGTGACAACCTCCTCCGTTCTTCCAGTCACCGCCTCTGCACAAATTATGGACTTAGTTAAAGAGATAGTTTGATAACACTGGAGGTCAAGTTATTCGTGTATCTAAATAGAAATGTCAAGTACACTATTTTGTTTCCGTGTCAAATTATTATTGTTCTTTTAGAACATTGTAGATAACAATGAAGGTCAGAAAGCCACTAGCTTGTTTTCTAAGGGCTAAGAAAGTGCACAATAGTCGTGCTTTTGAAGTACTTTTGTCAATCACATGATGATGGTTTCTGGTTGAGTATTAATCACATGATGATGGTTTCTGGTTGAGTATTTGACTAAGATCCAAAACAAAAGAAAAAAAAAAGAGGAAAATGTATTGGGAGAAAATTTTAATGTAAAGAACAAATGAACCAAGGAGTGGGGCTTTCGATGACAACTCTGCACATACATCGTTAGCACTGCAGAAACAGCCACTGAAAGATGAATTATATACTGAACAGAAATGTTTTGGTGAAGCCAGACTACAAAATTTATTATGTCGATCAACAACATCTGATGATATTGCTTAGAACATAAACAACCTCTCAACACTGTCAAATAATGCTTGAGCAAGGAAACAGGCAAGGGAAGTGATCACTAGTAAGTGGGTGGTCATACAGACCTGAAATGCACAGGGGCATATGTACGGAAGATGACCTGAGTCTTGCTTGTGTTAACTTCATTTTGAAGCCAATCAAACAATGTCCTTATCGATCTTTTGTAAGCATCTCCAACAGTCATCTCCATTTTCACCTCATCTCCTTCTTGGAAATAGGCACCACTGATACAAGACATAGCAGTAAGCCTAGCTTCAATTAGATTACAAAAGATGCCATTATGGTGATCCAAAAAACTTGTTCACAAAAAGAGTGAATTGCAAAACATGATTTATCAGTCATCACAAACGAAATAGGAAATGCTATTTGATCAATATAGTCAAAATATTTATGCTTACCCTCTGATGGTTTTCTCATAGTTCCACCAGTGTGCAGTGTTAAAGATCAACACATCAGAATCCCTCCACTGACCCCGGTCAGACATCCAATCCATGACATCTACCCTAATTGTATACTTAACAATCTCAGGAGCTCCAGCTGGTGCACGACCTTGAAGGACTATAAAAGGAGACCTGTAATACTCCACAGTGCAATTGTAGTCTCTAAACTTGAAAATCAAGAAACCCGTGTGCTTTGTAATGGGACTCCCATTAACTTCATAGATGGAGCTCTTGTCAGGAACAGCAGCAGAAAGCATACAAAGTAGAGACTCCCATTGGTTCCGTCCAATTGAATCACCAACAAACACGACTCTTCGGTTTCTTAGCTTCTCCAGCATATTTCTGGCATCAAATCTGAGAAATCAAAGAAAAATATGGTTAAACCAGAAAATGATATCAATTATGCTAAAGTGGAAGGTGTGGATTGGATTATTCATATTGGTCCTCGATCCGCAAGGATAAATCAGTCATCATTTACAAGGTCACAAAATCATGAAACTTACTAGAAATGTTGTATAAGATTAGCTGTTATTCTTAGGCTTCAGAAAAATTTCGAATTGCTCCGAAGGTTGTGATATCAGTAAAGATTACTGTTGTAGCTCTTCTTTTAGTAAACTATATAACAATTCACAAGCATCAACTGTATAATCTTTCAATTCCAGCACAAGCCAATGTTGTTCAATGGCTAACTGTAATGTGCTTAGCATAAGAAACTATTTGCTGCAGACACAGCTGCAATTTTCGTCCACATGGTATACAGCGCCCACCCCTTTACACATAATATATATATTTGTTTCCTAAATACCACCACCAGTGACTCAACTAGCAGCATATAGTGGCACGAGCTATTGTGGTTTAGGTGTTAGTCTACACAGCTACCATTGGAGTTATCTCCATACAACTAACACAGTAACACCATCAAGTCCTAATCCTAGCTATTGGAAATATAGCACAATGTTGCCGATGGCATTAGATGGTAGGTTCACTTCAAAATTAAATTTGGGTGGGATCATATTATGACGCCTTTTTCTTTATGGATTATCTCACTGAGAAATCAAAAGGCCTTGCTGCTAATAAAAGAAAAGAAATTTGCTAATAATTGGATGTTCCACAATTAGATTATGCCTCTCATCAAAATATGTAACTTTTTAGCATAGCATATAATACTTCCCTATTGTGGCACTGTTCCAGAACTAGCTCTGTACAATTTCCTACCATTGGCGGTTATGGAGGACAAGAACTCCAAGTAAAAGTTACTGATATGCACGATGACAAGGAACAAGATTTAGTTTACTTTTGCAAAAGGCAGAAAACAGATCATGGAAAGGAGCCTAGACTCACTACAGTATTCCAAGGTGCGGTGGTTGTCGACAGCCCCGTGTTCCACTAATATAATGATAACCAGGGTTATGATTTTAAAATGCACACAACCTCACCTTACAAAGCATCCACCAATGTCAGAACTACTGTTGCAAATTTAATCCTCATTCTATCAACAATGAGACATGTTGAGTGCTAGATTGCACCGAGTTTATTCAGAGCCATCGGAAGTTCTTCACTTTGACAAGTTCACCAAATTAAGTGCTAGAGCATTCCAACTAACATTTTAAATTGCACAGGCTCTGATCCACATCCACATCTCCCTAAAGGACCCTATTAGCCACTGGAGATTGGAACTGCAAATGCGAAATGGGGTTTATTCTCATTTCACCAACAATGCGCCATGTTGAAAGCTTAGATTGCAATAAGATATTTCATTTAAGGTGTCTAAAATTCTCGCCTTGACGAACTTGGCAAAAGCGCGCACACATATCCAAATCGGTTCCTACCTAAACCCTCAAAAACCCCAAATCCGACAACCCAATGGGTGGGGGGTGGGGGGGTTAGCAACGAGACAAGCAAGAACTGATAAATTCCAACCAACCTGGGGAGATCGCAGCGCGACGGCCGCCACCGCCACTTGGTGTAGGACGCGTCCGGGCGGCCGTTCTCCGAGCACCTGAACCCGACGTCCAAGAACGGGCAGTCCTTGGACTCGTAGAGCGGGTAGCTGTCGTCCCACACCCACTCCCCATCGAACAGGTCGCACTCCCCCACCGCCACACCGGCGCGCGCCCTACCGCGCGTCCCAGCCGCACCGGCGGCGATGGATACCCCGCCGCTGCAGAGCTTCTTGGGCGCCGACAGGGCGGAGCCGACAGCCGCCGAGCAGCGGAAAGACGCGGCGCAGAAGAGCAGCACCACCGCCGCCGCCGTGAAGACCGCCGTGGCGAGGCCCACCATGCCGGCCTTCTCGAGCGGCCTCTTGATGACCCGCCGCGCCAGCCGCTTCGCCGACGCCCGCACCATCGCCGCGCGCCTCCCTCGGGAAGAAGGAGTCTCGCGGCACAAGCAGCGATTTCCTCTCGGCGCTTGGCTCCTTGAGTTCGCCGAGCGTGGGAGCACCGCCGGTCTACTGCCTCGCCATCACCATGTGTGCGTGGCTGGCTTGAGGAGCGCAGGCGGCTGCGGTTAATGAGGGAGAAGGGGATGTGAAAGGGAAGCGTATCTGCTTTCCGCTTCGTTACGTGGTTTCTCGGACAGCTCAGCATAGCATCGATGATAGGTGACTGTCGAGCTCACGATTAGCACTTTAATTAGCAATCACTAATTAGGTCTGCCGAGCTCTTAAATCCCTGCCAAGCTCAAAATATTAATAGAGAATACTACATTTACAAAAGCGGACGTTCGAACGCTAAGTTTGGGAAAAAAGTTTCTATGGTACCATTGCATGAACAAATAATTTCTTACTATCTCTTAGACGTGACCTTGAAACTTTATATTAATATATATTAATAAAATTATAATATTATGAAAGTATTTGTAACAATAAATCCAAAGATATAATTTTTATATAGTATAAACCTATTCACGGTGATACGGATTCTAGAACGTAAGTAAAAAAATAACAAAGTAGTGGCACTTAACTATGTACAATATTATAGACAACGGGTGTCTGTAATACACCTCTATGTCATATATCGACAGAACTAAAGACAACTCACGCAATAGTTTGTCGATATAGTTGGCTATAATGGCTTTACGCAATTAATATGGTGCATATATAGTTGTCTATATAATGATATAGATAGCAGAAAACCGTCTATAAAATTATCTGTTAAATTAAGTAACATCTTTTTCTCTTTTTTTTGTATCATCTAAAATCTTAAGTGATATAGATTTATATATAGCTGACGCTTACATTGTACACGGCCCTGTTCTTGAGGGCTTCGAAAAGCGGCTTTTGTCTTTTGCTACAGTAACTAGCTTTTAAATAGAGTATTTTCTTAAGATGAGATCTATAAGTTAATTGTAGTACACGTTAAAAGCCTAATATCTGTTTCAACAAAAATCGTAAACGGGTATCTTTTTCTCCGTAATCTCTGTCGCAAACAGCCAAAATTCAAAATTTTCAACTAAAAACCATAAATCGCAGCAAAAAAAAAAACATGCCCGTAGCCTGGTATGTCATCACGGTTGCGGTGCGAAGTGTGCTGCGGTTTGGGCGTGTAAAGAGGGGGAAGGTAGAAGTGGAGGGGAAGGGGAGCGTTGGGACCCCTATAAATTCGGACGTGCCGGCGAGGCTACGTAGGAGTAATGAGTCGGTAATCTTTTGGTTTCGTCTACGTAGGTAGTTAGTTAATCCTAGTGCGTTGCTGGCATATGTACTCCCACTTGATTGCTCGCCATCAGGTTGTAATAATCGTGGAGATTAGTGCGGGGAGGAAAAGAATTGATGCATGGGAAGGTGATTGAGGGCACGAAAGGGAGGAAGTTTGTTGGTCTGTACACTTGTATACGAGGCAAGCAAAGCGAAGTGGTCTCGAAGCTACAATAATTGCGACACGGTGCTGTCGAGGTAGAGCAAAACGAAAGGTGGTCATGAGACATTTCGGTGAAAATAAATCGGATAGTTTGTAATTATTCTAACCTATTTTTGAATATGGATAGCATTGAATCGAAAAATAAATAGGGATTTCTTTGGTCAGATATGAATAGTATATTGTATTTGGTATTATTTGCATCTATATTCTGTATTTGTATCCACATATAGAGAAAAAATAAAACAAACATGACAACTATTATCATCGGTATCATATCCGTCTTTTTACCCCTACCCAGACGTATTCTCTGAAACAAAACTGAATTTCAAAAGTAATTTAAATTTGTGTTTGATTTTGACTTCACTTGAATCCTTGGCTTAATCCCGCACCAATCTTAGCCGTCCACATGGTGATTTCACTGCCGAGCTATCTTCTTCGTCCCTCTGCACGCATACACTGTTCACTGTCCGAGACAGTACCACCTTATCATTCCCACCTTGACATCCTCTTAAATGCTCCATGCCACGCGTTAGAGCAGGTAAGATTTCAAAAGTGGTTCTAGGATAAGGAGATATCATGGGAAGCCACGAGATGTTTGAGTCCCATGACTTTATCCTAGGGTGGAGGGTTGGACTGGAAAGATGGCAGTGTGAATGGGCACTGAATCAAGGGTTTGTGGATGAAAGTTGCCTCGGTCCGACCCTGACATCCTCTTAAATGCTCCAGGCCACGCGTTAGAGCAGTTGCCGCCGTTCCTGCTTTTCTCGCCACCACCTTTGCTCTTCCCTATCTCACGACCGACAACCCCGCGCCGCAAATTCGAGCACCTTAGAACCCACCTCTGCTCACAAGAGCCAATGTACGCCCCCTCATTTGTGCCGTGAACCTTACCTGGACCAGCACCATTGTCATCCTCTCACATCCAACCTGACACCCCTCTGATCACTTTTGACCGCCGCAATGTCGTGCCCAAGGCACCTGACTCTCCCTCGCCACCGGTGTCTGCGCCTCCGCACCCTCCTGACCCCTGCCTCGCACCGCCATCGCCTTAGCCTTGCCTCTATACCGAAGTGTCATTTTCACCCTATTTAAACCCCCGAACCCCTCCATTCGAAAGCACCAGTACCCGAGGTGAGCCACCTACCCTCAATTGCTCCGACGACCAAAGCTCTGTCGGCGATCACTAGAAAACCCAAAGTAAGCTCAAATTTTTATTCCTTCTATTCAGTCCATCCTTTTTCAATTACTTTGGTCTGCAGCTTCCTCATGCCCGTAGAAACCTTGCTGAAGCTTTGCCCTAACCCCCGAGTCCCCTGCTGTGCTGGCACTTTTGTCCGCCACTCGGCCAAAGAAGGTCACCGTGGACAGCTCAGCTCGACCATCCCCAGCCCCTACTCCTAGAGATGTTCTATCACAAATGCTATTGTCCTCTTAAACCACCGTTAACCCCTGCGCCATTTAAATGTCCTAAGAAGAGGAGACCTCACCGCCAAAGCTCGCCTGACTTCCAACCGCTCCTGAGCCCAAAAATAGAATCCGCATGGCCCTAATATAGGATCGAGGAGGCCGGCTAGAGGGGGTAAATAGGCGGTCTAAAAATTCTTTTCAATATTAATATCAATTCAAGATCTTTTCTATTTGTCTAAACCAAGTAAACAATGCGGAAGTTTAAATCAAATTGGTTTAGCACAAATAGAGCCTAAATCAATTAAGTTCGCCTAAGTGCACCAACAATTCTAGCCTAGGTCAAGACTTGTAATTCTAGGTTGATAAGCAATCAAATTAATTATATATATGTAAATTAATTGAATATAAATTTAGCACAAAAAACAAATCATAATAGACACGGTCTCTTTTGACCGTGGAGTTCGAAAACTTACCGGTCTCTCTTAGTCTATGTTGAGGTAAGCCCAAACGAATTAGATTGGCTCCACGAATTAAGCCTTCCACCTCAATTCCACTAGTGGTAGCTCTTTACTGCTCTGGATAGGTGAGTTCCAACCTTCACAATTTTTCTGGGGTGTTTCGGTTCTCGACTTTTTTTTTTTTGGGAAACCAATCCATGTTTCTGACCGGGAATCGCGAGTGTGCTTTCCACTCCTTTTATGCGGCTCTTTTGGAGGTAGCATGGACAAAACCTCTAGTCCCATCACAACTGCGCGTGGACTCGCACAAAGTGCCATTCTGTTAGCAGTGGCTTTTGCTCAGGCTCAAAACATAGGGGTACCTGAAGTAAGTAATCAGGCTCAAAACATAGCGAAAGCAGCTTCTTTTTCCAGTATCACTTCCAAATCACGCTAGTGCGCCGGCAAGATTTCATTTTCTTACCGGTAGGTGTATGACATAGATAAGAAAACATTATGCAGTCACCATCATGTTTAGGTCCGTGGTGCGATCCACGATGCCGCGCTGCCAATGGCTTAATGCCATCCTTTGCCAGTATTGGTAAACTTCCAACTTGTCAACACATGGAAAGTACCTAGAGTCTTGATAAAATTTTGTCAGTTGGAGAATTATTTGCATCTCTATCATAAGTCTGAATATCCAAAGAAATATGGCACTCAAAATTAGCCCTTTGAAGTGTTTACTGCCGTGACATTTAGTTCCTGGTTTCTGGTGATACTGCATGGAAGCAGTGGCGGAGGGAGGGGGCTGGGAGGGGCCTGGCACCCCAACCTCCTACTAATTACATAATTAATTATATATATTTAATTAGTGGTTTAATTAGTGGTTTAATTAGTATGTTCTTTTGTCCAAATTATTTCAGATTTTCAGTATGAATGTTACATCATTTCTTCCAATTTACATGTATGTTGATGTGACTAAATCCCGAAACAAGAATTATAACACCACAACCTTTCATCATTACAAAATAGATGTGTTTAATGTTGCAATTGATCAACAATTGATTGAGCTAGACGATCGATTTAGTTCTCAAACGACAGAGCTTTTGTCCCTTTGTGCCTCTTTGGATCCAAGGTTGGACACCTTCGACATAACAAATATATGCACTCTAGTGAAAAATATTATCCCGTTGATTTCTCAAGTTAAGAAAGAGCTCAATTAGAGTGTCAATTGTCACATTTTCAACTTAATGTATACAACCATCCAAACCTAAGTGCATTACCATCACTTGCTGATCTAACAAGTGAACTAGTTAAGGCTAGTAAAGATTCATCTATCCTATGGTGGACACGTTGTTAAGATTAGTCTTAACTCTTCCGGTTTCAACTGCAACTACCGAGAGATGTTTTTCAGCTATGAAACTTGCGAAGACGCGACTTCGAAGTACAATGGGAGATGGGTTTCTACGAGATTGTTTGGTAATTTATATTGAAAAAGAATTGACCGCAAAGATTAGTAATGATGATATTATTAAGGCCTATGATCTTGCTGGTAGTCGTAAGAGCTAAATTTAAGTTAATAGAGATGTAATTTTCTTTGCATTGTAATTTGCGAAACATATTACTCTGATATGTGACTATTGGATCGGTAAATTCGGCATGGTTCATTGATTCTACTCTACTTGTTGTCCATGTTGCCCCCCCTATATCCAATTCCTGGCTCCGCCCCTGCATGGAAGCATGAACATTTTACTCTCAACCTCTTCTGCATTTTCATGATACCGATTGTTATCTATCTCTGGCAGGTAACAGAAGTTTGGGAATGGCCTGTCACATTTGTTCTGAAGCTCACGATACCATCAACGCTTCCTTCTGAATGGAACGAATTTTACATCTGTGCGAGCATCTGTCTATGTCCTCTCATACTCCTGTACTCTTTCAGTTCATTCATTCCACTGGATAGCTGAATAGTGTTTCTTCCTTCTCAAATCCGCTTCCCCCTCTGGTCTGTTGTGCTCTTTTTGCGCTTTTATTTGGCTATATGCCACTTGCTTTTTGAGAAAGAAGCCCCAGAAGCAGAAAACATTGCAAGTACCCTCGTTTCTTTTAGAATGAGTGTCTTCAGGATCCCAGCCATGGCTGGAGAGCTCTTGAGCTCCCTTGCAGCAATTGGAGTTATTATGGAAGTTCCTGGTTTCTGGTGATACTGCATGGAAGCAGTGGCGGAGGGAGGGGGCTGGGAGGGCCTGGCACCCCAACCTCCTACTAATTACATAATTAATTATATATATTTAATTAGTGGTTTAATTAGTGGTTTAATTAGTATGTTCTTTTGTCCAAATTATTTCAGATTTTCAGTATGAATGTTACATCATTTCTTCCAATTTACATGTATGTTGATGTGACTAAATCCCAAACAAGAATTATAACACCACGCCTTTCATCATTACAAAATAGATGTGTTTAATGTTGCAATTGATCAACAATTGATTGAGCTAGACGATCGATTTAGTTCTCAAACGACGAGCTTTTGTCCCTTTGTGCCTCTTTGGATCCAAGGTTGGACACCTTCGACATAACAAATATATGCACTCTAGTGAAAAATATTATCCGTTGATTTCTCAAGTTAAGAAAGAGCTCAATTAGAGTGTCAATTGTCACATTTTCAACTTAATGTATACAACCATCCAAACCTAAGTGCATTACCATCACTTGTCGATCTAACAAGTGAACTAGTTAAGGCTAGTAAAGATTCATCTATCCTATGGTGGACACGTTGTTAAGATTAGTCTTAACTCTTCCGTTTCAACCGCAACTACCGAGAGATGTTTTTCATATGAAACTTGCGAAGACGCCATCAAGTACAATGGGAGATGGGTTTCTACGAGATTGTTTGGTAATTTATATTGAAAAGAATTGACCGCAAAGATTAGTAATGATGATATTATTAAGGCCTATGATCTTGCGGTAGTCGTAAGAGCTAAATTTAAGTTAATAGAGATGTAATTTTCTTTGCATTGTAATTTGCTGAAACATATTACTCGATATGTGACTATTGGATCGGTAAATTCGGCATGGTTCATTGATTCTACTCTACTTGTTGTCCATGTTGCCCCCTATATCCAATTCCGCTCGCTCGCATGGAAGCATGAACATTTTACTCTCAACCTCTTCTGCATTTTCATGATACCGATTGTTATCTATCTCTGGCAGGTAACAGAAGTTTGGGAATGGCCTGTCACATTTGTTCTGAAGCTCACGATACCATCAACGCTTCCTTCTGAATGGAACGAATTTTACATCTGTGCGAGCATCTGTCTATGTCCTCTCATACTCCTGTACTCTTTCAGTTCATTCATTCCACTGGATAGCTGAATAGTGTTTCTTCCTTCTCAAATCCGCTTCCCTCTGGTCGACCGTTAAATTCTCGTATCCTATATTTCAAAAAATTATAAAAATACAATATTATGAAAGTATTTTATGACAAATTCACTCGTATGATTTTATATATCCAAATCATACGTTTTAAATAATAACTTTGATCAAAATTAATATGATTTAACTTCATGCGTTCTAGTGCATCACTCTTTTGTAACGGAGGGGCATATGTTTAAAGTGAGGCAAAGTTGCCACCTTGCTATTATAGCTCCTACCGCAGCCTGCAGGTCCGAGTGATGAATATGTATTTGTTCTATGGCATTTACATAAACTACCAATCTTGAAGTTTTCTTTGGGTGCTTTGTAAAAGGAAAAGGAAAATATCGAAATGGCCAAATGGTTTTTAACGAAAAAATGCCAAATGTTTGATCATTATTTTACCTGCCACGTCACCGTGTCAAATTATTACCAGTTTGCCACAAAGGTCGAGCCACCTGTTGATGATTCCTTGCTCCTTGGTCACCGCAAGAATGTTCTTCAAGATTTCTTTTTCTTCTTCTTTTTGAGTAGCATTACCATGGTGTCTGATGTAACGTGCCACTCCGGGTTTTATATGTGACTATCAGCATTCAGCAAATGTCATAGCATACGTAAGTTCGTTTTTTTAATGCTCTTACTTAGTACCAATTAAATCGCTTACTTGAGATCAGAATAATGGAGTTTTGTTGCTGTGCTTATGATCTGCAAACACTGGCTGATAGTGATAGACAAACTGAATAAATGCAAACAAACTCAGTGAATTCATCCCCCTCTCTCTCTCTCTCTCTTCTAGTAAGTATACAAAGCGCGCGAGTAATGTTCAACGAAAAGAGAACACATACTGTTTTATGCAACAACTATTGTTAGTAGTATGTTTTATGCAACAAAAACGAAAAGAACACATATTCAACAACTATTGTTATTAGTATGTTTTGTTCAGCTACGAAGTAGACTGTTTTGACTAGTACCTTTCCTTGAATTTATGATTAATTTTCTAGTATGTGCTTATCAGTTCTTACAAAGAAACATAAATATATGATGCAGACTGGCGTTTCTGTATTAGCTCTACCAGCTTGAAAATTGTATGTGTTATATCTGTTTGCTAACAGAAAGATCTTAATTGAACATATCCAGTTGGTTTCTTCTCCAATTTACTACCAAAAGCGACATATCGATACCCTTGACATCTATGGTGCTGGATCTTGAGTCGTTTTTATGCACAGCATTACATTGGAAAAGGAACGTCTAATGGACTGGAGCAACTTTGAGTGCTATGCCAGTCGTTCTCTTTCAAACAGGTTTCCTCCAGCTATACTTGGCATGACGGTTTTGGCATGGGGGAATTCTGTGGGTGACCTTGTTGCTGATGTGGCGTCGGCCAAGTCTGGCCAGCCTACAATCGCCATTGCTGGCTGCTTTGCTGGTCCAAATGTCCAATGTTCAGTAATCAATATGCTGGTCGGATTAGGAACTGCCCTAGTAATGCAAACAACAAGAGTGTATCCCGAAGCTTATGTACTTGAAACATTTGTATTCCTTCTTCTGAGCTTGATGAGCACCATGTTGGTAGTCACCTGGACTAGGTTTCGGGTACCCAGATTTTGGGGTTACTGCCTTAATTATGAGGCTGTGCATCTTGTTTACCATGGTGAGTATTGCCATTGCAATCTCTTCTGGATGATACATAATTTTTATATAAAAAAAGCAGCTATGGCCTATTCTCTTATGCTACGGTTTGTATCTTTTGGTTACAACTTACTAGTTTAATGAATAGTTATTGCTGAGAGAAGCCAAACATCGTTGAAAACCAAAAAGGAACAGAGCCATGTCTTGTGGCTACGGCTTATGATTTTGGTCTTAGTGTGAGCGCTTGTATAAATAAATCAAATACTGATAAATCGCTTTCAAACAACTGTTCCAATAAACCGTTTGGAAACGTAGGGAAGAAATTATTCTGTTTATTTATTAAAAAAAATCATAAGCCAAAAATAACCGGGCATGTCCTTCACGTCCGCAGCTCATCCCAGCCCAAGACCACCTCCTCCGTCCATGTCGCCGTGCCGCGGCCCGCGCCCACCCTCGCTGCTGAGTGCTGGACGCTCCGCGCCTCGGTGCCTTTCGTCGCGTCCCAAAGCCAATTCGCGAGCCGCGCGGCGCGGCCCCAGCCTTTGACACCGCGTCGCCGTCGGCGGCACATCCACGCTGGGGTTGCGCGCGGCAGTTTGACGATGCCGTCCGCCCACTCGACGTCCGTAGGCCGCAGCTCGACGCCGGCGGCCGTCTACGCGCCGCAGGTTCACGGTTGCGGCTGTCCCTAACCACTAGTCGAGACAGTTTCGCGGTTGCGCGTTATCATATATTCATATGTTCTTCTTGGATGCTTTTTTTACAGATATGTAGCGCCAAATAGGGCTGTAAAAAAAAAAAATCGGAGTTCACGAGCTACTCGAGTTCGGCTCGTTCTAGGTTCAATTCGAACTCGGTTCGAACTTTAAACGAGCCGAACTCGAGCTTGATCTCGAACTCGCGAGCTTTACCGAGCCGAACTCGAATAGTTCGCGAGCTTCAATTCGAGCTTAAATAGTAATACATATTAATTCTTACCGAGCTTACTCGAGCCGAACTCGAGCTCGAGCTTTTCTTATTGTTGAAAATTAGTGTATATTTGAATTATTTTGACTGTTATCGAGCTTACTCGAGCCGAACTCGAGCTCGAGCTTTTCTTATTATTGAAAAATAGTGCATAATAATTTATTTTAATTATTATCGAGCTTCACCGAGCCGAACTCGAGCCTAATCGAGCTTAGGCCGAGTCGAGCTCGAGCCCAGGTTCAAGCTCGGACCCCATCTCGAGCTTGGCTCGAGCTTCTACCGAGCTCGAGCCTGGAAGGCCAAGCTCGCTCGAGCTCGGTTCGTTTACAGCCTTAGCGCCAAATCTAGTCAGCTGGATCAGTATGACAGTAGATCACACGCAATGAATTACTGTAAACCGAAAGCTAGCTTGGTAGGACCAGGATGAAAAATCGGACGATTTAGTTGAAATTTTTGAATTTTGGCTGTTTGCGACAGAGATTGCAAAGAGAGAGGTACTCGCTTGCGATTTTCGTTGATACAGATGTTAGATTTTTAACGTGTACTATAATTAACTTGTAGTTCCCGTCTGAAAAAATACTCTATTTAAAAGTTAAATACTGTAGCAAAAATCAAAAATCACTTTTAAAAACTATAAAAAAACAGGCCCTTAGGTTTCTTCCTGAATTGCTCTAGCCCCTAACCCGTATCTCTCTCAAGTGTGGCCTTGCCATTATGCTTCAGAATCTACTTCACTGTAGTGTACAACCTTAGAGTAAGGGTAGTTTGCTTTTCTGCCTGCTTAAATTTACAGGCAAGATTGTCGAGGCAAGGAGCATTTTGCACCTTCATCCTGCTTATTCTTTTCGAGTACTCATCATTTTGGACCCTCTTAGCACCCAGCTGAAGCCACTAGACCTGTTCTCCCACAAGCATGTGCTTTGCATGAAAGCAAAAACGAATCCAACAATAGAGGATTGGAAGCTAGCGTATCCAATTAATATAAGGAATGGAATCGACCTGGAAGCATTGAGAAATGCTCTGCAAAACCATCTAGTTTTCCTAACCTTAAACACCTTGGAAGGATCGTGGGCTTGGGCTAGAGTGTTGTCTGGTTCAGGAGCACTGTTTGGAAACTATGGCCACACACCATTCCTGCATAGTTCCTCCAAGATGCTTATAGAAAATCAGGGAATCACATTCAGAGGCCTAATTATATGTAAAAGCAATGCTACAAGTGGTCTTATGTGATGACAAAAAATGTTGAAAATTGCATGGAGCTCACTGGCTATGTGTGAGCTTGTAATTACAGCGACAAGATTCTCTGTTTGCTTGCTTTTGTATAGTTCTTTGTGTTTCCCCTGATCCCAACAATCGCCTTCGAGTGATAGGAACTCAAATTAGTGGAGTAATTACTTTAGGCTGTGCCTCTTGCCAACTTTCGGCTGCCTTTGTATGCATCTTTTTTTATTATCTCAGACAAGCAGATGAAACCTAGTAAGAAAATTTCAGTGCCTGTCATTCTCAAGACAAGGCTAACAAAACTACCCTCCCTTTTCTGCACTCTGACTAGTATGCCAGGGTAAATCACCAGCCAAATCATGCAAGGAAACATGGATTTTGAAGATTGTTGATAGCCGAAGTTCTAATTTTGATTTTTGAACTTTGGCTGGCCTGTTGTTTTTGGCTGTGGCTTGTGGCTTTTGGATGCGGCTTGTGTCTTTTGTGCTATTTGTATAAGAGATTACAGAGTAACAGAAACTCATGTGCGGTTTTTGCCGACATAAATGGAGTCAGCAAAGTATGTACTAAAATTAACTAGTAGACCCTATCTTACAAAATACTCTGTATAAAAGTTAGTTACTGTGGAAAAGCCGAAAAACAGTTTTTAGGAGCTGAACAGAACATGGCCACTTCCCTCGGCTTAAAACCACCGAAAGCCTAAAAAATTACAGGCTTAAAATAGTTTGCAACAATTTTCCTACGGAAAAAGATGTGATCGATAAGCACACGGTCTGATCAAAGCATCCTAGAATAGAAGAAAAAACAAAGTTTGTGGTGACAGAGTTTGGAGATGCAAAGTCCAACCACTTAATCGAATTTTAACTCATCGGTCGTGACTAGTAGAAAGGGACCTTCCACCGTTATGAACCCCTATAGATGGGAGCCAGCAATTAAAGGTGACGAGTGCTCATTTGATTCCTTTGCAGCGTATCTATACCACTAATTTAGTTCTAAGAACACAGTTAGGATCAGCTAGTCTTATCTAATTATATGGTCGTCCATTGGTTTCCAATTATTTAAAAAAAATTATTTTGATCAGTAGTTCAGTATCCCGTACGGGTTCGAATAAGGGTCTGTTTATATTGGCTTTGACTTTGTCTTCGATTTATGAATAGTAATAACTTATAGAGAAACACTAGCGTGTGATTTTGGCCAATATAAATGACGCCACTGCAACGTGTATTACAATTAACTAATAAACCCCGCATTAAAAAGATACTCCGTTTGAAAGCTATGTACTGTAGAAAAGTCATTTACTATAGAAAAATAGCTTTTAGAAGCCAATACGAATATGACTTAACTTTTGTTAAATAGACTAAAGAGATAAAAGTTGGGAGCATAAATGAATGGCATGTTTTATCGACTTTTTGTGTAACTAACCTGACCTGGGACCGTGTTAATTATTGCCTCCAGTCACACAAGTGATATTTTTGACTTTCTTTTTACCGTTAAATTCTCGTATCCTAAATTTCAAAAAAGTTATAAAAATACAATATTACGAAAGTATTTTACGACAAATTCACTCATATGCTTTTTATATATCCAAATCATACATTTTAAATAATAACTTTCGTCAAAATTAATATAATTTGACTGCATGCGTTCTAGTGCATCACTCCTTTGTAACCGGGGAGCATAATGTTGCTTTAGGGCTTGCATATGACAGTATGTGGGCTTTAGTTATATTCAGTCTGTTTGGACCTAGAGACCAGGAAGTAAATCCAGTTGAAACTAAGCATACAGCTAGGGTTCAATCTAACAGTCTTATCACAAGATCTGAAGGCCCAACTAAATCACAAAATTCTGTTACCGATTTAATTGGACTGTTAAACAGGCTGGATTTATCAAACATACATGCAGCTAGACATGCCTCATATTCTTCACTGGACGGCTGATGAAAGTTCAATGGGATAAGAAAAAGGACAAGTTCATGATCTATCGGTAGTTTTTTTAATACATGAAAGGGCTCATGACAGTATTGGGCAAGTTACTAGGATGCTTATCAAACCCTCTTGGTTTATGCCATTTTTTAGTTTTTTTTTTGTGTGCTGTTCACGTGGTTCAGTTCATAGTAGAGGGCACTCGGCAGACAGTGACTATCTCCGGTTTTGATACCCACAGATCTGAAAGTAAAGATGGTCTTTCACTGCTATGATTAGTGGTTCCTGATCGCCCTTTGTTCTTATCCAGTCTGTACTAGGCAGATTCATTCACTGAAGAAGTAGCATCCAAGGGATTCCACTCCGTTTCTCCATTCGTTATACTACAGACATCTTTGCCATTTTTTCAACAAGTTTATGTATATAATTATCCATGTTAGGTGCATCTATCTTTACATCAGGTCATTGATGCTGCACCTAATTTTGCATTCTGAAGGACCATTTTGACTTTCTTTTACCGTTAAATTCTCGTATCCTAAATTTCAAAAAGTTATAAAAATACAATATTACGAAAGTATTTTACGACAAATTCACTCATATGCTTTTATATATCCAAATCATACATTTTAAATAATAACTTTCGTCAAAATTAATATAATTTGACTGCATGCGTTCTAGTGCATCACCCTTTGTAACCGGGAGCATAATGTTGCTTTAGGGCTTGCATATGACAGTATGTGGGCTTTAGTTATATTCATCTGTTTGGACCTAGAGACCAGGAAGTAAATCCAGTTGAAACTAAGCATACAGCTAGGGTTCAATCTAACAGTCTTATCATTAAGATCTGAAGGCCCAACTAAATCACAAAATTCTGTTACCGATTTAATTGGACTGTTAAACAGGCTGGATTTATCAAACATACATGCAGCTAGACATGCCTCATATTCTTCACTGGACGGCTGATGAAAGTTCAATGGGATAAGAAAAGGGACAAGTTCATGATCTATCGGTAGTTTTTTTAATACATGAAAGGGCTCATGACAGTATTGGGCAAGTTACTAGGATGCTTATCAAACCCTCTTGGTTTATGCCATTTTTTAGTTTTTTTTTTGTGTGCTGTTCACGTGGTTCAGTTCATAGTAGAGGGCACTCGGCAGACAGTGACTATCTCCGGTTTTGATACCCACAGATCTGAAAGTAAAGATGGTCTTTCACTGCTATGATTAGTGGTTCCTGATCGCCCTTTGTTCTTATCCAGTCTGTACTAGGCAGATTCATTCACTGAAGAAGTAGCATCCAAGGGATTCCACTGTTATGGCCAGAGGCCATAACATCCACTCCGTTTCTCCATTCGTTATGCTACAGACATCTTTGCCATTTTTTCAACAAGTTTAGGTACATAATTATCCATGTTACGTGCATCTATCTTTACATCAGGTCATTGATGCTGCACCTAATTTTGCATTCTGAAGGACCATGTCCTTCACTCATCCAAGGAGAGCTAAACTGCTAGGCACCAAACATACTAGCGTTTTAGTCTAAAAAACCAAACATACTGATGCTGTTTCTCATGCCAATTTCAAGATTTTGATCATCCAACAGCTGCTCATCGAGAACATTCAACTGTTTCGTGCAGGTCCTTCGCGGCAAAGGACGAGATATTCTGCCTGTTCGAGGGTGTCCTGGACAATCTGCTGCATCACTTGAATGACTGGTGCTGTGATTTGTTTTCTCAGGATCCGGAGGGTAAGGTGCCGCTGTTCTGGGGGATAACTGCTGATGGCTGCGTTTCATTCTCTGACAACATCGACCTGCTTAAAGGATCATGTGGCAAGTCACTGGCACCTTTTCCACAAGGTAAATGTTTGCTTAGTATGCAATGTTCGAGCATGTTCTTTTTGTATCTTACTGTACAGAGATTTCTTGGTTCTGTTCTGGCCGCAGGTTGCTTCTACTCTAATGCCCTTGGAGGCTTGAAGTGCTATGAGAATCCCAAGAACAAAGTGACTGCTGTTCCTGCAAACGAAGAAGAGATTTGTGGTGCAACTTTCAAGGTAAAAATCGCTGATTACCAAGAAGTAGTGGGGAGCGTTGATATTTGGCTTGTTACGCTAGTTCCTGAATAAGACTGTAGTTTTACATAACAATCTCTAGTCTCATGTTGATGTTGGCGTACTCGGTCACAGCAATCTCTTGCTTCTGACTCTGGAATATTGTTCGGAGAAAGCAGCATCTAAAATGCAGAAATTCAACTAATTGAATACACGCCACTTCGAGAAGAAAATAATTGAATACACAAAATACTAATCTGAGTGAGTAGGAACACATAATGGAGTACGATGGAAATTGAACATGTCTGTTACTAGTTACTTATACAGTGTAAGTGCAGAGCTTCTTTTTTTTTTTTTCCTTTTACATTTCATCTGAAGGCTTATGACATTTTTCTGAATGCATTGTTACCCCCAATGAATCTCTATATGCAGGTGGAAGGGTCTACGATCCTCACAGCACTGCATTAGGAGGAGATTTTGGGTCTCCGGGAGTCGCTGGGCAAGCAGACCTTTGTACATGGCGGTGTAACATAACGGCAAGGCATACAACTGATCTGTATCATCTTTCATAATGTGGTTGTGTGTACGATATGTATCCCTAGTTGTTCAAACTGCCATGGATTTCAGACCTGCTGTGATCAGTTGAATGTTCTGCTATGAGCAAAAATTCCAAATCTGACACCCGGAGCAAATAAATTCCATATCTAGCCCCCTGCCCGACCGCGGGATTATGCCGTGCCGACACGTGGCCGGTCGTACGGTCCGGGACCGCACGACGCACTGTAGCTACGACTTGTTAATTTCGTTTTTTGAATTATTTGGTCTTTTTTATTTTTATTTTTTTCATATTCCTTTGCATTGTAAATGACTTTAGCTTTTGACTTCTAGCTTCTCACTTCTTAATTTCGCCTTTTTAATTATTTGATCTTTTTTTTTCATATTCTTTTGCATTGTCCGTGATGAGAGAACCTGCTTTTTAATTATTATTTTAAAATTTTAATTACATCGAAAAGGTTTATAGCAGCTATAGTAAAATAATTTGAAGCAAAGCCAAAAAAAAATCCAAAAACTATAAACTTAACGCCCAAACGAGCACTGCCTAAGTAAAATAGGCTCCCTTCAAGTAGGCGAAAAATCGGCTCCCTTCGGCCGGTTATGGATAAGGTATCTTTATCATACCCCGAATACGTGATTTGGCATCTTTGGCACGTCCACCTCCGTTCCGTTCCGCCGCCCGGGCAGTTCACACACACACACACACACGCGTCAAGTCCCAGCCGATCCGAACACGCAACGCCGTCGCAGCTCCCTGACCGTCGGCCCCACTCCGACCGGGCGCTGCGTTCCACTCCACCCAACCCCACGTCCGCTGTTCGGTCGCCACACCCCTTTCCGGCGTCGTGCCGTGTCGTGCCGTGTCGGCGCACGATGACGCGCGCACGCAAGCGAGCAATCATATAGATAGTATGAGCCCCCCCGAACGGCTCCAGAAAGCATCGGGAAGATCTACGCATCCGTCTAGGGAACAAAAAAGAGAGTTGGGATCTGCTCTTGGTTATCCTAACCACCGCGAAGCTGCGTACGGGAGCCATGGCACGGGAGCAGGAGCGATCCCCAATGGACGCGGCCGAGCGCCGCCTCCACGCAATCTCCGCCCACCTCGCCGCCAACCCCACCGCCGGCGAGTACGCCCACGGTACGTCTCCCTTGTCCCGCCTTTGGCTCGCCGATGTATATCAAATCTGTCCCGTATGCGATGCTACGATCTGGATTTCGCGTTCGATTCCATGGGCCTACGAGGCTGTAGTGCGGTGGTGGTCACAATTGTTGTTGCGGATTTTTGGGGGCAGAGAGGTTGTTTCATTGCCTTGCTCACTCGCTTTCGTGAATGGATTTCTTTTTCCGGGGAAAGATATAAAAGTATAGAATAGAATCGTTGCTTTCGCACTGAATCGGGGAAGACGGTACAGCTATTTGTATTCGATGGATTCCTTTTTAGTTTGTCAGCACAAGGCAGTCGTGAGTGACTCTCTGGAGAAATACTATTCAGCAAAAACGGGGATGCTACGAGCATATGCTCTTTGAAGTTTGAGTGGCTTCCTGCAACCTGATTGGGATACGTCTTCCTGTTGTGCTGAAGTGATCACACCTGTTGATTCGTGTCCCAAGTTTTAAGTGTACTTGTACAAACAATGGTTTCAGACTCCAAGTGATGGTAGTTTGTCACCTGGGGAACGTGCCAGCTTTGTTGTTTAATGCGGGTTCATAGAAACTTCCCATATAAACTACCAATCTCTTCTTGGTAGTTACCGTCATAAGTTTTAAAACTGATATTAATTTGATGATTGTAATTGGTGTTATTATATGCTTACTGTGGTTTAAGACTAAACATGAAGCTTCTCAATGTTAAACCCTACTGTCACATGTTCTTCGAACTTTGGTTGATCAGTAACATCAGTCCATTTAGCCTAACCATCACCAGCACCCTTTCCCTCTGAATATCATGTCCTCAATTTGAGGCTGTGAGGATGGGATCCTAGTAGGAACAAAAATGAATATGTATTATATCCAGTTTGACCAGTATCCAAATCCGAGTATCCGACAATGTCCAAATTGAACAAAGGTTATATACATACAAAGTGGTTACAAATGTGGAGTAAAATCTTATCTGTATGCATGTGTGAATACCATTTCTATAAGAATTTAAGTTGTTTATCAGTAAACTATATTTGGATAAATATTGATAACCCGCATGTCAATATTCACTTTGCTAAGATCTGGGTCCAGCCCGATATCTGTCTGAATTCGTATCCATATCCTGATATATAATATAGATATGACTTATGAGTATTATTTTGTTACCATCTGATTTATAACCGACTCATTTTCACCCTAAGATCCAAGCACCCATTGCCCAGTTTGATGACCAATCAGCTCAGCCTATGATTTTGTCAATTTCAGTTGTGCGTGTTTGAATTAACATTTTGCATTCCTAAGAGACAACAACACATTTTTTTCCTTATTTGAAAATAGATTATTTAAAACAAACTATTATCAATAATTCACTGTACATAGTTTCTTCAGTGCAGGGCTACAGTGTTGTTCTCCCTGAGAAGTTGCAAACTGGAAAGTGGAATGTGTACCGGTGGGTTATTTATATGCTATTCTGCATTTTGCTTATGTCGTGGCTCATAATTGCTGTTCTCATCTTGCAGATCCGCACAGTCACCTCTAAGGCTAATAAATAGATTTCCAGATAATCCAGACATTGGAACATTGCATGATAATTTTGTGTAAGAATCCTCACAATCTCTCCTGAGCATCTAACTTTGTTGTAGTCTTAACTTAGTCAAATACTTCAGTTATTATCAGTAGTGTTATCACGTGCATGTTATTGCTTATTAGCAAATATGTGAGTGTACCATCATGCTGCAATAGTCTTTATATTTTCTCTGAAAGATATGCAGAGTTAGGCACAACCAATGCAAGTTCTTTGTTTCGTCATGAATATTTCTTTCCTTTTTTGCTTTCTGAGTTTTGGCCAGGAGGGAATCCTCGCAAAACCTAATAGGAAAAAAGAATACTAACTTGCAACGGCGTCTACTTCACAGAAAAATTGGGGCTGGAAAAAAAATGACGCAGGTTAAATGTGGGGGGCTTAACTTGCCAAAATGACCTTTTATTTTATTGTAAATTAAGAGCTGCGAAAAACTTGAATACAGAAGCCTCTATCTAATAATTTTATTAAAACTGGTAAGTTGAGTTGGTGTAGAGTGTATACTATGTGTTTGATAAGAAGGAAATATTTACAAATTGTGTTAATACCTATAGTCCTTTTTTTTTTGGAAACTTGATGCGGCTAACAAGTTTGGTGACTTTGGTCAAAATGGCCTTTCAATGTCTTATGTCAAAAAATTTCGAATCTATAGAAATTAATTCCAGCCCAACAATTGTCTCAATGTGTCTATATGGTCAAATTTAATAATATTCAAGTTTTAGTAATAATCTCTCATGTACAATGTTCTATGATATTCTTAATTGCACAGGTATTCAGTTGAGACTTTTACAGATTGTAGATACCTGGGTACAAGAGTCCATGCAGATGGAACTATTGGAGAGTAAGGATTGGTTATCTGATGTATGCATTAGGATTGCCTTTTGTAACTTTGTTTAACTTAGCCTTTATGTGACAAACAACATTGCAGCTACAAATGGATTACGTATGGAGAAGCTAGTACGAGCAGGACTGCAATAGGTTCTGGTCTTATTTATCGTGGGATACCTGAAGTGAGTTATCACAATCTCAACAAGCACTTGTTTTTTGTCTCTGATTAATTAATGTCTTGAGATAGCACTTATAGTCTCCAATGAATTTGTCTGAATCAGGGTGCACGCATTGGTCTGTATTTTATAAACAGACCTGAGTGGATCATTGTTGACCACACTTGTTCTGCATATTCATATGTATCTGTGCCACTTTATGATACTCTTGGTATATCCACATCACAGAATTATCATTGTTCTCTTTTTCAATCATTTAGTGACAGTTTTTTTTTGTATTGTACTTTCTGCAGGTCCAGATGCAGTCCAGTTCATTGTGAACCATGCAACAGTAGAAGCTATTTTCTGTGTGCCTCAAACACTAAGCACGGTGAGCTTTATCCCTTATCCCAACTTTAGATAATTACTAGTTTCTACAATACATTAAAATAGCACTAGTAGCACTGAACAACACTAGAACACTACCTCCTGATTGTCATACAGGTCATAACCAGCAAACCTGGCAACTGGCCAGTAATTTCCTGGAAATTGATTTTTATCCTTTTTTTGATATTTTTAAAACATTAAACCATTTTCTAGACACCATCTCACATTCAACTTTGCACGGCATCATGATTTATACTCTAAAAAGGATGTATTTGTAACCTGTTTTTTTACTTATATTTATCTGTTTATTGCAGCTCTTAAGCTTTATAACTCAAATGCCTTGCGTTCGCCTTATAGTGGTAAGTGTGGACCATTTACAATTAAGATATGCACTTTAAAAATTCACGATTGTTAACAAACCTCTCTTCTGTGTTTCTTTTTTCTAATTTGGTTTGTATAGGTAGTTGGTGGAATCGATGAGAATATGCCACCTGCACCTGCAACTGCTGAAGTGGAAATTATAACTTACTCCAGGCTACACAGCCAGGTGGGTCTGCTGAAGAATCCCTGAATTTTGCTCTGAAAACCTTGTTTATTACGATACATTCTTAACACGATATATAAGTTCATCACTGTACCGGTCGTTTCTTATAAACTATTGTCAGCCAATTGAATGTCATTTAAATTAGTTGGTAAAATGTTGATTAAGTGTACATGTAGTTAAAAATGTTGATAATAGCAGCTACATTATTGCCATTGTTACTGTCATATTGTCACTAATCTGGAATGGGCTAAGTTGGCATCTGTGAAAGCACTTCGTAAATAGGTACAAAGCTGATACAACGTCTAGCTGGCGCTTATGTTAGAATATGCTTTTATTATGCACTGGATTGACGTTATACATTCGAGATTTTCAATTGGTCCTCAGTAAGCTTTCAGATACCACATGGTATAGGTTACATGGTTCAAAAACCCGGCGGTAACCGCCGGTAACCGGTTCTACCGGTAGAATAAAAACCGGCGGTTTTTTATTTAATTCAAATTTAAAATTTTGAATGTAAAAGTTAGTTTCCCTAATGATGTTTATATTGTTTAACACTAATGGAATGTATTAAGAAGATGCATGCACCTCCCATGCTTGATTTCACGCTTTTTGCCATGAATGTATTAGGAATTTCTAATTTCAAATTTGAAAAACCAGTTTTTAGCGGTTTTTCTGGTTTGTAGTGGTTTTTCTCTGGTTTTTTGGGCGGTAACTTGCCTGTTTTTTTACCGGTTACCGGTTTTAAATTCAAATTTCGACACTTGAAATTTGGCCCGTTTTTTTCTGGGTTTTTCGGTTACCGGCCGGTAACCGTTACTGGCCGCCGAGCGGTAACCCCCTAGTACTGGAATTTCTAACCTTGGGTTATGGTATTTTGTTGGTGAATATTGGGTTCCACCAGCATGTGTAATTTATATATCCGACTGAGAGTAAGCTGACATGTGGCAAAATGTGTAACTGTATGCAAATGCACTGGTTCTTTACCTCCATTTCGTATGTAATACACGTGAGTACATGACTACATGTGAGTGCATGGAGGCAATCTTACATAACAGCAAATGGTGGGTATATCGCATGGATTAAATATTTTTGTTGTTGCAGTTACAGTTTTGTGTCTGTTGTAACACTACATACAAATTCCTTGTTTTAGTCATTCATTGTATATGTGCATGCCGGACATGTTAACTTTTATTTTAGTTCAGCATGAAATGCATGTGTATGTGTATCCAATATCCATATATTGTCTTAGTGTTTCAGTTTTGAATAAAGGATGGTAGCATTTCTAGTTTTCTGCTCATTCCTATTACTGTGCCCCTCTTTTCTGAACTTCTTTTGATTTTTAACTCAGGGAAAGATGAGTCCTCAACCCTTTCGGCCTCCAAAACCTGAAGATGTTGCCACTATCTGCTACACTAGTGGCACTACTGGCACACCAAAGGTGAACCATCCATCCCTCTAATTATTCTTTGCTCAATCAGCAGAATTCTTTTACCCTTACCTTTCAAACCTGTAATTCTGGATGCCAATATTTTCCCAGGGAGCTGTTCTTTCTCATGCGAACTTAATCGCAAATGTAGCAGGATCAAGCCTGAGCATTAAGTTTTACCCCTCTGATGTGTGAGATTTTAAATTCAATCTATACCTGTTTCTTTTTCTTATATTATTCAATTTACGTCAACTTAATATTTTTGACGATACTTGTGGATAACTCTCCTTAGGTACATCTCATATCTACCTTTGGCACACATTTACGAGAGAGTTAACCAGATTGCGTTGCTTCACCATGGAGTTGCCATTGGGTTCTACCAAGGGGTATGCAAATTTGGACTATTTTGGATGATATGTCCATAGTAATTTAGATTTTTATTTGAATAAATGTGTAATCTGTAGAACAATTTAAACATGCATTCATAATATTAATTGATGATATTAGTTATAACTTAATTCCAGACATATTTGTAGAATAGGATCATCTAATTTGGTATTTCACATTTAATTTGTTTCTAGTTTAGACAATTTCTTACGAAACCTGTGGGCCCTTCAAAGATTAATTGAAAACCATTGATGTATCTTTTGAAGGAACATTCATCTTCAAGGTAGTATTATAGTTGGACAGTTTAGGTTGGTCACCACCTCTGTCTTGACACGAATCTTATTTCTCACCCTTGCACTGTGGCACCAATGCGCCCATCACATTGCATATCTATTTCTTATTTTCCTTGTCTGCACCAATCAACTGCACCCATGTAAGGTTTTCTGCCATTACAAATATGAATCTTTTCTTTACTAGATGCCACAGTAATCTTTTGCCTTTAATCCTGAACTCGTTGTTATCTTCTTTTGATGGGTAATTTTCATTCATTTCCAGGATAATTTGAAGCTGATGGATGATCTGGCTACTTTGAGACCAACTGTATTTGCAAGTGTTCCCCGGTTATATAACAGAATTTACGCTGCGTAATACAACTATACCAGTAATATCTTTTGTGTAATTGTTGTTTGTCATATATTTGTGACGTTATTGATTTTTTTCTTTTTTGTATTATTAACCAGCTAGTGGCTTATTTATGCAGAATTACAAATGCTGTGAAGGAGTCTGGTGGGTTGAAAGAACGATTATTTCATGCTGCATATAATGCCAAGAGGCAAGCGATTGTTAATGGTAAGAACAATTTGTGTTCATTGAAGTTAGTACATTCCCTTTTGTCATTTTAAACCAGTTAACATAATTTCTTCTTAGTAAAGCATAAAAGCAATGTAGGGATACCTCTACAGCCTATTAGGTCAATAGTAAATTGCACTACTATTCTTGGGCTGTTTACAAGACATATTACTAGTCTCAGCAGTGTTGTGAAAAACAGAATATGGTCATCCGACGGACAGGGTACTGCCAAGTGATTAATCGGAATACGGACGATTAATCGGAATTGTGCATATGATTTGGCCTTCATACTAATATGCCTATATTCCATGATATTACTAAGCCAAAAGATATTTGAACTTTTCTATTATCAGAACTACCAAACATACTTGTACTACTCCAATTATACCATGATTTGCTGAAATAATGGGATTATGGAAATACAAAATTCTTTTGACATTCTTGTTAAGGCTACCCCAACATTAAAATGTCACTGCTTAAACTACAAAAAACTAATTAATCATCGTCACCATCTTTGTAAAGTAATTTAAACTATTTTAGTGACTAGTTAATCTGAAAATAGCCAATTAATTGGAATATGGAAGATTAATTGGTCAAAATGGCCGATTAATCATTTGACGGCGTGAAAACACTTGCAAATCAGTAATACGTGATGGTTTGGCTACCAACTCGAACTAAACTGTCGAGTCAGCCGTTTTTTACAACACTGGTTCTGCGTCACATAGTCTATAGGAGAGTTGGCATGTGTCTTGATAGTTGACCCAATCATTTGTTACAGAATTCATAACATACACTCATGTGTCACTTTGACCTTTAACACCTCTACCCCTCAGATTAATGGATTTCATTGAGTCTCCCTAGAAGTTTAAAAGTAGTCTGCAATCAAACGTATGCCCTATATTTCTTTAATAACAACGAGTTTGCCAAATGGTTGAAAGATACATATGCCCTATATTCGTTTGTCAAATGTTTGAAAAGTTTTTCTTTATCTTTAAACATATGCTTCTGAATTCGAAGTTTTTTTATTCCTTGCATATGTCGGTTCAAAGTTTAAACGTGGCCCCTTCCATCATCCATTATTAATTTAGACTTTAGTTAACCAATCGGTGCATAGGAACATCCTCCTTTTTATTGTTCAATGTAACAATTCCCATATCAAAATACCTGGGTCAATGGTTATTTGCAGCATCAAGTCACAATTTAAATCAGGAACTGAGGATTTCTATTTCCTCTCTGTCCAAATTAATGTCTAGATGACATATAACTCATACATTGGAAAACTTCAGCTACTAATCCTCTTGGGTTAGTTTTACTTCTGTTGGTTAGCAATATTTGAATTTGCCAAGAAGTTTTGATTCTACTTAAAGATGCATTTCCCCCCATTTACATGACATCATTTGATCTGATTTTTATCCCCTACATGTCTAATGAACTGGTACTTTTAAACTTTATGCTATTAGGACGAAATCCATCCCCAATGTGGGATAAGTTGGTATTTAACAAAATAAAAGCTAGGCTTGGCGGACGAGTAAGACTTATGTCTTCAGGTGCTTCTCCATTGTCGCCAGATATCATGGAATTCCTAAGAATGTAAGCTAACTTCCTTTCCACTCCCTTGGCGCATCATGATGATTATTTGAAACTTGGCTTTGCTAATCATAAATACTGTTCTAACTTTTTATAGATGCTTTGGTGGTGAAGTTCTTGAAGGCTATGGAATGACAGAAACATCTTGTGTCATTAGTATAATGGATATTGGTGATAAATCCATTGGTCATGTTGGATCTCCAAATCCTGCTTGTGGTAAGCTCCATGTTTGGATTTTCAAGGATAGACTAATTTTTTTGGCTAAACTTGTGCTTATGTCGATGGTAAATTCTCATGAAGTCAACTAAATATAATAGTAAATAGAGAAGCCACCCTAAACATGTGACTTTGCAATTCTCTTCCCTTCATATTGAATGACGGTGGTACTTTTGAAGCTCAAATGGATGGTTACCGAAAATAGATTCATTGGAGAAACTTTTTGTAGTTGTCTTTCTCTTTTGTGTTTTCATGTTCGACATTTGTTTCGAGAGTTATTTTCAAGTTCCTCAATTTGTTTGAGGCTGCCATTAAGCAAAGATCCAGTGATGTATGTTGATCGGGTGATGTTCTTCAGAAATAAAATTAGGCTATTTCTTGTGAAAAATGTCAATATTCTTTCTCTCTTGCCACAAATCAAATTATGTTCCATCTTTGTTTTCTAATATTTGTACAGTGTGCTCACACTCTTTCATAATGCAAATCCTGTTTCATTTTCAGAGGTTAAACTTGTGGATGTTCCAGAAATGAACTACACATCTGAGGATCAACCATATCCCCGAGGAGAAATTTGTGTTCGGGGACCTTCAATATTCTGTGGTTACAATAAAGATGAAGTTCAAACGTAACTTCATATCCTCTCACTTCTATTTACATTTTTTTAAAAAATAAGTAAGATCCGATAAGTATATTTGTAACTTGCAGAAGAGAGGTAATCGATGAGGATGGTTGGTTGCACACTGGGGACATAGGTTTGTGGCTGCCTGGAGGGCGTCTAAAAATTATAGATAGGTAAAACTGAAATATAAACTGTTCGTATTTCCATGAAACTGTTCGTATTTCCATGAAGCTTTTAGTTTGCAATCGAAATGAAAATTATGTGCTTTGTGATTTCATTTAGAGTGCCGTATCTAGTGCACGTCATATATTTGTTGCTTCTATGCTCTCCATATGGAATACCAATGAAAATCCTCACAAAAGAAGCCTCGATAGATTTTTAAAAGCAGGAACAAAATTAATCCACTATCTAGCAAAGTTTCAAGTTCAAACTAATTCTTCACAACAAGCAGGGTTTCGAATTTCGTTTTAAATTTTTTGGTACCCACTGAAATCATTTCGGAAATTTCGGGACGAAATGGTTGAAAAATATTTTGGACAAAATTTGAATGAACTCACCGAAATGTATACAGGGCATTTATTTTGGGACCCACTGAAAGAACCAATTTTCGTGAAATTCAAAACCATGACCAGCAATAAAAAAGGTACAAGTTCCTCGGAAATAATTGAAATTACGAAAGACCCAAAATTGTTACTATTTCCTGAAAATTATCCTTTTGCTTTTGTGTCCATCTTAGGACAAATGCTGTAATATGTTAGATCACCCTAAGTCCCTAATATGTACTGCTTTCGTTCGTAAATATATGACGTTTTAGAAAGCGTGCAGTCGAACTTCTTTAACTTTTGAGTATTAATATATAAAAAACTATTTAGATTGGTCATGTGAAAATGGTATCATTAGATTAGTTATTGAAAATATTTTCATAATATAATTATTTTATATTTTTATGAACAAATTCATATAAAAGTAGTGGTCAAGTTACATATTGGAGAGCGTGTCAATGTCCAAAATATCATACAATTACAAACAGAGGGAGTAGCTTCTAATTGTTCTGAAACTTCTTTCTGACGATTTAGTTGTGTGTTGTTGGTAATATGGGAGAACGAAAAGGGATATGATGCACTAGAACTGGACACATCCCTTGTCCTCAAGTATCCCTTTCCTTTTCTATGGAGGCAAAATTCCATTGGGCCAATCTGCACTTCTAGCTTTTGTGCAGATCTCTGATAAAAGATGATACTTAAAATTTCAATTTACCAAATGGACTTTCGAGTATATAATGGAATTGCTGCCTACTATTTTCAAACTGTGCTCACTAGTATAATTTATTATCTGAGTTGGCATGTTATGTGGTAAAATTCTACTATGTTAAAGCAATAAAGCTTAATATCATGTTTATGTACTGTGCAATTTCTTTTTAAATTATATAATTTACTTCCTCTTAGTAGTTCTAAAGATAAATATAGGTTCAAATATGGTAGCAAATGTCATGGGCGTAGGCCCTGGGTCCAACCGATTCATTACTAGGAGGTTAGCTATTAATTTCTATTTGTTAAGAATATGATTAAGATTAAATTCTATTTGTTAGGAGGCCCCCCATCTATCTAAGGGGGCTGTCGCATGTGATTGGAATTAAGCAAAAGAAAGAACAAAGTTCATCCCAATCTTAGTCTCCTCTCTCCCCAAGCACGTCGTCGCCGCCTGGCCATCCTCTTGGCGGTGTTTACCCCATGAAAGCAAGCACATAACAACTTGGTATTAGAGCAACTCTCCATTACTTCTGTTGCCAAGATTATCGTGAACTGCATGATGCAGCATAACGTTGCGTTGGCTATGAGACAATCGGCGGCACAAGGGGCAGGAGCAATGGTGGCCGTGCCACGACAGCGGCGTTGCTACTGCTGCTCCTTCATCCGGCATGGGCAGCGGTGCGTCTTCAAGCGACGCCGACGTGGCATCTTCTAAGGTCGATGCACAGAGTACAAGTTGCACCCTGCTTGGAGAAGTGGATGCAACGATGCTGCTCCAATCAACCGCGGTGTTGCATGAGGACACGATGACACCGGCGAAGGAAGAGCAAAGGCAGCACTGCTCGTCGCAGTCGCGTCCAAGGCCGGTGGTGGCGCATTTTCTAGCAGTGGCGGCGCATTTTCTAGCAGTGGCGGCGTAACATCAGGAGGTGGCGACGGCGCTACCTCCAGCAGCTGCAGCGGTGCTACCTCCAGCCACCGCAGTGGCGCCTCAAGAGTTGTCGGCTACACGTCAAGAGCTGGCGGCAGTGGCACATCATGCAACAGAAGTAGCGATCCCGTGCATGTGAACATGCGTGCATGCAGTCTATTGGTTGTGTCGTGTGAACACAATGTACCTAGTGTGTACGTGTGTGCAGCATGTGCGCAAGCTATGTGTGGATACCTGTTTGCATGGGAACTAGGAGGAGCATGGGAGGAGATGTGCATCAGTGCATGCATGCAACATGTGCTTGGATGGAAAGAAGGGAGCGTGGGAAGGAAATTCTAGTTGCATGCGTTGGCTTTCATGGAAGAAAATCGGATTTGATTTTTAAGCTAACTCCGAATCAAGGAAAGGACTCCTGTTTTGAAGCTACCATATCAAAATGAATCCGAGCTCTCACATACAAACCAATCTGGTTTGTAGTTTGTTTCCCACACGCCCATGGGGGATAAGGTTCTTGGAGAATTTCTAGGAGAAAAAGTAGCAGGAAATCACATTGTTGTTTTTTGCCGGGCATGCTACTCGAGTAGGGCCGGGCCAGAGCCTCTAAGACCAAAGCTGTGCGCCCTCTTTTCCTTGTGCGACCTTGGATGGGGTTTACCTGTAGACGTGTTGATCAAGTCAATAAGATGACGTTGCAAAATAAGTCAGGGCACAACAAAATAAGTCGGTTTCTAATTTATTTTTAGTCCGAAATAGAGAAATAAGCCAAGATGTAAAATGCTTTGTTTCTTTTCAGCGTTGTGTTTATTTGCACCTGCGCGTGCATGTCGGGTTAGGCGTGAGCCCTGTCACCAACAAGGATCTCCTGGGATTGTAACCATGGTCACCGTTTAGCAGCTCGAGGACAAGCTGCATGTCCAGGAGGGGTGTAATGTCATGAGTGTAGGCCCTGTGCCCAACTGGTCCATTACTAGGAAGTTAGCGATTAGTTTCTATTTGTTAGAGATATAATTAAAATTAGATTCTATTTGTTACGAGGAGTCTATCTATATAAGGGGCTGTCACATGCTATTGGAATTAAGCAAAAGAAAGAACAAAGTTTAACCCAATCGTAGTCTCCTCTCTCCTCAAGCACGCCGTCGCCGTCCGGGCTATCCTCTTGACAGCGTTTACTCCCATGAAAGCAAGCACATAACAGCAAATGTCTAACAGCAAAGCTGTAATGTGTAAAACTAGAGTATCACAGACTCAAAAGAGCAATGCCTTCTGAGCTATTGATCAAAGAGGAATCCAGAACGGGAGATGCATCGGCAATATTACATTTTCATGCACTGTTGTAGGCTTGTAGCATCAAACCAAGTTACCCGGACTATCAAGTTCTGTGGAAAATTGTAATGCATACACTATTTTGAAAGATCGCCTCAGTTCTTAAATCCTTCTATTTGAAAAGCACCAATTCCATTTCTGCACATTTTTCAAAGGATATTTTATTTAATATATTTCCCCTAGACTCTATTTGTTCTGAGTAGTTCTTTGCCTAAATTACTGATTTCTATATATATTCCTGGACTCAAGGAAAAAGAACATTTTCAAGTTAGCTCAAGGAGAATACATAGCTCCGGAGAAGATCGAGAATGTCTATGCTAAGTGCAAGTTCATTGCCCAATGCTTTGTATATGGTAATAATCATGATTTTGTATTAGCTGTAACTATCAATTATGGCCATGCATATTCTAATGCTGTTGATTTGGATGCAGGTGACAGCTTGAACTCTTCTCTAGTTGCCATTGTAGCAGTTGAACCAGAGGCGTTGAAGGCTTGGGCTGCCTCAGAAGGAATCCAGGTAATATTCTTTGCCTTTTGCATTTATCACCTATTCTTTCGTCTCATGAAAACAAATGAGAGGAACTCTTAACAAGAAAAATACTGATTCTATTTGGAAATATAAACCAAGCATAAATTTTTCCATCATACTCTTGGATCATGAATGGAATGTCCCTTTTGTTTCTTAGCTGGCTGTTGAACACTTAATGTCTTATCATTGTTGGTGGGCAGTGGCAGAGGCAGTGGGGTGATGATAGATCTACCTTGGTCATAGGCCCAAGTGGTAGTGCACTTAGGATCCTGCACATACAAGCTAGACTACTGCAGTGTTTCACATGAGCGTGACTATTGCATATACACAACTATTTCTAAAAATTTCAAGGGACAAAATGGACTTGTCAAGTGACTTTAGTCTACCAAGGTCTTCTAGAAACTGCCAGTTTCGAGTGAACTGTATGGGTGGGACCAGTGGGTGGTGGCTGGGCAGTTGGTGCTCCTAAGAAAAGGGGCTGAATGATTGAGGTCATTTATTGACTGGGAGTAAGTGAGATTTATATTTGAAGGGGATGATGAACAGTTAATCTTCATAACTGTGTTAAAGAAGCAAACATTAATGACTAGACTTTGGCCGCCCTTAATAAATTTTGGTCATCTTGAACATGAAAAAGTGTGCAATGGAAACCTGGGAAGAAGTTCGACTGTAGCCAAATTCTTCTCTCAAGACTGTTGGGTTTTGGGAACACTTGGAAAGAAGACACACTGCTTGCCATTCCCGTCCTTTTGGTTAACAACCTCGTACTGATGTACGAGATGTGCTCTTAATTCATGCTTAAAATGGTGGTGAGAAACAACATATTTTGGTTTCTACTTTCTTGTACCTTGTTTTGTACTCCATCTTTAAACATAGGTCGCTCGCTGTGGTATCCATGTGGTCACCTTTTGAAAATTTGACCATTAGCATATGTGAAATTATATAATAGATTGACTACGTGAAAATAAAATACAATAGAACTACAAATAAGACTTCACATTTGCATTTCCTGTTTATGTTCTAATTTGTCCTTGCTAACGTGCAGTATGAGGATTTAAGACAGCTGTGTGCTGATCTTAGAGCAAGAGCTGCTGTCCTGGCTGACATGGATTTTATTGGAAAGGAAGCGCAGGTTTCTCTCTTAACTTCTGACGTTACATGTTCTCTCCATAAGTAGAATTATCTATTCTGGACGTGGTTGAGTGATTCCTAATGATATTCCTATGCTCATTGTTCCAGCTAAGAGGTTTTGAGTTTGCCAAAGCTGTTACTCTTGTTGCTGAACCATTCACATTAGAAAATGGTCTCCTCACCCCAACATTCAAGGTAGGCCCATCGATTCTGTTGGAGAGGATTTCAATACTGAAATGCTTACACTTTGTCTCTGCTTTCGTAGGTCAAAAGACCGCAAGCTAAGGCATTCTTCGCAAAAGAAATCGCAGATATGTATGCACAACTGCGTGAGGCAGGGTCAGCTAGGCAGAAGTTATAATTACTCGAGTAATGATCAGAATAAAGAGTCAATCAAGACACAGGAGATTGTACTTCGCCAACTGTTTATTCCACATAAAAATAAGTGGATTCGTTTTACTGACACGGCAAGCAATGGCAGCAGTAATTCTTGAACCGTTGCTTCCATGATTAGGATGTTAGATATGTATTATATAGCTGTATATTTATTTTGTTGTGTGAGGTTTTTTTTGCATATATGTCATAGCTGTACGTGTATATATATATATATATATTGGTCCATTGGTCTCATGATAAATACAAGTGCTATTCGTAATATGGTATCAGAGCGCACCTAGGTTTTTCTTCGGCAGGCCGCCGCTGCAGTCGGTTCATCTTCTTCGATAGCCACCGCCACCTGGTCTTGGCCGCCATCATTGTTGCTCTTCTCCATAGCGGCTCTCCATTCGCTATTCTTGATATGCACATCATCTTGATCGGCTATCTTGTCGCTCGCCTAGTCTCTGCCGTTACATGGGTCGGAGCTGCCGTCGGGATCTTCGGTTGCCCACTCTTCTGCTACACTGGTCAATGCTTCGGATCTTTAGCTCGAGATCGTCGTTGTCTTTCGCTCTTTCAATTGTCGATCTGCGTCGATTTGGTGCGGATCTGCATCATTAAGACGTTGTCGCGCCGATCTGGTGTGGTGCTTCATCGCCCGTCTGTCGATCTGCATTGTTGGGTAATCATTGGGGCTCTCCACTTCTGTCGCCTCTGCTCTGGTTTCCTCCGCTGTCGGTTGAGATCGTCGTCCAGCCGCTGTCGAGGTCGGCAGCGGTCGCCGAGCCGATGCTGGTGGGTCTATCCATTTGGTGCCCACCGCCCAAAAACCGTCGTCCACCGACCAGTGCTCGAATGTCGCCACCCGCCGCCCGGTGCTCGAAGGCCGTCGCCCGATGCCCAAAGGCCGCCGTCGCCTAGGGACTACCCGTCGCCCATCTGGTGCTCGGTGACCCGATCGATTGGGTCTGATCTAATCATCGAGTCTTCCTGATTGATTCGGTCAGTCAACATGACTAACCGACCGAAAAAAGAAAGAAAGCAAGAGAGAGAGAGAGAAAAGAAAAAAGAAAAGAAAATGTATTCTTTTGCAGGCACCGTTTCTGTTCCTCGTTACCCGGTGATCTTTGATGGTCTCAATTATCGGTTCTGATTTCAGCACATACGCCTCCACATGCATGGTCAGCATCTTTAGGAGTTTCTTATTGGCGAGTTGCTGGCTCATCATACTTGTGTGACTCTGTTGGAGACTCTTGCAGCTATTCATACAACGGAGATTCGCCTTCGTGGTGCGGGTTTGCTGTTGTCATCGTCGTTTCCTTCGGCTTTAGCGACTCCTTCAGCTTTTACACCTATTGCGTCTCCGGTTACTCCTTCACCGGTTGCGCCTCCACCAATGATAGCTGCTGTTGGTAGGGGACTCCACTGCCCCTATTGCAATAAGGATGGACATGTGGAGCAATTTTGCTACAGGAAGAAGCCCATCCTCCGAGGGGCACTGGAGGTTCCTTCTCTCAGCGGAGTCCTAGTGCTTCTGACGCTCAGCAATTTCTCACACTACTGGGTCGCATGGTTGCTTCTGCAACGTTCGGTTCTGTTGGTTCTGCTACTCAGTCTTCCAAAGAGAAACAACCTTTTACTTCTCCTTCCTCAGGTACATCACCTTGGATTCTTGACACTGATGTTTTCTTTCATATGACATCTGATTCCATCAGTCTCACTTTCATTATTCCTTTAGTTGATCCTATCATTGTTTAAACAACAAATGATACCTTTCTTTCTGTCATAGGACGAGGCGCTCTTTCAAATTCATCCTTTTATGTTCCTACTATTTTTCGTTGTGACATCTCATTGTACTCTCTATAATTGGTTTGGTCATTGTTGAGATGCATGTCCTTGATATAAATTGCTTAATCATATTGAAAACTCTGTTTTGATATTGCTATATGATATATGACTTTATATGATCTAGATAGCTCTACTAAAAATATGGCTTGGTTAAATTATTAAATAAATTCAAAGTGACTTAGATAATCTACAAAGCTTCTTGATTTTTACTCTCATTGTTTTTTCTTAGAATTGTCCTTTCTCTGAATTTTCTTGATGATTACATTACCAAAGTGGAAAAAATTGGAGAGAATGGAGAAAAATTGGGAGAAATTTGCTAAGGTTGCTTCTCTTGTGAATTGGGAGAAATTTGCTAAGGTTGCTTCTCTTGTGTTGAGGGGGAGAGTTTTTGAAGAAATTTGAGATGTGTGGCTTAAAATATTTTTTCGGCTTCAGTTGTTCACTTATATCTATTTGAAACTAATTCATCATGCTGTCTTGAAGGGTTGTCAATGTATTCATCAAGGGGGAGATTGTTAGACCATGTGGCTAGGTTTAGGATATTTTAGTGATGAATAATTGACAATTTAGATGATGAATAATTGACAACATTGGTTGTGTGGTGTGTTGCATGTGTGTCGACTAATATTGGTCAAGTTGGAGAGAACTTGTGCCGGAAAAACGTTTCTTGTTATTTGCATGTGCAGGTTAGGCGTGGAGACGGTCATGGTCGATGGCGAGGAAGATCGGGACTAGGAGGGGGAAATCTGAGGTCCAGACGGTCGAGGAGTCACGAGGTGGTCGGGCTCACGCTGGAGCACATGTAGATCAAATGTGGATGATACGTGGAAAAGCTACGGGAGATGCGGTCCTAGAAGTTTCGACACGTGATGAATTGAAAAAATTGGAATTTTGAAAACCTGTGTTAGGAAGCTACGTCAGACGTGTTTTTTTGCTTTTTTTCGTCCCCTCTGATTGCGTATCACCCTTATCTTTACTTCAATATCTTGAATATTCCTATCAACAACAATCCTACAGAAAAATTAATAACTGCATTTGGAATCCCATCAAAAGTTCAGAAACAAACGGATGTACAGAGAGAGCTACTCCTAACAAGTACGCTACAAATCGTACCATGTCTGTGACATGGCCCAGGCTCTACAAATCTTGCAGGAAGAAGCACCGCATCACTCGTTCCTGCAGCTCGTCCATGACTCTTCTCAGCCACCTCGCGACACCAATGGATACCACAACAAGAACACCAATGTACGCAGAAACCCCGACGACCAGTGCCAGGATGTAAGCAGATGTCCTCACTCTCCTGCAGCTCCCGGCGGCGTAGGCACCCATGAGGCCAAACAAGTCCAGTATCATGGCGGCGTGCAGTGCCAAGAGCGCCGGTCGAGTGTTGCTTACCCTCTTGATCAGGAGAAAGACCATTATGACCAGAGACGCCATGAAAGAAGTCGCATTGCAGTAGAAGAAGAACTTGTACCGGCGGGGATAGCTGCTCCGAAGAACCGGGTCACCGGCGATGTGGCCAGGTAGGTCATCGCCCCATAGGCCACCGGGCGGGCTCATCGCGGCTTGGTACGTGACGGCCGCCGCAAGCGCGGCGAGCAGCAGCAAGTATTTGGGCAACTTCTCGTCCCAGAGATCACGCGCCTCACCGGCGCCGGCCGTGTGCGGCAGCATGTCACCGGCATCGTCCTCAAGTGCAGCGAGCTTGTCAAGGAGTCTCACCGCGAGAGCTCGCACCGACTCCGACACGACCAACGCAACTTGGAACGCGATGCAGACTAGAACTGCAAAGACGAGCACAAAGACATAGATCGACGTCGATACCTTCCTGCAGCTCCCGGCGGCGAAGGCGCCCATGAGGCCGATCAGGTCAAGAATCACGCACACCCGCAGCGCGTAGGACCGTATTCCTCTCGCCGAAAGCTTTCTGTTCACCAGCAGCATGATGACGGCCAAAGACGCAACAAACGCAGTTGCATTGCAGTAAAAGAATGCTAGGTAGCGACGCCGGTAGTTGTCGTTGAGCACCGGGTTGCCGATGACATGGCCAGATTTGTTCTCTTGCCAGAAGCCGCCCGGGGGGCTCATGCCGGCTTGGTAGGTGAGGCTTGCCGCAAGAACTGCAAGGAGCAGCAGAAGCTTGCGTCTCTTCTCCAGTTTCCGCTCCATGGCCTCCTCCTCCTCCTCCTCGGAATGCTCAAACAATTTCCTGAGCCATTTGGGTGCACAGTGCTCCAGCTTCCCCTTCAACAGTGTTGGCCATGGCGCGCAAGTCGGGGACACTTCTAACATGAAGACCACGACATGGATTCCGACATAGAGGAACACCGGAACAACAAGCACTGAGACATAAACAGATTTGGACACTTGCCGGCAGCTCCCGGCGGCATATGCGCCAATCAGGCCAAACAGGTCCAGGATCATGGCGACCTGCAATGCGCAGTACTTGACTCCCTGGGTGCTGAAAATGTTGCTCAGGAGGAGGATGAGGATGCCCAGCGATGAGACGAAGGCGGTAGCGTTGCAATAGAAGAAAACCAGGTATCGCCGGGGATAGGTGATGTGAAGCACCGGGTCACCGGCGAGGTAGTGATGGTGACCATCAGTGGCCTTGCCTTCCCAGAACCCGCCGGGTGGGTTCAGTCCTGCTTGGTATGTGACGCTCGCCGCAAGGATCCCGAGCAGAAGCAGATACATGCGCGACTTCTTCAGGAGCTGATACGCATCGCCATTGCCTTGCTCGGATCCTGCGCCGTGCTCGGGAATCTGCGATCTGTCCAGTTTCAGGAACTTTCTCAGTGTTTCTTGCGCATTGCGCAGCCAGTTATCCACAGGCTTGCACAAGAACACCAGAATCTGAATGGCAATGTAGAAGAGAACAGCGGCCACCAACGCGAAGACGTAGACGGAGGTCTTGACGCTCCGGCAGCTACCGGCGGCGAAGGCGCCCATGAGCCCAATCATGGCCGCGCCGGCGCACACCCAGAGCGCGCACGACCGGATCCCGTGCCGCGTCACGGTCCTGCTCATGAGCAGCATGATGACGACGAGCGACGCGACGAACGCCGTGGTGTTGAAGTAGAAGAACACCATGAAGCGGTACAGGTTGTGGCTGCGGAGCGTGGGGTCGCCGGCGAGGTGGTCGTTGTCCTGTTTGCTTGACCAGAACCCGCCCGGCGTGCTCAGCCCTGCTTGGTACGCGACGGTCGCCACCAGAATCGCAAAAATGAGCAAATACTTGCGCGCGCGCTCCACACTTTCCGGCGTGTCCGGTTCAACGACCTTGCGGCGTATTCTCAGGGCGAACAGCGCGAAGAGCACGACATGGGCGGAGACATAGGAGGACACCAAGATGACAAGGACGAAGATGTACACGGACATGGCCACCTCCCTGCTGCTGCCGGCGGCGTATGCCCCCATGAGCCCGAACTGGTCGAGTATCATGGCTGCCTGGAGCGCGCGGAGCCACCCCCGGTGGCGGCACAGCGAGCGGACGAGGAGGAGGTTGACGATGACGAGGGAGGCGACGAAGGCGGTGGCGTTGCAGTAGAAGAAGACACTGTAGCGGCGCGCGTAGGTGACCTGGAGCACGGGGTCGCCGGCAAGGCGTACGCCGTCGTTGTCGGCCCAGAACCCGCCCGGTGGGTCCAACCCCGCCGAGTAGGTGACGGTGGCCGAGAGGGTGGCCTGCAGCAGCACGTACTTGCGCAGCTCCCAGAGGAAGTCCGCCTTCGTGACGGCGCTGTCGACGTTGGGTGGAATGTCCGGCGCAGCCGCCGGAGCTTGCCGCTCGGGGTCAACCATTGCCTACGCGTCTAAATTTGGGGGTGCTCGTGGACACTTGCTGAGTTGCTTTGCAGCTGGACTGATGGTGGTAGGTATATAAGAGCGATCTTTCTTAGGATTTGTAAGAGCGATTGCTCCGGCGACGTGTGGAAAATACTTGAGCGCGTCGGGATCGCGTCGCGCGCAGATTTCTCGCCAATTTCCCAGAAGAGCGCGCGCGGTGAAGGTCCAGGGAGCTGGAGTCCAGTCTCTCGTCTTCCTGTGCCGACTCCCGACTGGGACGGTCGCTAGTGACCTCGTCGACTCTCTCTCTCTCTCTCTCTCTCTGGACCTCGTCGACTCTAGTTGGTGGCAGCAAAAAAATATAAATAAATGCGACGAGATTTCCACGCCCCTCCCTGCGCCACGCATGCTAGTGCAGGTGCTTTTCGCAGCAAACCGCTCCGCCGTGTCATGTCCCGCAGGTCGGCATCACGGAAAAAAGAGGAAACCTGTTAGAAATTAATCTTGAATGGGTATTTGCTTTGAGTAAATACTTACAGTTTCTAATGAGTTAGTGATTGTAGTTTCTAGTGAGTTAGTACTTGCAGTTTTTGGTCTTTAATATTTGCAGTTTTTCTTGGTCATTAGTACTTCAGTTTTTGTTCTTGTATTTGCTATAAAAGGAGAAGAAGTAAACCAGAAAATGCTGCCAAGTTCTGCAGCGCTAAATCCGATGTGAGTTCATCATATTCTTGTGTTGTGCTCCTTAGGCGTTAGCAAGAGTTTGACCAACATTTGGATCAGAGCCGTGCATCGATTCAGTGGAGATGTCCGGATCGAAGTCTCCTCTTGGTGACAATGGAGGCCTTGGGGACGATTCCGGCAGCAGCGACGGTCGGTAGCTAGTGGTGCAACAGGTCAAGGAAGCGAGGGTGGTGGTGCGCTATCCCATGCTCACGCGGACAAACTACACCGAATGAACTCTCTTGATGAGAGTCAACTTGCAGACTCAAGGAGTTTGGGAGGCCATCGAATCTGGCGATGCGGGGTACCAGCTCGACAGGATGGCATTGTCAGCCATCCTCCAAGCGATGCCGCCGGAGATGTTGGCGACGCTGGCAGCGAAAGACTCCGCCAAGCTGGCGTGGGAGACCGTGCACATGATGCGCATGGGTGTCGAGCGCGTGCACGAGGCAAAGGCGCAGACTCTACGCAAGAAGTTTGAGACGATCCGCATGAGTGACGGCGAGTCCATTAATGATTTTGCCATGCGACTGACGGGACTCGTCAATAACATTCGTACTCTTGGGGAAACGTTAGAAGAAGAAAAGGTGGTAAAAAAAATTCTTCGTATTGTTCCCTCCAAGTACACACAGGTGACCATCTCAATCGATCAACTATCCTTTTTGAAGCGGATAGTTCACAGTGCTCATTCTCAAAAAAAAGCGGAAAAGCCATGATGTTTCCACTCCATTTTCATTACGAAGATGTATTACGTCAGGATCTGTTGCTCAAACTGAATCACGCCAATGTTATGGAAGTTCCTGGATTGTTTGAAATCAGATTAGTACCAAAAGCTGCCTCTGATTTCAGAATCCAATTTGGAAAATTGGCTATGGAGATTTTGTGCGGTCAGAAATTCATACAGACACAAAGGGGCCCTTATTTTAAAGCAGGAAAGTCGTTTCGATCCAATCCATTCTTGGGGTCCGAAAAAGACACTGGATATGTCAGTGACTTTGCACGACAAAGCGTTCTCCGAGGGCATGGAATGTACCATTTTTTGGTCAGAATCTTGACAGTAATGTCTATGTTAGATTCTCCGGTCGAAATACGGGAAAACTCCATAAAATTATTTAGTCGTGTCTTTTTGCAACTCCTCTTTCCTGCGTAGCTTTTCATGTGGTCCTTACAAACGACCCCAACTACTATAACACATGTCAAGTAGCGGGTAGTTTATACCCTTCTCCCTTATGGATGTGAAATAGAGAGTTAGATACCACTACTTGTGTGTGAGAGCTAGTAAGTAAGAATGAGAGCCTGGCGTCCCCCAATGCTCCTTGGGACTTTATATATATGATAGGGGAGGATAGGAATTGTCCATCATGTCCTGCAATAACTACAAAATGTGAGGGCATATTGGTATATACTTTTGTACATACAATACCATATTATTGGGTTTACTCTAAAGCCCACTAGGCAGCCTTGACGGCCTACGGGACTAGGCACCCCACAACAGTGATCTTGATAAACAAATCTACATGGAGCAGTCAAAAGGGTTCACTGAACCAAAAAATTAGCACCTAGCTAGTTTGTAAGCTAAAGAAGTCATTGTTTGCGTTGAAACAGTCACTAAAATAGTGATGCAAGCTCCTACATGTTGAAGATTGGATATAGTCGATGTGGGTATGATTGTTGTGTAAGTTTGACGTCTTAATGATGGTTCATTTATTTTTAGCTACTGCATATTGGTAATATGTTAATTGTCGCAAAGCACATGAGTGATATGATTGGCTTGAAGTTTTGCTAAAGCAAAAAAATTGATATGAAAGAGTTAGGGGGCAGCAAAGAAAATATTTGGCATGTAAATACACAAGAACAAAAGCTCAAAAAACTATTGTTATCTCAGTGGGAATACATTGAGAAGGTTTTGGAACGGTTTGATATGAGCAAGGCCAAACCAATAAGTACTTCATTAGAACAACACTTTAAACTTTTTTTAAAAAATTTTGTCCTATATTACGGAAGAAAATTGAAGAGATGGCGAAGATTCCTTGTGCTAGTGCAGTTGGTTACTTAATGTATGAAATAGTTTGCACAAGACCAAATTTGGCACATGTTATAAGTCAAGTCAGTAAGTTTATGGCTAAACCAGGGAAGAGACATTGGGAGGCGGTTAAGTGGATATTCAGGTATTTGAGAACGACTTCAAGTCATGGTATTGTTCTTGGCGGATAACAAGGTAATCATTTGGTTGTTGGATATGTGAATTCGGACTATGCTGGTGATTTGGATACAGGGAGTTCTACTATAAAGTATGTTTTTACTCTAGGTGGAGGGTCTATTTGTTAGAAGTTATCAATTCAGTCTATTATTGCATTATCCATAACTAAGACGGAGTACATCACTGTGATTGAAATTGTAAAGGAAGTGTTATGGCTTGCAGGACTGGTGAAATAATTGGGCATTGAGCAATGTAGAGTTTGAGTGTATTGTGATAGTTAGAGTGCAATTTATTTGGTGAAGAATTAGGTGTATCATGCCAGGACGAAGCACATGCACGCAATGTATCGCAGGATCAGAGAGTTGATTAACTCTGGGGAGAGTAATGTTATGAAGGTGCACACTTATGATAATACTACAGATATATTGACCAAGTATGTTACTGCCAACAAGTTTGAGTGTTGCCTCAACTTGTTAGGAGTCACAAGCTGCTGAGCAAGAAGGTAACCCCCAGTTCACGGGTGTGTGAGGAGTATCAAGCCGTTTCCTTTTATTCTTTAAAGTGATGCACGTGGAGTTGATGTTCTTCAAGATAGTGTATTCGCCAAGGTGAAGATTTGTTGTGTATGACTCATATATGCCAAGGAATGGGCTGTGTCCGAAAAAGCAAAGCCTCCGTGGTACATACTAGGTGTCCAAATCAAATATATTACCAAGATATAAAAATATATCGCCAACCTCTTGTAACTCTAATCATGAAAAGAAACTCCTCGAGCGAACGGAGCTACTGCGATTTGGCTCCCGTGGACATAGGCATTGTCAAACCACATTAACAAATCTCCGTGCTTTTGTGCTTATTATAATTGTTCTCTCGTGCTAGGGTTATCACCGGTTTCAACATATTTGAGAGTTAATCTTACAAGGAAAAGAGGAAGAACTATGGTAGCCAAATGCTTAGTAACAGTACACTAACACCATATTGAATGATTTGCACATGACGCTCAAATATATAGTACGCTTGGCTAAAGCCAAGTCTTCGGTTGTTATTGACCTCAAGAAATGAAGTCTTCCAGAATGCTAGTCATGTTTGCATAGAAAAAAGATGAACAGAAGTGAGCTTGAAACTTCTGTCCAGTAACCCTGAGAAAACAGTGTCTCTCAGGTCAACATACGAAAGGATTACTTAATTACCAAGTCGGGGATACACCTGAAAAATTGCCACATATTTTTCGTCAGAAAAACTCAAAAGTGCATCGCCATTACTGTTATATTTCTGCTTATGCTGTTATTTCTTCACCGATTCGTTCGGGTTCAGTACGGTAAAATAGTTTGCTCAGAACATAGGAGACGACTCAGATCGTCCAGATTCTGCAGTTGCCTTGCGTAGTTGTGTGTACTTACGCTCTTTTATGCAAGGAAAGTTCTGCCCATTTGCCGCCTACAACGTTTACTTGACCCAAATTTAGAACCAGAGAGCCATGCAATTCTCAGATTCTCCATCGCGCGCTTGTCCAAGCTCGAGACGCGCCAATCCATCGTCTCCGATTTGGAGTCCGGGCATATAGCGCGCCATCTTCTGAGTCTGCCCAAGCCATGCAACCGAACAAGAACTGAACCTACAGAAAGAAAACAGAGAAACTTGCTCTCATAGCACTCCCTTAGAACCACTTTTCTGAAGGATTGTTATAAGAGCTATTTTCTCAAGAAAGAATACTAATATAGCGACGAAACAGCAGGCTAGAAGCCATGCAACAATTTATAAATTCAGAGCCGAATCTGGCCTTTAGCTATACTGAAGGCAAAATATGGTGATAGTGGTAACTGAAATTACAGCACGTCAACTTGGTAACAGCTATCAGAAAGAGGATGCGACTTCAGTTCTCAAAAGTTCAGACCACAACCAGCTCACATCGAAGATTTGCAGTGACATATAAAAAATCCGGATGATTGTCAAAGAGATATTTGAATGTAGTACAGCAGTATCTTCTCACTATAATTTGCGTAAACCCCGTATTCCTGAAAAAGAAAGGATTTGTGTAAACCAGTCACTAGATTTCCTTCCAGCATATTTTCAGGAAGTAGGTGATGAGATAGAACAGGTCTTGCATTAGCATCAACGAGAGGGATAACAGCAATAGAAAGTTCGACAGAAAGAAGCTTTGATAAATAAAGAAGACATCTTGCTTCTAGCTTGAAATGAACTCAAATTTTGTCAAATTTTCCAAAACAAAAGAATTTTCGTTTTTCTTTAGATCTCTTGATTCTTCAAGCTATTCTTCACCAATCTCAACACCAACCAACCCCATTCCCCTGCCAGCTCAACCGGATTGAGGGGAGAAGAAGATGCACATTGAGTTGGTCCGAAAAATCGCCGCCACCACTGCTTTCACCGCCGCCACGCATCCCGTGAACTCCCTCTCCTCGCGCCTTCTCCGCCACCGTGTGCTCGGATAGCCATCTCTAAGCCCTTGTCCGCGCCAACCCGCCCAGTGCCACCGTGGCTCGCTTTTTTTTGTCGGTCCAATCCGCCGTCGCCACCACCCCTCCGAGCTCTTCTCGCTTCGCCACCTCTCCCGAGCGGACAGCGCTTTGGCAGCCTTGCTCCCCACCGCCTTGGCAACCCTAGCCACACCCGAGACGTGGCACACCGCCAGCCGCCAATGTCGCCACCTCTACCTCCTCTTTTCCGGCCATCTCAATCCGAACCGCCATATCTCGTCTACTTAAGCTCTTGAGCCTCCCCGGTGGACGCAATCTCTCCCCGCAGCCGACCGACACCCCCAAGTAAACCCTAGCCGCCTCCATTTCCGGTAATTGCAAAAATCCCCAAAATATAGCCCTAGAGCAATGTCGGTTCTCCGCCCTCCCATTTCTCAATTCCTTTCGCCATAGCTTCACCATAACCCTAGAGTCATGCCCCAACCGCCGCCCTAGCTTCCCGGCCTCCTACCTCCCGACCCAAAGCCTCCCATTTCTACCAACCCGCCACCGTGGCTGCACCCCCGCCCCATGGCCCAAACCGCCACCCTCTAGCTACCCCTATTTCCCTAATGCTCAAAAGCCACCGACGGTTCTAGGAAGCCCTCGCTTCCAATTTCAAAATCCGCCGAAGAGGGAAACCTCGCCACGGTGATTGCCGCCTCATCCGAAACCTAACCACCGAAAATGGAACCTTGACACTCTTAGCAACCCATCCATGGTCCCAAAATCCGTAGCAAGCCATCGAGCTCCCTTCGCCACCGCCAAAATCCTCTCGCTTTCTTTCGCGGCGACGGAGGTGGAAGATGAACATCAGAGCCCGAGTCCTTGCCGCCGCCGCCGATCGAACCGCCGCCCGTCCCGGCCGCACCACGCCGCCGCTCGGCCGCCCCGCCGCCAGCCCACCCGCACGGCCACCGCCCGACCGCCGCCGCCCGACCGAGCTACCGACGCACCCGACGCCACACCGCCCGCCCGCAGCCACCTCCCGCGCCCGACCGAGCCACCTGCACCGCCCGCACCGAGCCAGCGACGCGGTGGCCAGCGCCGCGCCGCGCCGACCGCGCCCGACCGCGCCGGCCGCGCCCGCCCGCATCCGACCGCCCGCCGCCCACGTGTCGGCTCCCCGACCGCCCGCCCGCCTGGTCGGGTCCGACCGAGCCAACTCGCCCGAGCCCGTTGCGTCCGGTTCGAGTCCGATGCATCCGACTCGAGCCCGATGAACAGTAAACCCTAGAAAAATTCAGAAAAATCCAGAAAAATCCAAAAAAAAAATATATTTATATCCATTTTGACCGTTTTGAGCCCACCAACCCAAATATCAAGCCCATTACTCCATTTGGCCCTCCTAAAAGCCCAAAATATCATTTATTCAATTTTTCTTCAGATTTTCTTTCTTTAATTTCATTTCTTTATTCCTAGCCTATTTCTTCGGGCATGGAATTTATATATTTGTATTTGTTTGTAATAGCTTTTGACACTGGAGGTTCTCAAGAATTGGAAGAAGAAGATCAAGCTCAAGCTAAATTTTCAAGAATACGAATTAGTCGAGATCATAGACCCGCAAGGCAAGTTACGCCTTGATCATGTTGAACCCGTAATTGCCTTATTTATTTATTTATGTTGTAATTTCATTATATTATTTTGTTCAAGTCAATATTTTGGGGTAAAATGTATATTAGAATGTCATGATATTAGTTATGCCCTACCACCTGGAAAAGCCCGATTAATTTGATGGACATATTTGCCTTGGAAGACATAGAGAAATAATTATATTAGTTAAATAAACATGGTAGTATAGGGACACACCAAAATATTTTCACTGTTAAGGATTTTATTATTTATTTAGAATTTTGAAAAGTTGGAACTAGGGTGAGCGAGGATCACAGAGGTGAGTCCGAAGACCTTACCCTAGGGTGGAGGCTTGGTAGAGGAATGGTGGCAGTGCCGCGGGCACTGAATATGGGTTTGTGCATGTTTATGGCCTCAGTGAAAAATATAAGGACTAGACCCTTATGCTGAGAAAAAGAACATAGTACTCGCCCAACCACAAGTGTTGACTTGGTCAAACCTGGTTTAGTAGCTGCTCAAGTTCGATTGAACATCCGCAATCGGGTTGGGGAGTCGGAGGTGAGTCGTATGGGAGGTGGTTAACCATACAACAGGACCGCCATGAGCCTGAGGAGATCCGAGGGGTCATCCGAGCTCATGGGGATCAAGGACCCATCAAGGCGAGACTATATAAAGAATTGAGCAAGGAACAACTTTGTTTTCTTAACTCGTCATGGAGTTGAGAGATCTTGTGGGTAAAGCAGGCAACTCGCAGAGTCATAAAATGATGGTATTCGAATACGCCGTGCTTCCGGTAAATGAAGCTATGTTTGATGGGTGATTCCAGAATCAAAGCATAAGTAGATTTGGGAATGGTTTGGAATTGTGGAAGGTTAATAATCACGCTTGAAAACCCCTGCTTACTTAATGAAGTTACTTTCTTGTCTTTAATTAATTCTCAACTAAATCGCATCTACACAAAATAATAAACCAGATTCCCCATCTTGATATGCCATGCATATAGTTAATGATAAGTTCAGTGACTTGTCGAGTACGGTAGTTGTACTCATACTTGCTAAAATCATAAATGTAAACCGCCACCTTGAGGAGCCATGTGAAGATGATGAGATGGAATTCTATGAAGTGGAAGAAGCTTGGGATTAGGGTTATCCCGCACTCGAGTATGCCTGTGGTATCTTTTTGGTCAGAATGTAAATTAGGCCTTTGGCCCTCACTGTGAATCTTGGCTTTAAGCCTTTATAATGTAATAAAGTTGACTCTTGTTCTTGAGCATGTGATGGCAATGTTATACACTCGATGGATGTCCTCGCAATGAACTTTCCGGCAAGGCGATTGTAGGGTTTCATAATGCTCCCGTAAATGAGGGTGTTACAGAGTGGTATCGAGCCTACTTGCTCGATCGTAGGAAACCCTAAGTGCACTAGGAAATATTTCCAAAATTATTTTGGATATAAAATGATTTGTCTAAAATTTTAGTAATATTTTCGTATAAATATCTTTTCTCCTCTATGTTGGTATTATTTTGATTAATTTTGTTTTCTAAAATACTTATGTCCACCCTTTTCTAACCTCAAAATTTGGCGTTTTACGATGCCGCACCACGCTTTTCCCGATCCGAGGAGCTCGCCGGATGGGTCACTCGCCTTTGGCGATGCAGAGATACCTCCACGAGACGATCACCGTCCGGTGTCATACGAGATCACCGATGGTCCATGGCAAGTCAGATAACCGGAAGGCTCGGATATATTTGGAGCCTTTACCCCACGCATCGGACATTCGACGGAAGTTCACCGCCACCGTCACGAGGAGTCGACGCCATCCGTGATGCCGCAAAGAAGGCCGTGGAGTATCTTCGCCGCTACTACGAGGAGGAGTTTGATGATTCACCTTTCTACCTCGTCCCACAAGAAGATGAAGAAGGAACCGGTTTGATCATGCCAAATCCAAAGAATGTAAGAAGATCCAAAGATGCAGAAGCCGCTTGGGTTATCGCTCAGCGGACATGTACGCCCGGATGACCGAGGAAACCGGACGATGCAAGATCGCCTTTATGCGCCCAAATAGAGATTTGGCTTCAAGCACTCTACGACATTATCGACGGAAGGAGCAAAATGAAGCCTTGAGATTTGATGAAGGCCCATCAAGGTCCGCAAGGAGTCTGAAGGGATGACGGCAGCCCAAGGCCGTACATTCTTCAGAGGATCGTCATCACACGCAGCAGAGCAGCCCCACGAGGACAAGGAGATGGTGATCGATGAGGAGGAGGAAGACCCAGAGGAACTGGAGTGGTGTTCCTCCGGTGACTCCACCACGCATCATAGAGTTTAGAGTTGAGTTACGCTAGAATAGTTAGAACCTTTTGTAGTAGTAAGTTTTGATGTAATGTAATAAGTTGTGGTATGAACTTTGTAAGATAGTATGTACCCAACTTATGTGTGAATAAATAAAGAGTACTTTGTTTTAAATAATAATTTGTTTGCTATCAAGATCTTTAAGTCTACCCTTCAACTCTCAATCTTTCTATTTCACTCGCATCTTCATCTATTTCATTCTAAACTTACCTTAAGTCTAAATTCTTACTTACCTATCCGACTTGTTAAAACTCGCCATGATCTGAACCTCTAAATCCCAAAGAAGCAAACAAAATGGCGGAGGTGGAGAAGGACCTCAGAATGTGACGCTCTCGCCAGAGAGACGGATCGCAACTTAGCTTAGCGTATATTTTAGCAAGAATGGAGGAAAATAGATATCAAGCGAATTAATCACGCACGCATGTTGGAGCAACATGCCAGTCATAGAACAAATTGTCGCAAGAAACGGAGGTAACAATCAACCAGAATGCCTGCGGCAACAAAGTGGGCGATTTTGTAAGACGAGACCTCCATTTTTCTTCTTCACCGATCCCATGGTAGTCAAGACCGGTTCGTAGATGTGGAAAGGAAACTAAACACTATTCAAAGGCAATGACAGGAAAAGGTCTTATATGCCTCTCATCGCTTGCAAGGCCCACCGCAAAGATGGTGGGTAAATTATCAGACGATGAGTGAAGACAGGGAGATCACCTGGAAGGAATTTGAGGATTCATTCCGCCAAGCCCATGTACCTGCAGGAGTCATTGAAGCTAAGCATCGTGAATTTCGGCATTAAAACAAGGAGGACTGACAACATGAATACCTTCACCAGCTCAATACATTGGCCGACGCCTCAAGAAGCAAGAACTGAGGAGAAGAAGATGGAACGATTCAAGGAGGGATTACAAAAGTCTTTAAAGTATCACATTTCCATGGTGGATTATAAAGACTTGCCCTCAATGGTGAATAAACTCATCATATCTGAAGAAGCGAGGAATGAATTGGAAGATACAAGGAAAAGAAAGGTAATGCAAAGAACTTCATCATCAGATAGACCTAGAAAGCAAATGATGTTAGCACCCCAATCTAGAGGACAGCAGGAAAGGAGATTTGTATTCATGCCTGCATCATAGCTCAAAACTAACCAAAGCCCTGTTACATTTCAAAGAATGTCGCCACCTCAATCAAGTGTTATCATTGTGGAGGAAATCACTTGCAGAGGCAATGCCCGCAGTTACAGATTGAATGCTATCATTGTGGACAAGCAGGCCATTATAAGAACCAGTGCCCACGAGGAGGGTTACCTTCAGAAGTAGCAAAAGCTCAAGTTAGAGCACAAACATCTTCACCCCGCCAATTCATTGCAGTGCCAAAACAGGAAGGAGGACAGACTCGACACTTCACAGTCAAACCAGCCGGAACTCAGACAACATCTATGATGTCAGCAGCAGAAAAAGGAAAAGGGATACCAAGCCGGTGGTGGAAGGATAAATCATATTTCGCAGAAGCAAGCAGGAGCCAACGACGTCATCGCTGGTACGCACTCAGTTAACTCAAAGCCTTCGTGGTTTTGTTTGATCCCGGAGCAACACATTCGTTTGTCTCCTTGGCTTTTGTTGTGAAGAATCAATTGTTATTCTCTCCTTTGCAAAAGTCTTATTCCTTTCAAACCGCTGGAATAAAGTGGAATCTCGCTTTGGATGCAAAGATTTAGATCTAGAAATCCAAGGTGTCGATTAAGACAGACTTGCTATTATTAGAGATGAAGGATTGGATGTTATATCGGGAATGAATTGGTTAACTAAATATAAAGCCAAAGTGGATTGTGAAAATAAGCTGGTAACTTTGGTAAGTCCAGAAGGACAAGAAATAATAGTGAAAACAGATTCAGTACTAGTAGAGAGAATGAAAACTAGTATTCAGAATATGGTGGTAGAAGAAGGAGTGTCCAAAATACCGATAATTCAGGAATATCCGGATGTTTTTCCAAAAGAGCTACCAGGAAAACCACCGGATAGACCCATAGAGCTTGCTATTGAATTAATACCAGGAACTAAACCCATCACAAAGCGTCAATATCGGATGTCAGCCCAAGAACTAAAGGAACTTAAGAAACAAATGGATGAACCGATGGAAAAGAGTTTATACAACCTAGTGTATCCCTTGGTCACCCCCAGATTGTTTGTTAAGAAAAAGATGGAAGTCGAGGATGTGTGGATTATCGAGGATTGAACGCAGGACTATTAAAAATAAATATCCTTTGCCAAGAATAGATGATTTGTTTGATCACCAAAGGAGCCAAGGTATTCTCAAAATCGATCCGAGATCCGGATATCATCGCCTTAAGATCCGAGAGCAGACCGTGAGAAGACCGCCTTCACCACAAGATACGGATTATTTGAGTTCACAGAGTACCATTTGGTCCGACAAATGCACCGCCTATTTTATGAACCCGATGAATATGGTATTTATGGAGCGCTTAGATCGCTTTGTGATAGTATTCATCGATGACATCTTAATATATTCCAAGACGTAAGAAGAGCATCGTCAACATCTACACATTGCGTTGAGCAAGCTTAGAGAACATCGACTATATGCTAAGTTCTCTAAATGTGAGTTCGGATGAAAGAAGTAGCTTTTCTCGGACACATTATCACAAAAGAAGGAGTAAAGGTAGATCCAGAAAAAGTGAAAGCAGTGATGGAATGGAAACAGCCAACCACTGTAACAGAAATCAGAAGTTTCCTTGGTTTAGCTGGATATTATCGTCGCTTTATTGAGGGATTCTCAAAATAACAAGACCTCTTACCCGACTTCTTAAGAAAGACAACCCATATAAATGGATGAGAAGTGTGAAGAAAGTTTTCAAGAGTTGAAAACAAGATTAACTTCACCCCAAGACTTATACTTCCCAACCCCGAGAAAGATTTTCAAATCTTTGTGATGCCTCAAGCAAGGATTAGGTTGTGTCTCGATGCAAGAAGGAAAGTGGTAGCATATGCTTCAAGACAATTATGACCACATGAGATAAATTATCCAACACATGATTTGGAATTAGCAGCTGTAGTACATGCGTTGAAAATTTGGAGGCACTACTTATTGGGAAATCATTGTGAGATATTTTCCACCACAAGAGTCTCGAAATATATCTTCACTCACCAGATTTAAATCTTCACAACGAAGATGGTTAGAGTTAATTAAAGATTATGATCCGGATCTGCAGATCACCGAAAAGCAAATGTTGTCGCAGATGCACTAAGTCGAAAGAAGTATCATACTATAGCCTCTATTCTGGAGTGCCACAGTCCATTGCAAGAAGAAATTCAAGGGTTGAACCTATGTGTCGTCGAACAAGGTCAAATAGCAGCATTAGAAATACAGCAGACCTTAACGGATCAAATCAAATCAGCACAAGAAAAAGATGAAGGAACACAACAGCTTATGAAAAGAAGCCAAGAAGCAAATTCAACTGAATTTGTTAAAGATGATCAGGGAATTTTAAGGTTCAGAAATCGTTCAGTATACCGATGATAAGGAGTTAAAAGATTTGATATTGCGAGAAGCTCATTCGTCTCAACTCTCTATTCATCCCGGAGGCACAAAGATGTACCAAGACCGAAAAGAGATACCGTGGAATAAAATGAAGAAAGAAATAGCGAGTATATTGCACTGTGATACCGCGGAAAATAAAAATAGATCATCGGAAACCATCAGGACTGCTAAAACCTTTGCCAGTCCCAGAATGGAAATGAGATGACATTGGTATGGACTTTATTACTGGATTCCCAAAAAGTCGAGATGGATATGATGCTATATGGGTAATTGTAGATCGCCTAACCAAAGTAGCACATTTCATACCGATCAAGCAAACCTATGGCAAGAATAAACTGGCAGAGCTGTATTTAACAAAAATAGTAGTATTACATGGAATCCCAAAGAGAATAGTATCTGATAGAGGAGCACAGTTCACGTCTACATTTTGGGAAAAACTGCATGAAGCCATGGGAACAGACTTAGCCTTCAGTACAGCATACCACCCGCAGACCGGAGGACAAACAGAACGAGTGAACCAAATCTTAGAAGACATGCTTCGGGCATGTGCATTGGTCTATGGAGCAGCTTGGGACACGTGCTTACCCTTTGCAGAATTCTCATATAATAATAGTTATCAGGCCAGTATTAAGATGGCACCGTTTGAAGCTTTATATGGAAGAGAATGCGAACTCCGTTAAATTGACCGAACCGAGAACGACAGTTCTTAGGACCACAAATTGTACAAGATACAGAAGCCCACATCAGAATTGTCAGAGAAAAGATGAAAATAGCCCAGAGCCGACAAAAGAGTTATGCTGATAATCGTCGAAAAGATTTAAGCTTTGAAATCGGAGATTGGGTATATCTCAAAGTCACACCCTTCAAGTCAGTAAAAAGATTTCAAGTTAAAGGAAAACTAGCCCCAAGGTATATCGGCCCATTTGAAATTCTGGGAAGAGTAGGAGAAGTAGCCTACAAGTTACAGCTGACACCAAACTTGGCCAGAGTGCATAACGTATTTCATGTGTCTCAGTTACGAAAGTGTCTTCGTCACCCAGCAGAACAGATACCCGTTGATGATATAGACCTACAAGATGATCTGTCTTATGAAGAAGAACCGATTCAGATTTTGGAAACTACAGAGAGGCAGTTAAGAAGCAAGAATATCGATTTCATAAAGTTCACATGCGAAATCACACGCAGATGAGGCAACCCGGGAAAAGAATCGATTTGCAAGAAGAATTTCCCAACCTACTCCTTGGCCTGAGTTGATCTCGAGGTCGAGATCCTTTTTAAGGAGGGTAGGTTGAAATGAACTCAAATTTTGTCAAATTTTCCAAAACAAAAGAATTTTCATTTTTCTTTGGATCTCTTGATTCTTCAAGCTATTCTTCACCAATCTCAACACCAACCAACCCCATTCCCCCGCCACCAACCGGATTGAGGGAGAAGAAGATGCACCGAGTTGGTCCGAAAAAATTGCCGCCACCACCTTTCACTGCCGCCACGCATTCCGCGTGAACTCCCTCTCCTGCGCCTTTCTCCGCCACCGTGCTCGGTGGATGCCTTCCCTAAGCCCTTGCCGCCCAACCCGCCCAGCCACCGTGGCTCGCTTTTTCCACGGTCCAATCCGCTGCCGCCACCACCCTCCGAGCTCTTCTCGCCGCCACCTCTCCCGAGCGGACAGCTTGGCAGCTTTTGCTCCCACCGCCTTGGCAACCCTAGCCACACCCGAGACGTGGCACACCGCCACCGCCAATGTCGCCACCTCTACCTCCTCTTTTCCGGCCATCTCAATCCGAACCGCCATATCTCGCCTACTTAAGCTCTTGAGCCTCCCGGTGGACGCAATCTCTCCCGCACCGACCGACACCCCAAGTAAACCCTAGCCGCCTCCATTTCAGGTAATTGCAAAATTCCCCAAAATATAGCCCTAGAGCAATGTCGGTTCTCCGCCTTCCCATTTCTCAATTCCTTTCGCCTATAGCTTCACCATAACCCTAGAGTCATGCCCTAACCGCCGCCCTAGCTTCCCCGGCCTCCTACCTCCCAAGACCGAAGCCTCCCTCCGAACCCGCCACCGTGGCTGCCGACTCACCCCCCCATGGCCCAAACCGCCACCCTCTAGCTACCCCTATTTCCCCTAATGCTCAAAAGCCAGCCGATTTGCCCTAGGAAGCCCTCGCTTTTTCCAATTTCAAAATCCGCCGAAGAGGGAAACCTCGCCACGGTGATTGCCGCCTCATCCGAAACCTAACCACCGAAAATGGAACCTTGACACTCTTAGCAACCCATCCATAGTCCCAAAATCCGTCAAGCCATCGAGCTCCGCCGGCCGCCACCGCAAAATCCCTCGCTTTTCGCCGGACGCGGACGGTTGGGGAAGATGAACAGGCCGACCCGCACTGCTCACCCGGCCGAGTCCTTGGTGCCCGCGTCCGACCGAGCCGCCCGTCCCGGCCGCACCCCGCCGCCGCTCGGCCGCGCCCGACCAGCCCACCCGCACCGCCACGCCCGACCGGGACCGCTCGCGCCCGACCGAGCCGCGCACCCCCGCCACACCGCCCGCCCCGCGCCTCCCCGAGCCACCGCACCACCGTGACCGCGCCAAAGCGACGCGGTGGAGCGCGCCCGCACCGCCGCCTGCCGAGCCATGCGACCGCGGCTTCGCCGCGCCCGCCGCCCGCCGCCCGCATCCGACCGTCCGCCCGCCCACGTGTCGGCTCCCGACCGCGCCCCCCGTCCGGTCCGGACCGAGCCAACTCGCCCGAGCTCGTCCGTCTGTTCGAGTCCGATGCATCCGACTCGAGCCCGATGAATAGTAAACCCTAGAAAATTCAGAAAAATCCGAAAAATCCAAAAAAAATATATTTATATCCATTTTGGCCGTTTTGAGCCCACCAACCCAAATATCAAGCCCATTACTCCATTTGGCCCTCCTAAAAGCCCAAAATATCATTTATTCAATTTTTTCTTCAGATTTTCTTTCTTTAATTTCATTTCTTTATTCCTAGCCTATTTCTTCGGGCATGGAATTTATATATTTGTATTTGTTTGTAATAGCTTCGGACACCGGAGGTTCTCAAGAATTGGAAGAAGAAGATCAAGCTCAAGCTAAATTTTCTGAAGAGTACGAATTAGTCGAGATCATAGACCCGCAAGGCAAGTTACGCTTCCTTGATCATGTTGAACCCGTAATTGCCTTATTTATTTATTTATGTTGTAATTTCAATATATTATTTTGTTCAAGTCAATATTTTGGGGTAAAATGTATATTAGAATATCATGATATTAGTTATGCCCTACCACCTGGAAAAGCCCGATTAATTTGATGGACATATTTGCCTTGGAAGACATAGAGAAATAATTATATTAGTCAAATAAACATGGTAGTATAGGGACACACCAAAAATATTTTCACTGTTAAGGATTTTATTATTTATTTAGAATTTTGGAAAGTTGGAACTAGGGTGAGCGAGGATCACAGAGGTGAGTCCGGAGACCTTACCCTAGGGTGGAGGCTTGGTAGAGGAATGGTGGCAGTGCCGCAGGCACTGAATGTGGGTTTGTGCATGTTTGTGGCCTCAGTGAAAAATATAAGGACTAGACCCTTATGCTGAGAAAAAGAACATAGTACTCGCCCAATCACAAGTGTTGACTTGGTCAAACCTGGTTTAGTAGCTGCTCAAGTTCGATTGAACATCCGCAATCGGTTGGGGAGTCGGAGGTGAGTCGTATGGGAGGTGGTTAACCATACAATCAGAGGACCGCCATGAGTCGGAGGAGATCCGAGGGGTCATCCGAGCTCATGGGGATCAAGGACCCATCAAGCGAGACTATATAAAGAATTGAGCAAGGAACAACTTTGTTTTCTTAACTCGTCATGGAGTTGAGAGATCTTGTGGTAAAGCAGGCAACTCTGCAGAGTCATAAAATGATGGTATTCGAATACGCCGTGCTTCCTGTAAATGAAGCTATGTTTGATGGGTGATTCCAGTAACAAAGCATAAGTAGATTTGAGAATGGTTTGGAATTGTGGAAGGTTAATAATCACGCTTGAAAACCCCTGTTTACATAATGAAGTTACTTTCTTGTCTTTAATTAATTCTCAACTAAATCGCATCTACACAAAATAATAAACCCGTCAGATTCCCCATCTTGATATGCCATGCATATAGTTAATGATAAGCTCACGTGACTTGGTCGAGTACGGTAGTTGTACTCATACTTGCTAAAATCATAAATGTAAACCGCCAATCTTGAGGAGCCATGTGAAGATGATGAGATGGAATTCTACAAGTGGAAGAAGCTTGGGATTAGGGTTATCCCGCACTCGAGTATGCCCGTGGTATCTTTTGGTCAGAATGTAAATTAGGCCTTTGGCCCTACTGTGAATCTTGGCTTTAAGCCTTTATAATGTAATAAAGTTGACTCTTGTTCTTGAGCATGTGATGGCAATGTTATACACTCGATGGATGTCCTCGCAGCTGAACTTTCCTGGGCAGTTGCGAGGGTTTCATAATGCTCCCAGAAATGGGGGTGTTACATAGCTCTACACACCAGAGTGAAGATAAATATTCATCTTCAGAAGAGTAATTTTGAATAAAAACCACAACAATTCTGATCGGTAATCCGATAAACTTAGTAGAAAAGAACCATAAATAGGATTAGCACAATTGTGACTAGGGCTCCACAAGGCAGCAGAAAGCACAAGAACTCAGTCGATCAACATCAGTTGTTGCCATCTTCAGCTCTAGCGTCTGCACGAGCTTGCTCAGACAGCCAGCTCACACTCGTAGTCGGACTGGGAGGGCAGCGCGAAGCGGCAGACCGGGCAGACGCAGCTGACACAGAGCCAGTCGAAGATGCAGCGCTGGTGGAAGGAGTGGGAGCTGGGCATCATCCTGAGCTTGTTGCCCGCAACGAAATCCTCGAGGCAGACCGCGCAGTCCTGCTCCCTCGTCTCGCCCACCGTCGGCACCTGCAGAGACGCGGTGGCCTTAACCGAGGCTGGGTCGCCGCAGGCATGGCCATCGTCGTCCCAGTGATCTCCATCCACGGCGGCTCGGCGGCGGCAGCTCGCCCCGCGCCTCTTCCCTCAATAGGAAATCCTGAGACATCCACTGACGAAGCCTAAAAAAAAAACGATTTAGACATCCACTGAGATATCCACATCCACTGAGACATCCTGAGATTCTGGGATTCAGACATCAAATCAACTGCGCTATTTACAACTTGTTGGTGAAGACCTCGCCAAAAAAAAAAAAAAACTTGATGGTGAAGAGCGATACACTGAAGAACCATACATAAACAGTTTATGCGTTTAACCATATTTTTTGGCTGGGCGTGCTAAAAACGATTTTTTTTAAAAAAGACTGAGTTTGAACAACTTCAGAAACAAGTACAAATGCAACACCCAAAAACACAGATACAGGTCTGTTAAAAACCACGCAACGGCCGGCATTAGTATTGACGAGGATACAATAATCCTTTAATTGTTACGTTATTATATTTTCTAAGTATACCTCTTATCGATAAGAGAGAAATTTCATAGGGTAGTCGTTAGTCATTCTACGACCACTTTTTAGTCGTAAGTTCTTTTAAGACCATTCCTTAGTAGTAAATATTTTTACGACCAATTAGTCATAAGCTATTCTACGACCATTCCTTAGTCGTAAATTCTTCTACAATCATTCTTTAGTCGTAAGTTTTTCTACGATCACATTGTCATAAGTTGTCCTATAATTACCTCGTGGTCGTAGACCTTTCTGCAACCAGTTTATCTCCAACTGGCTTGTCTACGATGATTTACTACATTGTGGGTCCATCTGACAAAGCGGTTAGAACATGCGCTTATTCCTAATAACCGCACATGATCTCTCTCTGATAATAACCGTCGATCGACGAATGAACCATCACGTCTCTCTGACAAATAATTTCCGTCGAACGGTTATCTCCCAAAATGTTGTGGCGTCTTTTGGCGCGGGACAATGGCCGCCGCTTCTTTAACGATATAAAGGTTGATGTCAGAGAGAAAAGGATATATAAAAAACACATCAGATCAAAGGATAGTGTAAGGCCTTTTGTATTACATTCTCGGTTGTAATCAATTCTCTGAGCAATAGCCACACAAGACGTAGGGTTACTATTCTCCTAGGAGAAGACTCGAACCTGTATAAAATTTCTCGTGTCTCTACTCTGCATGATCATAGTCCGAGTCTTCAAGAGCTTTCCCCGAATCAAAACAAATCATATGTAAGATCGGTATTAAAACACCGACAGTTGGTGTCGTCCGTGGAAAAGATTCTTCCAAGACTCCGGTAATTTCCTTGTCGGCAAGTTCTCTTCCCTCTTATGTCCTTATGACAGGAGAATGGAATAGGAGAACTGATTCGACCTGGCCGACTACGCAGATCTCGACATGGATGCCTGTTATGACTATGAGCAGACAATGCTTGCTTCCGACTTTGAGGCTATCTCTGGAGATCCATCCCGAGACCTTAGAGACTGCATCGTGGGAAAGGCTAAGGAAGGATTCATATCCCCCGTAGCAATACGCCGAACAAAGGAACCAATTTCTCTAAATGGCAAGGGTCAATCCGACCACGAACAGGGCTCGCAACACGACGAGGGGCCTGCCCCCAAGTGTTCGAGTCCCCCAGCGACCGCTCTATCGCGCTCAAGGAGTCCTAGAATATATCATTCTAGAAATATATTAATAGCTAGTGGTTATAACTCTCCAGTTGTCCCCGCAGAGAGCACGGGTAGGCTCCCTGCAAGTTCGTCCATGCTCTCGCAAAGTTCAACTCCGGTGGGAGGCGGTTATAATCCAGACTTCTCCTTTCTAGAGAGACCTATTCCGGGCCGTGAGGCTTTGTCATTTGATGACTCTTGAAGGCAGGAGGCGTCTGCCGCGAGTGGAGATCCTGTTTGGGAGGTCTTTGCCTCCCGTGGATTTTGATCATTCCCTCGGAGGAAGGTCTGAGGATACTCCCCACCGATCACACCCTGCCACCCCTCGTGAGCATGGCGAGAAGACCTCCTGTGATAAATCATATCAGTTCTCTATTAAACGTGGAAGAAATTTTAGAAATAATGGCTCTCCTTTAAGGCGCCCCAACCAGCCTTGTGTTAATCTCTTTTCGAGTTAGGTGTCCACTCTATTACCGATCATGGCGCCTCAGGGATGAGCAGCCGCTCATGCATCCTCCCCTCTTCATTCCCAACATATCGCTGGCTGCATCCGGCTTGCCACCGTCGTTGACCGCCTGAGTCCGCATCAGTTGAGACTTGAGAACCGCACAACACCACCTTGGATGCCAAATGCAGATAGGTCTTTCCTGCATGCTTTCGATGGCTAGCTTCATCTGTGAAGACACAGCTACAGATTATTTGGACGTTCTGATAAACAACGGTTGAAAGTTTTGATCTAATTAATTAAGTTCATAGCAGAAATTTATATACTGGTCTCTTGAATCAGGTCTATTCATATTACGCTAGTAAGATTAGACATGTTTCACACTCAGAAGACCAATTTCAAACATGTCAAATACAAATGATCCAAGTATCAAGGAAGATATATACAGGCCGTTTCGAACTGTACGTCTCACGTCACTTCTTCCAAAGACCGAAAAAAAAACTCATATGGCAGTAGACTCTTTTTTTCCTCAAATTTAGCTTATGAGTATTCGTTTTTATAAATCTAACTCTCTTTTCTTAAGCTTAATAGTCACGATAGATGACATATATTGTTTACCGTACTACCCTAGCTCGATAGAGAATATAGTACCTGCTAAGCAGGGGAGCTTCACAACATCTGTCGAGTCAGCAACCATCCGCAGTGCCACGATTGCACTAATTGGTCCACTAATTAAGTATATGATTAACTTAAGCATATGCTTACACTAATTAGCCTCCTGTTATGGCTGTACATCCTTCTGCCGAGCACCTCTGGCTCGGCATAGGATGTTCGGCAAGTGCTACCGCGTTCATAGAGAGAATTAAAATTTAAAATTTATGGCTAGAGCATAGATTAAAAAAAGTTATTGCACTACCATATATGCTATCTTCTCGTCTTACACGAGGAACAGCTCTTTGATTAGGACTCTATCGACGAGAGACTCTGAATGCCGACGTGATTTCTCTGCTTCGGAGTTGGTACTCGAGTCGAAATAGTAGCTGCCGAGTGCCCAAAAATCGTCGAGATTTTCTTATCGCTGTTTTGGATGCGACAGCTCCACAAACTTGTATTGATGCTTTGTCGCCGACGAGCAAACCTGAAGTCAAGGATGACAAAGCCACGCGGGAAATCATAGACGCATAGCTGAATTTATTATATGAGAAGAGATTATAAACACGTAGAACTTTGACGCAAAAAAACAAGATGTTTCGAGCCACAGTTAAACAAAGTCTCAGAACAAAACATCAGGTGATCAATGGAGTTTTGAGAGATCAGGTAGTTGCATGCATCATGACTTTAAATTCATCAAAGCTGATCATTCCATCGCCGTCTTGGTCGAAAACTTGGAGCATCCTTTCACAGTCCTCATGGCTGGTGTCCTGCAACCCTAGCCTTCTCATCACACTGTGTAGCTCCACGGGGCTTATGAACCCATCGCCGTCGCAGTCGAATACACCGAAAGCTTCCTCAAGTTCTTCCCAGCTTGCTTGTTTCTCCTCCAGTAGCGCACGGACCCCTTCTTCCAAGCAACGCTCCTTGCACTTGCCACCGCCACTCCAACCAACGATCCCAAGAGCGCCCATGACCACCGCAGCATCGTCATGTGTGAGCTCTGCTCTTCCGTTCTTGGCAGAGGGCTCGCGTCGGCATCGGCATCGGCAGATATGATGCTTGTCGCCGCCGAGAGCAAAATTCAGAGGTCGGAACAGAGTTAAGAACACCTTCGTTACAAAGTAGAGCATACTACTGGTGAACATGGCTATGCCACAAGAAGAAGAAGAAGAAGAAGAAGAAGAAGAAGAAGAAGAAGAAGAAGAAGAAGAAGAAGAAGAAGAAGAAGAAGAAGAATTGTTTTACCAAATGCTTGTAACGCTGCGTGAGCTGAGTAGTTTTCGTTGGCGTAATGCTCAAATATATATAGTATCTGCGACTACTGCCCGGTCTTCGATCGTTGTTTGCTCGTGTTTTTTTCTACTAAAGAAATGAACAGAAGTTGCTGTGAAACTTCTGCGAATTGCCTAGAGAAAACGATGGCTTGACTACTAAGTCAACCTACGGAAAGTAGTGTTCAATATTGTAGAGTATTCGTATTGGCTTTTATTAATAATTTTTTACTATATCTGATAGTTTTTAATTGAAAATAAATAGTAGCAACTAAAAGAAGTGATTTTACAAAGGATACGAGCGGTGGAAAAAGTGGAGAAGAGATGCATGCACATAACGAGAGCAAAAGGAGTAAAATATATGATGCACTTGTGACCTCTTTCTTATCCCTAGAGCGAGATGGTAGCGAGAGGAATAGAGTAACTGCTTTGAGAAACCGGATATTCGTATTGATTTTTAGTTTTCTTAAACAGAAGCCAAAAACAAAAGTCAATACGAAGTTGCCTTCGGTTGGGCTTTCGCTTAGGTTTTGGCTTCCGTTGCTACAGTAGCTAACTTTTAAACGGTGTATTTTTTAAAACGGAGTTTACAAATAGATTGTAGTAGACACTATAACGAGTTCAACTATATCGATCAAAATCACATGTGACTAATTTTATCTGAGTACTATGTGTCACGAACAGATGAACTTTAAAAATCACAAACTAAAACTAAAACCATAGCTCAAAAAACTCACTGTAATGCTACGCTCCTATAGATTAATTGTGAAAGAAGACAGAGGGCATTAGTGTTTCCAATTGCTCATCCGAAAACCTAACGAGGTACCAACTTTGTTTGTTTGTGGGACGAAGTGAAACTTCGAGACAAGAAAACTAGGTCGGTAGGGCCTTGGACTTGGGAGTGTGAAATCATGTGAACACTGGAACAGTAAAATACATGCCTAGTCATCCTTATGTGGCGGTGGGACTTTTGTGCTTTTTCAGTAAAATACACTGAAACACTCGATGCCTATGAACAGAACGTTTAATTACTGCTTGACCCAAATGAATCCACATGATGGTCTCTGGACCGGGGTCAGACAGCTTATTTCTTGTGACTTCAATGTTAGTAGGGGGTGAAAAGTAGATTTAAATTATTCTAATTATTCGGTTATCGTATTCGATAGGATATAAATATGATATATGTTTTTTTCTTCCGATTAACAATTTCTATCCTATTCGTATTCGAATTCGCATAAAAATATAGATGCAATTATGGTATAGACTTTTACCATCCAAAACATTATTTTATCCGGACTATCTATATCCGTATCTGTATTCGACAAAGCAATATGCATATTTTATTACAATACGACTAATTAGTTGGACAATTTTTTAATTGAACATGAATTCAAATTTGTTTAGGTGAAGTAAGTGAATTAGAATGATTAACGTGATTGTATGCAGATAAAGGTTATTAATGTCTTCATACTATATAAGTCATGAGGATATCCAGATCCGGCTGAATTAAGTAGATATTCGACTCGAATTCGTATTCGTTACAATATTCGATTTGCATTCGTATTCGTGAATATTCGGATTCATGTTCGTATTCGTTTACAAATATAAATATCTGTTTTCACTTCTAAATATTAGTTCATGGACATGTAATGTAAGCCCGGTGCCAGAACATGCGTTTATTTGAGGGTTCTATGCAATGGATGCATCATTGTAGTACAGTTGTGTTTTGGTTGGTTAGTGGAGACACGGGGTTCAACCCCATCGATCAGGGTCAATCCTCATCTTTATGTAAATGTGAATGCATCCTAGTAGAAAATGGGAAATTCTTTTCATAACATCAAAAGTTTACCTAAGACTCAAGATAGATCCACTGGGTGAACTTCATCAGACTTTAGCCCACCCTTCGGTCGGCCCCCAAACCCCAGATAGGCTGGCCCACATAGTATGAGTGTATCACATGCATCATTCACCCCCACATGGCCACACACCGAGACCAGATGTGATGCAAGGAAGGGAGACGAGAGGTGGTGACCTTTGAACTAGATTATAAAGTTCATGGGTTAGCTGTCTGGTCTTAATAGAAATATTTAATTGTGTGTGGCTTGTTAAGGGTATTGATGGTATTTCCTATTATACTAGGGTTTAGTCTTGTGCCCCTTTTGTACCCTATATATATTGTCTATTGGGCCTCTATAATACATACACAATATTCATAACATGGTATCAAAGCCAAGAAATCTTGAGTTCAAGACCCGATTGGCGCAATTAAAAATAATAATTGCAACCTTACTTCTATTCCACGTTTTAGGCATGTAGGAGCTTACATGTGAGGGTTGTATTGAAGTATAAATGAATTGTCCGTCTTTCAACATCAACTCAAGATTTTGAATGAATTGACTGGTACATGCAACTCAATATGGTATCAGAGCAAATGTTAGGGTTTACTGTAACCGCCGTCGCTGCCTCCTAACCTCCACATTTCCGCATCTTCTGCCCTTGAGAGAAGCGATCTCCGCTCCCGGGAACGGCCACCGTCGCTGGATCCCACTATCGGTCTTCCACAACACGAGCCGCCGCCATCCTCCTTTTCACGGACCGTTGCCACCGCTCGGTTTGCTCGCCGTGTCTCCTAGAGGCTCCCCTACCTCCGATCCAGCTTGCCAGACCACCTCCCGCCCATGGATCCGGCCGCCGCGCCTGGCCTGGCGAGCCGGATCTGGGCTCCCCACAGCGTCCTCCAGCTTCATCGGTCATTTTGCCGCCTCCAACCCTAGATCTGACCGTCCCTGGGCCAGATCCACCGCTGCCGCCCTTGGATTCGGCCAGATGTCGCCGCCTCCCGGCCATCGCACCCGCCCCTACACACGTGCCACCTTTCCCGGGTTGCCGCCCTTGGGTCGCCACCGCCTTCCCGGGTGGCCACCTCCATCCGCGCACGCACCGCCGCCGGATCCCGCTACTCTGCCCCCCCGGCCATGAAGATCAATCTCCCACTCCCTCCACACCGCCGTTGACCGCCGGCGGTTGCTCCCTCGCCTTTGGCTCCGTCTTTGGAAGGAAGAAAAGGGGAGATGGAGGAGCGGCAGAAGGGAGAGATGGAGTGTGGTTGGTTGTTGTGCTGTGTGGTCGGCTGCTGTCAGTGGTCGGATGCGGGAACTTCAAGATGAACACCGCATGAAGTCTTTGGGGGATACTACTGCTGCTAGTTTCACTAGTCTTATTTTTTCTTTTGTGTCTTTGTGTTTTAAGTTTTCCGTTGTGTCCATCCAAGTCCGTAGCCTTTTACCTTTTAGTTCGTCTAAACCATGCGAGTCTATAAATTTATTGTTATCATAGAAGCATAGGAATTTCCTTTTTTGCATGACAGCAGTCGTCGCTCTTCTCTCTAAGCCGCGTGCAAATCATAGAAGTCATTATGATGCCACCGCTTTTCTCATAGCCGTCGCCCGAGCTTCTAAGGCCGTCGTGCTTCTTCTGCATTGCGCCACCGTCGTATTGGGCTTCGATCTGTGCTGCTATACTACTATCTATTCCTCTTCGACTTGACATATTTTCCAAGAGGTACACACTACGGCGACATTATCAAGACTCGGACTTCGGATTTTTTCCTTTTTTTTAGTGTCAGCCCTTTTCAAATGTAATGTTATTGCATACGCCTTGCATTTGAGGGAGTGTTAAGAGTATTAGTGGTATTTTCTATTACACTAGGGTTTAGTCTTGTGTCCCTTTTGTACACTATATATTACCTATTAGGCCTCTTGAATACATACAAATATTCATAACATCGCTCATACGTTTTCTTTTGATAGTTGACGAATTTATACATTTGCTTCAATGCTCATTGTTAATAGTATGTTGTTTACCGTGTCATTGAGATTTAACTAGAGGTGCCAAAATCTAGCAACGATGGATGTAAATAGTAGGGTTATAGAGTAATTCATAATTCAGCTTATAGCTTACGGTTTATAGTTTTTCATGAATAAATAAACGAGGTGGCTCCTCTATCATCATTCAAAACAGTTTTTTGAAACAGTTTACCGATATTCGATTCTTTCGCACAAACACTAACCAAAAGCCAGTCCAGACATCACAGAGTGATCACCTCAAGCCTAGAAAAAAAAGGGTATCTAGCTAGTGTGCTAGTGTCCCCTGCTTGCTGCACATGACTGGCCGGCCGGGCCGGCCAACCAACGGTGAGCCATCAGCTGTGACAGGAAAAGGAGGAAAGGAGAGACATCAAAGCAAGCATCAAGAAGGGGGAAAAAGACATGGCCCGTCCTGATGCGATGTGACACCTCCTTCTCGACGGCCGGCTGCTGCAACGGCTGCCGCATATTATTCGTTCGTTAAGCTCGCAGCACGGCGAGGTTAGCAGCTTTGCAGGAACGCATGATGAGCGTGTTCTGGATAAAGAGCAGTGCTTCAACACTCCAACCAGTGGATCCCAAAACAGTTCCTTCAACTTATATAAAACACTGCCTCGCAAAAAAAAAAAAAAACTAGTGTTTCCCGCATTGCATGCATGCTTGTGACACTGCCAGACTTGTGCGGCTCGGTTGGGCTGAAAAACTGTAGCTTATAACTGAAATTGTACTGTAGCGGTTGAAATTTTACTGTAGTTGAAGGTGGCTTATTTGGTGTAATTAAATTTAAAAAAATTAAAAAAAGAAAAAATATACTAGTTCATCACGGATAATACAAATGAATACAGAAAAAAAGAACAGCAAAAAAACTTAAAAAAGATAAAAGTTCACAAATAGTGGCATGCATGCATGTGGTTTTTGTGTGGTACCGAGATGGATTCTCGAATGAAAATACTTTGCATGCGTGCGTGCGTTCTGTTGTTCTTTCTTTTTCTTGCTAGGCGCTTCGTGCACAGTAAGGTTAAAGTTAGATGTGCAATCAGATCACTCATCCTATATCATATTTCATATTTTTTTCTTAAAGTCGAAATCAGATACAGATAACGCCAGATATATATTTCTTCATTCCGTATTCGTTCTATAAGCCTTCAGATGTTTGATCAGATAAAAATTATCCACTTCTTTATACATGACATTAGATAGTAGGGTGCAATCATAACAAACATGGAGAGACTAATCGTCAAGATGTCGAATGAAGAATACTCAGTATTCCCCGCATGTTGCAATATACCTATATGTTATATTGTTCCTAAGTAAAGTTACAACAGACTCCTCATATCACTTAACATACGGATATATACAAACGGATATCACTTATCTCTATCCTATTCCATATTTTTCCTTCAGAGTTAGATTCAGACATGGATAGTATCGAATACCCATTTACCTTTTTCGTATTCGCTTAATAAACTTTCAGTCGGTCGGATCGGATAGAAATTATCAACTCTATTTGCATCGCTAGTCAAAGCAGCTTCAAAATGCGAAAAGAGTTGGAGTCCAGCAAGCATGGCAGGCAGTGTTGCACTACTCCTTTTCCTGCCTGAACAAAAAAAGGCATTCCATGCATGCCATGCGTTCCCGTTTTGCAAAGTCCACACTCAAAACAAAGGAAATGAAATGAAAGGAGCATTAGAGGCACTGTGCCTCTTATCTCCTGCTTCACAGCTCACTGCTCCCAGGCATGCATGTACAACATCCAGAGATTAAAAATATATCAGACAGGCCGGAAGCCAGGAGCACCATTCAATCGATGGGACGTTGGATCACTGTAAAGATTCCAGGTATGGAAACAGTATGTACTATATAACCTGTGCAAACAAACAAAGAAACGAGAAAGAAAGAAACGAACGGAGATGCGCATCATACATGTGCACGCTTGAATTGCAAGCTGAAAACAAAAGGAACTCTCGCTAGCTAGCTTGTTCTTGATCTGGAACTAAATCTCATGCCAATTAACTAACTAATCGAGAGCCTAGCCATGGCATGCGTATATTGCATCTAGCTCTCTAGCTGGTGGCACCAACTAGCAACTACCAACACATGTAAATGGTGCGAGACAAAGGATGTACGACGTAGATACCATCGGATTCGTCATGTCGACATGAGATGAATGGATGCATGCCAATTACTAGTTTGGACAACGTACGAGCTGCGCATGAAATGAAGATGCTATAGGGTCATGAGAGAGAGAGAGAGAGAGAGAGAGCAGCTAGCTAGCCCATGGATGGTGGCCATTGGAGAGGTGGAGAGAGACGAGTGGGAGCGAGAGGACAGGACAGGGCGTGCGAACAGTGGAAATCCAAGGCGGAACAGTCGGAGAGGAACCCGGCGTGGGAGACAAGGCTTTTATTGTGAGGTGTTTTTAACAGCCAGTCGCCTGTACAGGGACGAGAGGTACGTCTACGTACGTAGCCACAGCTCACAGCATTGGCCGTATGGTAATTAACCGCGTACTGGCGAAGTCACAGCTAGTGATGGCAACCGGGCGCGGTGAGGTATAGATAGCGCTCGTCTATATATGTACTTGTGATCTTGATTTACATCTATGTGCATATCTGTGAAGGGCCACGGGTAAAAAATCTCATTTATACTCATCGATACAGTGCAATCATAATTTTCTCATAAACTACAGCCCTGGACTTTTGAAACATATGAAAACCAAACTCAAAATGGCATCTCTACACCACTGCCATACCATAAACTACAGTGCCAAGATCAGTAAACCATAGTATCTTGCTGCAGGCCTGCAGTACACATAGTTCTATTTATCTTGATGCAGTACATAGTTCCAAAATTGCATTACATAGTTCTATTACACATAGTTACCGTTGCGGAAGATGCAGGCAGCTGGGTGGTGACGGAGGGGCGACCGGCGGCTGGATCTCGAGGACGGGTGGGGGCGGCGGCCAGATGTCGACTCTTGAGGGCGACCGCGGCTGGATCTCGAGGACGGGTGGGGGCGGCGGCGGATGTCGACTCTTGAGGACGGGCGGCGGCTGGATCTCGAGGACGGTGGGGGCGGTGGCGGATGTCGACTCTTGAGGACGGGCGGCTGGATCTCGACGACGGGGGGGCGGCGGCTGGATCTCGAGGACGGGTGGGGGCGGCGGCTGGATCTCAAGACGGGTGGGGCGGTGGTTGGACCATCGGAGACCAAGTCGCTTGGCGATGGAGGAAGAGGCGCCTAGACCGCTGGAGAGTGGAGACTGGAGAAGACGAGTTGGGAGTCGGCGAGGAAGGAGGAGACGAGGGTGAGGACTGAGGAGGAATGACCGAATGAATGTGCATTCGAGGAGACGTGGGCGGCGGCTGGGAGTTGAGTGGAGTCGGGAGACATGGACGATTGGGGACCTTTCGGAGGCATGGGCGGCTGGAGATTAGAGAGTTAGGGTTTTGTTAGATGACAGGTAAACATGTGTGACGGGTACGGGTACGGGTAGAACTTACCCATACCCGTGCCCGCCACTCCGCCGCGAGAATTTCCCATTTTCATACCCGTGCCGCTTACCTCATCGGGCGAGAATTTCATTTTCATACCCAACTCCATTAAGCCATTTACCCACAAGTAAACGGGCACAATTGCCATCACTAGTCACAGCTACGGATGCTATGCCCGGAGTTATTAGCGGAAATGATCGCAATTAACGTGTTATTTGTAAAAATAGTATCCTCTTAATTATAATTATAAAAATGACACTCCTGCTATCTGATGGCGTCCGATCATTGGGAGGCAGGAACCTCGGGCCGACACATAGCACCTACCGTCTGGTCACCGGACGGTATTAACCTTGGGCCGACATGTGATGGCTCACCGTGCGCATTAACCCATGTCACGTGTCGGCCTGAGGTTAATGTTATCCGATGACCGGGTCACCGAGCGGTACGTTGCCACGTGTCGGCTCGAGGTTCCTGTCGTCCACAGGAGCGCATTTTTGTAATTATGGTTAAAAGAGTGATATTTTTATAAATAATATGTTAAATACTATTAAAAGTGGCTTTTACTCCTATTCCCATGAATGCCGATCTCCTTGGAATCTACTGCCCATGTACATATATGCAGTAACAAAGGGAGAGAGATAGAGAGAGAGAGAGCGCTAGTTGATACATATATAATCTCGACATGTAGTACTGACATAAGCAATGTAGAGAGAACTGTGTTATGTGCATGTAACTTACGATTAAGGACAGTCACTAGCTGGTTGGACTCTACAATATACTCAGGTACTCTTACTGTTACAAGTTTTTCAGAGCATCTAATACAGCGCTTGGAGCCAGCATCTGGTATGATGAACAACGGCATACAAATATAACAAGGCCATGCGAGCGTTGACACATTACAATTTTAAAAAGGAGAGGGAACATATCTGAAGCAGAGATAAATTTCCATGAGCTTGTGACCGGTACAGGTCCTGTTCGGTGACATAATATGGTATGATTACTTGTACATGCCATCTACAGAATTATGTGGCATTCATATATATTATCTACAGACATGAGATGGAGAAGTTGCAACCACAAAAAATTGGGAATGTGCTTTTATACTATTCCATTCAAAACAAAAATTAAATAAACGTGAATTTTTAAGTAGCTACAGTTCATGACACTGTTACTACAGCTTTTACTCCCTGTTTTGATTGAAGCCTTACCTATTTCAGTTTACTTCAAACAGTGTGGAAGGGAATCTCTGAATAATTGTGAGTCCTGCACCTTCCCTTTATTTTTGGGAGGAACATTCATATATGAGACTATATAATTTCACACAGTACGTACTCCACTGTGCTATATATATACTTTAATTTTGAGCTAGCACATACATGCATGTAGTACTGTAGAAAGCCGCAAATACGAAGTTATAAAATGGTGGAATCTACATATATATACCTTCAGAACGTTCTACTTAATTATATATATAAATATGTCATAGTCAAACAAATTCATGGTTTATTTTTCCGAATCACAGTTTCTCGTCCCCAAATTCGCTTGTTAATAACATAAATTTCAAATGTGATTTGAGGAAATATGTTCTGCATATTGAATTAACAAAACCTAAAATTTTTCCCCTCTATTCAGAAATATATGCCTTTTATCGGAGAAAGTGTGGCCAATTTTTTCTAGTTTTGATTTCATTTTAGTAGATCATGGAAAGTATTTTCTTAACAATATAATCTTATAATTTTTTTACCAAATTAATGTGATAAACAATCGTGGTGACAGTTGACTACAAAAAGTTTCAAAAATATAATATTTACGCAAGGTTGATTCATGATATCAAAGTTCATCATTCTAATATTCCATTTAGCATTTGACATATCATCAATGTATTTCAGGATTTTTTTATATTATATGTATGATATCTCTCTAATAAAAATATATAATAATAGTGAATAATCTAAACAGCATTTAAATTAAGCTTCTCTTGCCCCAAAATTTTCTCTGAAATATGCTATCCTAACATTCTCTTGATATTTTTGGAAGACAAAATTTTCTACAAGACACATACACTGGCTTGGAAATTGCCCAAATACACCGCAAAATCATCTCATTAGCCATACACACTACAAATGTACTTGTGTTCATTTGCTGACGGACACTTTTCGCTGCCTACACACATTGTGAAAGTTGTACTTTATTTTGCTGGGGACACTGTGGTGTCTACTAGCAAGTAAAACAATTCAAGTGTGGGAAATGAGATAATTGTGTAGTGTGTTTTGGCAAATGCCAATCAAGTGCAGTGTCCAATAGCTAATTTTGCCTTTTTGTACGTACGAATGGAAATAGTAAGATTAGCCACCATGTGTAATAGTTATACACATTAGGATACGTTTGAACTATCAGCAGTGAGATGCTTAATTTAAAGAATAGACTGAATAATTAGTGACAATTATATAAGAGGATGCTGCAAAATTTGAACCTTTTTCTTCTTCTTTAATGCAATGATAATCAATTCAAATTTGTACATATAATCTAAACCTTTATCAAATTTCCATATGTTTCATTTATACAAACAAACATGGTTCACAAATTTTTTCATCTAATTTCTGGACGTACGTACCAACTTAATTTGGCACCTGTTTTGGATTTTAAGACTTCAAGGTACTCTCCATCAGCTGTGTAAAATTTGTAGGCTGCTGATTAAAGCAGGAAACAAATCGATGCTTACATATAATATATTTTGTCCTCCCTAACGTTGCTACCGTTCAAGCGCTACATATAGTTGTTTGTGTATATTTTTAGTCATTCATCTTGTATAGAGTTGTATATATGACCCAACTATTGTATCCGTCTGCCAGGCAGCTGTTAGCTCATAAGCTAGGCAAGTTCCAATCAAACTATTTATTTCCACTGCATGACACCAAGTTGAACTAATCCAAGATGTAGATTAAAAATGGGATGATTCGGATATTTTCTTTTCCCTGATTACTGTGAGAAATTTTAGCTAATCTTATGCTTTTTTTTAGAACACACAAGAGGTATGCACATCATTGCATTAAGAAGCTAATTTTTTTGTTCAAAGATTAATATAGGAATTTATGGCCTTTTTCCTCCTAGTATTAATGTTGGGTCTTCTAAAGCAGTCTACAATGAGTATATATGTATATATATACTTACATAGTAAACGAGTGGATTTTAAGAGCATCGAAAATAGATTAAACTTGAAAACACGGCAGAAGAGATGCAAGTATACAAGCACAAATTTCACCGGATCTTATATCCTTTTGTAATACTTTTGATATCTACCATGTTAATTTGCTTGTCTACGCATGGATGTGTTTTGCGTTTGCATGCATGGATTGTGTTCTACACCGTGCCAAATCACGGTCGTGTAGTTGGACTCTCCTTTGCTTATCTTTAATCACCTGATCGTTCTTGGATTGGTCTCGGTTTGGCTCTGGCTCGGCAGCTAGGCAAGTTCCAATCAAGCTCTTTTAAATATCTCCACTGTTTTGACAGCAAGTTGATATAATCCAAGACGCAGGCTAAAAATTGGATGATTGAGATGCCTTATTTTTTTTCCAGATTAACGCGAGAAATTTCTAGCTATTTTTATCGTTCAGATTAACGTGGGAATTTTCAGTTTTATTATCTCCCACGATTAACGTAGGGTCTTCTCAATCAGTAAAGATAAAGAAAGAAGAGTGGCTATTGCAAAGGCGACTAAAATTTTTTCATCTCCCAGTCACTTAAAGTTGCACTCTCAATCAACTAAAATCGCAAAGGCGACTGAAAACTCAAAAAGAGAGCCCACATACACATTAGCGGCAGAATTAACAACGCGAGAACGATCTTAGTAGATATATATGCATATGCATCGATCCCAGCTGCAAAGATCCCAGCCGTCCAATCCCCCAGGATGTACGCATGTGCTGAGTTCGATAGGTAGAAACTGTTACCGTTGCAGCAGAGATGCATGTGCAATCCCTGTGCCATTCAATTCCACGCTTAGATTCGCCTTGTCGAATGCCTCACATGAGCTTTCCTGCCGTCCAAAGCCTACTACAGTCACCAAAAGCTGCACCGCGTAATTAAAGACGTGTAAAACATGTACACCAGCAGCTAAATCCCCGCGCCATCGACACCGCAGCTGAACCATTGCAAGATGAACACCGACGGATCGGAACGAAGCAGCAGTCGCTGCAGCCCGATCGATCAATCATGCCAAAAGATCGAGCAATCCACATCAAATACCATCGAATTCATTCTTGCTCATGCATGCATATGTCCACGAATTGATCATCAGCAGAGGTAGAGAAAGGTAGGGAGATGATACTTATGGGAAGGCGCCGTTGGAGAAGAACAAGGTAGACGGGCTCTCTCGGCCGTTATTCCCTTTCCGCGCCTCGCCCGCGACCGCCGCCGCCATTTCCTGGCCCTGGTACATGAGCGTGGAGTTCATCGTCAGGCTCACCAAGCTGTCGTCGGCGTCGCTCCTCGGGAAATTCCCGCCGTCGCTTCCTCCGGCCTCTCCACCGCCTGGCGCGCCCTCGTCGCGCGTGGTCACCGTCACCGCCGACTGCACGAGCTCGAGGCACAGCCTGAGCTTGTTGGGCTCGATGTGCGTCAGCCCCGGCACCGCGCCCTTGAAGAGGAACTCGGAGGTGAGGCTGCGGAGCACGTCCAGCGGGGTGACGCCGTCGAGCGTCCTGGCGTTCGGGTCGGCATGGTGGTCGAGAAGCACGGACACCATGTCCGGGGAGACCATCTCAGCCGCCAGATGCAGCGGGGTTTTCCCCGTCGGGCCGGCGCGGGAATTGACATCGGCCGCGCCGAGCTCAAGGAGCGCCTTGACGACGTCGCGGTTGCAATGCTGGACGGCGTAGTGGACGGCGAGCGCGTCGTCGAGGTCGAGGCCCTCGCCCATGACCATCAGCTTGACGAGCTCGATGTCGGCCGCGTCGAGGGCCCGACGCATACGCTGGATCTTGTGGTCGCGGTCGGCCGCGGAGGATGGCGCGTTGATGGGGAGGTAATGGTGGGTCAAGAACGGCGAGCGCGGCGCGGTCGCCGTGGCGAGCGGGGACTTGGCGCGGATCTCCTCAATCTTGGTGACGACATCGATCGGGAGGTGCTTGGCGAGGAGATCGGCGGAGAGGCCCGAGCGCGCGACGAGGTGGGAGCAGGTGGCCCAGAGCTCCTGCATCTCGAACTTGCGCGACGCCATCAGGACCTTCATCACGTCGTCGACGGACGCCTCCTTCACCATGCTCTCCAATTGCTTCTGCGTTGCGCCAACAATTAATATATTCTGGAATTAGCTCCAGATGATGCACTACTAATCAGGCCAAATCTAACTAGCAGCATGAAATGTACTCCACTAGCTAGCTAGCTAGCTAGCGATACGCATGCATCATGATGCTTGGGTGTACTTGCACAACGCATGGGATGCTGTACACCGAGAAGTTTTGGAAACGATGCACTGGATGAGCTGTTGGGGATGGGTTGGATCTCCAAGAAACCCTAGTGCAAAGCAAGGTGGCGACTGTTGAAAGAGCAATGGATGGATGGGTGTGATGCAGGGAAGGGACAGACACAAACGAGGGAGTGAAAAGACCCTTCCTAGACAAGAGACGACAGAAGCAGCAGAAAAGCAAACGAGACTGTGAGAGACGACGACTCAGTCCTATCTGATCACCCACACACGACACAAGAAAAAGTTTTAAAAAAATGTGTTTAATGAAGAGGGAGAGCTGGATTCTGCTGCATGAATCGGAAAGGCAAATGGGCAGCCTAGGGATCTAGGCAAGCTGAGCTGAGCTGAGCTGCTGAGCAGCGGTTCAGACGTCCATGGCTTCTGAGTTCTGATTCCCACCTTAATGCCGCAAAGACGCTGCAATCATGGCAGGCCTAACTACCTTCATCCTTAATCACATCGATCAGGAGTTAGCAGATCCCAAGAAGACAGAGCTAGAGAGAGAATTTTAATTAATTGCTGCACTGCATCGATGGGATCCTTAGCTTTGTATTCCCACCTGAACCAGCAGGGCGAGCTGCTCGACGCCGAAGGAGCGCGCGGCGGCGAGCGTGTCGAGGGCGAGGTCCACGGCGGCGCCGCACCGGGTGTGCCAGCACCCCCGGGCGCCGCACCCCAGCAGCGGCCCGCTCTTGGGCGCCGCCACCGACGCCTGCCCGCTGTACAAGAACTGCAGCACCAGCACCAGCACGTCGTACCGGATCGAGCTGACGGGGATGACCAGCTCAGGCGCGGCCGGGGCGCCGCCGCCGGCTCCACGGGCGCCGGAGCCCGTCGGCCAGCTTAAAGGCGGGGGCGGGGGCTGCGGCTGGTGGTTGGGGTCGAGGCCGCAGAAGAGCTTCCTGAAGAAGAGGCTCCGGGCGGCGAGCACGCAGCGGTGCGCGTGGACGAGGCGGCCCTCGACGCTGAAGGCCACGTCGCTGAAGGCCTGGCCGTTGATGAGGAGGTTCAGGTAGTCCAGGGACAAGGATTTCAGCCAGTCCTCGGAGCTCATGATCTCATGTGCTGCCGGTTAGGAGGTAAAAAAGCAAGATTTGGCCCAGCCTTTTGGGCGCAGAAGACGCAGAGATTTGGAGAGATTTGGAAGGGAAAGGAGAGGAGGCAACTGTGCGTGGTGCAAGAAGAGGAGGAAAAGGTTAGCTTGGGTGAAGCGAAGAGGATGGAGAAGACGGAGGAGGCACGCGCTCCTATCAATCCCCTTTGCGCTACAGCGATGGTATCTGCTCCATCTACAGTGTCATGGCTCTATAGCTGTGTTCACTATAAGTACGTACCACTGATCGGTAGGGTAGCGACGCGGGGGGACCCAGCTGCCAGTGGCACAGGGCACCAGCGAGTGGTGTATGTCTGTGACGCACACTAGGTTTTCTTGCGGTAAAGTGAGCGGGGAAGTGAACAAAAGTGGGGCTTGTGACTAGTCAATTTAGCCACGGGCGGCCAGATCTCAATCAAATGGGTGGAGATACGCATATTAGTATACCTACTGTGTTTTGGTCATCTAAAGTGAAAAAGCATACAGTAGACATGCATCTGAGCTTACATATGTGATTCATATTGCATAATTAAATTATACCCCATCCGTTCTAAGCTTACATATATATGTGATTCATATTGCAAAGTTATACTCCATCCTTCTTTTCTACTGGACGTCTTCAATTTTTATGATCTTCGAGATACGATTATGACCTAATTTTTTTATGATATAATTTTTAACGGTAAATCTAATAACATAATTTTTGTATAGTCTATCTAGATAGTTTTAAATTTAATTTACTGACATTTAAACTTTAAAAAGTTTGACGATATAGAAATATGACACGCAAAGTTTATGTAACTTGCACTCTCTGATAGCTATTTGCACATCACCCGGATGTTTTCTTCCTAACTATCTCTAGATTTGTGATCATTGGATTAGAGATCCAACGTCCATGAATTCTCTTCCACCCCCTCAAAAAAATCTGGATAATTGTTAGGAAGAAAACCTACCAAAAATACATTTCATCTAAAACCGTCATTGTTGGTCGTGTCAATTGATTTGTCTCCCTTCCCTAGCTACCAAGGCTTAAACACCCATGCAAGGAAAACAAGAGAATATGAAATAGCTAGTATCGATCGTTTGATTCCTACAAAAATTCTTATGTTCCAAACAGGGTAGCTCGCTCGTATATAAACAAACGCCGTGACCAGCCTAAACCCTAGCTAGGACATGCATTGCAAGTCAGTTATTTTGATATATCATTTTATCTTTATCATACATAGCATCTCCTACTTTTTCCTCTTTCTCTTTGAACAAACAGTGCTTCCAAGACGACAGGTTGTGCATGATTGCACATCATCATTGATCCATATGATATTTGGTGCACGCTGACAGGGCAGGGCACGTGCACGGGCTTAGCTCTTGTTCCTTCCCGTACGTACCTAGGGTTAGCTTATCCCGCTCATTTGAGCTTCAGTTTGTGGCTTTTAGTTTTTTTATTTCCGTCTTTTCTGATGATACGGCTTGTTTGGGCTTTTTTGTTTTTTCCATTTTTCTTTTACTCCTTTTCATTGCCCGTGATTGTGATGATATAAATTTTTATAAATTTAATTACGCTAAAAATTACTAGCAGCTACGGTATATTTTTAGTTATTATATAGTATAAAATAAGTCATAAGGCAGTCGTTAGGCTGTATTTCTGCTGCTGTCCAGTCGCGACAGTCGATCGTCAGTATAAAAGGAATACGTTGCAATGCATGCCCGCTGCAGTGCTGCCGCATGCTTCTGCAGCTAAATCTATTTTCTCGATTTGATAGAATATATAGGAGAGAATAGATAGCATATAACCTAACTGGTAGTATATGTTTGACCGTAGTTCAATTGTACACAGATGACGATCGAAGTTTTTGTTGGTGGTTCAATTAATTCGACATTTGATTTGCCAGAGACCCATAACAGTATCTGGTGTCAACTGCACATGCCCCCGGCCTCCCTCGATTCTCGGCGCCTCCTCGGCTCTCCCAGCCTCCCCGCACCGCCCTGCTTCTCCTCGCCGCCCCACAATTTCACACGTCCCCCGCCTCGGCACCGCCCTTCCCGGCTCTCTGCCGCCCCAACCCACCGCCCATACCGCATCGCCGCCCTCCATCATCGAAGCCGCGCCTCCCGAATGTTTGGGTGCAATGTGTATTCAGATTATGAATGTGTACTGTGAAAATCTTGACTGTTTTTGTTCAACAAATTGTATACCGAGATTCTAAAATTATACTGAGATTCTGAATGTTTGGGTTGTGCAATGTGTATTCCGATTCTGAATGTATACTCTGAAAATCTTGACTGGTTTTGTTCAACAAATTGTATAACGAGATGTTGAATGTTTGTGTATGCTCTTCTCTTGACCCGATAAGCATGGGCCTCAAGTTGAATTTGTGGGAGGATCAATGCATCAAAGCTTCATTTGCCATTTGAGCAAAGTTTACGAGGTGGGAGCAGGTGGCCCAGAGCTCCTGCATCTCGAACTTGCGCGACGCCATCAGGACCTTCATCACGTCGTCGACGGACGCCTCCTTCACCATGCTCTCCAATTGCTTCTGCGTTGCGCCAACAATTAATATATTCTGGAATTAGCTCCAGATGATGCACTACTAATCAGGCCAAATCTAACTAGCAGCATGAAATGTACTCCACTAGCTAGCTAGCTAGCTAGCGATACGCATGCATCATGATGCTTGGGTGTACTGCACAACGCATGGGATGCTGTACACCGAGAAGTTTTGGAAACGATGCACTGGATGAGCTGTTGGGGATGGGTTGGATCTCCAAGAAACCCTAGTGCAAAGCAAGGTGGCGACTGTTGAAAGAGCAATGGATGGATGGGTGTGATGCAGGGAAGGGACAGACACAAACGAGGGAGTGAAAAGACCCTTCCTAGACAAGAGACGACAGAAGCAGCAGAAAAGCAAACGAGACTGTGAGAGACGACGACTCAGTCCTATCAGTACACTCCCCCATCTGATCACCCACACACGACACAAGAAAAAATTTTAAAAAAAATGTGTTTAATGAAGAGGGAGAGCTGGATTCTGCTGCATGAATCGGGAAGGCAAATGGGCAGCCTAGGGATCTAGGCAAGCTGAGCTGAGCTGAGCTGCTGAGCAGCGGTTCAGACGTCCATGGCTTCTGAGTTCTGATTCCCACCTTAATGCCGCAAAAGACGCTGCAATCATGGCAGGCCTAACTACCTTCATCCTTAATCACATCGATCAGGAGTTAGCAGATCCCAAGAAGACAGAGCTAGAGAGAGGAATTTTAATTAATTGCTGCACTGCATCGATGGGATCCTTAGCTTTTGTATTCCCACCTGAACCAGCAGGGCGAGCTGCTCGACGCCGAAGGAGCGCGCGGCGGCGAGCGTGTCGAGGGCGAGGTCCACGGCGGCGCCGCACCGGGTGTGCCAGCACCCCCGGGCGCCGCACCCCAGCAGCGGCCCGCTCTTGGGCGCCGCCACCGACGCCTGCCCGCTGTACAAGAACTGCAGCACCAGCACCAGCACGTCGTACCGGATCGAGCTGACGGGGATGACCAGCTCAGGCGCGGCCGGGCGCCGCCGCCGGCTCCACGGGCGCCGGAGCCCGTCGGCCAGCAAAGGCGGGGGCGGGGCTGCGGCTGGTGGTTGGGGTCGAGGCCGCAGAAGAGCTTCCTGAAGAAGAGGCTCGGGCGGCGAGCACGCAGCGGTGCGCGTGGACGAGGCGGCCCTCGACGCTGAAGGCCACGTCGCTGAAGGCCTGGCCGTTGATGAGGAGGTTCAGGTAGTCCAGGGACAAGGATTTCAGCCAGTCCTCGGAGCTCATGATCTCATGTACTGCCGGTTAGGAGGTAAAAAAGCAAGATTTGGCCCAGCCTTTTGGGCGCAGAAGACGCGAGACAAGGTGGAGAGATTTGGAAGGGAAAGGAGGGGAGGCAACTGTGCGTGGTGGAAGAAGAGGAGGAAAAGGTTAGCTTGGGTGAAGCGAAGAGGATGGAGAAGACGGAGGAGAGGCATGCGCTCCTATCAATCCCCTTTGCGCTACAGCGATGGTATCTGCTCCATCTACAGTTTGTGTTCACTGTACGTACCACTGATCGGTAGGGTAGCGACGCGGGGGGACCCAGCTGCCAGTGGCACGGGGCACCAGCGAGTGGTGTATGTCTGTGACGCACACTAGGTTTTCTTGAGGTAAAGTGAGCGGGGAAGTGAACAAAAGTGGCGCTTGTGACTAGTCAATTTAGCCACGGGCGGCCAGATCTCAATCAAATGGATGGAGATACGCATATTAGTATACCTACTGTGTTTTGGTCATCTAAAGTGAAAAAGCATACAGTAGACATGCATCTGAGCTTACATATGTGATTCATATTGCAAAGTTATACTCCATCCGTTCTAAGCTTACACATGTGATTCATATTGCAAAGTTATACTCCATCCTTCTTTTCTACTGGACGTCTTCAATTTTTACGGTCTTCGAGATACGATTATGACCTAATTTTTTTATGATATAATTTTTAACGGTAAATCTAATAACATAATTTTTGTATAGTCTATCTAGATAGTTTTAAATTTAATTTACTGACATTTAAACTTTAAAAAGTTTGACGATATAGAAATATGACACGCAAAGTTTATGTAACTTGCACTCTCTGATAGCTATTTGCACATCACCCGGATGTTTTCTTCCTAACTATCTCTAGATTTGTGATCATTGGATTAGAGATCCAACGTCCATGAATTCTCTTCCACCCCTCAAAAAATCGGATAATTGTTAGGAAGAAAACCTACCAAAAATACATTTCATCTAAAACCGTCATTGTTGGTCGTGTCAATTGATTTGTCTCCCTTCCCTAGCTACCAAGGCTTAAACACCCATGCAAGGAAAACAAGAGAATATGAAATAGCTAGTATCGATCGTTTGATTCCTACAAAAATTCTTATGTTCCAAACAGGGTAGCTCGCTCGTATATAAACAAACGCCGTGACCAGCCTAAACCCTAGCTAGGACATGCATTGCAAGTCAGTTATTTTGATATATCATTTTTATCTTTATCATACATAGCATCTCCTACTTTTTCCTCTTTCTCTTTGAACAAACAGTGCTTCCAAGACAACAGGTTGTACGTGCATGATTGCACATCATCATTGATCCATATGATATTTGGTGCACGCTGACAGGGCAGGGCACGTGCACGGGCTTAGCTCTTGTTCCTTCCCGTACGTACCTAGGGTTAGCTTATCCCGCTCATTTGAGCTTCAGTTTGTGGCTTTTAGTTTTTATTTCCGTCTTTTCTGATGATACGGCTTGTTTGGGCTTTTTGTTTTCCATTTTTCTTTACTCCTTTTCATTGCCCGTGATTGTGATGATATAAATTTTTATAAATTTAATTACGCTAAAAATTACTAGCAGCTACGGTATATTTTTAGTTATTATATAGTATAAAATAAGTTGTAAGACAGTCGTTAGGCTGCATTTCTGCTGCTGTCCAGTCGCGACAGTCGATCGTCAGTATAAAAGGTATACGTTGCAATGCATGCCCGCTGCAGTGCTGCCGCATGCTTCTGCAGCTAAATCTATTTTTCTCGATTTGATAGAATATATAGGAGAGAATAGATAGCATATAACCTAACTGGTAGTATATGTTTGACCGTAGTTCAATTGTACACAGATGACGATCGAAGTTTTTGTTGGTGGTTCAATTAATTCGACATTTGATTTGCCAGAGACCCATAACAGTATCTGGTGTCAACTGCACATTACCACAGAAACAGACAATGGGGGCATTCTGGAGAGTAGGGAGAGTACGTATGGTCTACCGGATAGGCAGCGGCAACATGAACTTGAGGTAGCCGTTATTTTTTGAGAATTTTTAATAATACTATATAAATACATCGTTGTTTAAAAAATTACAAAAATAATATACTGTCACCATTGAAAATGATGACAGCACTCTCTCGCTGTTGTGACCACTGACCAAACAGTAAAGTATGAGAGAGTAGTGAAATGGTTGAGATGGATAAACAATGATTGCCTTTTCTACATGTTCGGGATGTGTGTGTGTGTGTGTGTATATATATATATATATATATATATATATATATATATATATATATATATATATATATCCATAAGACATAATTACAATATTACCTTCACAATCATGTATCTTTCTGAAGGGCGTATATGTCATCATATATATTACATTGGGCCTTATAATTCCCTAACAGGCTGGATGGGTTTATGTGTGGGCCGCCCCTACAACAGTTTGTATTGTTCGTGATAGACTAACATGTTTTTTCTATTTTTATTTTTTAAAAATTTAATTACATTGAAAAACCATCAACAGCTATAATACAAAATAAACCAACTATAATATAAAATAAACTATAAACTAGCATATTTTAGCCAAACTACCTCTGGCCCCGCTCATTTCGACTTGAGCTTCTGACTTGTGGCTTATTTTTTTACTATTCCTAAATTTCGTCTTTTTCTGATTTTTTTGGTTTTTGAGCTTTTTGTTGGTTCTTTTTTTCTCGTATTCATTTGCGTTGTCCGTGTATGTTAACTCGTTTTTTCTATTTTTACATTTTTTAAATTTAGTTACGTCAAATAAACTACCATCAGTTACAGTATATTTTCAGCTACAAATCAGTTTATTTGGGCCAACCGAGCGGCATCTTAGAGTGAGGATGCATCGGTCGAGGACACTACAGTACATGCATGACAACTTGCAAGTTGCAACTAGCTAGCCAGTACCTACGTGCAGCTATTGCCAACGCTTTTCGATCCTGTGCCGCTTTGAATGATCAATTTCCACAACGAAAATCATGGTAGTAACACAAGCTTTTCACTTCAATCCAAACAGTCGAACACACACCGATTAGAACAAACGTACGGCACGAGATAATGCTGTACAACGCCCATGCAGTCGATCATGGAGCATGCACAAAGAAAGCAGTAGAAGCAGAAGACGGCGTAGAGCGGCTTCCTGTGCCGACAGAAGAAGAAGAAGCAGTAAGTCATATACAAGTTTTTTGTCACCATCGAAGTTGAGTTATAGTCGTAATCGAAAATCGGAGTCAAAATTGAGTTGTAATCGGAGTCAAAATCGAGTTATAATCATAATCAAAATCCGAGCAAAAGTCGTGGGATCTAAAAGAGTCATGTAATCGAGCATCGGTAAAGAGAAGAGAGAACAAACTATCGGTATCGACTTGTGTGATCCGTGGTCGACTTTGTTTATGAACGGTAAAATATCCGCAAATTGAAGGCATTACGACCACGTCGCGTAGACATGGTCGAAGGGGTGTTCCGAAGAAGTGAACCATGGTGAGCGAAGGTGATCGTAGTCGGTAGAATCAACCACGCGTGAAGTTAGCATGGTCGAAAGGTTTGACGACTTTGTACGAACGTATTTCCGACGAAGTCAAAGGATCGGGAATCACCGCGTGTCGTAGCGCCGCGAATGTGATCAAAACTTGCAGCCGAGAATGTTTCAAAACTACGTTTACGACTACGAAGTCAGAGCGATCGAGGAGCGATCGGAGAAGCTACAATGTGGTCGAACGACTGTCTGTGTGGTCGTAAAACCCACAGAGTGGTCGTAATGCATCGGAAGGTGGTCGTAGCCTCTTGTAAGCGATCGTACGACTATATGAGGTGGTCGTAGCGGTCGTAAAGTCCTGGGAGCAGTCGTAACGATTGCAACAGTACCCACCGGCACACCCGCAGCTCTACAGCAGCTTCCTCGCCTCCATCACGCTGCTGTAGCTCAGCCCCACCAACTCCAGCCATGCCGCCTCCATCCGCTACGCCCACTGCCGGGTACGCTCGTGTCGCTTCTGCTCCGCCCCCTCGCACGTCACGATGCTCCGGATAGGCTGACGGGGGTGTGACTCCAGACAGTGATCCTGAGTCAGCCCCCCACGAGGCCGACGCATTGGGCACGTTCGCGCAGGGCGTTCAGTTGCACCTGCATGAGCGCAACCAATGGTTTGACCAGATGTATGCAAGATACATGATACACTGTGCAGCATTATGGCATTGACTGCCTTGGAGGATCATCGTCCGCACAGTCACGTACGCTAGTACACTGTAACATAGTTAACATAATTTTTTGGTTGCACGATACGTTGAACTAACACATCCCACCAAATTCGCAGGTGTGGTCAGCTAGGCCAGGGTTCATCGTTCGCACATGGGACTCTACTAAGTAAATGCTTTCCAGCACGACTACGCATTGCAAACATCAAAACCTCTACCGTAACCCAGCAGTACCCTTTCCACAGGATGTAAACCCCTCTTTGCCTGCTGGGACGATGATATGCTCGGGCCTCAGCAGGACACCTATAGTGACCTCTCCGCAACCCCACCTACCACCTAGCGCTTGTAGTACTACTTTTGATATGTACGCCGCTCCCTGATAGGCTCACCTTCCCTGAGGATTAGCTACGTCATCGGATCAAGCGGCGAACGAATGTACCAAGAGTTTATGTATGTGGTCTTCAATACCGTCACGTTGTTATCTATACTCCTCTGTGTGATGTATGTCTGTACAATGCATATCCACGTCTTTAGCTTAATAGACGGTTACAAGTTGTTATTATCTCTTCAACGTATTTGGATCACCTTAATTTGTACGGATCATTTCGTTGTTATTACCTAACAAGGGAGCTTTGTGTGTTGACGTGACCCAACGAGACAACTTTGCACAGTGACGTGACGGAACGTTGTAAGAAGACTCCTCGTCGGGGCGGATGTCTCGTGGATGCAAATTTGCACCAACTAAATTGCACTTTAGCCGCATATGCTCACCGGCTTGGCATATAAGTAGTACCTCTTTCACCCTGGGTTCTCCTGCATCAGGACTACAACACTAGCTCGCTCAGAAGGAGCAGCAATGGGAGGAAATCCACTGACTTGCAAGGACTACTACAGCCTAGGACGAACAAAGGGAGTGTGCCAGGAGGGCACCTCCCCGCTATGACACCCCTATCTCAATATTCCCATCGAGGATTCGTCGTAAGACCCGCTCGAGGGGGAGAAGTTGCCCCTCTGTTGGTGTAGGGATAAATACAAGTTCTTCGAGTCCAAGAAGTGGCTGAGCCTGTTCATGCGTTACTGGGGTTGCGCTAACTACACCTGAGACTATCTCAACCGCCATTGGGACATAGGCGGTACCGATAGCTGGTAAGAACCGTTTACAGTACATTCCTCTAACATTTCTCTTTAAAAGTACACACTAACATCATCTCCCGTCTACATGTACTCTTTGGATCCTCTATGTGGCTACCGCAACTGGATCGACTAAGTGATCCACCCACACCAGTGGCTCCGTGACTGCGAGGAGTGGGGTGCCAATAGGGACTGCAAGAGGAGAGAAGAGCGGCGCCACAACGAAGAGCACAACGAGCGTATCAGGAAGGCATAAACTTATCTCAAGGCGTACAAGCATAGGGAGCGTGAGGCTCGCGAGAAAAGCACGAGAGAAGAGCAAAACGGGGGAGTACAACACCGAGTTCGCAACGAATGGCAAATGACCCCGGTCCATGTAGTATATCGGGCCATTCCATAGTAATCCTTCATCCTACCCGCCACGTTTTTTCTTTCTCCTAAAGGTATGTATGCTTACATGGTCCGGATGCTTGTGTCGTTGTGTACCTAGTTGTAGTGAGGTTGACAGAAGCAATTAGCCGAACCGTCATGCCATGTAACTATGTCCAATATGTGTCTGTTTGGGGACTCTAATATATTTTAGGTTCCGTGCCTCGCAAATTAGCTTCGGTTGGAAGATTTTATCACTTTGCTACCTTGGAGTGCATTTGTAATCTCCAAGCCTCGCATCAAAATTGGATGTCGTAGTTGCTACGATAAGATCACAACCAACAAAATACAGTAATGATGTTTCGAATCATTTATACCGCGAGTTTTACAAATTTTTGTTTTCCACATTTCTTCTTCCAATTGCCTTTTCTAAAATATTTTATTTGCAAATATACCACGGGGGAGCCATGGTGCACACGCCTCCCTAGCGCGGCACCTTTCCTGGTCCCTACCGCGGTCGGGTGGCGCGGCATCTTCGTGGGTCTTGCCACCTGCCGCGGTCGGCCAAACTGTGCCGCGCTAGGGGGTGCTGTTGCGATGGAACGAATGTGCCATGGTAGAAGACCCGTGTCACACACTAATTCTTTCGTGGTCGGTTAGAAGGCTAGATTTGTAAATTTGTGACGTATGCGGCTACTTTTGAAAGGTGGTACAATAGAACTAAATAAAAAATATTCCAAAATGCTTGAGAAGTTTAATATTTTCACATGTAGGTACGGCCACCGCCACGATTGGTTGGCAGATCAGATCAATCAAAACTTGCACACGTCGCGAACCAACTGACTGATCATTTGTTCTGTACAACCTAATTAACACAGAGAAATCAACACAACGCAAATGAATATAACAGCGGTAGAGATAGCGATGTAGATGAACAGATAACAATTAACACGTCAGCACCTATATATCACAGGGGGCCATGCATCATCATGCGCGTAAACTCGTCGAAGCAGACGAATCCGTCGCCGTCAGTGTCCACGCCACCGATCATGCGGCGGCAGTCCTCGACGGAGCACCGCTCGTCGCCGAGCGAGGCGAGCACTGCCCGGAGCTCCTCGGCCGAGATCCTCCCGTCGCCGTTGGCGTCGAACACCGCGAACGTCTCCTTGAGCTCGCCCTCGTCCGCCGCCGCGGCCGCGATCTCCTCCAGGACGAGGCCGGTCCCCGCCTCGGCGAGCATCTCGGTCAGCTCCTCCTCGCTCGAGACGACCCTCCGCAGCGCCACCTCCAGCTCCTCCCGCGTCACGGCCAGCGGCTTCTTGGCCGCGGAAGCGGACGCGGACGACGGCAGGACGGTCCTCGGCGTTGTGGCGGAATCATCGGACGACGACGACGTGGTGGAGCTGAAGGAGCAGCTCTTGCCGTTGCTTCTCTTCCTCACCTTGTTCTCCTGCTTCTTGGAAGAGGAAGAACCGAAGAAATGCATCAGCTGCTTCATGGTGATGTTTGCTTTGTTGGTTCTGGGATGGAGTTGACGAGGAGGAGGTGAGGAAGACGAAGAGAGTTATAAGGTCACGGAGGGAAGTGAGCTTCCAGGAAGCTTCGCGCAGGGGCCTACCTTCGCTGCGATGCCCATCTCTTCGCCTCTGCTTTCAAGGTTCCCTCGTAAAACCTGTAGACGTAACGGCTCAGATTTTTTTTTCGGTTTTGCTATTACACGACTGAAACTTTTTTATCACTCAATCATCTAAATTTGTACTCTCAATCACCTAAAGTTACAGTGTACTAAATCTTTCTACCTAAAGTTGCACTCCCAGATACCTAAACCGCAGATAAAAAGTGACACTTAAAGTTACAGTATACTATATCCTTTCACCTAAAGTTGCACTCCTAGATACCTAAAATTGCAGTATAAAAAAATGACTGAAGATAAAGAGAAAAAACAGTCTTTCATGCAATAGTCACTCTTTTTTTTTAAAAAAAGAGAGTCTATATTAAGTAAAATCTAAATTAACTGAAATTTGATATAAAAATATTAGCAATTTGATTTTCATACAACTTCGAAAGTAGCATACGTAAATAACTAAAATTTAGAATAACTTTTAAATAAAAATTAACAAATGAAAACAAGTTCAATCTAAATTAAGTAAAATTTAGAATAAAATATAAAGAAAGTTAGCAGTTAGATTTTCATACGATATTCAAAGTAACATCCATGTATAACCAAAATTTAGAATAATAATTAAATAAAAATTAACAAATTAATACAAACTAAATTAACTAAAATTCGGGATAAAGGAAATAGAGGGGGAAAAAAGGCCCAATGAAATTAGGACCGGCCCAAACATTCCAGCCCGGCCGAAGAAACTAAATTATATCTCTTCCACCGCCTCCTCGGCCCACGGTTTGATGAATGGCACCGCCGCTGCAACTCCTCCATGCCCACAAGCTCCACGCGAGCCGGGCCTCCATGGCGGCGCCTACCGCTGCAACCTCCTACGCCCGCGCCCTCCTCGACCTCATGCCGTACCCCACCCTCGTCTCCTTCAACACCCTCCGCTCCGGCTACGCTTCCTCCGGCCGCGCGGACGCCGCCCTCGACCTGCTCGATGCAATGCCCGATCGACAAGTTGCACATGACGCGTGGCCCTGTGGCGCCGGACGGGTTCACGTACTCCGTCGTCTCCCCGTGCTGCGACCTGGGCGCCGCCGGCAGGTCCACTAGCGGGCTGTGAAGTCCGGGGTGTTTGCGGACGCTTGCGTTGGAACTGGCTTCGTCAGGTTGTACGCCGAGTTGCGCCTGCCGGAGGATGCATGGAAAGGCGTTTGATTTTATGCCGCAGAGAGATTCTATGTCGTGGAATGTTCTGCTGGACTGCTACATGAAATCTGGGGAGGCAGGATCATCTCTCCAGGAGTTTCTTAAGATGATTGGCAATGGAATTCGGCCTGATGAGTGCACCTTCGCTGCTGTCCTAAATGATTTGGCGGAGCGGCCTGCAGATCTAGAAGCAATGCCGATACACTCGGTTAGTTTGGGTATCTTATGGATCTCTTTCCAAGCAATCCTCTGCTGAACGTGTATGGGAGATGTGGTTATGTTGATTTGGCTACGAAATTGTTCGATGCAATGCTGGAGAAGGATGTTGTATCTTGGGCTGCTTTGATCTCAGGGCTTGCAGCCAGATGGATTGACGTTGGTGGTCAAAGTTCACTGTTTCAGAGCAGGTTCCAGTCCACATCCACAATTTAAAGCTATATGTGAGGTTGTGCAACGACTTCGGTTGATAATGGTAGATGCTGACAAGCTAGCTGATCATCGAGAACATTTTCTTATATGAGCAGTGAGTAACAACTATGCTTTATTTTGATAAGTTCCAGCTTCAAACTAACTACTATGTGCCACTTTGACTTGGCATAACCACACCAGGACGGCTTCATATGCCTGTTTTAGATCACAAAATGAAGATAAAAACTAGGGCCTACCTCAGTTGTTATACAGAGCAAAGAAAAACTCTCCACGATTTGAGTCTAAAATTATGCAGAATGCTGTGTTGCTCTGGCCATCTTCATTGTTATGAGAGCTATTGTTGGTTGAACTAGTCCTCTTAGCAGCCGCTTTGTACATTTTAGCAAAAAGTTTATTTGTGTAATCAAACTATTATGATATCTAACTATTCAACTTTCAATGATCCTTAGGTGGATTTCGATGACGAAAACAATCTGATCATGTTTGATTCATAATTTTTAGGAGAAGGTCTAATCATGTGTTACTAATATGCATGCTACGTTCGCATGTGTCCCCACTGAAATTGGGAAGAAGATACCCCTGCTAAAAGCTAAATCAACTTATGGACAACATGATTTGTCATAGACTGAACCTCTCTATAAATAACTGAACAATTTTTTTTATTGACTTCTAGATTAATATTAGGCGTGTGTGTTAACACGTCAGAAAGACAGCAGTAGCCTCCATTGACTTTTTTTAAAAAAATTCCATATGGCTTGCGTTTCTATGGAAGCTTGCGTGGATCTCGCTTACCTTTCTTAATTCTGAGAAATACGAAAAGATGAAAGTAGATTAATTACATGCTGATATTCAGTAAGTGCTAGCAAGTTCATTATAGAATGTCAGCGTCTCAAGTTGTACACTGTTCTCTCTCCTAGCTAGTACTTAATTACATGCAGTCCACGAGACCGCAAGGCACAACCTTTAGAACTTTATAGTGTTCTTCGTGGAGAGAGAGAGAGAGGACCTTTTCATGGCGTCCTCTCTCTCATCGTCCTCTACACCCAAAGCCGATGAGGCAGCAGTCCCACAAAGAAATTTACGAGCAAGTCCGGCAGGTCGTCTCCACCTACCCGACGGCGCCGAGCGGCATCGGCCGCCTGTACACCCTTCATCCCGACGGTTGGTACACGTTCACGCCGTCGGTTGTGAACGCCATGGTAATCCAGAGGCACCTGAAGGCGCGCGGCACCGACGTTTTCCTCACCACCTTCCCCAAGTCCGGCACCACCTGGCTCAAGGCGCTCCTGCACGCGACTCTCCACCGCACCGCCCACGAGTCGGCGCTCCCGCCGCTCACGGCCCATAGCCCCCACCAGCTTGTCCCTTTCCTCGAGTCCCAGGTCTTCATCAAAGACCAGATCCCCGACCTGAGCTCCCTCCCCGCGCCGCGGCTCTTCATGACGCACATCCCGTCTCAGTCGCTGCCGGACTCGGTGGCCGCCTCCGGCTGCAAGGTGATCGAGTGACCGAGCGGGCGCTGCGAAACATTACCCACGGCGTGATCGAATTGTTCTTGCGATATGTCGTACGTGAAAGTTGAAACGTACAATGATTTTCTTCTGGCGAGCTAGTGACGTCCATATGTACATGCATGCAGGTAGTGTACCTCTGCCGGGATCCCAAGGACTGCTTCGTGTCCTTGTGGCACTTCTGGAACAGGTTCAGGCAGTGGGACATCGACGAGGCGCTCCGGCAGTTCTGCGACGGCGTCTCGCTGTTCGGGCCGTTCTGGGAGCACATGCTGGGCTACTGGCGTTGGCACGTCGAGAGGCCACACCAGGTGCTCTTCTTGACCTACGAGGAGCTCGCCGCCGACACGCTCGGCCAGCTGAGGCGCCTCGCCGAGTTCGTCGGGTGCCCGTTCACGGCGGAGGAGCAGGAGGCCGGGGTGGACTGGGAGATCGTGGAGGCGTGCGGCATGGAGAGCTTGGCGGGGCTGGAGGTGAACCGGTCAGGGACGACTGGCATGATTGAGGGCCCCGTCGCGAACAACATATTCTTCCGGCGCGGTGTGGTCGGAGATTGGAAGAACCACCTGACGCCGGAGATGGCGAGGAGGATTGACGAGATCGCAGAGAGCAGGTTCGAAGGATCTGGGTTGGTGTTGCCGCGGCAGATCTAAAAAGGCAGCATAAGCATTCAATGGTACCCTCATGATATGTGCCTCTTGGAGCTCCCTCTCCAATATATTTACTAATTATCAATTTAAATATGTATACAAACAGATTGAGAACCGTCTGTGATAATTATCTGTTATCACTGACACAATAAATCAGATGATTCAGAAACCGTCTTTGATTCCCAGAGACTCGGTGTCAATGGATGAAAGAAATTTTACGAACCTCCAGATCAGCAATCCTGCTAAATGGGCGTCCCCAGAAAATGGATGACATGCAAACGAGGGTTGCGACAAGGCGACTCTCTATCGCCATATCTTGTCATCGTCGTCGCCGATGTCTTGCAGCGGCTCATCAAGCAACATGGTGGAGTAACCTCTAATCCTCTCGTACGCCATTTGTGTTGGATGAGTTGGTTTATAGTTTAGGTTCTCCATGGTGGTATCTCGTGGTTTTATATGGTCCCTCTTATATTTCCTCTAAAGTGGAATAGAAATCCTACTTTAAAAAGAGAGTAGAAATCATAATCTTACTAGAGTTCATATATAATTTTTTTGCAATACACATTTCTAAACCCTAAAAAAACTAATATACAAGTCACCATCCTCTTAACACATCCCTGCCTGGCATTGCCAATCTCAAGATGCTCCTTTTGCCCAGTTCTCCGCTGCCATTGGAACCTCACATAGCCCAGTGGCATACTGCAAGCAGAGCAGATAAACTTCTAGCCCAGTGGCATAGCCCTTGTCTAGCGTTCAAAGTGGGCTAGTATTGAATACCACTTCAAACAGCCTATTTTTTTTCCATATTTTCTTCATTGACACGTGGCCCGGGTGGGTCCCACACAACTTACTGTGCCAACAAAATATTTGCGCGAGGAGAGGCGAACCCAAGTTGGAAAGCACGAGCAAGCCGCTCAACTACTGCGGCTATGGCGGCGTTGTAATGCAAGACTTTGACTATAATTTATTATCCTAATATACTAGCAAAAATAATGTATATATATTATGAAAGAATTTTGTAAGATAAATCTAATGGTATTATTTTTATGTAGTCAATCTATATACTTTAACATATATTAATGGTGAAAGCTTAAAAAGCTTGATTGTACAGAACCCACAACGACCTACATTTATGGATAGAGGAAGTAGTAGAAAGATGGTAATAAAAATAAAATTTGATCATTGATTTACACGGTATTATAGACTTTTTTCCAACAAACACCAATGTTACCACAAAACGCATCCCTCTTTCCTTGGAGCCCCCAAAAGCAGAGCCTAGAGCGTTTCTCCTCACCACCACCACCGACTGCTCTCTCCCTCCTCTCCTCACCTCACCCCCATGGCGCTTGCCCCTCGAGCTGCACTCCCTAATCCCTAACCCCACTCGCACACACAAACAAGCATAATGGCAATGCTCTCTATTTGTTTCTCACACTCGTCTTTCCCTATGGAGCCGGAGAACAGCGGCCGCAGCGCCAAGCTGGTGGCCATAATCATTGGCAAGCCGAGTAATATTTTTCATATATTAGACTTTGGTTTTCCAAAGGGATTTCAGAAAAAAATGATTTATGAGAATAGTTGGGCTGAGACTCCCATCCGTTTGAAGATCAAGGCATGAGAGTGGTTTGTTGGTTTATGATAGTTGAAAGGAGAAGGGCAATGCTAATCTTTTTGGAAATATAACTAATAGAGTAGAGCAGTAGACTACTACAAGTGCAATTAAGCATCACTTTGTTCTGGATCAAAGCAAATATGTCAATTTACCCTGAATTACTATGCTATTTTAATCCTAATTTTGGATCACAAATGGGTTAGCAAGACTTTGCTCAGTAAACTTAAGGGTAGGTGATTCTGGATTCAATGCTTTATCTCAACTTGCATTATTTGGGCTAAATTGTTTTGACTGGAATGAAGTAAGCCGGTAAAAAACTAGAGTAGTTGGCTGTAACTCACCACTTCTGTATTGACCTGGGACTCACAACTTGCATTAGATGGCTGATTGCTGCCAGTCTGTTGTACAGACAAACATGATGGTCAAGGTGGATAATACAAGAGAAAATCAATTCTATGCCATTACTAAGTCACTCATTCAACTATTTGCCATTGCTAAAGGGTCTCTCAACCGTATGCCACTGAGTTTAACCAAACTTCAATTATATACCATTGCCATCAGCTAGCCTTCGTTTGGCCCTGAAAAAAGACGATTTTGCCCACAGTTTCAAATCTATCCCTGTGATAAAAATTAAATATAGGGCAAATTGGCTTAGCCAAAAATATTAAAATTTGTTTGGTGGATCACTGGGGTAGTGTACAATTCAAATATAAAATTTTGTGAACTGACCCTTCCATTTGATCCATTTTTGAAATTTAACTCTAAAATCAGCCTATTTGAGCTATTTTGTAATCAGAGACAAATTTAATGTAGAAAAAATGCAAAATCATAATTTTTTGGAGCTATGTGACATCTTAGGAGCATGTGAGAATTTTTTCCAGAATGTTTAGACCTCATTTAGTCTCTGTTTGTAAATAGTAGCCTTTATTACTATTTAAATTTAAACTCCAAAATTTTTCTTTGAAAAGTGCCTTGAAATAATTTTTCTAGCTCACTGACATATTTAACAACATCTCTGTTATTTTAATAATTTTATTGGGATTGGTCAGGGTTCTTTGTATTTCTATGCACAACTGGGCTTACTGGTAGTGCTAGGAAATCCTTTTCATATGCGTAGTAGCAGCAGTCACCACGCTGTCACGCATGTTATTCTTTAACACTTTGGTGCGATGTTTTCTACGGTCGGTATCTTGTAAGCTAAACTAAAAGTTATTCAACCCATCTAATTCTATCCTGCTGATCAGAATTGGTATTCTTGGAACATCAAACAGTATCTCTTACAAAGCTGTGTGCTGCGACTTGTTTGAATTGGGCATGGAACAGAATATTCACACAGTTGATGGAAGTAGACCGTGCGGTTCTGTAGGCCATTCTTGGATTCTGCTTGGGTGAGCTTTGAGTGAACCTAAAGAAAGTTTGGAAGTTACATATTATCTAGCAAACTACCCAATGCATCCCTTCACTGTTAACACAGTACTGCATCCTTTTCTTGTGGCACTTTGAGTAATACTAAAGAAATTTGGTCGCTAGGGAAGCTGTGACTTATTGCATAACCATAATTAATTTTTATTTCATGAAAAAGCATATCCAAATCATTCATACAGTACTGATTCTGTAACCTATAGTAAGGGAGTGCTCATCTAAAGGAATGCTACAAAATCAACAAACAAATGCTATCAAACTGAAAGGTGTGTGCTAGTGACAGCGATGGTGGATCCCTGTTGAAAAGTTTATATTTTTATCAGCATCTCTAAGATTACAAACATGGAACCTGTAAATTTAGCATGCATTCACCAGAGATATACTTCCAAATCACTGGTCACTTGTATTCTTTGTAGTGAAGAATCGTTACAAACGTAAACAAAACCTGAAATCGATCGCGAATTAACTCAACAGTTTCAGTCATGCTGTAGCTGGAAAAAAAAAATGTAGTAGTACAGTAAACTCTTCCATTGCTCTGCAATTCTTCTACTCATCGCCATCCTTCTCCGGCAACAGCCGTGCGCCGGCCTCCGCATCATCCTCCTTCGCCACCGATATGGATGCCGCCTTCCTCTCGGCCTCCTTGGCTTTGAGCCCCTGCAGCTTGGCATGGTTGTAGTAGGCGACACCGAGGAACGCAATGCCGTAGCCGACGAGGTTGACGGGCGTGACGGTGTCCTTGATCACCGTCCAGGAGAAGGCGATGAGCAGCCAGTCCTTGACCACCCCCGCCACGTTCATGGTCAGCGCCGACGTCTTCCCCACCAGCAGGAACACCGCCAGGTTCAGCGCGAACGCGCACAGCGAGTTGGTCCCGAACACGAGCACGTCGGGGAGGCCGAGCCCCGCCGCGGCGGCGGCGCGCAGCCTCGGCAGCTCGACGAAGTACCAGGGCACGGTCAGGAACAGCAGGCAGCAGGGCGCGATGTAGTAGAGCGAGGTGATGGGGTTGAGGGACATGCCCTTGGAGGTGAGCAGTATCTGGATTAGCACTAGGCGCGTGGCCTCGGCGGCGACGGCGGCGAGCTGGAGCAGGACGCCGAACTCGTCGAAGCGGGCCTCGCCGTAGGCCGCGACGGCGACGCCTGCGGAGATGCCGAGCATGTTGAGCATGGAGGCCCTCCGGAAGTAGTCGGTGCGAAAGGCGACGGCGAGGGAGTAGACGGCGACGGGCATGAGCGCCTTGAGCATCTGGATGAAGGAGACGGAGAGGTAGATGTAGGCGGAGTTGGAGAACCAGAGGGAGAGGGCGTAGAGCGCGCCGATGGGCACGACGGAGGCGGCGTACAGGCGCGGCGTCATGGCTGGGGAGGAGGGGAGGTCGACGAGGCGGAGGATGCGGACGAGGGCGGCGGCGAGGGAGGCGCAGAAGGCCATGTGAATCATGGTGAGGGAGACGGGGAAGGGCCAGCCGTACATCTTGGGGTCCAGAATGTACTTGTTGTACACGATCACCGAGAAGCTCAGGCTGATCCACACGCTCACGTACGCGTACGACAGCAGCACGGACTTGAGCACCGACGGCTGCGGTGCCGGCGCCGCCGGAGAGGACGACGACGACACGACGTCCATGGCGCTGCCGGCGGCGGCTGCAGGGAGCGTGGTGCCGTCATCGCCGGTGCCCATTGGGACGGCTTAGGAGTGGATTGCGAGGAGCGATCGCGGTGTCGGGCGCGCGCGCCTAAGAGGGGGTGGCGCGCGGTGGAGCCCGGTGATCAACGAGGAATTCGTATAGGAAAAAGAAAAGGAAACGATTGTGCTGCTAGCTATTACTTGTTTATCAGAAAATATTCCCATTTAGAGGTTGGGTTAGAGATTTTTACAAAGAGATGGCTGGATTTTACACTCGATCGCTACAAATTAAGAGAATGTTCTCTGCCTGGTAGACTGCTTCTCTGGTGATTGGTGAATGGTGATAGTAGTAGGTCAGCTGAGATTGTAGGATTCTAGGATTATACTGGAGTCAATTGCAGATTTGTAGCGTCTGCATACAGTTCCCGAAGAAGAAGAAGAAGAAGTTCGCACTGGCATGCAGCGTGAGTGTAACTGACGCTGAAGCAAACACCTGAAAATATCGATAAAAAAACGTCCACGCGTAGAGGCTCGTGTTGCCGATTTCCCTCCCAATCGAGGTGCTGTGCTCGTTAGGACTTAAAAGCTTAAGTTTCTAATTTATTTAGAGCCTGTTTGGTAGAGTTTTAGGTACTCATTTTTCAGCTTCTGTTCTAGATTCTCTAATAATTTGGAGCTGCTTCTAAAAAGCATTTGACTAGTAGGTTAGCTCTAGATTGATAAGGAGGATTTGAGAAAAATAGACCATATTACTCCTATTTTTGACACTTCAATTTTCCAAAGTTTTCTCTCTTTTTCCTTTTTGGCTGTTTGTGCAGTTTGACGCCTTGCTCTGCAGAGAGCCGCTGGCCTTCCCATTGAGAAGATGCGCAATTTCCGAAAACACGGGGGGTCATCCTGCAAAACGGAGGGTTAAAAATTTCGCTCTAAAAAATTCCAAGGACCTTTTGCAGAATCAAAGACCATACGTAATTTCGCTACCTCCCGGTCTTCCCCCATTGACGTGGACGCAGATCCCCATACGTAATAGAGGTCTTATTCATGGGGGCGACAGACATATTTTACTACAATACATATCTTCGAAAAGGATACATTGATATCGGGTATAGCTACAACTGCATGCCTAGTAAAAGAAGAAAAATATCAAGCTATGTATAGTGTTCAGTGATTAGTTTCCTTGAATAATAAGCATACGAAATAACTATTGAAAGCAACATCCATAAAACGACAGAAACCACATTGTTATATTGGCACGACTATGAAAATAGAGAATTCTTTGAGTATTGTTGTGCTTGAAACTATTCCCCTTTGATTTTTTTGTACAATTACGATTAACATGGTGGAACTTTCATCAATTGCCATTGTAAAGTCATCATAAAATCTATCCATAACTGGTTGGTATTGTGTGCACATAATTAAGATTCTGACACATCCGATACATCTTGAGAAATGACATATTTTGCATAGTGGGTGAAAAAACATTGTGGTATTGTGTTAAATTTAAAAAATTAATTAAGATTCCGCTCAAACCTACAAAAATGATTGTCCGGTGAAACATGATCACGTATAAAGTTATGAAGTTACATAGTAGCTGCAGCAATCATCTTTTTGCTTGGATAGATAAAAACTTGGTATCTTTAAAAGAATTCTCCATTTCACCTTCCATATACTAAGGGTCATGTCAACGATGTTACGGCCATCCGAGTGCGCTTTGTTAAATTTTTCTTTCTCACCACTTGGAGCAGCACCTCTTCGAAATTCAGGAATATGGTAGCTTTGCCCCTTGTATGACGCTAGATACTCTGGCCTATTTGGATAACCGGCATCAACTAGATAATATTTTTCTGAAAATTAAAGTGCAAATTACCTCTACTAACGTCAAATGCATGCATGTTAATACAAATAAATTCACAAATGATTTGAAAAATAAAACTTACCCTTTGAAAGATGTGGAAAGATATCTATGTCTATATCCAATGCATGATAAAGCATACTAGTATCATGCATTGCTTCTGGCTGACAAGTAGATGCGTATGTGAAGCGCATATAAATCACATATGGCCAACAGCTACTTGTTCAGTAAATGGTTCACATACTATCATAGTGTGTTCGTCATTTCACTCAGCATTGTCACCCATCTGCTATGTTAACATCATCCAATCATGAATTCAATGTATTAGCATACTGGAAGCACATTTCATCATGTTTTATTTATCTTTCTGAAACAAATTGTATATGCGAGCAACTTCGTAATGTAAGCAAGGGCTAACAGTACAGCTTCATATATTCATAACACGGCTATTCTAAGAACATACAAATGACAAGGACAATGAAAATGGGTACATTCACAAGCAAAACAAAAAGGATATTCCAAGGGAAGAAATTTCATTAAAACAGTACCTAGTAAAACAGGCAACATGGGCAAAGTATAGTAAACAAAGTACAGAAAAAGGATGCAAACTGCATATCTATTAACAGTATTCATTAATGGTATTATTAAATCCTGCAAATCTATGCGACAAGGACAGACTCCGAGCTAAAACTTGTGTCTTATTATAGCCAAGCAGGTTCCAAATAAGAATGTTTACTTTCTTGGCAGGAAGTTATCAGCAATACAACATCTAGAACTCTACCAAAGGCTGGATTCACAAACAGTGGTTAGAGTTTGCCAAGCTGTCAACAATAGAATACTCAAACAAGAGCAACATCATAACAAAGTCAATTTTGAATACTTTTTATCGCACAAGGCACAATCCAATTTGGTAGTTGGAACAAGGAAGTACATGCAAAAATCACATGTGCAGACGCCTTTCAGATACATGGGTGAAGGCCACAAAAAACTTTAAAGTACTGAAGGTTGTCCAAACCTGTCATGAAGAGCATCCCTAACACAACCAAAATTCCTTTTCTAAGTTAGCTAAGCGTATAACACTAGTTGACTTAATCAAATATTAAAATATAACTAAAGTTCTAATGATAGTGCCTGATGAAGCTTGTTTACTCCATTTGAACTTTGGAAGCTTATTCATTTTGTCTTCAGTTCCAGGTTCTCATTCTCCATAAACTAACATGGATGCAAAGGGTGTATAAAAAGGGGTAAATTTTCTCGCTGTTGAGTTTTGAATATTACTTCCACTTATAGCCTACGTCAGACATATACATCACTATGGAAAGTAGGATCTGATTTTTTTCCCAGACCAAATAATACCAACCTAAGGTAAGAAAATACTTGGGCACATGACAACAGGGCACGTGCACATTGATTGTATACATCAATATGGTCCTAACAAAGCTGCTTAATAAAATGGTTTCATGCACATTTTGGGATTGAGGTGCTTCACAATGAATCAGTAAACCTCAGACCAAAGTTCTGAATATTCAGTTAGTCCCTAACAAAGATGCTTAATAAACTGGACTGAAGTTCAGAACCATGCTCTGAACCTCAGAACCAAAGTTCTGAATATTCAGTTAGTACTGGATTTCAGTCCAGTTCCTAAACTCAACACTGACACGCCCTTAACAGCTACAGACGACTACAAAGAACAAGATTAACACCAACAAATAGTTCCTTCTTACAATTGATAAATAGAAAGACCAATAGTACCTTCTGAAATGTGCAGTGTTCCCCTAGGCGGGCGCCTAGGTGCTGGGTGCAAGGTCTCCGCTGCGCCTGGGGTAGAGGCGCTCCCCTGGGCGGTCGGCCTACCTAGATGATCAACGCTGGTCGTAGGCGGACCCAGGCGGCGCTAAGCGGGCAAGGCGCGACGGTATGGAGCGGTTCTCGGAGTGGCGCGTGGTGGTCCGAGGCGGAGCTGGGCGCACGGGGGTGAAAGTGAAAAGGTGAGGCCGACGCGTGAGACCAGTCATACCTAGTTGCAGTTGCGAACCCTACCCATCTCCTTCCGCCCGCGGCCCGCCGCCGCCCATCGTTCCCTGTCGCCCGCCGTTCCTGGTCAGTACTCGAAATGAACAGTACTTGAAGTGAGCAGTACTCGGGGTACTCGACCCGATCAGGACTAGGCACTCGAGAGTTCGACCACGTTGGTCAACCATACTCCGATCATGCCAGTTGACCCCTGCTGCGGCTGAAGATGACGACGGCTTCGCGAACTTCCTGGAAGGCATCATCGAAGCAGCGGACGAAACGGCGATTGAGGAGGGCGTCACTAGTCCAGCAGCTGAAGTTGACGACGACATGGGCCAGTTTGTGAGCTCGTTGGAGGACATGCTTGATTGGACAGAGGAGGGAACGTTTCCAACTGGCCAGCAGAACCCTGCAGCTGAAGTTGACGACGACATGGAGCAGTATGCAAGCTCACTGGAGGAGGAGCTGATGCTTGCTCAGACACAAGAAGCGGCGGCAGATGAAGCCGAAGCTGACGACGACATGGAGCACTTTTGTAAATTTTGTGAAAGTGAATTCAAAGTTCTTTATCTGTCCTTGTATTCATCATGGGGTTAACTATCTATGTATGTTCATTTTGCTTATGGAGCTTGATTACTCCGCATTTGATGGTGCACACGCTCCAACATGTCTAAGCCAATGATAGGGTAACATTTCTAGATATGACAGTCCAGCAAATGGTGATATCCCTTCACGCCATTTCATGTCACAATTATGACATCTAGAAATCGTAAATGTAACAAATCAGAATGCGTATGTGATTAGTGGAACATCTACATTATATCATTCAAAAGCAACTCAGGACACAGTCAAATGTGTTTTTCTGTTCTGGCCTTTGACAACGGACAGAGCAGATGGTGCCAAATGCCAATGAAACTACGCTGAATTACCAGGTACAGAGCAGTCATCCCACAAAGTAATACGTAAAATATACATATAGAACATGAGAAAGTTAGGTCAGCAGTACACTGCAACCAACTAAAAATGTACTATACAAATGGTAGAATCCAACCATGCGTTTGAGTTTGGAATCACTTTGCAAACAAGTGCTTGAAACTGATTATACAGGTTTTCACCCAGGTAAGTTATGATGCAGAACTGCCGTGAGCATGGCTCTTCTTCTTATGGAACATTCCTGTGATGCTAGGCAGCATAAAGCTCTTCCTCAGTAGCGCTTTGCTGTTCCTTTGATGCCCATCACTCTTTTCAGTGGCTTTTGCAACAGAAGCCTTCTGCATGGATGGAGACGCAGTTGTAGGTGACTGTGCTTCAACCGGAGGCGGAGCCTCTGCATTTTTCTTCTGTTCCTTCTCTCTCCACCTCTTAAGTTCACTTTCTACTGCTTCCTTTGCTGCTTCCGCCATCTCTGCCCTCTTTAGCGCCTCCTCTGTCGCCAATTGTATGTCCTCAATCTCCTTCCGAGCAGCTTCCAGTTTCTTGATTGCCTCATTCTCATTGGCTCTAACTGCTTCCACCTGAGCCATAGCAGCAGCAACTTTCATCTCGCTCAGCTTCTCTGACTGCTCCACCTTTCGGCTTAGAGATTCAAACTCCTCTTTAGAGATTGTGATATTTACACTTGATTCAGAAGTTGAGGCACGGGCAGCGTTTGCTCTGTCCGACAGTTGCTTGACCTGATCAAGGGCCCTTGATTCAGCCGCTTTTGCTTCTTCTGCATCCTTCAAGGCGGACTGCAACTTTTGCTCCGCTTCCACTAATGCAGCACGTGCCGCTTCAGCTTCATCTCTTAACTCTGCTGCACTCTTCTGCATCATATCAGCTTCCTGAAGAGCACTTTTTGACTCAGAAGACAGTTGCTGCAGAGCCAACATGAGGTCATCCGAAGCTGATGTTGCCTTCGATTCTGCAGATACTGCTGCCTCAAGCTCAGATTTGCACTTCTGGAGCTTAACATGAAGGTCTCCTACAATGGATTCAGTTTCTGCATCCTTCTGTTTGAGTTGATTGTGTTCCTCCTTTGCAGCCTCTAACTCCAGCTTCAGCGATTCGACTAAACTGCTAAGAGAACTTTCCTCTTCTGCAAAATTCTGCAACATTTCTTTAGCATCATCCAGCTCTGTGCTGACAGCAGAAAGAGACTCCAAATCTCGAGCTCTGGCATCTTCAATCGTTTTATGCACAATTGCAATCTCAGAATTAGTCTCATTTAGTTTTTCTTGGAGGTTCTTGTAAGCCACAGGATCAAAATCATTTCTCAAAGATGACAATTTCTTCTGAGTTTCTTCCAGAGCTTCTTTGTAAGTTTTCCTGGCAACATCCTTCTCAGCAAGGATTTGTAACTCTTCTTCATGTGCTTGCTCCGTGGCTGCCTTAGCATGCATAAGTGACTCTTGAATCAGTGCAATCTCAGTACGGAGTTGAGAAGCCTTCTCCTTATTTGTTTCAGAAGACTGCATTGAGTCTGCTTCCTGCTGGGCAGCAGATAACTTTGCATCCAACGAGGTTTCAAAATCTTTCTTCAGTTTTCTGAGCTCCTGCTTTGCTGCATCAAGATCTGCCAGAGCAACAACATACTGTTCCCTGGCATTTTCTAGCTCCTGCTTCAAAGGACCATCCTTTCCAACAGCCTCACTAGAGCTGCCACCTTCAAGCTCCATTGTTCGAATGTTTGCTTCTTCTGTTGCCCGAATAGCCAGTTCTTTGGACTTGTTGATTGCATCAAGCTTATTGTTTAGCTCCTCAACGGTTTTGTTAGCCCTCTTCAGCTCAGAGAGGGCCTGAACTCTGGTTGTCTCAGCATTACTCAGTTGTTCCTTGTATTTATTCAACTCTTTCTGGGCCAAGTGCAGTACTGTCTCCTTAGCCAACACCCTCTACCATAGACAAAATTTTAAATGTACAAAGGATCAGCACAATAATATGATATTGAAATGCAAGAAAGATCCATGTGAGGTGCAATTGATGGATAAACACTACATAGAGACTATCTCACAGTTGCAACATGGTAGTACATGAACATTTATGAACTAGTATGGAAGCAATAGAAAAGAACCAACAAGTAATATAAGTGGCATATAATGCATCATTCCGAATACAAAAACCAAGATACATGAGAACCAGTTAAGCTACGGCCTTATAGTGCATATTGAAGACACTGTATATGAAAAAGGTTACAGGGTTTGAACTAGAAAAGGCAATGAATTGCACACAGATAGGTCATATTTCATATTGGCCAATTTTGTAAATATTTTTTCTATGGTATCTAACTTTCAAACAAAGTGAATTTTCAAGGCGGGATCCACTAGTCAATTATAGTATACACTGCAGCGATTTCATTTATATCAACCAAAATTGCAAGCGGATGTCTCTTTCTACAAGCTTCTTTACAAGCTGTTGCTATTCATAAGCCAAAGTCAAAAGCTTATATGAATGGGGATCAGGTGCCATTGCATTGATGAATGGTTGAGCTAATTGACAAATTTTAGTCATCTATTTTTTCAGGACTTCCCCAGGTTAGGCTCTAACTTCAATTCATTAAGTCAATTCCTACTCTGTTTATTGAATAATACAGATACATCTGCAAATTTCGCTTCGACAAAGTCAATATAATGGACAAATAAGGTCAAATTTAAAGTTTCCTTTCCCACAACTATTCCCTTTTCTCTTCATTATCCCTTCTGAATCCAAATAAACCAATTGAAAAAAAAGGATCAATTTAAGAACATCCAATGCACTAACTGTATAAATATCTAGCTTTCCTTTCATGGCTATAATCATTGTTCTTTTGCTAAAGATGGAGGGTGAGTCGGGAGGGCTAGGAAATATTCAGGTACAATTGAAAATCCTCAGGCGCATGATTTTTGATGGACGATATCTGTTAAGAGAAACTGCAACAGCTGCAAACAATGTTCAGACCTACCACTGAAATTAACAATTAAAGACAAACATATTTTGTATAAGTATAATATTCTGAATTTCTGATAGATATGTGAAATCAACTTCCCCCAGTTCCCAGCGTCAAAAGTCAAAAGTGGAGGTTGCAACTTCCACAACAGCTCAGTGATTGGTAAAAACTGATTGAAGGCGACAATTTTATTATTTTAACGTTTAGATTTCAGACAAATGCCAAACGGGTGATGGAAAGGGGCAAACAAGGAAACTTTATGCATTCCATCTGTGTGTAGAAAAAAGAGATATGGTATGCTACAATCTGCTAACTTCACTGTTGATGCAAAGTTTGAATGTACAATTCCGATCACAGAATTCCAGATGTATGTGACCTGCAATATTATACCTGACTGTCTGCAGCTGCAAATTCACATGTATGATACACACACACACTAATAAATCAGTGTTAGATACTAAAATACTATAGCACAAAATATTCGTTTCGAAAATAGTACCTCCGCTTGAGGAGCCTTTGCCTTTCTGGCAGCAGATTTGTCAGATGAAACCCGGACCTCACCAAATAAGCTTACTGCAGCTTTGACAGATTCAAATGGAGCCCTAGTGTCTATTTCTCCAATCTCTGTCTTTTCTGAATCAGTGGAAGGCGGGCAAGCTTTTGTCTCCATATTTCCTTTACTACAGTATTGTACGCAGCCTGTGACAGAAAATCATTGCAGTTACATCATGTCGATAACAGATATATACAAACAATAAAATGATTCTATTTAACAAAGGGAGCCACTAGGTTGTGGTTGCCAACACGAGTAATGCTTACCGTTTAGCAGCTAAATATCATGCTGAGAACTATTTCTATGGTATTGAAGGGTTCAAGTTAGAATGAATTTACTAGGTTTCTGAATTTTTCAATCCCCACTTTGAAATAACTGAGGCCGAGGTATCCCAATCCATGCACTAGCTCTTTCATTACCAAAAATATCATTTCTCCCTTATCTCTGTGTCCTCTCCAACACCCTGTGCCCCCTCCAGCACCGTCCCTGATCCCCACATCATATGCAATATAGTGCTCATAAGTCATAACATCCACTAGCCGGTAAAAGTGAGGCAATGAAATGCAGACGAGATAAACATGGCAAACTTTTCTCCTTTTCCAAGACACAAAATAGGCCATTGCTTGCAACATAGATGCAGCGCGCTGCTACCCATGACAGAAATACTCTTCGGGCATTAACAATGGCTAAAATCTAGTAGAAATTGTCTCCAGCGACCATAACGTGATCATGAATTCACTAATGCAACTATGCAAGGCCAAAAATTGCAGTCGGCATCATGTGCGTCCATGCTAATTCATATTCCTGCCCAGAGAAATTTGTGGTAAACACCATCATACATACGAGGCTCATAAAACATCACGAATCCTCAACACTTTCAGAAAACTTAACCAAAGATTTCCTCAATTGTACGTAATCACTGGCTTGCGGCTACATTTCGAGCCAACTGCAACGATTCACCAGGGCAGGCCTACAACAAATTCTCACGGTAGAACCAATCGTATTTGCACTCGAGGCAGCACGCCCACCGCGTGATCAAATAGGGAAACGGAAGTCAAATCAAATCGATCCAGAAGACCAGATAGCCCAACGCAAGAGGGCAGTCAATACCTGACGACGGGGGCGGTCGGAGACCGACGAGATGGTGGCGCGCAAGGCCGGAGTCGTCGGAGACAAGGGGGGAAGAGAGAGAAGCAATGTGACGAGGGAGAGAGCGACGGACCGTGCAGTTTCCGATTTCACGGGGCGTCCAGTCCGTTCCTGTCTGCCTGCAACCTTTTCAGGTAGACCCTGCCTCTTTTCCCAAACAACTTTTGGTTTTGGCGGCTTTTAAAACGAGTGGCTTCTCCATATAGTTCCTATAAGTTATTTATAGAAGCCTTTGCGAGAGTCATTTCGTGAGTATCTTTTACTCTCGTAATCTTTCTCGTAATCAGCTAAATATGATAGTACTTTTAAACAATGCCTTAATTTTTATTTGTGTTATCTCTTCGGTCACAGCTGATGTCTTATGGCTACGGCTGATGATTTTTTATTCTAACATGCTACGAGTGCCTTCTCGAGATGATTTCTATAAGTTGTTTGTAGGAGTCCCTGCGGGAGTCGCTTTGAATAGAGCGACTTCTTAACGCGAGTATCTCTTACTCTCATAATTTCTTTTGTAATCAGTTAAAAGTGACAGTACTTTTAAACATTACCTTAAAATTTATTCGTTTTATCTCTTCGGTCACAGCTTTTTGCTCTAGCGCAAGCGTTTGTACGAACGGACTGAATGCTCATAAGTTATTTCGAAACGGTGGAATAGAAACCGTCCCGTTTATTCGTTCAAGGAAACCACAAAGCATAAAGCTGAAAAGAACGGGACTAGTAGTACCGTTTCTCTTCAAGGGGGGCTCCGCTGGAATTTACAGGTCTCAGGAGGTCTCCCGTTGTTAGATTTACAAGTTTCACGACGCGTTCTACTTGGACGTACGGGCCCAGCTCACCGGAAACGTGAACCACTTCAGCTCCATGGTTTGAATCAAGTTTCCAGCTTTGGTTACGAGGTTGGGCATCTGACTTGGTTCTAAAAATAGTAAGGTGCATCAAGTGAGTCACATGAACCAACCTCGTTTAACACCTTTGACAGACGTCGTGTACGGGTGGTCCCCACCGGCAGCGCAGGCATCAGGAACGGGCTGGGCTGGGCGGCTTCTCGGGCCCAATGAAGCCCGGGCGGAGGAGCACTCCGCCGGCGAGCCTCACCGGTCGAGACTGACGTCACGCGGAGCGCAGAGTGGCCCGCGTCGATGGCGGGGAGGGAGGCGGTGCTCGGGCGCGAGGGGAAGGACCACGGAGACGATGCCCGCGACGTCCAGCTCCACGGCGTACAAGTGGTGGCACATGCATGTTCATTTTTTCGTAGACCTGACCAGGCCGCCGATGCCCCCCGCCGGCCACCAGGACGTACAGCTCCACGGCGTACAGCTCCACGCGAAGACCAGGCCGCCGATGCCACCCGCCGGCCACCAGGACGTACAGCTCCACGGCGTACAGCTCCACGCGAAGACCAGGCCGCCGATGCCACCAGGACGCGCGCCTTACGCTCCGGAGTCGGCATTGCCGTGGCAACGACCGCCCCGGAGCGCCTCGTGGGGCCAGAAAGGCAAAGGGCCCCGGAGCGTATGTATCAAAGAGCTGAGCTACAAATTTCTGGATACCAATGATAGTAACACGTGGCCTCAATGTAATACCTGGACCGAGTAAGCCCAGCCCAGCCCGGCCCAACCCAACCCCACAGCTATATATAAGAGAGAGAGAGAGAGCCAGAGAGAGAAGCAACCAGATATTTTTGCTCCTTGTGCTTATCCACCTTCGCCTCTGCCGCCATCTCCCCTTATGCCGTTGTCGCCGACACGTTGTCGTCGGCGCCACCGCTCGCCACCGGCGTCGCCGCCGCCGCCGCTGCTTGCTACTCCTCGCGCCGCCGCTTGTCGCCGCCGCCGCTGCCGTCGGTCGCCGCCCCCGCCCGGCACCGCCGCCGTCTTCCCGGGCGTCTTGCCGCCGACCCGCCACCGGTGCCGCTCCTGCCGCTGCCGGAGCGCCTCGCCAGGCGTCCGCCGCTCCACGGGAGTAGAGGAGGCCGGCGGTGGGAGCGAAGGGAGGAAGTCACCCAGCGGTGAGGGAGAGAGGAGGAGCCGATAGAGTGGAGAAAAGAAGAGAAGAGGAGGAGTCATGGAAAGAAAGGAAGAAGGGAGGGGTGGGTGAAGAAAAGAAGAAAGAAGGAAGGCGTCGACCGATCGGAGGAAAAGAGAAGAGGAAAGGAAGAGAAGAAAAGGAGAGCCGCCGGCTGGAAAAAAAAGGGGCCAGGAGAGCTGGTCGGCCGAAGGAGAGGAAAAGAAAGAAAGAAAAGAAAGAAAGGGAGGAAGGAAAAGTTTCACCCGTCGCCAGATCCGCCAGGTCCGGCCAAGGAAAAGGAAGTAGTGACTAGACCCAGTTGCTCGGGGCCAGGGTAACGCCTCGAAAACCTTCTCCCTGTTTATTTGCCGAGCCAGGGCATAAGTTAATATACCGATAATTAGAATTGATGCATGTGATCGCTAGTTATCGTATATTAATATGAATGCTGAACGACGAAATCGGATCGCCACTATTGATTTGGTCGATCCGTGGCGAGAGAGGGAGGGAATAAATTGAGGTTCAATAGTGTGATCGATTAAAGTGGGATTAAGTGTGTAGATTTTGATTGGCGAGTACAATGAGAGGTCGCCCTTTGGGACATGACTTGGTTATGTTGGGTTGGCCGTTAGAGCGATGTCGATTACTCGTATATGATTGTATTGCATGAGTGATGAATTGAAATAGTTAATGCTTATTCAGGTGGCGGTTCGAGTCTGGTGCCGTCCACGCACCGTCCGCCAGGTTAACAGGCAAGTGCATGGTAGAACAAGAATTGTGGGAATGGTTATTATTCATGTTTTCATGCCATGAATTACGTGTTTATGAGATGATGTATATGAATTGTGCTAATCATACCTTGATGGTATCGTTTCTGATTAGACATTCATATTTGAAGCATATTGCATCATGCAAAATGCATAAGAGCCAGGTCGGTGAGAAAGTCATGACTAGTCCGGAGTGCTCTTGAATAAGAGCCAGGTCGGTGAGAAAGTCAGGTGACTAATCCGAGTGCTCGAATAAGACCTACAGAGGTAGGCAAATGAGTGGTCCATCGACGGTGGACACTCCGCTATACCCAGATAAGCTACGATTCTGAGCATAAAGATGCATTGCATGATATTGCATTGCATGAAAGTGACAGAGAAAGTGATACAAGATGCATAGCCAGTGATTCTGATTCTGAGCATACAGATGCATTGCATGATATTGCATTGCATGAAAGTGACAGAAAGTGATACTGATGCATAGCCAGTTGTGATTCTGATTCTGAGCATACGATGAATTGCATGATATTGCATTGCATGGAAGTGACAGAGAAAGTGATACAATTACAGACAGTTGTGATTTACAGTTTACAGACATAGGATAGATTTACTGATATCTGATTCTGAGACTTAAATTACGACTTCGCTTCATGATATTGACCGAATTGCTAAAGTGGTGTTACTGTTGTTTTATCGTGTGCTTGCTGAGTCTCCGGACTCACCCTTGCTTTGTCGTTGTTTTTAGGTGGAGGATGACGACATGCATGGGATGGAATAGTCCTTTTGGCACTGCACATATGAAATAACAGTTTAGTCGTACGCTGAGGCTTTATGTCTAATCCAGTGTTTAGTCCTGATGGCTCGTTGTTTGGTTTAACTTGCTTATGCAGCCGTGGTTCTGCTTATGTTATAGCTTGTGAAATATGAATCTAGTTATCTGTGTATTTATCTTACAGTATTTGTGGTTTTCTCCCTGTGAGTAATCTTATAATAAGAATGAAGGGTGTCGCTAACAGTTGAATTAGCAACACATTTATATTGGCAAGGGTGTGGTGGTAGCATCTTGGGTCCTGTGGAGGGCCGGGGTGTTACAGTTGGTATCAGAGCGGGCGTTAGGTCCGTGCTGGATAATTTGGTAACCTAGGCTACCTTAATCAATTAAAACTTGACTTAGGCCAAGTAATTGGATTAAATTTGACACACTTTGTTGCACAGTAGGTTTGGGCTTGGGATTTGCATTGCATATGCGTTTACCCTAATCGTGTTGTGGATTGGTATTGTTACAGTTGTTGATTGTGAGTGATTGTGTGATTGCTTCTCTGTTGTGACAGAGATGCCGAGAGGTAGAGGTCATGGTCGCGGTACGAGCCGAGGCCGTGGAGGCCGTGGTCGTGGCCGTGCCCAAGCGGAGCCATCGCTAGAGGTTCATCGAGAGGCCCCGACGTGGAAGTTGGGTCTGGCGAGCGATGCCGTAGCGGGGTTCGAGCAAGGTCTTCAGCCTTGTTGAGGGAGTTCATAGAGGAGGTCCGTGCGTTACGACAAGCGCTGCGGCCGCCGCGCGGACGTACTCGCCATCGTCCCGATCGCCGTTCCTCGCCGCCGGAGCCAAGAATGGGCCTTCGCGAATGGATGGCATTGCGGTTGGATACCTTTGATGGGATGGTACGCGGTTCAAGCCGCAGATGGTTGCGCTATATGGGAAGGCAATTGAAGCCTTAGAGATGACATCACGCCTTAGAGCTCGCTTTGTGGCCTTTCACTCAAAGGTCGCGGACATCCGGTGGGAGGGAGTCCTTTCGCTTAGGACCTCGCCTGTCCGCCACACGGGAGGTCTTCGTCGAGCGGTCGAGGCGGTACTACCGTAGTCTTTGTGGAGAGTATGGAGGTTGCCCCGTCGACCCTTGTGCAAGGAAAGATGACGATGGCGAGAGTGAGGCGCGGTTCAACGACTTGATCCGCTTGCACTGCCGTCGGTCGCAAATAGTGACCTTGAGAAGGCTAAAGGTTCCGCCGAGGACCCGCCTTCGAGTATCGGCATGTTATGGGTGCTCTTGCGCCACGTGACTTTAGGTCTCGTGGTTGAGCGAGCGGAGGGATGGAGATGGAAATGCACCACACTAAAGGGTCGCAACCTTCTGGGGGTCCGAGTGCTTCTGGTGGTGACCAAAAGAGAAGCTTTAGTGAGAGGGGTGGGTCATCTCGCCGTCCGCTCCTAAGAAGCCTAAGTGGAGTCGGCGTTTTCACGACCATCCAAGTCTAAAGCGTTGACATCGCCGCCTCGCACCACCGCCTTTGCGTCCCGCCCCGGCGGGCATGATTTGCTTTAGGTGTGGTGGTGAGCACCGAGTCGCCGAATGTTCCCGGACGGAGAGTGTCGACACCGTGGCGGATGGGCCACATGGAGAAGGTCCGTCGTCGTAATCCCTCCAAGATCATTAAGTGGGAGCCAGTATCTGCGCCATCGAATGCCTCATCTCGGGGTCGGCCCAGTGTTGGCGGTACGCTCTGCGCAGCCTCCTCCTCTGGCGCCGCTGCCGGATATCACCGCCTACTACTCCAATTACTCCACTTCAAGATGCCGCACCGCCTCCCTTTCGATGCCGTCACAGCAGGCGTTGGGGCTTTTGCCGCCCAATGCGGCCGGAGTTTACACATTGCACGCCATCGAGTCTCATGAGTCGACCGGACGTTGTGACAGTACTGTTAGTGGATTCATACATTTCTCGTTATTTTCGACTCGGTGCCACTTATTCCTTTGTTTCTAGTGAGTTTGCTAGAAAGGCAAAATTGAGTATGCAATGATTTCACGATCGGTTCTGATCAATTCTCCGGGGTATTATTGTTAGCTCTATGGTTTGTCCGGATGCGTAGTCTCCATAGATGGCGAGGATTTTGTGGCTAACCTCATGGTTATTCCGATAGAGAATTTTGATGTTATCCTCGGTATGGATTGGTTGCATCGCTACCGGGCAGTGATTTCCTGTTTCTGGAGGACAATCACTTTGCAAGCTCCTTCAGGGGAGGAGATAGTTTTTCAGGGGAATGCACCTCCGAGTTCTCTTTTTGTGTTGGCCAGCCTGTTCTCTGGCCGACGAATATTTAAGTGTGGGTTACTTCTATCACTTGTGGAAAAATCGAGTGCGCCTCTGCGCATTGAGGATATTCCAGTGGTATGTGAGTACCCGACATATTTCTGAAGAGCTTAGGAATGCCACCCGCAAGAGATGTGGAGTTTAGGATTGAACTTGTTCCTGGCACTCGACCTAGCTCTATGTCCCCGTACCGGTTAGCACGACCACTCCAAGAAGAGTTGAAGAAGCAATTGGATGGGTTGTTGTCCAAGGGGCTGATCCGTCGCAGTGTGTCACCTTGGGGAGCCCCCGTCCTATTTACTGAGAAGAAGGATGGGAGTTGGCGCATGTGCATAGATTATCGTGCTCTTAATCGGGTGACTATCAAGAATAAATACCCTTTGCCTCGCATTGAGGACTTGTTTGATCAATTGAAGGGAGCCAAGGTGTTTTCCAAAATTGATCTACAATCTGGGTATAATCAGATTCGAGTGAGGGAGCAAGATATTGAAAAGACAGCTTTCTCCACGAGGTATGGGCACTATGAATATAAAGTTATGTCCTTTGGACTAACGAATGCCCCTGCTGTCTTTATGGAAACAATGAACAGTATGCTACACAAGTATTTGGATGACTTTGTAGTTGTGTTCATTGATGATATCTTGATTTATTCCAAGACGGAGGAAGAGCATAAGCAACATTTGAGGCTTGTGCTTGAGACTCTGAGGAAAAATCAATTCTTTGCCAAGTTGAAAAAGTGCGAGTTTTGGATTTCTGAAGTGGGCTTCCTAGGACATGTGATTAACCAGGAGGGCATTTCAGTAAATCCAACCAAGATTTCAACAGTAGTAGACTGGAACAAACCATCCAATGTTAAGGAGGTGAGAAGTTTTCTTGGCTTAGCTGGATATTACCGGCGTTTTGTGAAAGATTTCTCCATTATTGCTAAGCCAATGTCTCAACTCACGCGGAAGGGCGTGAAATTCCAGTGGACCGGTGAATGTGAGCGCAGTTTCAATGTTCTGAAAGAGAAGTTGGTAACTGCTCCTGTTCTCACTCTTCCTGAGCCAGGGAAGCGTTTCACGGTCTACTCGGATGCATCGCAAGTGGGTTTGGGTTGCGTGCTCATGCAAGATAGCAAAGTGGTCGCGTATGCCTCGCGACAATTAAAGAAACATGAGCAAAATTACCCTACTCATGATTTAGAGCTGGCCGCAGTGGTTTGTGCTCTAAAGATTTGGAGGCATTATTTGTATGGAGAATCATGTGATATTTTCACTGACCATAAGAGCCTCAAGTATATCTTCACTCAGAAGGAGTTGAATTTGAGGCAAAGAAGGTGGTTGGAACTGATCAAAGACTATGATCTCACTCTCCAGTACCATCCAGGTAAAGCAAATGTGGTTGCTGATGCCCTTAGTCGCAAGACGACACCCTCCACTGTAGGTTGTCTCGTTGCTGACTTTGAACGGATGAGAATTTCCTATTGCTATGCTTAGATGCAAAGACGGTAGAGACACAGTTGATACTGGAATCAGCAATTCCAGAACGGGTGAAAGAAGCACAACATCATGATAGATTGCTTCAAAAAGTGAGGAAGCGTCTCGATGAAGGAAAATCGGGGGACTTCAGCCTTGATGAGTCGGGCGCATTGCGGTTTAGGGGCCGTCGTTGCGTGCCACAAAAGGCTCAAGTCAAGGACGATATTTTGAGAGAGGCTCATCGTACCCCATACACGGTACATCCTGGCGAGACCAAGATGTATCGGGATTTGAAAAAGTGCTTTTGGTGGAAGAGAATGAAAGTGGATGTTGCGCGGTATGTGGCGTCTGCGGATTTGCCAACAAGTAAAGGTCGAGCATAAGCGTCCCGCCGGACTAATGCACCTTTAGATGTTCCACAGTGGCCATGGGATGATGTTACCATGGACTTTGTAGTCGGCTTACCTCGTAGCCAGCGAGGTAAGGATGCGATTTGGGTAGTGGTGGACCGATTCAGTAAGTCTGCGCACTTCATCCCTATTCGTCTGACGAATTCGGTAGTGATTTGGCACCTGTCTATGTGCGTGAGATAGTGAGATTGCATGGTGTGCCCAAGACGATAGTTTCGGACAGAGATTCTAAGTTTGTCTCCAAGTTTTGGGAGAGCTTGCAAAGCGCTTTGGGCACAAAACTCCGCTTAGTACCGCTTTCCACCCACGACATGATGGGCAATCCGAACGCACCATTCAAACACTAGAGGACATGTTGAGGTCCCGTGTTTTGTCGTGGAAAGGTAGTGGGAGGATCAATTGGCACTCGTGAAGTTTGCCTACAACAACGACTACCATTCCGGTGTTCGGGCGCGCCATTTGAGGTTTCAGATGGGCGAAATGTAGATCGCCACTTTGTTGGGATGCCGTAGGTGAAAAGGCGCTTTGGGTCCAGTTGGGTCCAATGACGGTGGAACAGTGGCGAGATTAGACAGAACACTAGGCGCCCAGTAAGCGTAAGAGCTATGCGAGATGTGAGAAGACGAGACTTAGAGTTCGGTGGGGATCATGTGCTTTTGAGAGTGTCTCCACTAAAGGAATTGTGAGATTTGGGATCAAAGGAAGCTTAGCCGCGATACATTGGGCGTTCCGATTCTGGCACGAATTGGAAAGTCGGCATATCGTTTGGATCTTCCCGAGTCTTTGCGAGGAGTTCATAATGTGTTTCATGTTTCTATGTTGAGAAAGTACTTAAGGGATCCGGAACATGAGATTGTTCTAGAACCATTGCCCCTTAAGCAAGACCTCACCTTCGAGTCCCGTCCAGTTCGGATTCTGGGGAATCGGAGAGAGTGTTGAGGCACGTAACGTTGAAGTATGTGAAAGTCCTATGGTCGCATCGGGCGAGCGAAGCGGCGTGGGGTGGAATCTCGCATGCGCGAGATGTACCGAGTTGTTCTCCACAGTGCACGAGTTCGATTGATTTCCTTTGATTCGATTGTTTTGTATAGATTATCGAGTTGCGAATCGGGGTCGAATTACATTAAGGGGTAGAATGTAATACGGACCGGGTAAGCCCACCACTGCCCAACCCAACCCCACAGCTATATATAAGAGAGAGAGAGCCGAGAGAGAAGCAACCAGATATTTTTGCTCCTTGTGCTTATCCACTCCTTCGCTCCTGCCGCTGTCTCCCCTTGCGCTGCTGTCGCCGCACACGTTGTCGTCGGCGCCACCACTCGCCAGCCCCGGCGTCGTCGTCGCCGCCGCCGTTGCTTGCTACTCCTCGGCGCCGCCGCTTGTCGCCGTCGCCGCTGCGTTGTGGTCGCCGTCCCGCCCCGCCGCTGCCGTCTTCCCGGCGTGTGCCGTCGCCGACCCGCCACTGGTGCCGCCGCTCCTGCTGCTGCTCGGAGCGCCTCCCTGCTCGTGCCGCCGCCGCTCCACGGGAGTAGAGGAGGGCCGGCGGTGGGAGCAGAAGGGGAGGAAGTCACCGGCAGTGAGGGAGAGAGGAGGGAGCCGCCGATAGAGTGGAGAAAAAGAAGAGAAGGAGGGAGGAGTCGGCGTGGAAAGAAAGGAAGAAGGGAGGGGCTGGGTGAAGAAAAAGAAGAAAGAAGGAAGGCGTCGGCCGACTGGAGGAAAAGAGAAGAGGAAAGGAAGAGAAGAAAAGGAGAGCCGCCTGAAAAAAAAGGGGCCGGAGAGCTGGTCGGTAGAAGGAGAAGAAAGAAAGAAAGAAAGAAAGGGAGGAAGGAAAAGTTTCACCGTCGCCGCCCGCCAGTCCGGCCAAGGAAAAGGAAGTAGTGACTAGACCCAGTCGCTCGGGGCCAGGGTAACGCCTCGAAAACCTTCTCCCTGTTTATTTGCCGAGCCAGGCATAAGTTAATATACCGATAATTAGAATTGATGCATGTGATCAGTTAGTTATCGTATATTAATATGAATGCCTGAACGACGAAATCGGTACTGCCACTATTGATTTGGTCGATCCGTGGCAGGAGAGAGGGGAGGGGAATAAATTGAGGTTCAATAGTGTGATCGATTAAAGTGGGATTAAGTGTGTAGATTTTGATTGGCGAGTACAATGAGAGGTCGCCCTTTGGGACATGACTTGGTTATGTTGGGTTGGCCGTTAGAGCGATGTCGATTACTCGTATATGATTGTATTGCATGAGTGATGAATTGAAATAGTTAATGCTTGTTCGGTGGCGGTTCGAGTGCAGTGCCGTCCCACGCACCGTCCGCCGAGTTAACGAGCAAGTGCATGGTAGAACAAGAATTGTGGGAATGGTTATTATTCATGTTTTCATGCCATGAATTACAGTGTTTATGAGATGATGTATATGAATTGTGCTAATCATACCTTGATGGTATCGTTTCTGATTAGACATTCATATTTGAAGCATATTGCATCATGCAAAATGCATAAGAGCCGTCGGTGAGAAAGTCATGACTAGTCCGAGTGCTCTTGAATAAGAGCAGTCGGTGAGAAAGTCAGGTGACTAATCCGGAGTGCTCTGGAATAAGACCTACAGAGGTAGGCAAATGAGTGGTCCATCGACGGGTGGACACTCCGCTATCTGAGATAAGCTACGATTCTGAGCATCAGATGCATTGCATGATATTGCATTGCATGAAAGTGACAGAAAGTGATACAAGATGAGCAGTTGTGATTTACGATTCTGAGCATACAGATGCATTGCATGATATTGCATTGCATGAAAGTGACAGAAAGTGATACAAGACGCATGTGATTCTGATTCTGAGCATCTGATGCATTGCATGATATTGCATTGCATGGAAGTGACAGAAAGTGATACAATTACGACGTTGTGATTCTGATTCTGAGACATAGGATAGATTTGATGATACGATTCTGAGACTTAAATTACGACTTGAGTTCATGATATTGACTGAATTGCTAAAGTGGTGTTACTGTTGTTTTATCGTGTGCTTGCTGAGTCTCCGGACTCACTCTTGCTTTGTCGTTGTTTTTAGGTGGAGGATGACGACATGCATGGGATGAAATAGTCCTTTTGACACTGCACATATGAAATAACAGTTTAGTCGTAAGCTGAGGCTTTATGTCTAATCCAGTGTTTAGTCCTGATGGCTCGTTGTTTGGTTTAACTTGCTTGCGAGCCAGGGTTCTGTTTATGTTATAGCTTGTGAAATATGAATCTAGTTATCTGTGTATTTATCTTACAGTATTTGTGGTTTTCTCCCTGTGAGTAATCTTATAATAAGAACAGAAGGGGTGCTGCTAACAGTTGAATTAGCAACACATTTATATTGACAAGGGTGTGGTGGTAGCATCTTGGGTCCTGTGGAGGGCCGGGGTGTTACACTCAAGACACAGCTTACTTGGTTCAGGAGGTATATCACGTAGTTGTTTGGCTGTATATTCAGCATTAGTTCTCGTTCTTCATTGTTTCTGACAAATTTCTTTTGATTTGATTGTTTTTACTCAGTTATTTCATTCGATGACGCAGCCCAAAAGTAGTAGACTCCATATCTATATATCTAGCGCACGCCAACTGATATTGTGATGTGTTTGCTCATTTTTATTACCATATGATCACTTCTTTACTAGAATATAATCTGTTATCTTCCTGCTAATGAATAATAACTTGACATTGGCTTTAAAATATACTGTAGTCTGCTACCTGTATATTTTTGTGGTAGCATGAAAGCGTGTGAACATTATGAGATTGCACTGGACAGTGTTTAGCAGCATTGCTTGCTGAGAAGAATGGTTGGAAGGCCCCTTGCACTGATGGTAAGTGCTTTGGGAGCTCCAAAGGGCTAAAATGGCCAAGTTTACTGTCAAATTTACTTGTTATGGGATGTCAAATAACACGGGCAGTTTCTGGAAATCCAGTCCGAGTTTATGACTACCATTTAGTGTCCAGAAAAAGGCTTTGCTCCTCACAACTTGTCTTCTCTTCTCAGGTTCACACTGCTGCTTCAGAGTGCCTTCTTGAGTTGAGCAAATTGTATAGAGACTTTCCATTGACAGACAGAAGAGAGGCCAAGTTCGAGGGTGAACCGATAGAAACTCTGTAAGACAGAAAAAGGTGAACAGCCAAAAGCATTTTTGAAGCAATGCCTGGCCATTCTCAAAGATCTGACTGGAGTAACCATGACGATGGATCAAATCAGCTCTTTTCGAAACACTCAAATCTACACATGAAATGCTGCCATCAAAATGGCACTCTTCTCTGCAGCCATAAAAGACTGGATTCGTGACTCGCTTATTTGTTTGCCAATACTTCCCATTTCCTACACTATTCTCTGCAGTCACGATTTCTGTTACGAAGGCAACTGATTAATGATTATTCATCTGAGAACTGAAATACAAATTGGTATACATCGATGGTTTCTGTTTACTTTCACCCGAGTTGAGAGTAAATTGAGGGCGGTATACAATCAAATGACTTGCGTAAATACGTATGAAGACACCAACTGATGTATCTCCCTTTCTGAATCCCTAGTATGATCGTCAGGGACTCAGGCGGTTAGCTTGCGCAAAGCAGTAGTGGTCTTGGAGCCCGATGGCCTGCCCAGTTGCTTGGATATGTAATCGCCGGCGTCCATGAGCTTGCTGAGGTCGACGTTGGTCTCTATGCCCAGTCCATGGAGCATGTAAACGACGTCCTCCGTGGCGACATTGCCGGTGGCGCCCTTGGCGTACGGGCACCCGCCGAGGCCTGACACTGATGAGTCCACTATGCTGATCCCCATCTGAAAATGAGAACAGGTGTTAGGCCAAGCAGAGAGCTTTGTGAATGTCAAGTGGCAGTATCTGAAATATGTTTCTTTGCTCACTTGAAGGGAGACTAGGATGTTAGCAAGGGCCTGGCCGTATGTATCGTGGAAGTGAACAGCCAGCTTGTCTACCGGGACGACAGACATGACAGCCTCAAGCATAGGAAGTACACTACCTGAAACAAAAAACATAACACGGAGCTCAGAAAGGAGACCCGCAGCCCATACTGAAACTATAGAATGATGGTCAATTATTAGCAAGTGATCATATGTTGTTCTTTACTCGTTCTGGATTAGCATCGTACACAAAACCTCAAGAAATTAACAGTTTAAGCCTCAGGAAAGTGGAACTATGAAATGTAGGAAATGTAACTGATCAAACACAATACGGGCAGAAAGGTACTGGAAACAGCCAAGGAAGCCCTGAAACCAAAGGCAAGAAAGGTCAGTACCTGGTGTACCAACACCAATAGTGTCCCCAAGTGAAATCTCCGAGCAACCCATTTCATAGAGCTCCTTAGCTACATATGCTACCTTCGATGGATGCACTGCGCCTTCAACAGGGCAACCAACCACACATGAAACATACCTATCACAATCAGAAATGGGAGATTTCAGACCAGATTGCTTCAGAGCAGCTTTAGTAATTCAGCTCTTCATTTACACTTGTTTCAGGCTTGAGAGTCTAACAAGCTTAGGCAACTTACCCACGGACATGTATTCCATGTTTCTTGGCAGCACAAGTAACATCACGGTACCGAACAAGGCTTTCCTCAATGGTACAGTTAATGTTTGACTTAGAGAAGGATTCAGAGGCAGATGCGAAAACTGCAACTTCTTTTGCACCAGCTGCAACAGCAGCCTCAAATCCCTGGAAACAAAGTCACTTCATTACTATGGATCATATCCTTCAACAGAAAATATGTGAAGTGTATTGCCACTATGCGGTGGAGTGTATCAAAAAATGAAAAGAAATGAGCATACTCTGAGGTTAGGAGTTAACACAGGAAACCGCACATCTGGCGCATGCTGGATCCCTTCAAGGACATCCTTTGCATCAGCTAGCTGCAGCTCCATATTGAGTGAGAAAGGTCAGGTCTTTGAGCTTAATGTCTTGATGATTGTTAAATTATTCTAATTTTGTAATGTGTTTGCTCTGTAACTATTTGTCTATTTTGCTTTGTAGTGCAGTTTCACATGAAAAATGACATTAAAATTGACATAATCTTGAGAGAACTCAAATGGCTATCGGGAACAACTTCCGATGAGGATATAAGTGGGAGCAAATATTAGAATATGTTGCCAAGCAATTAAACTCATACACATGCATGGGCATACTTTAATACTTTGGATAAGACAGTTGATTTTTAACAAAGTTCACTTCTTGCATAATCTGAAAACTACGTAAGAGATGCCATGTAACTTATCTTCAACTAGCTGTTGTTTGATGATTGAAAAGCTTAGTACTGCCAGGCTACATAGCTTCATCTACTTTAGGTGCATTACCTGCGGCACCCATTTTGGGGAAACAAAACTTGTGGCTTCAACTACTGACAGACCAGAAGCCACCAACTTGTGTATCAGCTCAATCTTTACAGATGTTGGTACAGTGTTCTTCTCATTTTGCAGACCATCTCGTGGTCCAACTTCAACTACCTTCACAAACCTTGGGAGATCCCATAAAACCTGAAAACCAGCTATTCATAAACTGAGCAAAGGAACAAAAATGTGGATGGTAATGCTTTGTCATCATTACCCTTTTCCAGCCACAACTTTCACTTATTTGCTTGTGAAGGTAAATAGAAAAATTATGACAATGAATTGCCACAGACAAAATGCTACATATCAGTTCACTCCCGTTTGAGCAGGTGTGATGAGACCTATAGTAAGGAAACGAAATTGAATGCACGCATCCAATATGAATTTATACAACTTAAATTACCTTCTGTGGAAGAGCTCTGAACTCCATATCCACTGCATTGCAGGATGAATCGGTATAATGCCCTTGCAGATGCCATGAATGAGAATTGCGGTGAAAGAGCGTCTGGTTGTTGCCACCGTTGCTGTGCTTGTAACTGAAAGTAAGTCCACATAAAACACAACTTAAATGTTTCAAGGGCACATTTTATACTGAATAATTGAAACTCTTTTGACACATGAAGTAAATAACAAGTTTTGTTCAGACGAAAATATAAAAATAAGTATGACTGTATAGTGATAAAAATATTGGGAAAGAAAATTTAACCATGAATGGTTCGCGGCGGTAAAACTTACTTGCCGGTGTTGTGGTCATCAGCTCTTGCTCTGCAAGCTCTTGGAGAGAACCTTTCAAGTCTGTTAATACTCAACTTTGGCAGGTCCCCAAGACCAAGTGGCTCCTCAAGGCTCGACATTCTGGAAACAGACATTACAATGTTGGCATGTATTTCTTTATTTGAATTGCTGAATGTATTTGAAACCTCAGAGCATATAAAGAACAGGTGGACACCTAAAATCTAGAATTCAAGTAATGGATACAGAACATAAGCTAAGACTCTTATCTCTCACTGCTGTATATCTGTAAGTATCTAATTAGTTGCATCGCGCTACCTAAAGAATCGTTACGAAGGTCTGCATGGAGAGGAAAGTTTGAAATCAAATCCAATGGGACTTGTAATTTTTAAAGTCGGAAGCATTCTTCTGGCTTGCACACCCAACGTCAATCTTGGACGGCCTTCTTAGGGTATTGACTTGCAGCATTGACGCTAGCTATCCAGAAATAAGATTGGTTTAACTGTTCGATCATGAAATGCCCTGTGAGGTTGTGACTAGCACAAAAATTGGAAAACATAGCATCAAAGCCAGGGGCGGATCGACATGGGGGTTCAGTTGAACCCCCAAAAATATGGAAAAATAAACTGCTACTGGTAATCCACAACGCAGCAAGCAAATCCACCACAAACTCCATGGATTGGACTATCCATCCCAGAAAGGAAGATTTGGATGAGATTGCTCACGGAAAAGAAAAGATCCTCAGGACAAATCTCACTCTTAGAACAATCCAAGCAAGCTAGGGCTTCCTTACCAGCGAAAGAAGAGATCAATCCGGCAGAGCGGAGGACGGCGACGACGCCTGGGAGAGAAGAATTCCTTCGCGTCGAGGGTTAAATGACGTTGGCGTGAGAATTTGAGACAAACGGCGAAGCAATAGCCGCCGCCGCCGCCGCCGCCGTCGCGACGAGATATGGAGACGCGTTCAAGGAAGAGGATGGGCTGGAGCTAGAGACGAGAGAGGTTTGGGATTGGGCTGTGAGGATTGCCGATTTGGGGAGGAGGAGGAGGTCGGTCTTGACGATGGTGTCTCTTGCTCAACATTGGGGATCCGACCGGCACGACGATACTTACTAGAAAAACAAGAATCGGAAAGAGGGAGAGGCGAAGAATCAAGAACCAAGAAACCAGCAGCGAGACGTACCTCGATCGATCGACAAATTCCAAGCCAATCCAATCAAATCGCCCCGAGTATCTGACGGGATATAGGACACCGAACTCACGCCTTACTAGAAAAACAATGGAGGTCGCAGACTCGCAGCGTCTCCGCCAAGGGAAAGGAGCCGGTCGGCGCTCTACCGTGTGGACTTGGTCTTCAGCGGGAACGATGGGATGGCGACGTGGGGCTGGAAGTGTCAGTGAGTGTAGGCTTACAGGACCTCTTCTAGGGAGGCTTCTGTTTGGCGGGCTGGGTGGAGCTGTGGAAGCAGCGGCGTTGGTAGGTACTTTTCAGTTGGTTGAGCGGCCACCGAACCCCGCGAGATCTTACCGGGTTCGGGTCTTACAAAATAAGCCACCCGTTAAGAACTACTTTAGATTTGCCATGGGAAAATGGATTAAGTAGCTAGCCGTTGACGTGATTTGGTCCTTACTCTCGTGTTCATAATGAGATCCGATTTGCAAACAGCTATTTAATGAATCTTTAGAATGCAAATGTGCAGTGGTGGAGCCAGAATTTAGTTACGCTCCAAACTCAGTGATGAAATGATCTAGACTATCTGGGTTGAACTACGAAAATGTTACCCACCTAGACTGAATTTATTCGGACTGCACACTAGATATTTTTTCACATACCGGACTGAAGTCTATCTTGTCCGAGGTATGGCTCCGAATGTGGTCAACTTCACTCTAGAAAAATGGATTCTCATTACTGGCGTGTTGTCTGTATGATGTTCTCGTTGTTTCTTTAGTGGGGATCAGATATCTTTTTAATTTTTAGTTGAATCACATATGAAAAGTTGTAGTTGTGCCAACCATCGCATAGTGTCAGACTCCAGATTTTACTGTTTGGAATCCTCTATGATTTATTGTACTATTCATTGGATCAGTATATAGTGCTCACAGATACAGAAAATGAATATCAAATACATACCATGCGAAGCATAAATAAAATAGTAAACTTACACATTGGCCGATTAGACCGAAATCAGTAAATTGCAGCAGCGGAAGAACGAAGCACATAGGGAGAACCCTCAGGACGTGTCCATAGGCAACCAACTGGAGATTCGCGACCTAGTCCTTGACATCTTTATCTTCTTTGCCATCATGACCAATAGAGTTGCTGAGGCGTAGCGATCTGATTCTTGATTCTGGATTTGTTGTGAGAGCGAGTGTGAGCACACTAACCACCGTGCTCCGCGAGCCAATACACAGAATGCAAATAAATAGTATGCTATGCTAGTTCAAGGAAAGGCTCGGTTTGTTTTATTTTGCTAGAAATTGCCTTTAAATATGATACTTAGAAAATCGCTATGACTTAGCAGTTTTGAACAAAAACATAATGTTCAAGAAAACACAACGTTAATAGTGATCCAGATTCCATCCACCGTTACATAGCATCTGCACCATATAGTGTTTTTCAGCGTTATAGCCGCTTAACTTATCACTGGGACGACACCCAGGGCAATTCCAAACTAAGGCTTTCCGCTGCCCTCCACTTTTTCCAATTCCATCCACAAATCATTTTGAAATAGAATTATATCTAGTTAAGTTCCCATGTCCGCCCATGACCGTAAGCACGGCTATTCGAATAGTTTTGACTCTGTAGAGTTTGTACACTTCCACTACAAGAGACAATCGACTCGTTGCCCCGTATGATTCCTTAGTCATGCAATTGAGTAGACCATCACAGTGACTTTTCAAACTATCTAGTTCCGTTTGTCATCTCACCTTATAGGCTTCTTCCACTTACGGTGGGTCTCATTTATGCACGGGATGTTCCCTACAGTTACTAACGTAGCCGGGCTCCACTCCCCGCAACGCTTAGAACAGATGGGAAACTTCACCCTCCACTTTGTGTCCCTTTAAGCCTTCTTGCCCTTGCGTATCCACTTCTCTCCATTATCAGTGAGATGAGTCCGGAAGTTTCGATAAATTTACTTAGCTAAGATGTACTTTACAAACTTGTGGTTGCACTGTTTTGAGCAATCTAATGGGTAGTGACCTCCCGTTGATTTGACACTATATCTACCTTCAATTTATGCAGGTGTTTGCTTTGTTAGTTTTATCAAACCCTGGATTCTTCATTTATCTGAGATGGAGAAAGTTCGATGAGGAATTGAGATGGTGATGCTTTTCAATATCGGTAGGTCATTACATCTTGTTCGTGATGTAACTCTGCTTTCTGGTTGGGGTGGTAGGAGCATTTGTTTCACAACTGAGTTCAGAACTCTGCAGAGTGCCTCACTATATACCAATCATCTTGATTCATCCTGTCTTTCCTGGCTATTCCCCAGTTCCCCCTCAACCACATCAGTAGATGACTAAGACAGGCAGAAATGGAGACAAATCCATCTTGGCCCAGTTCACAGGTATGTACGTGGATTCCAATCCAAACTAGACTGCCCCCCAGCAACCGGTAAGTACGGGCCTGTTCTTTTCTCCGAAGCTGACAGTTTTTAACTTTTGCTACAGTACCTAACTTTTAAACAAAGTATTTTCTCAAAACAGGGTCTACAAGTTAAACGATGTATACGTTAAAAGCTCAACATATGTACCATCTAAAATCGCAAGTGAGTATCTCTCTCTCCGTAATCTGTACCGTAAACAGCCAAAATTCAAAAATTTCAACCAAAAGTCATAAGCCGCAGCCGTTGCCAAACAGGCTACATTGTACCAGTCCATCCATGGATCTGAGCTCAACGTGAGAAGCATCTGCAAAGAGAATTTCGTTGCATACATCACACTGGTGGTAAGTGCACATCTGCTTGTTTGAGCTGCGCGCCAGTGTATGTTCCTGTGTGTCTCGCTATACGACTGGGTCTCGCCTCTTCTTCGGGTTCGTCGGCTCCGCACCGGCGGTTCCTTTCCTTATCATCGCCACGAACTCTGAATAATCTATCCTCCCATCCTACATGTGCAAAAAAAATACCTTTCAGTTTCTTTTGATGCACGTTACCAAAATGCATTTATCGTCATTGGGAAGTTCAGATAATCCTATTTCCGTGTAACCTTTTTCTCATCAAAACGAACCTGTGAATCTGTGATGTATCACATTACATCTATGTTATGTGAGCTAAATTTACTCCCTGTGTGTTCTCGAAAAAGGAAATGCAACTAGGTTTAGTTAGTGTTTCTTCCTTACATTGTCGGAGTCGGCATCCGAGATGACCTCCTTGATTTCCATGGCGTCGTACAACCCTTGCTCCTTCAAGGCTTGCTCTAGCTCCTCTTTTGTAATGTACCTGCAAGATACATCGAGTATATTTGTGTCCTCGCATATGTAGTATCTGACATCCAGAATTCATGTACCTCAACTGTGCTGATTCTGATGCTTAAACCTACCCACTGTTGTCCTTGTCGAAGTACTGGAACGCTGTGTAGAGGTGCTCCTCTCTATCCATTTTGTTCATGTGCACCGTCGCGGTGACGAACTCCTCGTAGTCGATCAATCCATTGCCATCGGCATCAGCCTGAAAATGCAAAGGAGGTTTCACGAAAAAAAGTTATTGTGATCTTAACTTGTCATTCTGGATTGATTGAAACAAGTTCTTTCTGATCAGTTTCGCTCTGAAGACTCACTGCTTCCATCAGTTGCTCAATTTCGTTGTCTGACAACTTGGTTCCCTGCTTTGCTAGCCCGTTCTTGAGCTCTTCAAGCGTTATTGTCCCGCTGTTGTCCTTGTCGATGCTCTTGAACATCTCCTTGAGCCCCTTGATCTCCTCCTCTGATAGGCACCCGGCTATAATCTACAGTACAACGTTAGGATCGCCTGATGAACTGCTGTTCAATCCAACAGTTAGATATGAGAAAAAAGTGTACCCTCAATGCAGCTTTCTTGAACTGGTTCATGGCCCTGAACTGCTTGAGCCTGTTGAGAACAACATTGTCAATTGGTGTATCAGGCGCGTCACCATCTTCTTTGATCCATGGGTGATCTGCAAGTTCAGATCCGCACAACCTTGCCATCATCTTCTCCGATCATAATTCATACCGATGAACAGTATGACAGAAATTAGTGGCTCCGAATTGAACATCTAGCCGGAGATTCTGTGCTTACTGAGGACTTGGAACGCCGTAAGCCTCTCCTTGGGGTTAATGTTGAGCATCTACCTGACGAGATCCTTCGCGCCAGACGAAATGTTGGGCCATGGATCGCTCGCGAGGTCGATCTGCCCGCGCAGGATGGCGGTGAAGATGCCGTTCTCAGACTCTGCCCAGAAGGGAGGGGCGCCGGCGAGGAAGATGTAGAGCATGACGCCAATGCTCCAGATGTCAGCCTCCGGGCCGTACTTCCTCTTGAGCACCTCCGGCGCGATGTAGTAGGCGCTGCCGACGACGTCCCTGAATACCTCGCCTTCCTCGAAGAAGACGGAGAGGCCGAAGTCGGTGGCCTTGAGCGGCGCGTCCTCGTCCTTGCTGAGCAGGAGGAAGTTCTCCGGCTTGAGGTCCCGGTGCATCACCCCCATGGAGTGGCAGGTGTGCACGATCCCCACGATGTTGCGCAGCAGCGACGCCGCCGCGCGCTCCGTGTAGTGGCCCCTGGCGATGATCCGGTCGAAGAGCTCGCCGCCGGCGCAGAGCTCCATGACGAGGTGGACGTTGTGCTTGTCCTCGTAGGCTCCCCTGAAGTCCACGACGTTGGGCTGGCCGGAGAGGTGGTACATGATCTGCACCTCGCGCCGGACATCCTCCACGTCCTCCTTGTTCGCCAACTTCCGCTTCGCGATCGTCTTGCACGCCAGCTTCTCGCCGGTTGCCCTGTGGGTGCACACGTGGGTGACGCCGAACTGCCCGCGCCCGAGCTCCTTGCCGATGGAGTAGGTCGCGCGCACGTCCTCCATTGGCCGACCGAGCACCGTGCCGACGGGGGCCGGGGGCTTGGCCGCCTTGGCAGGAGAGGCGGGCTTGGTGGTGGGCGCAGCCGCTGGGCCATTGTCCGGTGCCGCGGCGTGGCGCGGCGTCTCCGCCTTTGGGGCGGCGGCGGCGGCTCCGTGTTGGCGTCCGCGTCGGCGGCCCGCCGGACGCCCTTGGAGCAGCAATGGCCCATGGCTGCGTGCTGCCCGCTCCGAGGGAGGAGAGGCAGTCACAGACATCAATCAAGAGCACTTGGACGACGAAAAAGATTCTTTTTCCCTTAGTTTGGTGATGCTTTTCGTTAGTCTTGCTAAAAAACTGGTTTTGGAGGTTGGATGGCAGGGAGGGAATGGCGGGAAGGAGGGAGCGGTAGTTATTTCGGTTGTGGTGCCTCGTCACAGAGAAGGAAGGGGCAAGCTAAAGCTCAGGAAAAATAGAGGTTGCCTGCTGGCTGCAGGAAAGCTTACAAGTCATTGCAGAGCCATGGTATTCAGCACAACAAAGCCAAGAACCGGCGTTGGTATTCCTTGATATAATTGGTGGACCAAAACGCATGTTAACCAAGTTAGCAAATCGACACCCTCATCTCGCTCTAGCTGATAATACCACTTTGTGCTATGCCCGTCAGATGATATGTCGCCAACCACACTTTTTCTTCTTCTAACGTGCGTTGTCCCCAAAAAAATTGCTACGGAACTTTTTGAATGCATAGAGAATTGTGCTATAGAAGAGAGTTGTTCTGATCGGTTAGAAAGTGGAGAATGGCAAAAGGTTGAGGAAATAGAGCGGTTAGAAGAGAATGGACGTACAACTACCAACTCGTTCTTTTATAATAGTAAATATTATTATTATTTTAAGATGAGAAGAATAGGAAATTGAACCGACAACAAGCATCTGTTTGCAGGAAGGGCAGGAGCAGGAGGATGAGCCTGCTTGAACGGACCCACAAACACAGGTGACCCAATGTAGTACATTACAATCGCTAGATTGAAAGCTTCCAAAAAGAAAGAAACCCATTCATTTGGCCTACCACGCACCAGCACAATTATCAGGTGAGTGACAAGTTTTTATGCGGTGAGAAATCAAGTGAAAACCTTTGGTCCAATGAAATCTTTGCTTAAGCTGAGGGGTTCGTGTCGATTCTAGACTGGACCTTTGTAGCTGGAGAAGCACCATCCGAGTTAGGTCTAGCTGGGTACATCGGAATTTTATTTTTCCTCCCGATTCATGAGAAAATCGAACTCTTTTTTTCAAGGGAGCTTTAGTGTCACTGACATACTAGACATCTGCTCATGTCATGACATACTATACACTATCTGCATTATCTACATTGATAGCTCCATTATTCACCACCTTTTTAAAAAGCATTGATAAAATCCATGATCGTAATCAAAAGCACGGATAAGAGGAAAGGGCCAGCGAGCCAGCGTGTGTGGCTGGAGCCTGGACTTGGACTGTAGCAACCTGCTGCCTGCCTGCTGCTGCTGCTAGTATAAGTTGGGAGCTCCAGGTTGGTATCGATATCTATTGATCGAAATGGGCGGCGGCGAGGAAGCGCCGCTGCTGGCGGCGGTGTACGAGGAGGGGTGCCCGGGTGCGCGCAGGAGCGGCGGAAGGCGAGCTGCGGAGGGAGGATCCCCTACAGGGAGCTGTTCTTCGTCGGCGTCACCACCCTCGCCTCATGTACGCCGCATCTGTTCTATGCAATTATTAATCTTCTCCATCTATTCTGCCTTGCGAATTTGGCAGTGTACATTAGATATGTATCCTTCATGCAGCTTAACTGTGCGGCTGGGTTCTTGCCAGCTAGCCTGTTGGTCATACTGACATGTACTACATAGCTAGCCAGTTCATCAATCTTTTTAAGTTTTAACCATTAATATATGTTAATTAAAAATAATATAATTAAATTTGTCTTCTAAAATATTTTCATAATATTTTCTTATTATTTTTGCTAGTATACTGCGATTATAAATTATAGTCAAAGTTTTGCATGAAAGACTATAAAAAATCAAAAATAATCTATGCACAGAGAGAGTGCTAGTTGTTTTTTTATTTTTGCAAAGTTTTGATCATTAACTACGTAAAAATAATATAATCAAATTTGTCTTCTAAAATGTTTTCATAATATATTTTTTACTATTTTTGCTAGTATATTTTGATTATAAATTATAGTTAAAGTCTAGCACTCAAAAATAATCTATGGGCAGAGGGAGTGCTAGTTGTTTTTTTTTTTTTTTTTTTTTGCGAGGGAAGTTGCTAGTTGCATGTTAATTTGCTCTTGTGATGGATGGATAAAACGTACGCGTGCCCCACGGCCAGCTTGTGCCTTCTGCTTGTGCTTCCGGCAGCCGGCCGGCGAATGGCGACTGCTCGCCGTCGGAGACATGGAAGAAACTCAAAAGAGGTAGAGCTAATAAGCTCCTAGCTAGTACTGCGACCGGACCCCAGCCGGGATGTAAGATCGATGCGCGTGATTCCCTCCCGTGACACCGAGGGACCTGCACTGCACTGCATTGCTGCTCTTGAATCTTGAGCTCACTGCTGTAATAGTAATACCAACTAGTACTAGGCTGGAGCAGAGACCAGTAGTTATTTAGGCCAAAGCCAAAACACTTGAGAATTTCTTAAGCTCCAACCCCCCAGGAGCCCAGAATTCGTTCCTCAAGCTGATTTCCAAACGGCTTAAAAGGCATGGTTTTGGCTTCTATTGTAGGCTTTTTAGTTGCAATCGTACTATAGCGGCCAATAGCTTTTTCTAAATCAAAAATAAGAAAAAATTAAAAATTAAAAAAATTAAAAAAAACGCCGCTATATCTTTTAGGGCAATACAAAGCAATATGGAGAAAAACAAAAAAAAAACAAAAAGTTAAAAAAAATCGAAATTAAGAAGCCAATACATTCTAAATAGTTTCTGACTAAACCAGAAACTGAACCCATTTGGTGTGGGACCAATTTAATATCTGAGATCCAGCGTCGTATTGAGAAAAGCAGAGCTACTGGGATATCTCGTACTCTTATTCAAGTTAATTAAGGGAGCAGTTACTTGCTAGCAGCTTAATTTATTCCCATGCTTCTGTATGTACTCCCTATATGTTCACCTGTTCATTTCTACCTGCCACATTGCATTATTCCCTTCACCAAACTGCGTACTATAAAGTTTTATATTGGTCAATTGGCTCTATACATCTCGTTTCTGATAAAAGCTACTTTTGCTTCGTCTTTTTCAGCTTTACCAATCACGTGCCTCTTCCCCTTCCTCTATTTCATGGTATGTACTGTTCACCTGTTCACTTCCCCTACATGATCAACTGCTCTCCAGATCAAATCGCAACATTAGATTTTTCTTTTAGCCTTCTGCGCAGCACATGGCATGTATGACTGCGCAAGATACATCGTATATAACTATGCATTCTGCCCCTTCAGGTTGTCTGACAGAGAAAAACGAAACGATGGAAAAGGTCGAATCCCCACAAATGGCAATCTCCAAAGTAAAGTTTGTTTTTTTGGGTGGCATTCTACGCATAAACATTTTGGAGTGGCATTTATCAATAATACAGGCATTCTACGCATAAACATTTTGGAGTGGCATTTATCAATAATACAAGTCTTAGGGTGATGTATATCCAGTTAAAGATAGAATATGATTATTATTCGTTTCCTTATATGCATTGATTTCCTTATCTGTATATGGTATATTCCTCTGTATATCCTCTTATACTTCCTATATATATTGCCCTTTAGGTCTTATGAATAGACACACAATATTCATAACATGGTATCAGAGCGAGGGTTGTCTTCGACGCCGCCCAGGCCGTCGCCGTCGCTCAAGCCGCCGCCGGTGCCCAGGCTGTCGCTATCGCTGCCTGGGCCGCTGCCGTCATCTCCACCCGATTCGGCGCTACCCGCTTGATCCAGCGCCGCTCAAGCCACCGCCTGGGCTGCCACCGTCGCCGCCTGTGCCGCCGCCGCCGCCGTCTTTCACTGATCGGCGCTACCCGCTCGATCCGGCGCTGCTGCTTCCCGATCCATCGTCGCAGTTGCCCGACAGAAGCCGCCTCTGTTTCACGAGCTGCTGGCCACCACTTTGCCAACGGCAGCTTCGCCGATGTCTACCCGCACGTCGCCCTTGAGCCGCCAGCCGCTCGCTCCTCTGGCCATCGATCCGCCAGCCACCCGCTCCACCGTTCGCCTGCTCGTCGCCTCGGCAACGCCCGAGCCGAGTCAAGTCGGCCATCTGCGATGGTTTGAGAAGCTTTAAACCTCTCTTTTTTTGTAATAGCAAAAAAAGAAAAAAAAAAGAAGAAAAAACATAACGTTGATTTAACCGCCGCTCCGTCCAGCGCCGCTTGTTAGACTTGGTTGCCTTGGTCGCCGCGTCGTCCAGCGCCGTCTACCGATGGCTTCCGTTCCATCTACTGCGATCCTATTCTGAGAACAAAGCTCCATGGGACGAACTTCTGCTGCGATCCCATTCTCGGTAACAAAACTCTATGGGACGAACTACAGTTTATGGTCTTCTCTCATGGAGATCACACTTCATGGTCTCTGCCTTTAGGGACATGTCACCGGTGCACGCCCTTCTCCGCCACCGTCGATTCAGCCTCCTCCTAGCCAGTCCACTTTTGCACCTCTTACAGGAGATGAGGCTGCCAAGAAGGAGGCAAAGACTACTGCTGATGAGGCTTTTCAGTATGCCATTGACATTTTCGAGCGTTGGTGTGCTGACGAGGCCCGTGTTCGTGCCATCCTGGTGGTCAGCGTCAATGACTCCATCCAACCAGACATTGTTTGTCTACGGTCTACTCGACAGATCTGGGAGTACTTGCATGAGTGATACCACCAGAGCAGTGATGCTCAGTTTTTTTCGCTTCAGCGTGAGTTGGAGATGCTTCGCTAGGAAGATTTTTCCATTGACGACTTCTTTCGGGGCCTGGCAAGTCTCTGGCGCCAGCTAGATGAGCTGGCCTCTCCACTTTGTCATGAGTGTCACAAAGTGCAGAAGGCGGATCATGATCGCCTTCGCCTTTATGACTTCGTCTGCCGCTTTCGCCCAGATTTTGAGCCTGTTAGAGTTCAGTTGCTGAACTGCTCTCCGCGGCCGACCGTTACAGAGGCCCTTTCGACGCTTCGAGCTGAAGAGCTTCGTCTCGAGTTAACAGCACAGTCTGTTCCGACTGTGCTTGTTACCCCTTCTTCTGATTTCGTCTCGAGTTAGCACAATTCATTTCCAGGAGTAGCATCAAATGGGCCCTCTTCTGATTTACAATCCTGGTTTTCTTGAGATGCGATCAGAGATTAAGGGTGTGGTCACGGTTTTATTGATCAAGATCTCTATCGGTTCATGCAAATAACATAAACAGTCTAGCTTATTTGTTGATCTGTTTATATCCCTTTTATAGGTTAGGGACTTCCACATTGCTAAAACAGAGGAAGATATTGGATTTTATGCTGGTTTTCTTGGTATGGTTTCTGACTCATCAGTTCAAAACAATTTATCAACTCTTAACAATTGTTAGACATTGTGCTTGAGATATCACACAGAATTATATGTGTATGCCTACATCCATATATTGGTGTTTTGAAATGTAGGTGCCTCGTACATGATTGGCAGAGCCTTTTCTGCGATCTTTTGGGGTATTGTAGCAGACCGTATTGGAAGGAAGCCTGTAATTGCACTTTCAATCTTGTCTGTGTAAGAATGATAGTAATTCTAATTCAATGTGATATCATTTCTATCTCAGTATCTCAGTAGTTTAGTTGTCAGTTGCTTTCCCACTTATATATTGCAGGGTCATATTTAACACACTATTTGGGCTAAGTACAGAGTATTGGATGGCAATTACTACAAGACTTGTTCTAGGTTCGCTAAATGGTTTACTTGCCCCAATAAAGGTACTTCAAAAGCAGCGGTTTCAACATGAACGCATCTCAATATTCATGTCTCTCAAAAAGGATGTTCTAACATAATATTTATCTACCATTTCAGGCTTATTCTATTGAAGTTTGTCAAACTGAACACCAAGCTCTTGGGCTCTCAGTTGTAATCTCTTCTTTTTTCTTATATTCCATAATCCTTTCAATACCAAGATTAGAGTAATCCAATTTTCTTCCATTATAGGTGAACACAGCGTGGGGCTTGGGTCTTGTTGTTGGTCCAGCTCTTGGAGGCTACCTGGCACAGGTACTAGTTCCACAAAAATGAAGAGAGAAACTTCTTTCATTTTCTTACTTTATTCTCCTTGTCAGCCTGTAGAAAAATATCCACAAGTATTTTCCAAGGAGTCGGTTTTTGGGAGGTACATCCTGCAAGCACAAGATATAAATCTTTACCAAACTGCTTGCTTTGTACCTAGTACCTACTTATAGCTAATTTCATTGGATCTTGCAGATTCCCATATCTCTTACCTTGTCTAGGTGTGTCATTGTTTGCTGCTACTGTTCTAATAAGTTGTGTATGGCTTCCGGTATGTATAATTTCACGTAATATCACCTCTCTTCATTCGATCTTTCTTTAGCTAATGCTGACACTAAATAGTTGTTTCATTTGGCTTTTTGTGTAGTCTGGCCGAATTTTATATTATAAAATGTTCCAAAATAGCAAAGTATGCCACATAGGTTGCAATTCATAAAGTAAATATTGAAACAAAGTTGCATTGCATCGTTTGTGGAATCTATGTTTCTTTTTTTGTTCCACATTTACTAATGCTAAAACATCACACATATGCTTTTACGTAACTTTATCTAGGCATATATTTTGGTAAGCTATTACAATCAAGATTTCTTGTGTTATTATTAATATGTTTATATTTCTCAAATGGAACTGACAGGAGACTATACATAAACATAAATTTCCTGAAAAGGATGTCAAAATGGTCAAAGAAGCCTCGCTATCACAACAAGCTTATTTGGATTCACCTCGTGAGAAGAGTTTGCTCCAGAATTGGCCATGGATGTCAAGTATGATATCTTACTGTTTCTTTGGTCTTCATGACACGGCATACAGTGAGGTAAAATGTCATATTGTTTTTTTTCATGACACAGCTGGCCTTGTAAACGCTGTTAAATTTATCTCTCCTAAAATATTTTCTACTACTTGCATTCATCTTTAACATTTAGAACTCAAGGGCTCTACAACTGTAATGTAAATCTTTCAATACTAGATACTTTCCTTATGGGCTGTGAGTGATAGAAAATATGGTGGCCTTAACTTCTCATCGGAAGATATTGGTGAGGTTCTTGCACTGGCAGGTATTGCGTCCTTCTGCCCTCTCCCAACAACATAATTATTAAATTTCCAGAACTGTCCTCCACTCATGGACCTAGTTGTTATTTTCTGAATTGTTCGGGTGACCTTAAAGATGCATGTTTGCAGCATTGTGCATTTGTGTGCCCATGAAGACAACTGATTATGTTTCCTCCCTTCATGTCAGGTGCTAGTCTTCTTGTATATCAGCTTATCATTTATCGCTGGGTCCATAAATATCTTGGACCAGTCACTTCATCACGTATTGCTTCTGTGAGTAGTCCCCTATTGCGCCTTCAAAATCAGTATAAAAAATAATTTCATGATCATCACTAATATTTTAACATTGAAATTGCAGGCTCTATCTATACTTATTCTTGCTACGTATCCCTTTATGACATACCTATCTGGAGCCAAACTGTCTTTCGCTCTTTATTCTGCAGCCATGATGAAAAGTGTTCTTGCAGTAAGCATTCCTAAGATCTTGGTTTCTCTGAAAGTTTCAATTACTATATATTACCTCACCACACCATTTGTAAGCTAATGAGTGGGAATTAAGTTCATATATATCTCTCTTTACCACAACTATGCACTACTTCCTGCTATTGGTTTTAGTTCATCTGTTGATCAATAGTCAAGGTAGAGACAAGAATGATCTGTTACACTGCAAATATGGAGATCTAACTCAAGTATGACAAATTCAACAGTAACTTCTTGAGGGAAGACAAGCTTGGGCCCTTGTGTAGAGTTTCTTTTTCTAGGGAGCCGAGAATGACATGATAGAAAAAAAGGAGAGTTTTACTGTACTTTTATTAGTGCCCAAGCCTATCTAATCTTTTACAATCTTTTGTATAGATCACTATCAGCACAGGAATTTCCCTTCTTCAGAACAATGCTGTGGTATGTATAAAATCAAGTGAGAACTTTTAGCGATAATGTGTTTACATAAATAAAATAAAACTATCTACTGTTTTTGAAATTCAATACCAGCGCCAAGAACAAAGAGGCACTGCAAATGGTATATCAACAACCGCCATGTCGTTTTTCAAAGCCATTGCTCCAGTAGGGGCAGGTGTTCTGTGAGTACCTCTTTTATCACAATTTTTTTTTCATAAACACAGTGCATGAGTGAAACATTACGGTACCGATACGGATTCGCAACTTTCTATCACGTAATGTTACTGAACATATACTACATACTGATCAACGCAGATTCTCATGGGCACAAAAACGACAGGATGCCACCTTCTTCCCAGGTAATTAAGCTATCAATTTGTACTGTACCTTGTGGTTTTTAGTAGTTTTCAATTTTTTTTCGCTGGTAAACTTTCATATAATGCAATATTGTACCTTATGTCTTGGTTTATTTTGTTGGGTTGGAGGTCTACCCGGAAGAGTTGTAGGAGTGGAGCTTGAAATTATATAGTTGATGGATTTGGTTTGTTGAATCTGCAGGTGATCAAGTGGTGTTCTTGATGATGAATTTGGTGGAGCTCCTTGGACTCATATGTACCTTCGAGCCTTTTCTGGTGTTACCTACAGCACCAGAACAGTGTAGTTAGGAATAAACATTGTCACTTGTCAATTTTGTTGCAGTAATAACATTTAACCCTCGCTAATGGATTCAATGACGAGGCCTAGGTTGATGGCATGTTTGTACCCGGTTACCGCCGGTAACCGATTTTACTAGTGCCGACCGGGAGAAAAAAACCGCTGATTTTTTATTTAATTTAAATTTAAACTTTTGAATGTAAAAATTAGTTTCCATAATGATATTTACATTGTTTAATACTAATAGAATGCATTAGAAAGATGTATGCACTTTCCGTGCTTGATTTCATACATTTTCCATAAATGTATTAGGAATTTTCAAATTTTGAATGTAAAAGTTAGTTTCCTTAATGATATTTACGTTGTTTAACACTAATGGAATGTATTAGGAAGATGCATGTACCTCCTGTGCTTGACTTTATGCTTTTTTCCATGAATGTATTAGGAATTTTCAAATTTTGAATGTAAAAGTTAGTTTCCCTAATTATATTTACATTGTTTAACACCAATAGAATGTATTGGGAAGATCCATGCATCTTTTGTGCTTGACTTCATACTTTTTGCCATGAATGTGTTAGAAATTTTCAATTTCAAATTTGAAAAATCGGGTTTTTAGCGGTTTTTCGGTTTTTAGCGGTTTTTCTCTAGTTTTTTGGATAGTTACCGACCGGTTTTTCCGGTTACCGATTTCAAATTCAAATTTTGACACGTGAAATTCGACCGGTTTTTTCCGATTACCGGCCGGTAACCGGTACCGGCCCCCCGGCGGAATTTACCCCGGTAGTGGGATTTGGAACCTTGTTTGTACCCACGCATATGAAGAAGTCCAGAGCGAGTGCTGGCTCAAGACACTTGATCTAGTCATCATGACATGTCCAATTTGTCATCGTGGCGGAAGAGGAGTACTAATGCCATCTCTAAGCAACGAATATTTTGTGTAAAGGTAAGAAAATTACACTATTTCAGTAGATTGTAACAGTTCAGTTGCCCTGTCTGGAATCGAACCAAATTGAAGACCAGCCACTGGTTCAGTCAGTCAAAAAATAGGCAACTGATGAAAACGACTTAAATTAGACAAGGTTGGTGAACTGTATGCAGCAGCACCTCGCATACAAATGCATCTTTGTAAAAGCCATCTTTAGGATTGCATGGTCCTCGAAATTCGTGGGAAAATTTGGACGAATTTGTTCTCCAACGAAGAGAGTTGGTCACAGATGATGCCTGGTGGGGCTGCTAAGGGAAGGCACACACATATTCATCCACGGGTAAGTAAGGATGCAGTAATGTCCGTCCTTGTAATTAAACACCCGGCCTAACCTCCGATCCTGAAATGCTACGACTATATATTAACAACTTAAATTTGGTGTTGCTATTAAAAATTTCGGCAGCACATCCTTGTTTATATGAACACATACAGAGGCAAACAACATATAAAGAACAAGTTGTATTAAAGACAACGGATTCCATAACAACAAGCTGCATTAAAGACAACGGATTCCATAACAACGATAATCATGATATGATAAAACAGTTAAAGTCCACTATTGCATAAAACACATTCTAGGGTTCAATATTAAGCTCTCTTGATCAACAAGTTTCAAAAGAGAGTCTAGAAATAGAGATTTCATTAGTATTTGCATGTGATGTGGATGTGCTAACTCCCTTCCCAATGCATGACAACTCTAAGGATCACCTAAAAACCAACAAAAAATAAGCGTAAGTCCGAAGACTCAACAAACACACAACAAAACAGTGGCGTCAATACAACAATCCAGTAAATTCCATACATGTGAACTGCAAATCATAGTATTTACAATTGCATTACTGACTCCTGTTACTTTCATGCAATGCAATGCGATGCGTCTATAACTGAATCATTGTCTTATGTTTCTTTCATGCAATACAACGCGATGCGTCTATAACTGTATCTATACCGGTATAGCGGAGGTTCACCTGTCGATGAACCAATTTTGCCCCCATCATCTTTCATACGGGGTCTCAAACTCCACTTTCGTGGAGTGCCTACCGAATTAGATGTTTTCCTCTATCCCGTGGAAGTGTCTACCTCTGTAGTTTTTACTCAAGAGTGCTCCAAATTAGTCATATAGCTTTCTCACCGATCTAGTCCATACACTCCAGACTAGTTATATGACTTACTCACTGCCTTGGCTCATATGCATTTTGCATGATACAATATGCTTCCAAACGTTGACATTCAACCATAAGCACAACTCATCAGCTCATGATTAACATGTAATCATGAATATCATCCTATAAAGGGCCTGTTCTTTTTCGCTGCGGCTTTTGGCTGAAAATTTTGAATTTTGGCTGTTTGCTACAGAGATTGCGGAGAGAGATATTTGCTTATGATTTTAGTTGATACAGATGTTAGGCTTTTAACGTGTATTGCAATTAACTTGTAGATCCCGTCTTGAGAAAATACTCCATTTAAAAGTTAGGTACTGTAGCAAAAACTAAAAGTCGTTTTTAGAAACTGTAAAGAACATGCCCAAAGCATTGTAACATAAAGCATGAAGGAACAGGTATCAAGTATCCACATATGTTTCACCGTTTTCAGTAAGATAAGTTTTCACCGTTTTGTCTCCTTATTATTACCAGCCTGTCAAACAATATCCGCATATGTTTCATGAGAAGTCAACATTTGAGGGGTATAATTTTGTCCTCAGAATTGAATTTTTCATACTAAATGTGATAAATATTTACTCATTGTAGTTGTGTGATCCCAAATGCAGGTTCCCAACATCACATCTGCTACTTGAAAATGTAATCGTTCTAAACATTGTATGCTACAATTCAACAACAACAATAACAACAAAACTTTTTATCCCAAATAAGTTGGGAGCAGGTTACGAATAAAACATTCCTAAGGTCAAAGAAATAAGCGCATTGTAATAAAATCTATAAGGCAAAAATTCTAAGTCTGCATCCTGCCATCTAAGTAAAGAGTCTAAAACACTATCCTTAAGCCTTCTTCTTATGTCATAATTTCGGTACATAGATCGCTAATTTCTATGTGCTCTTATCTAAAGCTAATTGTCTATTACAATTCAACATCATATATTTTCTCAATGGACTGTAAGTGATAGAAAGTATGGTGGACTCAGTTTTTCATCTAAAGATGTCGGGCAAGTTCTTGCAGTGGCAGGTAAGTATAGTTTATGTTTCCTAAAAATTTTGGAGACTCTTAGGCAGTTTTTCAATCATAAAACGTTTGTGTTTTATGCTTAAGCTGTAAAATATGCAATTATAGAATGTCACTATTGTCTTCCTTTGTTATACTGTAGGTGCCAGTCTTCTTGTATATCAACTCTTTACTTATCCTTGCGTCGGTGAGTTACTAATGTCACTGCTTTCTTATGGCTATTGCAGTTTACTCATAATTCATTATTGTCTATTTTGTCAATTGACTTTTGGCATTGCAGGCACTATCTATACCAATTATTGCTTTTTATCCTTTTATCACACACTTATCAGGCCTAAGAGTTCTTGCTGTAAGTAGTTATGAATTATGAGCTTATAGTTCCAAAGATTTAGTCCTCAAATACTCTACAACTTCCAGTACATGTTTAAATACATGTGCTAATATATCATCATAGATTTTAAAAAGGGATAATTGATCCTTTGCCCCTCAGTTTAGCTGCCTTTGATCATTTATTCTCTTTTACTTTGTCACTCATATTTTGCCTTGAAGTTTTCATGCCAGTTGATCTTTTACCCTATCTGTATATTATATTATTTTCTAAATCACTTTTTCTATAAATGACCAAAATATCCCTCTCCTTCCCTTCACTCATCTCCTCACCCCGTGCGGTGGCCGCCGCCTCCCCAGCACTCACCCTGGCCGTCGTAGGGTAGCACCAAAGAGCTCCTCGAATGCCACCTTTCTCCCCTCGTCCCCGACCTCCCGTCTCTTCTAGAAACAACATGCACTTTCAAATGTAGTGAGTGATACATTGACATATCTTCTTTAATATTGCCATATGAGCTTGAAGGACAGTTAAGTAGGACGTCTAACATACTTCAGTTAGAATTATACTAACAATTAAAATATATCTCTACTATGCTATATTGTTTATGTTTTGCTATGTTTTTTTATTATATTTTATGTTTTATCATTGAACTCAAGTTTTATATCAATGATGTATTTGTGATGTACTTTTGTTATACCGTGGTATAGACATAAATTATCGTTAGTTAAAATCCAGAGTTTAGTCTAGGATGTAACCAAATTTTGATGCCGCCACTTAATCTGATCATTCTATAAGCAATAAGGCTCGTGGAACACGAATTAGATTAGCACGATTCCATGGAACTGGGGAGCGATTCGTACCCGCGTCATGGAGCCGGTCCAGGGTCGCTTCAGTCAGGATCGGCGCTGCCACCGGCCACCGCTATTGCGGGCCTCCTGGCGCGATCGCCGGCCGTCGATGACCACATCGGAGAGTAGTCGCGGACCCGTGTCCGCCTGCCGCCTCGGCGGCGGGTCGTCTCCGTCCACCGCGCCACGCCGTCGATCCGCGCGTCTCATCTCGAGTGCGTCACTGCCGGCGCAGCGCACCCACGTCTCTCCGTGAAGACGTCGTGCGCCGTTGGATCAGAAACCGTGCGACTGGGATGAGAAGAGCATCTTAACAGCGATCCAGACCGGGAATTTACGTGGGCCGTCGGATCCAACTGCAGTACGCTCGCTCGCTCTACTATCCTGAAACCTGTATCATTTCGTAACGTAAGTTCGACGAGGGAATCAACAGTATAGTTATCGTGGTATTTTTATTTTCATTCAAGCGTCAGGCACACCGCACAATGTCTAATATATACCGGACTTTTCTTTTTGGCTGCAGCTTATGACTTTTAGTTGAAATTTTTGAATTTTGATTGTTTACGGTACAGATTACGGAGAGACAGATACTCACTTGCGATTTTGGTTTGTACAGTTGTGGGGCTTTTAACGTGTAGATCGTTTAACTTGTAGACTCTATCTTGAAAAAAGATCGTTTAACTCCGACCTCATTAAAAGTTTAATCATTAGCAAAAGCCAAAAGCTGATTTCAAAAGTGCAAAAGAACAGGCGCACCGTCATGTATGAGGCGAAGGTGACGATGGATTTGCGTGCGTGTAGTCGCTAGACAGCAGGGCTGATTAGTTGATGAACTCTAGATAGCTACTCCTTCCTGCCGGCCAGCCCTTCTGATCCTCCCATTTGTCTTTAAGAATCGATCCATCAGCTCTCTCTCTCGAGCCCATCGATCTCTCTCTCTCGAAGAACCCATCGGTCGAGAAGGCAACGGGGTGGCACACTTCACGCTGCCACACACGCACGCAGTCGCAGTGGTTCATCAGGCGGCTAGCTAGTCGCAGTGCATGGTAGAGCATGAGCTGATCAACATGAGCCATGACGTTGATGCGTATGGCCCATCGTTAATTTAATTTGAGAATCCTATCTATCTGACTCCGTCCATATTCATCAGTGCTGACATAACACTATTATCTGTTTCCTTTGCTGATGAACCCCCTAGCTCAGCTGGGTATATAGCTTAATTAGCAGGAACTGAGCTTCAGGCTGTAATTACAGATGTCAGGATCCTGATCTCGCTCTACGCATGTAAACAGAAACTTACATTACTGTTCACCTGCGATCAGCTTCAGGCTGTAGTTACTGTTCCAGCCTCCATGTAAAATGGCTGAGATTAATTCATGGCTTGCTTTGCCAAAGTTACAGTACTAGTGCCTGCCTCAGCCGGACTCTTGTCAGTATTTGGCATGCAGAACTTAATTCATACTGGTCAGGAATATCCCACTGGAGCGGCAAACTTGTTGCTGCCCATCCATGCACGGGACATATATTAATTTTCACCAGATCGTATATATATGTATCACTACTAAGCTTTCTGTAGATCAGTTAGCAGCAGCAGCAGCTGCCACTGCCTTGATTCGCTTGCAAAGCGATCCAGCGCAGTATATATGGGCGAGGAGGCGCCCCCATCGCCGGCGGCGAGGGTGTTCTACTACGACGGCTGCCCCGGCTGCGCCATGGAGAGGAAGAAGGAGAACAACCAAGGAATCCCTTACAAAGAGCTCTTCTTCGTTGGGATCACCACCCTTGCCTCATGTACATACCTTCTCAATTCGTGGCCACACAGCTTCCAAATTAACCTCATGCATGCACGCAGAGCTTTCTCCTCTGTTAATCTGCATGTGTTTCACCCAGGGGCAAATCTATGTTGAAATTTCGCCGATAACCGGTGGTTACTAGGCTTATTCATGGACTCCAGTAAAATTTTAAATCAGTCAGAAAATTCTAGATTTTGTCCAAAATCTAAAAATTTTAAAAATTCAAATTTTATTTCAAAATTTTGTCCAAAAAATCCAATAATCGGTGGTTACCGGCTCTATTGCTGCCTTCTGATAAAATTTTCAAATGGATATATTTTTCTCTGATTTCGCCAAGCATGATATGCAGCATGAATATGGTTTTCTATGCGCGTGTGTAAGGTGACTAAAACACAAGGTCGTAATTAATGGTGGTCACCTAAGTCTATAGATACAATTGTCTATTGCATGCACACAGAAAATTGACAGTGGTACATAAGGTATTAGTTTCACTCAAGGCTTGAAAATATTTGTATTTACTGACAATTACTTTGCAACTAGGGTCTAAATTAAGGATGACCTCAAATTATCTATATATGATAGCATTAAGTTGGAATACTGCATGAATGTAGTATCATATTTTAGCAGGGCTAAAAAAAAATTGAAAATCAGTGTATGTACTAGGTAACCCGCATTTTTGTCCTCTTTTTACCGATGCATCTAGACATAATCTCTCTTTCTCTCTCTCTCTCTGTGTGTTGGGTTGATAGCTAGCACTTGTAATATACATCTATGTTTCCTGATGATTGACAATATCTTCTTTTTCAGCTTTACCAATATCATCGTTGTTTCCCTTCTTGTATTTCATGGTACGTTGATCTCACCTTAACTTCCTGTCATACATTACTTTTTTAGAAGCCAACTAAAATAAGAATTTTGCTGGCAAACACGACTTCTCACAATATATTGGTTCATACAATATTTAACCAAAATATTTACACACATGACAAGCGATTACTGTTACATACAATATTTTAATGCAAACTAATTTGAACTACATCTATGTACTACTCTTAAAACGCACTACAACCCTGCCGTGCACAGCATGTTCAATCTCTCGAAAATCAATCTCTCGGTTGATGTGTCACACGGTTGGGCTGAAATAAGCTGGTTTATGACTGAAATTGTATTGTAGCTGATGGATTATTTAGCGTAATTAAATTAAAAAATAAAATAGAAAAAAACATGTTAGCCTACCACGGACAATACAAACGAATACAGAAAAAAAAAGAACCAGTAAAAACAGCTCAAGAAAAAGCTAAAAATCAGAAAAAATAAAATTTAGAAATAGTGAAAAATAAGTCAGAAAGCTCAAGCGGGCCAAAAAAAAAGGTTAATGGCTTCATGTGAGTCAGATAAGTAGTACACTTCCCTTGATCGCTTCCCCTGAAGCAGCTGTCCTCAGTCCTCACCTACAGGTGTTACTGTTTATTCAGTGCATGGCCTGTTCGTATATATATCACTATCGATGATTAAAAAAATCTATGGAAACATCATGGATCATTTGTATGCACGGAGTAACCACTCCAGGATACTTTTAAGGGTTTCTTCAGCTCTCAGTGAAACAGGGTTATCGCAAACACCGACAAAACGTCAGTAAGCACTTCCTTAATTTGCATATGCAAGCTTAGTTTGACCTTTCTTGACAATAGATAGAAGATCTGCATGTGGCAAAAAAGGAACAAGACATTGGATTATATGCTGGTTTTCTTGGTAAGAATGTTACGACTCATTGAATCAATGGAATGTACTCCCTCCAAATGTAACAAACTACAATATATTCCTGCACTTCTTGTTTCACAAATATACTCACCCAGAATTAAAATATGATATGATGATGTATATGCTGTGTATAGGTGCATCATACATGATTGGTAGATGTTTTGCCTCCCTATTTTGGGGTGTCGTGGCAGATCGTATTGGGAGAAAACCAATCATTGCATTTTCCATCTTCTCAGTGTAAGAACTTTCTTCTTGTATCAATATACAATCACTTTCACATGGTAACTTTGTAAAGCTCAGTAATCCTTTTTTTAGGGTCATATTTAACACTCTATTTGGACTAAGTGTGAAGTATTGGATGGCCATTGCCACAAGATTGCTTCTTGGTGCTCTAAATGGCATGCTTGCCCCAATAAAGGTATCCAAGTATGCATAATCTGATATCAATTATGTTTTGGTGACTAATTTCATGTTATGGGGATATAAATGCATGATGATTCTCAACTTTTGCAGGCTTATTCGATTGAAGTTTGTCGGCCAGAACATCAAGCTCTAGGATTATCAATTGTAAATACACACACACACACACGCTGTTCCTTTTTGCATCACAAATACTAGTTCCGTTCATCATTTCCCTACCTGACCATAGTCATTAAATATAGGTAAGCACTGCTTGGGGCCTAGGTCTTGTTATCGGTCCAGCCATTGGAGGCTACTTTGCACAGGTAATTATTTATTTAGAATGCTTCTTCTCGAAGAATATAATGATATTTTACTTACTTTTGTTCTATCTTGCCTCAGCCTGCAAAGCAATACCCAAACCTATTCTCCGACAAGTCAGTTTTTGGCAGGTATACTTGTTCTGTACCTAAGGTTTACTTTTAATCAAATTCAATGAGCTAATTTCATGAAATTAACTGTATTTGCATTTTTCTTAGGTTCCCATATTTCTTGCCATGCCTTTGTATTTCACTTTTTGCTGTTGCTGTTCTGATAAGCTGCATATGGCTACCGGTATGTGATATTCCTAATAGTACTATGTCTTATGATTTTTTTTAATAAAAATTTGCTTCAATTCAAAGGAAAGTATCCCTTGTTGGTTCCTCAACTTGAAGACAGATCCTTTTGGGGCCTTGAACTCTCTGAATGTCGTTTATAAGCCCTTAAGTTTCACATTTAGCCCCTTTTAAGCTCTCACATTGTTCTAAATCAAGCCTGTCACTAAACTTAGTTTGGACTATCGACCAAGCAAGGAAGTTGAGAGCGTAAAACGGTTTCTTACATGCTCTTGCATTCTACTTTAAGTTCATAAGAAAAACAACAACAAAGTTTACCGAAGATGAGCAAACTAATGTGTTGATTGTAGAGCTCGATTTGTACATGACTACTATTCACTAGTGATTGCTTGTTTATTTCAGTCTGGTTTAATTAAGAGATCACTTAAAAGAAACCACATTTCTCAATGTTGATTACTAGGAGACACTTCACATGCATAAAAATTTAGAAAGGGAAGTAGAAATGGTTCAACATTCAAGAACTCCACAGAGAGAAGATTCACATCTAGACAAGAGTCTGTATAAGAACTGGCCATTGATGTCTTCTATAATTGCATACTGTGTTTTCACCCTTCATGATACTGCGTACAGTGAGGTACGGATTTCAAACCTTGTTCATTTTCCCCTTAAAACGTATGAATAAATGAATGGCAAGAAGTATGGTAGAATTAGCTTTTCATGTAAAGAACTATTTGTTACTTTTTATATCAGATATTTTCCTTGTGGGCTATAAGTGACAAAAAGTATGGTGGGCTAAGCTTTTCATCTAAAGAAGTTGGCCAAGTTCTTGCAGTTGCAGGTATAAGTGTATAACCCCACAAGCTTACATTTCTTATTAGGACCATTTCACATTACTGATGAACCTTTTAATTTATCTAGTTGAGTTTGACTGTGCTCTAAAATGCTAAGACAAATATTTGTTTATAACAACGCTACTCTACTAATAGTCGATATGCTTCTTCTTGGACATCAAATTAACACGCACAATATCAAGATTGCCTTTAAAATGTACATAATTCTATACATGCTGTCATGTATTGGTGCCATATAAAACCAAAAAATTTACCCTATAACTAAACCAGATTCTTCTACTACATGTTGCCCATTCTAAACCATTATACCTCAGTTATAGCGGTTACATAATTTGCTATAACTCCCATAGTATATTGATTACCACAAACTTTGTTTCAATTTCACGTTCCATTCTAGGTGCTGGTCTTCTTGTGTATCAGCTATTCATTTATAGATCTGTTCATAAATTTCTCGGATCTGTCAATTCATCCCGTGCTGCATCTGTGAGTAACTGAAGTTACCGAACTACCTTCTCATAAAAAACACATCTTTCTTATCCATATATACCCATTTTTTGTACCTTCACATGTACATTGCAGGCGCTATCTATACCAATTCTGGCTGCATATCCCTTCATGACGCACCTGCCAGGGTTTAAACTTGGGCTAGCTCTTTATCTCGCTACCATAGTAAAAGGAATTCTTTCTGTAAGTTTCAATACTTGATCTCCCAACTCCGATATCATGATTTTGTCAAAAAGAAAACAAGACATGATGCATTCATATTGAAAAATGGGATTATATAACTCATGAAAATCCAAGAAGATCTTTATTATAGTCCTAGGAATACAAGTTAACTGTATTCAAATATTTTATCTGTTAGCTGTGAATATAATTAGACTAATCTTGTCAATAGTATCTTTTTTCAGTTGTGATGTCACTGGTCCTTTAGTTATTGCTTCAAAGTTCAAAATTATTACGAAATCAATCATTAAAACTATATACCGTAATGGAAAATATTTTTTTTATGTTACTGTATCATTCTTTCTAACTTATACCTTTGACAAATTTGAGCAGATAACTATCATAACAGGCACATCTCTTCTGCAAAATAATGCTGTGGCAAGTATCAAGTCAACTTACTTGAAATTTCTATTCTCAAATGCTGATAAGCTAGCTAATTCAATTTACCCCAAACAACAGTCACAAACCCAAAGAGGGGCTGCAAATGGCATATCTACGACTGCAATGTCATTATTCAAGGCTATTGCTCCAGCAGGAGCAGGTGCTTTGTGAGTATCCCTGTCACTTATCCAAAGTTTCTCTAAATACAAATTAATGTGTTAACATGTAGCTTTTGTATAATATGTCAAGCCTACCAATTGGATTATTGGAATACTCTTAAAGACTTAGATCTCTTGTCAGAACAAACACATATTGGACCTCTAAAATTTAGTAAGCATGGGTTATAAAAAGAATGCCAAGTCCACAATTATAACTATTAGAGAAAAGTTTATGCACAATCAAACACATAGGTGTCATTTGTGATTGTATTAATACTTTGTTTCTATACCACAAGTTGGTATTATGTTCATATGCAAACGGTTTATGCATGTATTACATATCTTATTCACCAATTTCTGAATGTAGGTTCTCATGGGCCCAAAAGCGCCAAAATGCTGCCTTCTTTCCAGGTATATCATTGATTTATTAAGTTAGCATTTCTTCTTTTAGCATTTTTTTTTAATATTTTGTCTTGTATACTACAATTGTGTTATCTGTATGTGTTCTAACAAATGCTAACAGAAAATTTATCATTAATCATGCAGGGGATCAGATAATATTCTTTATTCTGAACTTGGTCGAATTAGTTGGGCTTCTGCTGACCTTCAAGCCGTTCCTAGCATTACCGGAAAACTATGATTTGAAGTAGCTACTAGAGTCCCGAGCAATGGAATAATGGTGGATGTGCAAAACTACAAAAACGTCTCAGCTTGCTAATGCACATTTGAGTGCTGTATGAGCATTATGTAACACCAAAAGTTTATATATTGCAGAAAAAAGCTACGAAATTTTACATTCTATATTAATCTAGTGTCATGTACGCACAGAGAATGATTATCGCTGGTACAAGATATCCATCTTTAGTACCCTAAAATAAAATGTGAGATGATTTGTGTAAAGATGAGATGATTTGTGTAAAGTCTGCCCATATAGACCATACTACCTTATTTATCTTCCGTACCTACCTTTCCGCCCTCTTTTTCTTCCCCTCGCTAAACTCCCATCCCCACATATTCCCTGCAACCTAAACAGTCGGACCCCAAACTCAACCTGCTGGCCTCCATTCAATTTTGGTGAAGTTGGCGTGCAGAAACAAAAACTCGGCATACAATTATCCACGTACGTAAACGCCGTATACGGCATCAAAATGGGTTTGGCAATATAGTTTGAGGAACATGGGTTTTCTTTGATCTTCGGTTTCAAAATCCTAATACCTCGATTCATGAATGAATGGATGAAATAGCCAAATCAAAAGAGTTGTACCTGAACATCCGAAGGGAATGCGTGCCCACCACCATCCATCCGGATTCCGGCAGGGCATGGCATGGCATTGGCGCCTAGGGAGAAGCAAGGATTGTCAGAAAATAGAGAGATAAGAAGAGTTGGTGTCAGAGAGGGGATGTGAACCTCTTCTTCGATCTTGATGATGACGGCGACGACGACGGTTAGGATGCGGCCTAGGCGGGCGAAGAAGCCAGCCTATCCCACTGCCCCAGGAGGCGAGGTGGCCGCGACTGTGGGAGGGGAGGGGAGGGGAGACGCCGCACGGAGGTTGGCTGCTGACGTCGGAGAGACTGGGCGGCGGCGGCGGAAGACGGTGGTGCTGAGCGGGCCCGTTGGTTGTACTGGCTTAGTTTCTGGCCCAATGACTGAGATAATTTCCTTTCATTTCGCTATACAAATTAGCGGGGGCGTCTCAGGCGTGACTGATCGTCATTGTAATGGCACATATATATATGTAATTAAGGTTCGCATAACAGTATATAAGATCATACGGACTTCTCACATTTATCGTTAACATAAAAGCTCTATTAGCATTAAGAGAAAATAAGCTATTAACTAATTATACCCTAAAGTGTGGGCATCCAAAGAAACATCGTCTACTATCGAAATAGTCTTCAACGACCTGCATGACCGCGTCCTCCCTTTTTCTACATTTTGACCATACCGGTTGAGCCTTCTATTTGGCATCAAGCAGTAGTTAGGACCAAAGTCCTCTCTCCTTTCCAGGGGAACGTCTTCCTCTGGCGACCCCGCTCTGACTGGCCCCTCGATGCCTGCCATGCTATGTTACTATATAGCGCAGAAGGCTATTCTTCCTATAAGAAGCGAAACAAAGTTTAGATGAGCAATTGCGAGAGCTCTGTATTTGAAGCGAGCGAAAAGAGAATTCGGTGCGTTGCCACCAGAAATTACGGACGTGTTGTCGATATGCACTAGCATGAGCGACATGAGACATCATGGTAAAAATAACATATGTGCGCATGACGGAGCGGGCGAGGTGGGGTGATATGGCCACACTAACATTTGTACGGGTGAGGGAGTGGGCGAGGGGGCCGGTATACACATGTCCAAAGGAGGGAGCGGACAATGATGTACAGTATGGACAGACTGGTATTTCTGTAGGATAAATAAAATTTCCAAAAATTTACACAATAACTATAACTATGTCGGGAGGCTTCACGTAAAATTTTGTAATTTGTGGAGCTCGTTCGCTATATGTAAAAATTCGTACAAATATCAAAATTTTATGAATTTTTTAGCAATGATCACAATGGATAAAATTACTAAAATTTTACACTATGAATTACGTTGTGTTGGAAGGCTGTACAAAAAGTTTTGTAATTTTTTGAGCTCTTTTGATATATTTAAAAATTAAAACAAATACTAAACAAAAAATTAGGGTAGGTTATTAAGCCGACTAATCACCTACAGCCCCCTCACTGGTAGGTCACCTGCCGTCCCCCACCAGATGGCAGGCTACCTGTGTTTGCTGGCTGGGCGGCAGGCGCCTGCCGGCGGCGGCGTCGCCACATGTCGCCTCGCGGGCGCTGCCGCCCGCACACCGGATGCAGAAGTGATATTTTTGTAAATACGTTGTGCATACACCTAGTTTTGTAAATACAGTGTGTAATAGTGCCAAATCTGGCTTTGTCTCTACATAGATGCACCCATGCGTGCTTCCTGGGATTTGTTCCCTCAAATACCACTGTAGTTATGTTTGTTTTTCAAATTTAGATCATGTTTATATTAATTTCTAGAAACCGTTTTTGATAGTAAATATCTTTTCTATAGCACATAACTTTTAAACGAAGTGTCTTTTTAAAAATAAGATCTACTAGTCTATTGTAGTATACGCTATAGTGACTTCATTTATATCGATCAAAATCACACGCAGTTTCTCTCTCTATATAACTCTATAAATTATTATTATTCATAAGTTAAATTCAAATACCATCAGCAAAAACCAATATAAATGAGTCCCAAAGACTCCTTTTACAAATCTAGCCGCTCCATTGACCCGTTCGTGCCAACAGGACGATCGCCCGTGGAGTAATTAGTTAGTGTTTTAATTAGTGTTAATCGTATTTAATTAGTAGTAATCATATTTCATTAGTGCGAATCATAATTAATTCATACTAATTAATTGGGATTATCGCTAATTATGGCTTAGCAGGCTGTCTGCCGAGTTATTTGCAGAGCCTCTTAATTTGATAGGCGTCTGTTGAACTCGGTAAATCAATGAAGTAGATTAGATTTATAAAAACAGATGATTCAAACTAAATTTGAAAAATAGCTACTATAACATTAGTGTACACAATTCGCGTGCTGGTTGCAAGATAAACTAGTTGAGATGTAGGCTTAGAACGGTAGAAGCAGAGATGATCCAACTGGCCGGCCGAGCGCCATATATGCATGGTTCAGTGTGTTGCTTCCATGTGTTGCAATCAGCTTAATCTGATTCGATGCCAGCTACAATATGCCCTTTTATATTATAAAAAGAAATATACACAAATCATACTATAAATAATGGATTTTGATAAAAAAAATTTCATATAACTTATTTTTGAGTATCTTAGTATCATCATTAAAGTATACTTAAAAAGATAAAGATGCATAACTGATGTAGAAGTGAAGAACCAAACACGTGAGAGGGAGCGGACGTCGGCCATGCTACAGGTCGACGTCCACGAAGAAGATGAGAGTGACACGAAGATTTATACAGGTTCGGAGGTCCGAGAGAACCACCTTACTTTTGTCAGTGGCCTTCGGGGGGCTTCAAGGGCTCCTCCCAGAGATACACCTGTTTGAAAGGCACATTATATTTCTTGAGAGCTTGAGTTACAATTGAGGGTTGCATATGGTATTTATAAGTTCTTAGGCCTATACAAATGAACGAAATACCCCTTAGGGGATATCTACCCTATGAGTATGAGGGAAGGGTACAATCGTCCTTTTATGAGTGTGATCGCCTTTCTTGACCTGTAAGCAGGTGTGACGAGGATATAATAATTCTCTAATTATTACGTTATTATGTTCTTCGAGTATACCTCTTATCGATAAGGGAGAGTTTTCATGGAGTAGTCGTAAATCTTTATACAATCACATAGTCGTAAGTCTTTCTACGACCACATAGTCATAAGTACTTTTACTACCATATAGTCATAAATCTTTCTACGATCATGTAGTCGTAATTTCTTCTACGACCACCTAGTCGTGAGTCTTTCTATAACCACGTAGTCGTGTGTCTTTCTACGACTAGATAGTCGTAAGCCTTTCTACGACCACCTAGTCATAAGCCCTTCTATGACCATCACATAGTCGTAAGTTCTATGATCACATACTCATAAGTCTTTTTACGACCACCTCGTGGTCGTGAGCCTTCCTGCGACTTTTCAATCTTCAACTGGCTTGTCTACGATTACCTACTGCATGGTAGGTCTATCTGACGAGACGGTTAGAATGTGTGCTTATTCCTAATAACCGCACATGATCTCTCTCTGACAACAATCGCTGCATGACAAACGGTCCAACACGCCTCTTTGATAGTAACTCCTGTTCTGGTTTCTCCGAAGCCAGGCAAGACGCTCTTGGTATATCTTTCCGCGATGCCACATGCAGTAAGTGTTGTACTTGTTGCAGAACACGAAGGCATCTAGCGACCAGTATACTATATAAGTGAAGTCTTACATGGGCCTAAGTAGCGCTACCCTCAAGTCCAAAAACTCTTATATGCCCTTCTCATGTCTTCGAGGAAGCTAAGGCATTATTTTCAGGTGCACAAAATTATTGTGTCGTCTGAGTTTCCCTTAGGAGAGGTCCACCAGAACAGGAAAACAACGAGCATATGGCAAAATGGTCGATAGAGTTTGGATAGTTCGACCTCCATTTCGTGTCCCAAGACCATTGAATCCTAGATCTTAGCAGACTTTATCGCCGAATGGACAAATCCTAAACCCGTTTAGGATCCCAGTACGATTACCATGACCAGTGGACGATGTACTTCGATGGGTTACTTACGTTAAGTGGCTCAGGGGTTGGGGTGGTCCTGGAATCTCCCGTGGAAGAGACCTTAAAGTATGTCATGTAACTACACTTTTCGGTCACTAATAATGTGGCCGAATACGAAGGTTTGTTGGTTGGCATATGAGCCGTGAAAGCGCTAAGGATTCATCGACTACTAGTGAGAGGGGACTCTCAACTGGTCGTGAATCAGGTTGGCAAAGAGTATCAATGCTTGAGTTCGACCATGTCTGAGTACTTATCAGAAGTTCGGAAGCTAGAAAAGCACTTGTTCGGTTCGAGTTATAGTTTATCCCTCTAAAGGACAATTTTCTTGCGGACCAGTTGGCTCGAATAGTTTCTTCTCGATCAGAAGTACCACCAGGAGTTTTCTTAGAGCAACTCTAGAAGTCGTCTCTGGTTGAAGGACCAAAGATGAATCCTAATGAGACAGTGTGAGACCATGTGGAGGTCACCCCATGGTTGTGATGAGTAATTGACTCTTGATCTAGAGAGTTTGAGTTTGGTTTTTGAGGTTTGAGCAGCTGTTGACCCTCTGTCTGAGTTCTAGAGCCTTTGTTGTTCTGTCTACGACCTTGGCCTTCGACTTACTGCTGTGTGTGGTTGGCAGTCAGTCTTACAACCATGTGATCGGTAGTCGGTGCTACGACTTGATGGTCGTAGGTGATCCTTCGACTTGATGATGTCGTTCTCGGGGCCTACGACTTTGTGGTCGAAGGCGATCGCAGGGGTTCATAAAAGGCCTTACGACTTGTTAATCGTAGATGGCTTACAACTTTGTGGTCGGTACTACGACTTGGTAGTCGTAGGTGTCGTACGACTTGGTAGTCGTAGATGACTTACGACCTTGTGGTCGGCACTACGACCTGGTAGTCGTAGGTGTCGTACGACTTGGTAGTCGTAGAGGGCTTACGACTTGGGGGTCGGCACTACGACTTGGTAGTCGTAGGTGCCTTTTGACTTAGTGATCTTAGTCTGGCTTTACAACTTGGTAGTCGTACCTGCGGTTGGTGGTCAGTAGCTTCGACCGGTGTCCTGAGCATTCTTGGGTGTGGAGTTTTAAGTTAGTATGTTATGTTCACCATTGCTATGGAATCAGTTGTCTTTAATGTAGTTTGTTCAACACTCCATCTGGTGCCGTAGCGTTGGTGCGCCCCTACTGAGCGAGTGGCCGCGGCGGAGCCGGCCATGTCGGCCCTATGATTTGGATCGGTTAATTAGCAAGGCGAACAAAATGTTGCTTTGTGACTTGTGAGCGCACGGCTGTGTGACATGTTTACGTACATGCATCTTGCATGAGAAAACGAGATAGATCACTGAATCCAAGAGCCAAACAATATCAGGTAATACTGAATATTCTGACGAGAAATTTGATATTTAAGATTCTATTCCAATCACTTGGTGACACAAGTTATTATCAGCACATCCCCTCCTTGGAGTGATATCACTGCATTATCTGTCATCAAATCAAAGTCACATGTTCGTTATTATTAAACAACAAGTTCTTAATGAAATGAAACGTCACAAAATATTATATCATCACCTGTAAAGGAACACGAACGCCGAGTTTTTTTTATTTTTTATTCTGGCATGGGTGGATGGTTTGGACGAGGGTCGGGATAATCTTTAGTAGTAATCACTTCATTATATGTTGTTTCGTCAAGAAGTCCTGGTTGAGTATCTTGTTTTGAGCTCGTCCCGTATTCTCCATAGATTATCCCTACAAAATAGATTTCATTGAAAACAACTATATAACAAGCTATATATATACCTTATAATGTTAAAAAAGTAATTACCCTAAAATGTTTTCCTAGTATACCATGGATCCACTTGATTATAAGACCACACTATTGGTCCATAAGTGTAACAAAAATGCAACGAAAAAAATATATACTCACTCTCTTAGCAAGTGGTACAAGACAAATATCAAATATATTTAGAAGAGAGATATATTTTTTTATGTAGGTCCAAACTTATTCGACTGTAAATATTACTCGCCCCATCTTCTAAATGATAAAATGAGAAGAAACACGTAGATCAAATGCTTAAAAATAATACGAAATACCTTGTTGAAATTCATTGTGCCGACCAGCTAACACATGGTGGGAAAATGACAGTACAACTACAACAGCAAAAACTATGTAGCTCAAGACTCTCCTCATATTCATGTGTAGAATAGAAGCTTGGTTTGTCGATGGGAAGATTGATATAGCCAAGCCAAGCTAAGCTAAGCTTTATAGCATAGAGCTGGGACGTAACAAATACACATCTTCTAAATGACATTAGTATGAGATTTGGTAAGGAGATATGGTAAAATCTTTTTGATCTAGGATTCATTTATTTACTTCTTCTTGTATTCCATTAGTTTAGATCCAGTCTTCCAAAAAGTTTGTTATGTTTGGTATTCATGATGTGATTCGTTTATTTGGTGTCACATTCATTATGTGATGCGATATAGCTATCTTGAGGATTTGCTTATCTAGCATAGAATTCAATACAAGATATATATGGTTCATTTATTTGGTATGGCATTCATTTATGTGATATGATATGGCTATCTTGAGGATCTGCTTATCTAGCATATAATTAAATAGGAGATATGGTGTTGAGGATTTTGTTTTGTGGTCTAGTGGAAGCGTACGTGTGACGACCCGTATTTTTACCGTGGGGTAAAAACGCTAGTCAACGGATTATTATTTGTTTAGCCGATAGAACATCGCTCTAACGAATAATAAGCCTATCAGAGTGTTGCAGCAGAACAATAATTAGAGATAAAATATGATATCACAAGAATATCATCACGCAGGGCTAAAATTTATTACACAGCCTCAAAGGGCACAAATATCACAATCTTCACCCAACCTCCACCCGGGGTGTTCGCCCTCTACATGGTATTCCATCCAGGTAGATTCCGCTTGCCCTAGCTATTCTCTAAACTGACATATTCCTAAACAAAGGAAGATAATAGTAATGGTGAGTACAGAAGTACTCAGCAAGCGTTATTAGCAAAATACACGGAATGCTTATCTTCTACACTTTTAGGAATATCAATTCCTATCCTCAATCTCTTGCTCATTCTTATCTTTTTCTTCCTCAATTTCTTTCCCATGACTTATAGAAAATAAGGTTTGTTTGTTAGGTTTTGAAAGAATTCCATATTATTAATTTAGAAAACTATTGAACATTCGTATGAACAACAAAAACCCCCCATAAGTTTTCGTAATTTTCCTTTCTCGGGACATGCATGAATTCATAATTTGTATAGCATTGCGTAAGCTTGTATCACTTTACCCATCACCACTCTGATCCTGCTGGCTCCTAGATCTCCGTATTTCCTTTGATGCGGTGCCTAGACCAAAGTACAGTACTTTTACATCTATCTCAGTATATTATATCTCCACTCAACTACTCTCAACCGGCGGCTCGGGGTGGTTTCTCACCCTCGCCCTGCGCCCACCGACCTCGACATAGTTGTTGGTTGGGGCGGTCCCGCCCTTCCCCAGCACTCCACCCGCACTAATATATGCGCCCCGCATCCCCCACCTGGCACCCAAGTGCTGGCCCGGATCTTGTGGGTTCCTGCAATTGTGGATCCCCCACCCGGCACCCAAATGCTAGCCCAGATCTTGTGGGTTCTCCCGGCTGTGGGTCTCCCACCCGGCACCTAAGTGCTGGCCTAGATCTTGTGGGTTTTCTCCTCAATTAATACTTACTCATGTGGAGAATATAATACTTTGATAGAGTTACTAGTATGTATGTGAAAATGGGGATGTTGGTTGATACGTTTTGGTGCGGTCTGTTCACACGGATGAAGCTTGTGATTCGTTACATTCTATTTTTATGTAGAGATCCCAAACCTGCCCCTTTTGTCACCTGCCAAGGCAACCTCTGCCCACCTTCTTAATTAATCTAAGTGGCTAACTGCTCCGTCAGTTGCCATCTCTCTTTTCTCTTATCTCTTATAGTCATTGCTCGATTTAAATATTCTTCATTTCTTTCACGTAGGGTGATACTAGATTAATACAAAAATACTTGTTTTACGGAATATACTCTGAAGATTTGTTCAAATGAATGCTTGCCTGGACTTTAACCATATATTCAGATTCAAGTAGGATCAGGTGAAGTCGTCCACTATATAAGATCTTGTGTGTGTTGAGAGAAAAAAATATCTCTTGTGCTAGATAAGAAGAAGTTAGGGTTAGGTTTCCTTGCATATAAAGTTTTATGTGTTACGACTTAATTTACCTCTAAATATGATAAAATGCGAGGTGTCGATGTGCTTGTGCTCCTAAGGTAAGATTTTGCTCAATTTAACCCAATCGCGGTAGTCGAGATTAATTTCGATACACTACTCGTCGTTTGATATCATTGTACTAGCATTATAGGATATGGTTTATTTAGTAGGTATGCCTGGCGTTTTGTTGGTTTCTAGCAATGTTTTGATTACACAGAAGTAACTAGATGTATGTACAAATATAACGGCGAACATTAATCCTATCTGATCTGACGTATGCAATTATGTCTATTTAATTTCTCAAAGGTGCATATGGATTTATCCACTCCTAACTCATTTATAACACTAGAATGTAGCAAAGTGTACGTGCTCTAGCGCTAGCACAATTTTCAGGAGTTTTGAAGAAATGGGAGTGAGCATAAATTAATCAAAGTGAGCTGGGTTTCAGGCCGTGCAATTTTCTCGAACCAAGGCATTATTTACACCTCAAATGATCATGCCATGCATGCTGCTAAAGCAGAGAAGAAACAGATGCTACTGACAGAGTTGGCAAGCGTGTGCTCCAAGCGATCTCGAATTCTCGATCCATGCCTGTCCCATTCTTTCTTAATGACCTGCATAATTATGATTACGTTTTGGCTGCTCGTGCCTAAGGGGGTGATCATTTTAGCTTATTTTTAGTGGCTTATGGTGAAAAGATGGTTAAAAAAAACATCAGAATGACGCCATTTAACATAATTAAATTTAAAAATTAAAAATATAAAAATATGTTAGCCCATCACAAACAACGCAAACGAATATGGCAAAAAAGAACCGCAAAAAGCTCAAAAACCAAAATTCAAAAAAGACGAAATTATAAATAGTGAAAAACTGCTCGAAACTTAAACCGAAACGAGCGGGGCCAAGTCTCATATCATACTCGTACGTGCTGCTTCTGTGAGGAATGTCTACTCAGAAAGCAACACGAGTGAGCAGAAGAGCTAGCAAACTGTGCATGCGCGCGCTTTTAGGTCACCTTTTAGTTAGCATGCAACAAACCGTGCCTGTCTTTTGCCATCCCCTACTATTATTGTGCCTTGGAGCAGCTTGCTGGCATCTGTCTAATTTGCCTTTGATCGAGTAGATCTTCGTTCCATCGCCACATCGGTCAGCTCAAATAATTGTCTGGATTATCTTGACAAGAACTACTGCCATCGAGCACATCGATGTATATAAAACTCTGACTACTCAATTGTCTGGATTATCTTGACAAGAATTGATCATTTTTTTTACTTTTTATGATCTTGAATATAAAACTCTGACTATAATTTATTATTATAATATACTAGAAATAATGTATAATATATATATATATATATATTATGAAAGTATTTTGTAAGATAAATCAATGTATTATTTTCATGTAGTTAATCTATATACTTTAACATATACTAATAGTCAAAGCTTAAAATACTTGATCGTACATCATGAGTAACGTTTTAGACAAATAAATGAGAGAATGTTCGTGAGATAGTACATTAGTCCAAATGACTAGGTGCCCTTTAGTACATAACAAAATTCAAATCTCCTTCTCTACATGATGAATTACCTATTTTAAAGAGTGCCCCCGTTTGCTCGCACCACAAGCATTTGAGGGCGACGTGTTGGCTCCCGCAGATGACCACAACACCTTCGGTCTCTTTTCGTATGAGCAGCCCGAGCCGTTGACCATCCTAGCCGCTCTAGAGGCTTGCATGGATCGCGTCCGCATGCACCACCCTTCACTGGGCGCTAGATCCTATGTGGATGGTCCTAGATCACGGTCGTGGATGGGCCGTGTGCACCGGGGTTTCTCAAGGCAGCCTATGCAGTGGAGGAGGCAATGAGTGTGTGGGTTTTTACCCTTGACATGCCTGATAGGTGGGCCTACATTTCTTTGGCCCCGGATGTCGATCGGTGGGCCGGATGCCTTCACGGTACTGTTAGTCAGTTAACCTCTTGGCCGCCAACTAGATTTGGTCGGGCGCCCACTAGATCTGGCCAGGCTGCTCTCCACCTCGGAGGTAATGCCGCGCCTAAGCTAGGAGATGGTGTAGGTGGCAGCAGCACCGTCGCTGGCCTTGGGGGAGCCCACCGGTGCTGAGCACCTCATGGGGTTGGAGGCTGCACAGCCATCTGAGGGTGGCATCTTGGAAGGGCTCCTCCACCACCATCATTGTTGTCGTCCTAGCCCCCTTTCTTCTTCCTCCTCCCTACGTTTCCCCTTAGTCGATGCTCTCTTCAATCTGCGCCTCTCCCGGCCTCTATCTACAGGACTTGCATGGGGTCATCGTGGGCTGACATGTGGCCCGTCCGCCTATTCATTCATCCCCTACCCTGTGCAAGAGATCTGCACCCCGTAGCCTTTTGACTATAGAGCCTCTAGGCAGCTTGAAATAGTGTCCTATCCCATCAGAACAATGTTTTGGCCATCCCATCACGATGGCCTTCGCTGCACATCATGTACTTCCTTGTGCTTCTCTAGGGAGAAATGGATTGCCTACCCAATTTGGCGATATCCATTCCCTTCCCCCTGGTGCCCTGTCATTCACCCTTACTACCCTCTCCCCATCTCGCCTCTTTGTCATTCGTCTCCCACACAGTGCGCTCTTGTCGACTCTTGCGTCCACCCCTGCATTAGGTCCATGGTGGCTACCAAGTTTGACCTTCCTTTACCTCTCCGTAGTCTCTGATGCATGTGTCACTATGCTCTTAATCTTGCATGTTTTATTTATAGGGTGCCCTTGTTGCCTAGTTGCTCTTGGCTGACTTGAGACAAAGCTCGATGTCATGCACACCCTTGCCGACTCCTACGTCCACTCCTGCATTGGGCCCATGGATGCTACCAGGTTTGACCTTCCTTTACCTCAACGTAGTCTCTGAGGCGCACGACACTGCACCACTCTTAATCTCGCATGTTGTATTTGTAAGGGCCTGTGTTGCCTGGTTGCTCCTGGCTGACTTGAGACTAAGCTCAACGCCCGTGTTGATTGGAGTTCGTCGACGTCGTCGTGTGCGTACAACCCCTTGTTTGGTGTTGTTCCTTTGTTTTGTGCCATGTAGATCACTAATCTATTGTTTCTCCTTTTGTGCGGGCTGCAGAACGGTCCTTTCCCCTAGTGTCTGCCATCCACTCAGTTCGCTTTGCTCCTACCCTCCTGCACTCACCCTTTGTGTGGTTCATCGTCAGCTTGCTCTTTGCAAGTATTTCTTTTCTTTCTTCTAGCCCCATTCCTCTTTTAGTTACTTTGCATTCTAGTGTCCATGCATGTTTTAAGCTTACACACGTGCGGTTCTAGTTATGCTTCCTGTGATGGGTAAGGACTACTACTGTTTTTCCTATCGTTGTTGTGTGAGTGTTCTTTATTTCCTATGCAGAATGGTTACTGTGTTCTATGCTGTTGAGGTGATTGCCCAGTGTGATGTGCACTTCTGACTCTATGCAGATGCCTTGATAGCCACGGTTCTTTGGGTACATAGAAGTGGCTTCAGGGTTATTTCTTGAGCCATGTTTGCATGTGCACATTCGATATTACGTCCTGGTCTTTCCTATCGCCCTGTGGTCTCTTCCACATTTCAGTATGTCTAGTCCATCTAGTGACAGAGTCAATAGGGTCTGCCAGAGGCATAGCACTATTCTCCCCCAAAGTAAGTGTAAACATGCCCTACACTGGAGCCATCTTGCATTACCTATTTTCTCCTCACGTTTCACTCTATTCTGCCTGTGGTAGGGTACTTGCAGCAGCCTATTTTCTATGTTTCCAGCGGTGCCAGCAGCCAATTGAGTGCGTCTTTTATGCTGAGCACGTTTGTTGCCTCTGAAGAAACTTCATTGAACCAATAGTTCATCTCTGATATAATGGCATCAATAGAAGTAATAAAAATCTCAACATGATAATAGTGGAGGTAAGTCACCGTATACTTCCTACGTGCAGACATACCTCTAACTGGAATGAATTCTTCCATATTTGGCACATGAATCTCATTTGCTTCACAAAAACTTTTCACTTTCTGAAATAATGGCTCCCACCCATTGTCCCTCATATCCTATAAGCGCACTCTCATATCTATAAGCAAATCTATAGTTTCAATAATATCTTGATTCTTTCTTTGCAAAGCAAGTGATAACCCACTTGTAATGTTTAGCAAGTCTATCAATAAATGCAAGATAAAAATAAATTCAAAACTTTCCATTTTCTGTATCAAACATGATGCTCCACCATGAATTGATGGTTGATATGCATCTTTACTCATAATCTCTAGTATATCTAACACTGCCTCCCACATTTGGTAAATACGCAGTAAGGTTTTTATATGAGAGCCCCATCTAGTATTTGAAGGTCAACTAGGCTCATTTCTTGATGCATCCCTGTGCCAGTTACAACCTTACCATGCTTTAGCTTCTTCAACAAGACATCTTGATGCTTTGCAAGCAACACATCTTTTCTCTTACAAGATACACTCACCGTGGTTACTATCATGGGAACACAGTTGAAAAAAATAGCAATTGCTCTACTACAACTAGCAACAGTCACAACCACTAACTACAATTGATAGGCAAAGCAATGGATATAGAAAGCATATGGATTCTCATCTCAGATCTGTCTTTGCAAGTCATTAAATTCTCCTCTCATATTTAAAGCTCTGTCATAACCCTACCCGCATAGCCTAAAAATTGGTAATTTGTACTCTCCAAGCAAAGCTTCCTTCAATGCAGCAGATGTACAACCTGTCACATGCTTAATACCAAGAAATCTTTCAATAACCTTCCCTTGATCATTCACAAACCTGCATGCCTCAAATTTTGTTTAGTTAAAACACAACAAAATTATTATATGAATAAATAGTGCAATGTAGAAATATGAAACAAATGACCTACCTCACAATCACGGCCATTTGCTTCTTTATTGATATATGCGATTCGCTGGATCAGCGATGATTTCATCGGGACTAAAATCCACTCGAGCCTTATTTACTTGACTCTCATTAGTATGAGGAGTACTACCTATATTGCTTGAAAAATATTTATGCAATGGCCGTTTCTCCATTTCTTGCAACTGTACAAATTGATAAATAACAATATATGAAACTACATTACGAAATAAATTTAGCAATCATCACTGCGCAAATTAAAAACTATATTTGTATTTTAAATTTATACATTATGGATTCATAGTCGGTAGTCTACAATTGACACTCTGGTGACCCAGTCCACAGCAAATGGCCTCCTCTATAGAGACGAAGAGAATAAGGCCGACTAAATCAATGATAATGAGGTGAGTGAATACAAGTATTGAAGTATAATATATAAAAATATACAAATACAAGAAGGGGTCTTTGGCTGGCGAATGCGAAGACCGAGCTCTGAACTCCTGAAGATGAGATCTCATATCTCAAAGACTCAGATCCAGCGATGGCGGCTCGGGCCGTCAGGTGCTTTGTGGGTGGCGGCTCTCCGGTGGGAGCGGCAGGCCTGAACGGTCCAAATCGTCGTTCCTAAGATCTAGCGACACGTAGATCTCGAGATCCGATGGCGGCTCAGTCAAGCACACTCGGCCGTGGCGGCTCTTTAGCGAGGAGCGGCGGCGTCACAATGGTCCAAATCGTCGCTTGGCCTCCGCGACATGCGATCTCAAATCTAGTGGCGGTAGCTCGGGCCGTCAGGCGCTTGGCGGGCGGCAGCTCTCCAGTGGGCAGCAGTCTAGCCTCGTCACTCCAACTTTCGGCAGCACGCAACACGATAGCTAGTAAGCTTCTCGACGCCTTCTACTTCTAATCTTCTCCGCTCTCTGCCTATCCAATTCTCCCAAGTTTCTTGCTAGGCGCCAACGCCGGCAGCCCGTAGGCCGCACCTGACTTCCTCAGTTCCTTGGGTGCACCAGACGCCCCTGCCCCCTGCCGCCTATCGATGCAAAGATGGGGAATTTTGGTGATCAACTTGTTGGATTTGGGGAATGGGGTTTGGTTCTTGGTTGGTTACTGTTGCTTGACTTGATTCTGGCCAAATTGGTTCAATTGTGGGCTTCGGTATTTGGTGGGCTTTGCTGGGTATGTTGCATGATTGGCCCAGCAAATGTTAAGCTGCCAGCAACCCATGTCTAATGACTAGTTCACACTTTCTTCTCCATTTGTCCCGATCGGTGATGGCCGATGGCCGACTGCCCCCAATGGCATAGCGGTAGCGTCCCTGCTGAACCTAGGGGGCTACAGGGGGTACCCACTCTTCGGTCAAAAGTAGGGGCGCCAGCCTCCTTACCCCGTCAGACCTAGGGGGCTACTTTAGATTTTAAATGAATTAATTGTGCATGAAATTTAATATTATATTTCCTCCCTTATCTCCAAAAAGAAAACTATAGAGCAAGCCCCTCTCATATGTATGACCATCTTAATGTATTGAACTGGTATCAATTCAAAGTCATGCCACATAAGCATTCTAGGAATTAAACTTATTTTTCTTCAATGTATTGAACTTATTCCTACTAACAACTTACATTAAAAATCCACAAAATAATAATATCATCTCTCAACCGCACGCTCTTATATGTAGTTGTTTAATACTCATATGAATTATTTAATGTTTTGAATCGACTCCTAAATAGAATCCAATTCATGCATTTTTTTTGTTACAATCATCTCTCTAATGTATTAAATTGATTCAATATTTTCTCTTCTGATATAAATCGGCTAAAACACAGCACCAATGGTCTGATAGTCCCATCTCAACAAACGCCCAAAACAGCACAGCACAGTTTGCACGCAACACACAGCCTGACCTGAGGCCTGAACTGCTGGACTGGAGACTGAGGCAGCGGCCGGGAGAAAGGCGGAGGCAATCAATCGGTCCCGGCTGGCTGAAGCTCACTACCGGAATTCGGAGAGCGGGAGGAAAATCATCGGTTTTCTTAAAAAAAATCCCGTCTTTCCTTCATTCATTCATCTGGGCCGGAGACGCATGTCTTTTCTTGGGGAAGCCGTCCTGAGGAGACCCAGGAGAACGGAGGCGGTTGGGAGTAGTCGTACCAGTCGAACAATAGCAGGTGCTCCAATCTAGCAGCCGCCAGCCGCAGGCCGTGGGGAGGAGGACGACTGCCTGGATCCTCATGGAAGGTGCGTGCTTTCTCTTATCTTCCTTTCGAGGATAGCTAGATAGCTTTTTTTTTTCTAGATCTGGGCGTGGTTTCTTGAAAGATCAGGATTCAGGCAACTTTTTTTTCCTTCCTGGGGTGCTTGTTTCTCCTGTAATTTCTTGATTCAGGGCGAGTTTTTGCAATCAACGAGTGGGATGCATGCTCAAATTCTTGGTCGATTGTTTGGGCTGGTTCTTCCATTTGGGCTGATTCTTTGGGGGACATGGCGGTAAGGGTTAGGACTCAGGAGCAAGAGGTAAAAGGTTTGATTTTTAGTGTCCAATTTATGACCTCGAGGGTGCCATTATGGGATTTTAGCTTTCAATGCCGTGTTTGATTGAACTCTTGTTCCCAGGGGAGGTCTTGTGCTTAGTTGTTCTTGAATTCTATTACGAAAGCTCTATTTTTGTTTGGAGGGAGCAACGAATTGGAACTCGTTCTCGTGATAGAGGATGGCGGTGCTTAAACTCTTTTGTGTTTTCGCGATGTAAGATTTGGGAACATTCAGTGCGTGGCTGGCGCAAGTCCTTTTTTTAGGGTGATTTGTGCTTGTAGCCTTCTAGAGAATATTACTTTTGTACGGTAGGATATTCATTGCTAGGTTTATTCCACTTAATTAAGTTTAAGGTTCTAAATGTGCAGTTGGAGAACAAAATTAAGGTGAGGATTTAGCAGCAAATTGCACTGCAGTTCGCAGGACTGCAGAATGGCGCTCACTGAGCATTTTGATGATTTCAGGTCGTAAATAGGAAAAGAAAACCCCTGCAATGGTATAATCTTTGAAATGATAAAAAATTTGGCTTATGTTTCACCATTAGTCACTTGCAGGGGCTATAATGGTACAAGCTTTGGCACTGATAAATAATTAAGTTTATCTTTTATCTTTGCTAACTAAAGTGCTGAAACACATTTGGAGGGTCTTGCTATGCCGGTTTGGTTTAGATATTAGGAGCAAGCACGCATGATGTTGTACCCCCATTTGACCAGAATAGTCCATCTATTCAGTTGTTACATTTATGCACTAGATGTTGCCACAAGGATAATGTGGGATCACTACATTCAATCATTAATAGGCCAATTTCTAATTTTCTATGCCATTCGGTTGTTATACAGAGGAAAAATATACTTTTTACATCTATTTGGTAATTCAATCGTCTCACTAGTAATTCTTGAATGTCTGATCATCAATTTGATGAATGTAGATCAACTTGAGAAATCCTTTTGTTAGTAGATTGGTTGAGCATTTTCTGATCCTAATGGTCCTGAATAGACTGTGTCCATAATCCATATTTAAGATTCTCTGTTTTTTTAATATGTATGGCTTGTTGGTACTTCTAGAAAATACAAAAAAATTATGTCCATATTGTGTTTCACTGTTATAGGCATTGTCGGTGTTGGCTCAACCATCTTGAAGCTGCACCCTTGCTTTCCCTTAAATGTATTTTCACCCTCTTTAACTTCAGTGCTATATCTGTTCCATCCTGTTATTTTTACTTAATAACTTCAATCCTAGAATTTCTTGAACTCCCTCATATTCAATCACTTTATCTTTCCTGTGCAAACTTTACACTTTGTAATCAAGCAATTTGATGACATTTGGCAGGCCAATCACCTGACCATATATCGGTTGGGTCAGGACCGAAAAAATCTAGTGTTTCATCACGAGGTAGACAGCGTAATTCATCATCACCTACCTGTAAAAATTTTCTCCGGAAGTTTGTGGACAATGAACTTTTGACTTCAAGTCTAGAGGATTGGTTCTCTGGGCACAGTGAAGATTGTGGTTTCAGGAAGCCAGCTTTTGATGTTCCTTCTGACCTTACTGAACTACGAAATTTTGACTATGCACTGGAAGGTGTTACGTTTCAGCAGTTAGTACGGATGCCAAATGCTCTTCATGAGTCAACATCAGATATTTTTGAAGCTACTGCACATCTTGCTTTGGAGGATTTTCTACATGCAGGCATTAAGGGATTATGGGAAACTTTCTGGGGCTCTGATGAAGAAATGCCTTTCTCAGTTGCCTGTATACACAGCACAAGCTCCAAGTTTTATTCCGCTGAGAAGGCTATTAGCAGCGGGAAACTTGATGGTGTTTGTGCGACTGCTGTACTGCTGAAGAATTCGAAGCATTCACAAGGAAGGTGGGATCATATTGTTGTATTGGCTTTGTTGAGACCTGATATTGGAATGGTTTCTGCACAGAATGACCAACAGCCATCTCCTGCTGTCTTGGGGGAGGCACTTTTCTTTGCCTTGCGTGTTCTACTCTCTCGTAGCCTTAGCATATCCTCCACTGTTCTTCGAAATGTAGATTGTGTTTATGTGCTCCTTGTGGATTCACAGTTTGGAGGAGTGGTAAATGTCCAAGGTGATCTGAACAAGCTGGATTTTGATTTGAACAATGTTTATGACTGTGCTGCTGAATGGATAAAAAACCATGCCAAAATAACAGTTTCTTCCATAGATCGAGTATGGAACAAACTCGGAAATGCTAATTGGGGAGACATTGGGACCCTTCAAGTTCTCCTTGCAATTTTCCACTCAATGATCCAATTCTGTGGCGCACCAAAGTATTCTGTTGATGAACTAGCCACAGAGCATAGTTCCCGGCTACAGAGTCGAAGATCAGAAAGACATTTGGTCGACAGACAAGCTAATGGAAATGGTTTGTTTCGATTCCAGCAACAAAGCCATTCTCCTGAAATTGTGGAAGTACAAGAGGAAGGAGCTGTTGATGTAAAACCGGAGGAAATCTTGAAGCTTGAGATAGGATCTGTTGTCTTGATGGAGGATGCTAACTGGCAGAAGGGTTTTCAAATCAATGATATTCTGACAGACAGTGATCCTCCTATTTATAGTGCTACTCCTGTCGAAGAGCCTACCAAAACCTATTTGTTGTATGTAGGCTCCAGCCCTTCTCAATTGGAACCAGCATGGGAGGATATGAATTCCTGGTACCAAGTTCAAAGGCAGACGAAAGTACTGACTTTGATGAAGCAAAGAGGCATTTCTAGCAGATATATTCTGCAGATGATAGCTTCTGGACGTGTCATCCATCCAGGCCCATGTGACAAGCCTAACTCCAGTGGGAGTTGTGGTCATCCATGGTGCAGTACACCAATCCTTGTGACGTCACCAGTTGGTGAGACCATTTCAAATCTGATACGAAACGGATTGTTCGGTGTTGAGGAGGCTCTGAGATGTTGCCATGACTGTTTGTCTGCTCTTGCTGCTGCAGCATCTGCAGGAATCCGTCACGGTGACATCCGGCCAGAGAATGTGGTCCGTGTGAGTAATGGTTCAAGGCATCCATATTTTGTACTTATTGGATGGGGTCATGCTATCCTAGAAGATAGGGATCGACCTTTAATGAATCTATTCTTCTCATCTACATTTGCTCTCCAGGAAGGCAAGTTATGTGCAGCATCTGACGCAGAAAGTTTAATTTATCTTCTATATTTCTCATGTGGTGGAGTTTGCCCAGAGCTCGACTCGGTTGAGGGTGCACTTCAGTGGAGGGAGACATCATGGTCAAGGAGAGTTATACAGCAGAAGTTGGGTGATGTCTCAGCAGTGTTGAAAGCTTTTGCAGATTATGTTGACAGCCTATGCGGGACCCCATACCCAATGGACTATGAGATATGGTTGAGAAGGTTGCGAAGGACAATCAATGAAGATCATGGAAAGGAGGTTGATTCATCAAATTAGTACTGTGGCACATGTTCTTGCTAAATTGGAATGTGGAACATCAAGAACGGTTGTTCCATACCTTGTGTTGTTGTTGTAGATAATTTATTTGTCTGGTCCATAGCTCATAATATCCCCTGTCTTGCTCCATTTCATCTAAAGGGTATTTCCAAACTCGCAACCTGCTGCTGCTATCCTCAAACTTGGATTTCTGACAGTGGTATTGCTCTCGCACAAGAATGCAGTGGAGATCCTTCAGGATATCTGCGACATGATATATTTTGGTGAATGCTCTTCTGTAAAATTGGCAAGCTGTGCTTTGGCCGCTCTCCGATATTGTGTGCCCATTTCATTCAGTATGGCTCGAAATGCAGACGATTGTCTCCTGATCAGTGTTTAAAATGTTATAACTTAAAAGTTGTAGGTAAATGTGTATCGCAAGTGTGCTGTATAGTCGATCAATTTTTGCTCCTTTTTCTTTTGAAATTGCTCCAGAATGGATTTGTGACTAGAGGTGGTGTGGCATAGTGGCATTTTGTTCCGACTAAATTATTTGTTGGGTGCAATGTTCAAATGCACCCAGTTCATGTAAATGGCGTATTTTTGTTCAGTTTTTCAAACTCCTATCCTGCAACTGCTGGGTCTTGATTTGTGTGAAGCTACTAACTTGCCCCCATGCATCAAGAAATATTTCTGCGATGGTGGTATTTTTCTTATTTGCATCAAGGTACACCGAGATGGTGGTACAGTTCTTGTTTCGTGTTAGTGACTGCTTCGTGGTGTGGGTTACTTATACGGGCTTTCACTTCTGTTGATCACCATTTATAAGGTCAATACTTTTGAGATGCGGCTTAGATTTTTGGCTGCAGTTGATTAGTGTAATAAATAGTAAGTGCTGAGAGAAGTCAGAAGCTAAAATCACTGAAAACCAAAAAGAATGAAACAATCAACTTTAAATTGTCTCCGTTTACTCTGAGGATGTTAGACAGCTTGTCCAGGTTGTCTACTTTGTTGGAACTTGCTTCAATTCTATGTACAAACATGCATGTTGTGATGCTTTATCTTGACGAAAAATGCTGTAATTTTATTTTTTTTAATCAGAAAATTGTTTGCAAAAGTAAGTGCCAATGATTTATGATACATTTCCCTAGAGGAACTATGATTGGATCCTGTTCCTCTACACGCACAAGACATATAAGGATGCACTATATAGTTTTCTCTGAAATCCATGTTAATTTCTGCCAAGTAGTCAGTATGCACATCTACTTGTGTTTGTTCTGATGTTTGTGCCTGAGTTTGTTGTATCTATCCTCCAGACTCCACAGCGACCATAATCCTGACGAGGCGGCGGCGTGCTGCCCGCCGAGCACGCGAGGCTATCGTCCTCCCGGAGGCGGCGGAGTTCTTCGCAGCTCGCACCCGACGAGCTCGTGCAGCGCGCCCTCCTAGGCACGCGAAGCCGAGAAACGGTGGCCACCGAGCTGCACTGCGGCGCCAGGGTTCTGACAGGTCGGTCAAGGTTCTTTCTGCAAAACAGCCGTTACGATCTAGACCGCCCAAGTTTCATCCAACGGATTGCGATCGCGAATAATGTTCGCCGTCCATTTTTGGGTCGAAATGATGAACACAAGGAAAGTAAGGAACTCTTTTGCCACTAGACTAGACCACATGCGAATAATGGCATTGGTTTCGTTAATTATTTACACTATCTTGTTCCATGCCGTATGAATTCCTTTTTAAATTCTTTTATGAGTATCCATCATTTCCCTGTTGTGACTTGCACAGCATCTAAATTGTGTTGCATCCTAGGTTGTTCTTTTCTACTGATCCTTCAATTATATCATCTGACAGTCTTTATTATATCATTATGATCTAACCTGCTGCATTACAATGTCAGGAAAGCAATCAATCAATCAAAATTGTTCAAACTGCTCTTTCTACGTCCAGTTTTCTCATGCAAGTTCAACATGCCCTAGAAACATATAATGCAAAAAATCCATAAACAGTACAGTGGGAGATATAGATAATAATTCAGTTCAATAAACCTCCTTAAAAACATTTGCTGAGGTATTGAATAGTCCTGCACTTTCTGTTTTTCTTTATCATCTGTATTGTAAAGAACGATGTCAAGTCACAATGGCCATACCCATGAACTAATTCTCAAATGTACATGAGTAATACAGAGCTGTCAGCTCATGTCCTTCAAAGACTGCATGGAACTTCTATTTGAACTTTTACTTTCTTTAGCATCGTCCTCGCCTGTTTCATCCTCTGATACCGCGTTAGCTTCTGTAGATGTTCGGGCAGAGCTTGTATTTGAACTACTAATTTCCTTAGCATCGTCCTCGCTTGTTTCATTCTTACATGCTACACTGGCTGCTACAGATGTTCCAACACCTTCACTTCCTTGTTGTGCCCAAGCTGAATCAAAAGGAACTGACTTTATGCTTTCATCCCTGTTCTTGTCATCTGAACTATCGTCAAAGGAACCATAGTCTATGTTCTGAAGTACTGTTGGAATCTGCATGCCCCCAACGAGTACTTCCTTCTCTCCCTTCTCTATATCAATTTTTTCCCATGTGCTACTCACATCCAACCCAATATATGGAGTGCAGAATCCAGCTTCCAGTGCACCCGCACCCACCTGTGAACGGAAATCGTTCAGCGGAGGAGGGATCTTGGTGAAGAACACTTCTGCAAAATTTTCTGCAATGCTCTTTCGGTAAGGGTTGTCCTTCTTGTCATAATGGTATCTGAAGTTTTCATATGTTGTCTGCAGAATTTCTAGTTGGTATCGGTAAAAATATATGGTAGGTTGTAAATATAAAGCACAACAATAGTAGGCATTGCAAATGTTATAAATTCCTATACTACTCTGTATCAAGGACAATTCATGTTCTAACAAATCCATGTTTTTCTTTCTTTTCCTACTGTATGTACCTGGTACGGTGTGTGTTTTAACAAAATTTTCAATAGTTCCTTTCGAGGATAGCTAGATAGCTTTTTTTCTAGATCTGGGCGTGGTTTCTTGAAAGATCAGGATTCAGGCAACTTTTTTCCTTCCTGGGGTGCTTGTTTCTCCTGTAATTTCTTGATTCAGGGCGAGTTTTTGCAATCAACGAGTGGGATGCATGCTCAAATTCTTGGTCGATTGTTTGGGCTGGTTCTTCCATTTGGGCTGATTCTTTGGGGGACATGGCGGTAAGGGTTAGGACTCAGGAGCAAGAGGTAAAAGGTTTGATTTTTAGTGTCCAATTTATGACCTCGAGGGTGCCATTATGGGATTTTAGCTTTCAATGCCGTGTTTGATTGAACTCTTGTTCCCAGGGGAGGTCTTGTGCTTAGTTGTTCTTGAATTCTATTACGAAAGCTCTATTTTTGTTTGGAGGGAGCAACGAATTGGAACTCGTTCTCGTGATAGAGGATGGCGGTGCTTAAACTCTTTTGTGTTTTCGCGATGTAAGATTTGGGAACATTCAGTGCGTGGCTGGCGCAAGTCCTTTTTTTAGGGTGATTTGTGCTTGTAGCCTTCTAGAGAATATTACTTTTGTACGGTAGGATATTCATTGCTAGGATTATTCCACTTAATTAAGTTTAAGGTTCTAAATGTGCAGTTGGAGAACAAAATTAAGGTGAGGATTTAGCAGCAAATTGCACTGCAGTTCGCAGGACTGCAGAATGGCGCTCACTGAGCATTTTGATGATTTCAGGTCGTAAATAGGAAAAAGAAAACCCCCTGCAATGGTATAATCTTTGAAATGATAAAAAATTTGGCTTATGTTTCACCATTAGTCACTTGCAGGGGCTATAATGGTACAAGCTTTGGCACTGATAAATAATTAAGTTTATCTTTTATCTTTGCTAACTAAAGTGCTGAAACACATTTGGAGGGTCTTGCTATGCGGTTTGGTTTAGATATTAGGAGCAAGCACGCATGATGTTGTACCCCATTTGACCAGAATAGTCCATCTATTCAGTTGTTACATTTATGCACTAGATGTTGCCACAAGGATAATGTGGGATCACTACATTCAATCATTAATAGGCCAATTTCTAATTTTCTATGCCATTCGGTTGTTATACAGAGGAAAAATATACTTTTTACATCTATTTGGTAATTCAATCGTCTCACTAGTAATTCTTGAATGTCTGATCATCAATTTGATGAATGTAGATCAACTTGAGAAATCCTTTTGTTAGTAGATTGGTTGAGCATTTTCTGATCCTAATGGTCCTGAATAGACTGTGTCCATAATCCATATTTAAGATTCTCTGTTTTTTTAATATGTATGGCTTGTTGGTACTTCTAGAAAATACAAAAAAATTATGTCCATATTGTGTTTCACTGTTATAGGCATTGTCGGTGTTGGCTCAACCGTCTTGAAGCTGCACCCTTGCTTTCCCTTAAATGTATTTTCACCCTCTTTAACTTCAGTGCTATATCTGTTCCATCCTGTTATTTTTACTTAATAACTTCAATCCTAGAATTTCTTGAACTCCCTCATATTCAATCACTTTATCTTTCCTGTGCAAACTTTACACTTTGTAATCAAGCAATTTGATGACATTTGGCAGGCCAATCACCTGACCATATATCGGTTGGGTCAGGACCGAAAAAATCTAGTGTTTCATCACGAGGTAGACAGCGTAATTCATCATCACCTACCTGTAAAATTTTCTCCGGAAGTTTGTGGACAATGAACTTTTGACTTCAAGTCTAGAGGATTGGTTCTCTGGGCACAGTGAAGATTGTGGTTTCAGGAAGCCAGCTTTTGATGTTCCTTCTGACCTTACTGAACTACGAAATTTTGACTATGCACTGGAAGGTGTTACGTTTCAGCAGTTAGTACGGATGCCAAATGCTCTTCATGAGTCAACATCAGATATTTTTGAAGCTACTGCACATCTTGCTTTGGAGGATTTTCTACATGCAGGCATTAAGGGATTATGGGAAACTTTCTGGGGCTCTGATGAAGAAATGCCTTTCTCAGTTGCCTGTATACACAGCACAAGCTCCAAGTTTTATTCCGCTGAGAAGGCTATTAGCAGCGGAAACTTGATGGTGTTTGTGCGACTGCTGTACTGCTGAAGAATTCGAAGCATTCACAAGGAAGGTGGGATCATATTGTTGTATTGGCTTTGTTGAGACCTGATATTGGAATGGTTTCTGCACAGAATGACCAACAGCCATCTCCTGCTGTCTTGGGGGAGGCACTTTTCTTTGCCTTGCGTGTTCTACTCTCTCGTAGCCTTAGCATATCCTCCACTGTTCTTCGAAATGTAGATTGTGTTTATGTGCTCCTTGTGGATTCACAGTTTGGAGGAGTGGTAAATGTCCAAGGTGATCTGAACAAGCTGGATTTTGATTTGAACAATGTTTATGACTGTGCTGCTGAATGGATAAAAAACCATGCCAAAATAACAGTTTCTTCCATAGATCGAGTATGGAACAAACTCGGAAATGCTAATTGGGGAGACATTGGGACCCTTCAAGTTCTCCTTGCAATTTTCCACTCAATGATCCAATTCTGTGGCGCACCAAAGTATTCTGTTGATGAACTAGCCACAGAGCATAGTTCCCGGCTACAGAGTCGAAGATCAGAAAGACATTTGGTCGACAGACAAGCTAATGGAAATGGTTTGTTTCGATTCCAGCAACAAAGCCATTCTCCTGAAATTGTGGAAGTACAAGAGGAAGGAGCTGTTGATGTAAAACCGGAGGAAATCTTGAAGCTTGAGATAGGATCTGTTGTCTTGATGGAGGATGCTAACTGGCAGAAGGGTTTTCAAATCAATGATATTCTGACAGACAGTGATCCTCCTATTTATAGTGCTACTCCTGTCGAAGAGCCTACCAAAACCTATTTGTTGTATGTAGGCTCCAGCCCTTCTCAATTGGAACCAGCATGGGAGGATATGAATTCCTGGTACCAAGTTCAAAGGCAGGCAAAGTACTGACTTTGATGAAGCAAAGAGGCATTTCTAGCAGATATATTCTGCAGATGATAGCTTCTGGACGTGTCATCCATCCAGGCCCATGTGACAAGCCTAACTCCAGTGGGAGTTGTGGTCATCCATGGTGCAGTACACCAATCCTTGTGGCGTCACCAGTTGGTGAGACCATTTCAAATCTGATACGAAACGGATTGTTCGGTGTTGAGGAGGCTCTGAGATGTTGCCATGACTGTTTGTCTGCTCTTGCTGCTGCAGCATCTGCAGGAATCCGTCACGGTGACATCCGCCAGAGAATGTGGTCCGTGTGAGTAATGGTTCAAGGCATCCATATTTTGTACTTATTGGATGGGGTCATGCTATCCTAGAAGATAGGGATCGACCTTTAATGAATCTATTCTTCTCATCTACATTTGCTCTCCAGGAAGGCAAGTTATGTGCAGCATCTGGCGAGAAAGTTTAATTTATCTTCTATATTTCTCATGTGGTGGAGTGTGCCCAGAGCTCGACTCGGTTGAGGGTGCACTTCAGTGGAGGGAGACATCATGGTCAAGGAGAGTTATACAGCAGAAGTTGGGTGATGTCTCAGCAGTGTTGAAAGCTTTTGCAGATTATGTTGACAGCCTTTGCGGGACCCCATACCCAATGGACTATGAGATATGGTTGAGAAGGTTGCGAAGGACAATCAATGAAGATCATGGAAAGGAGGTTGATTCATCAAATTAGTACTGTGGCACATGTTCTTGCTAAATTGGAATGTGGAACATCAAGAACGGTTGTTCCATACCTTGTGTTGTTGTTGTAGATAATTTATTTGTCTGGTCCATAGCTCATAATATCCCCTGTCTTGCTCCATTTCATCTAAAGGGTATTTCCAAACTCGCAACCTGCTGCTGCTATCCTCAAACTTGGATTTCTGACAGTGGTATTGCTCTCGCACGAGAATGCAGTGGAGATCCTTCAGGATATCTGCGACATGATATATTTTGGTGAATGCTCTTCTGTAAAATTGGCAAGCTGTGCTTTGGCCGCTCTCCGATATTGTGTGCCCATTTCATTCAGTATGGCTCGAAATGCAGACGATTGTCTCCTGATCAGTGTTTAAAATGTTATAACTTAAAAGTTGTAGGTAAATGTGTATCGCAAGTGTGCTGTATAGTCGATCAATTTTGCTCCTTTTCTTTTGAAATTGCTCCAGAATGGATTTGTGACTAGAGGTGGTGTGGCATAGTGGCATTTTGTTCCGACTAAATTATTTGTTGGGTGCAATGTTCAAATGCACCCAGTTCATATAAATGGCGTATTTTTGTTCAGTTTTCAAACTCCTATCCTGCAACTGCTGGGTCTTGATTTGTGTGAAGCTACTAACTTGCCCCATGCATCAAGAAATATTTCTGCGATGGTGGTATTTTTCTTATTTGCATCAAGGTACACCGAGATGGTGGTACAGTTCTTGTTTCGTGTTAGTGACTGCTTCGTGGTGTGGGTTACTTATACGGGCTTTCACTTCTGTTGATCACCATTTATAAGGTCAATACTTTTGAGATGCGGCTTAGATTTTTGGCTGCAGTTGATTAGTGTAATAAATAGTAAGTGCTGAGAGAAGTCAGAAGCTAAAAATCACTGAAAAACCAAAAAAGAATGAAACAATCAACTTTAAATTGTCTCCGTTTACTCTGAGGATGTTAGACAGCTTGTCCAGGTTGTCTACTTTGTTGGAACTTGCTTCAATTCTATGTACAAACATGCATGTTGTGATGCTTTATCTTGACGAAAATTTGTGTAATTTTATTTTTTTAATCAGAAAATTGTTTGCAAAAGTAAGTGCCAATGATTTATGATACATTTCCCTAGAGGAACTATGATTGGATCCTGTTCCTCTACACGCACAAGACATATAAGGATGCACTATATAGTTTTCTCTGAAATCCATGTTAATTTCTGCCAAGTAGTCAGTATGCACATCTACTTGTGTTTGGTCTGATGTTTGTGCCTGAGTTTGTTGCATCTATCCTCCAGACTCCACAGCGACCATAATCCTGACGAGGCGGCGGCGTGCTGCCCGCCGAGCACGCGAGGCTATCGTCCTCCCGGAGGCGGCGGAGTTCTTCGCAGCTCGCACCCGACGAGCTCGTGCAGCGCGCCCTCCTAGGCACGCGAAGCCGAGAAACGGTGGCCACCGAGCTGCACTGCGGCCAGGGGCGGAGCTACAGGGTGGTCCCTGTGGGCCGTGGACCACCCTGCGCTTGGTCCAATCAAAGTCTATTGATAGAGTTGCAAGTGCAGCCGTGGGGGCGGACGACGGTGCGACGCTGCGACGGCGAGCGCGGGCGCCAGTGGGGGCATGAGGGCAGGCCACGCCTAGTCCGTGGCTTAAGGGCCAGCACCCTAGCCGGCCCAATGGCGAATCCTGGCCCAAAACCCCAACGCAACGAGAATAGTGAGATAAGGTCGAGCGGAGCCGTCAAGGTCTGGAGGAAAATGAACAGAACCGCACGCGCGGCGCCAACGATGAATCCGGACATCGGTCGCCGAGTGGGAGAGTAGACTCACCGTGGCGGCGTCGCCGCCGACCAGCCGGCGCGGAGGGGAGCCGGGAGGGGAGGCGGCCGTAGCGGAGGGTAGCCGGGAGGGGCGGGGAGGCCGTGGCGGTCGGTGACTTCGGTGCGGAGGAGGCCGGAGCGAGGCGGTCGGCTCGGCGGCTGACGCCGGCGGCGGAGGCGGAGGGCCACCGGCCAGAGGCGGTCACCACGCGAGCAAGGCCAAGCGGCGGCGGAGTTCGGCGGCGGCCAGCGGCCTCGAGTTCGGACGCATCGCCGGCCGGCTCTGAGTCGGAGAGACGGAGGAGGCGGAGAGGACGAGGCGAATGTGGACTGGGCTGTGGTGATTGGTGAATCGTGATTTCGTGAATGTAGTGAGGACTGAGCCAGTGAGCCACCGAGTTGATTTTGACCTTTTGCCTTTTGGACCGACGGGCAGCGGGCAAGCCGGCACAACACATCCGAGCGGTGACATATCACACACCGACGTGCTCGTTGGGGGACCAAGCAAATTCTCTTGGTAAATTGAAGCAAATCATAGAAAGCAGAACTGAAGCAAAAAAGGTAAATTGAATTATATGTTTTTTACAGTATTAGATTATTGGTTTGGTAAATTGAAACTTTATATAATTCTCTTGTAGATTTGTTAAAACATGAAGAGGAGTGGTGATATTGCCTCTCTTTTTCAGAAATATGCAAGTAGAAGACGCAGGCCTGACAAGAAGAAGTAGTGACGTACTGTTCTTCAACTATTATGGGTATGTAATATTTCAATTCTATGTTAAGAAAGCTATATTCGTCTATTTTATGAAGTTTGTATGTCCTTTTTACCTTAATTGCATTTCGTAATTTATATACTTGTGTATCGACATGTTAAATTTATAGCGGTTAAATAAATTTTAGACAACGGACCACCATAGCTACAAATCCTGGCTACGCCACTGACTGCGGCGCCAGGGTTCTGACAGGTCGGTCAAGGTTCTTTCTGCAAAACAGCCGTTACGATCTAGACCGCCCAAGTTTCATCCAACGGATTGCGATCGCGAATAATGTTCGCCGTCCATTTTTGGGTCGAAATGATGAACACAAGGAAAGTAAGGAACTCTTTTGCCACTAGACTAGACCACATGCGAATAATGGCATTGGTTTCGTTAATTATTTACACTATCTTGTTCCATGCCGTATGAATTCCTTTTTAAATTCTTTTATGAGTATCCATCATTTCCCTGTTGTGACTTGCACAGCATCTAAATTGTGTTGCATCCTAGGTTGTTCTTTTCTACTGATCCTTCAATTATATCATCTGACAGTCTTTATTATATCATTATGATCTAACCTGCTGCATTACAATGTCAGGAAAGCAATCAATCAATCAAAATTGTTCAAACTGCTCTCTTTCTACGTCCAGTTTTCTCATGCAAGTTCAACATGCCCTAGAAACATATAATGCAAAAAATCCATAAACAGTACAGTGGGAGATATAGATAATAATTCAGTTCAATAAACCTCCTTAAAAACATTTGCTGAGGTATTGAATAGTCCTGCACTTTCTGTTTTTCTTTATCATCTGTATTGTAAAGAACGATGTCAAGTCACAATGGCCATACCCATGAACTAATTCTCAAATGTACATGAGTAATACAGAGCTGTCAGCTCATGTCCTTCAAAGACTGCATGGAACTTCTATTTGAACTTTTACTTTCTTTAGCATCGTCCTCGCCTGTTTCATCCTCTGATACCGCGTTAGCTTCTGTAGATGTTCGGGCAGAGCTTGTATTTGAACTACTAATTTCCTTAGCATCGTCCTCGCTTGTTTCATTCTTACATGCTACACTGGCTGCTACAGATGTTCCAACACCTTCACTTCCTTGTTGTGCCCAAGCTGAATCAAAAGGAACTGACTTTATGCTTTCATCCCTGTTCTTGTCATCTGAACTATCGTCAAAGGAACCATAGTCTATGTTCTGAAGTACTGTTGGAATCTGCATGCCCCCAACGAGTACTTCCTTCTCTCCCTTCTCTATATCAATTTTTTCCCCTGTGCTAGTCACATCCAACCCAATATATGGAGTGCAGAATCCAGCTTCCAGTGCACCCGCACCCACCTGTGAACGGAAATCGTTCAGCGGAGGAGGGATCTTGGTGAAGAACACTTCTGCAAAATTTTCTGCAATGCTCTTTCGGTAAGGGTTGTCCTTCTTGTCATAATGGTATCTGAAGTTTTCATATGTTGTCTGCAGAATTTCTAGTTGGTATCGGTAAAAATATATGGTAGGTTGTAAATATAAAGCACAACAATAGTAGGCATTGCAAATGTTATAAATTCCTATACTACTCTGTATCAAGGACAATTCATGTTCTAACAAATCCATGTTTTTCTTTCTTTTCCTACTGTATGTACCTGGTACGGTGTGTGTTTTAACAAAATTTTCAATAGGGCATCCCCCACCCAACACCTTTTCACCGTAAAAATTCAAAGCCAGTTAAAATATCTGGTTAGTGCAAATTCATGTTGTTTCTACTAGATCGACCAGAGGAGGAAATTTACTTATTTCCCTTTCCCGGTAATCACAGCGGTCTATGGAGCTGCTAGTTCAAGAGACCAGAACTCTTAGTATTGTCTAGTGCACTCGGTCAAATGCATTACTTGAATTCCAGTTAAGAGAACTAGAAACTGCAACATGAATATAAAATTGCAGCGAAAGGAGGTGAGGTTACCTGATTAGTACTGATTAGATAGAGATGGAATACTGTGAGGCCACCAACAAACCATACAACAATGGATGTATAGATGATTAGCACAAAAGAGTACACTTCTTTGCGCAATGCCTTCCAGATAGAGCCACCGCTGTCTTCCCTCTCGGTATAGACATTCAACCATGAAAAGACGAAGACGAATATGCACAGGAAAGTTGATGTTGCTATGAACAGAAAGAAATAACGGTAGTTCCTCTGCAAGGCAAAGATAAAACATCGTTATTATGATAGGCCAATGGCTACTATCTGAGAATGCAAGTATCAATTAAACTTACTTAGACAGTATTTGTGTAAGAGATTGTTGGGTTGCTGAAAATGAGATTTAGTGATGGTTAATGCTTGGTTAATCAATTGTTTTGATCTAAGCTATTATTCCTTGATCTTAAGTTCTCTTTATTGTGAGAAAAAGTTTTTAGAATTATGTCTGTAGGGCTCGCCTCAAAAGTCAGCTTGTGAGAGACATGTTAGGCATAGTTCAGGACTTCTCTGGAAAAATTGTGCCATCCTGTTTTCTTGTTAGGTACCTAATCTTATCTACAAATCTAGTCAAAGAATGGAATAAGCTAACAACTCGCCCATGGTTTTTTTGTTAAAAAAAAAGCTGCCACTGACTGTTTGGTCTAATTCAACTTAAATGGTTTGAAAAGGTCTTTTAAGCATAAAACTACTGTTATAACCTTAGGCACTAGTCTGAATTTCTCAGTAAGCTCAATTCCTTTAGGAATACCTTAAAATTGACAACTATAGAGGTGATTAAAGGAAATTAGGCTAGCTCTGAACCTTTGTGAGGAAAGTACATTTGACTTTTTCCCCTTGCTATCTCTTATTGAAAGCAAAATTCATTCCACAGTGGTTGGTTCTGCTGTGGTAGATGCCTATGAAATGCTATATGCATAGTAGTAGGGGAAATAACTGACACATGGTTTGTCACTGGAATAGAACGTCAGAATTGCAGACTTACTGCACATCATCACTTTTTACTTACAAGTCCAATGCACTGGCCAACCCATGGGCAGTGGTGATCAAACTTCTGGACGCAGTTGTTGCAGATGGAGCAATGCGAGGATCGTGGCAGGCGATACCTTAGGCAGGTCTTGCAAAACTTCACCTTCACTGTGAAGCTGTTCACAGTGACATCCTTTGTCCGACGGAACCTCATCCGCGGGGTTCTCCCGATGCTCCATTCCATCGATGGTGAGTTGGAGCCGAGCAGTTCGTCAGCTTCAGGTGGTGCTCTTGTGTTCCTTGGTACTATTCCTGGGTCTCCGGCTGATGTCATGAATAGGAAGAACAGGTCCTGCATTTGAGGAGAAATATACATACAAAGGGTTGTTCAGTGTTGTACCTGATATATATAAATCCTGAAGCCCTGGTTTATTACAGTTTCAGTTATTAAGGCTGAACTCGTCGTTCAGTCCATCCATTATGATTGCTGGGTATGACTGCAGGATTGACAAAGATGCCACTGAAGATATGCAGAACCAAATTGATGGCAAGATGAACACTAACCATTACTGCTGTGATGATAACAATGAGCAGCGCTGCTCGATGCATCTGTCGTTGCCCACTGGTGTGCTCCTGGGAGTGGTAGAATTTGGATTGCATCTGGTAGCAGAAGACGATGGTTGGGCCAGCGACGAGAAACATCGACAGCAGAAGGGAGGCTGCATCGGGTCCGAGTATGAGCCGTCCACCACACAGGAAAATCTGCAGGTTTGAGGATGATCTGTGTGAGTTCAAGATGCAATCAGCTTTAGCCAATTAAAACACCCCCGAAGGCTACTAGTTGTCCATGACGCTAAAGTTGGCTAGTTGTCCATGACGCCAAGCTTCTTTTTTTCGAAGAAGAAGAAGAAGAAGAAACCGGAGATGGCAAACACAATGCGAGGCTAGGATGGTAAGGGGAAAAAGGTGATGAGGAGAAGGTGAATCAGCTAGGCAAGCGTACGTACGTTGTTTCCCTTCCAGGCTTGGTAGAGCCGCCTAGGCTTGTTGTCCAGCTGCGGCGGCGGTTCAGACTCCGATGACGCCATGATCATGTCCTCTTCCTGCTGCCGCCGCCGCTGCAGCTTCACGCATGAAGCTCGCGTCTCATGAGCAAATCGATGCGCCTGCCTGCCTAGCTTTCATAGATGAGGTAGGCAGGCGTCCGGTGTTGATGGCATTGCTGTCGTCGTTGGGACCGTCGCGCCCCGCTGCTGATTTGTTTAAGGCGTTCCACAGGACAAAGTTAGGAGCATAGAGGAGAGCGAGAGCATCAGCCATAGGGATAATTTAATATACGCGGGATTGGTTAGCTTAGGTGCGGACAAAGGACAGTGCGGCGATCCCAATTGAGCTTTGAGCTATAGACGTCCTCGCACAGTCCCCGCTGGAAGTGGATGCGTCCTCGCACAGTCCCGAAATTACCATTAAAGATTCAATATTCTTCGGAAGTGGGATAAAGACAAAATGCCCTTGTTCATCTCGCGATGGAGCGAAGGGGTAAGGGCATTCAACCTTGTGGAGTAGTACACCTCTCTCTTTTCTCACACTGTCCTGTCAAATGGTGTACAACCTCTTTTCTACCACAGGTATTTACTCCCTATACCGTATCTCACAGAGGTAAAAACATCTGGCATGACAACAGCTACATACATAGAGTATACGAGTATATAAGATCGCACAAATGTATATATACTTTTTTAGTAGTGGCACGGATATTTTTAGATATACTTCTTTCTATGTGTAAATATGAAGGTATTAGGAAAATATGACAAGCTATAGACCACTTGCAATTTTTTCATATGGTTCGTGTTGAAGTATCATATAATTAGTAAACGAGTATATCCAATGTGATAAAAGAGTATATTAAGCTCGTTTAGATGACATATGAGAGACGGGAGTAACTATACCTTATAGTAGATAGAGGAGTCACCATGGAATCAAATGTCACTGCTCTTGGGGTAAAAGTAGATTGGATAGTTTCGATCAATTTGGACTATTTTCGAATACGGATTCTATTGGCTCGGATATTTATCGGATAGTATCAGATCATAAATGAATATGGATTTTTTCTATCAGATACGAATACGAATTCGGTATCTCACTGTCCATCGAATACGAGTACCGATCTGGATTATCTGGATATTCAAGGGCCGGATATCCGCAGCATGTATCCCTTATTTCAGCCCAACCTATTTATATAGTACTTTAATAGCCCATTATACATTAAAATATACATCAATACACGGATTTAGGGAAGGATCTCTAGCTGAAAATACGAAAAATTCATGAATGTTTGGATCAAATAAATTAACTAGTTATGTTTTTGTGTTCGTTTTGTTCATATAGTTTAAGGAGTTTTCCTGGTCCAAGAAAGTTTAAGGAGCGAATTTAGCCTAAAAACTTTTTCACAGACCAAACATGGACAACATGTAGTGCACCTTTTGCATGACGGTTCTATTCATATACATAGCCACACCGTTCGGTTGAGGTGTGCCCAAAACCGTATAATGCCTTACAATGCCCTCCGATCGGCATAAAGCTTCAAATTCTCCCGAATAAAATTCTAGTCCATTATCTATTTGGAGTTTCTTGACATGCTTATCAGTCTGTTTCTCGGTCATAATCTTTCGCTCTTTAAATGTCTTGAACATGCTAGACTTGTGTTTGATGAAATATGCCCAAATTCTTCGAGTGTAATCATTGATAATGATTAACATATAATTGGCGCCTCTAAAAGATGAAATGTGGGACTTACCCAACAAATCCGAGTGAATATAATCCAATATGCCTTTTGAAAAGTGCTTTACAGAGCTAAAACTCATTCTCTTCTATTTACCAATGACACAGTGTTCACAAAACTTTAACTGGTTGATGCCTTAACCATTGAGCAGACTTCTTTTGCACAACTCCTTTAAACCAAATTTGATGGATCGTGTCGATCTGGTGACTTTTTTCTATTGAATCTCTTGTGTGTTCTGGTAGCACCTGTTATAAAATGCACGGGAAAAGTAGAAGATCAAATGAGTGGTAGAGACAGATTTAATATGAAAAATCTTTGCGAAAAAATCACAGACGCATGAAGATAGAAATCGCTATATAAAGAGAAATTACAAATACAGCAAACTTTGTTGTATCTAAACTGTGCAGCTACAATGATACATATATAATCTAGGAAACAAAACTCCTTAATTAACTGAGAAATAAACTGGATCATAGTTGGATGCGCCAACCATTGTCTCATTTGACATAGCTTGGCATATGTATCGCTCGGCACGAGGTCTAACACAGTGTTCGACACGGACAAAATGATGAATTCAGGTCACACTTTAACAGCCTACGTCAAGGTTCCATGTGCCGGAGTTACACGTCCATCAATGGCAGACTCACGGCATCAGCGGCCTTTGCCATTCAGGAGGACATTGTCAGATGTGACGGTGCAAGCTTGCCGGAGTTCTCTCTTAACGTGTCCGATACATCGAGCATGAGCGGTAATCAGGGCAAGTCATGTTCTACTTCTACGGGTTCTTGTCTGCATCTTGTCATTAAGGTGATTGTGATAGCATTTGGGCGCTGGCTGTTTTCCAGGATGGGAGTGTTCAGGCCATTGAGCATGGATTACTGGCCAAAGTACTATTCCAGAGGGATACTTCCAACATCTTTCTAGGATTTTTCTCAGCTAAAGGAGATGATCTTTCTGTGTTTGAAGTCTCATGACCATTTGAATCGTGAATCAAAAGTGATTCGGAAAACGGAACTAGCGGTCGTGGGCCTTCTTCTTCCTCTGTTCCACGTTCGACCACGTAGTAATTATTGTTTGCTCTGTTTTCGGTTGCGTCATCTGCTGTCTGTTGTTAGTCTAGTTTTCGACAGCTCAGTCAGGCTTCGACCACGTCGGCCGTTCGACCATCTTTTGGCCTACGACCACATGTGTTCGATCAGAGAACTGACTGCCTTCGTCCGAGTAGGTTGATCCATCATCACAGGGGCGGACCCAGGGCCCGGCGACCCTGGGCCCCTGCCCGGGCTCACGCCATCATCCCTTGCTTAAAACATTAGCAGTACAGAATATTGAGCGAACGAAGCGACGACCTACTTGAACCTCCCTAACAAGACGTGCATGAGCTCAATACCATAGTAGTCCTTCAATCAAGAATTCTCGCTAGATCGCTGGACTGCAAATCCTTTTTTGCTCGTTTCAGTGGGAAGAGCAAGGGGCATTGCCCTTGAAATCCTTCAGTGGTTCGAATCCACATATGAGCGTCTTTTTTTTCGGTATAACTGTCAAAAGTGAGTGACTGTTCATCAGAACTGTTATAGTCCGAATACTCATAAGGTTGGGTCGACGCCCAGCCTCCTTCCTTCGTGTTCAGAGAGTTGACCCTTAATGGCCTTTCATAGTTGCAAAGGAAGGAAAAAAGAAACATCAGTATTAAACAAGATCTGGCACTAATTTTACAACGCAAAAAACAATATTTGCGACAAGATTTTCGTGGCTTACAATCTTGTCGAAGAGCTCGCCCCCGTTGACCTACTCGAGCACCATGTAAATCTTTGTTTTGCTAACAGCAACCTGCAAGAGAAAAAAAAAATAAACTCAATATAGACTTTATTCTTCGCCCAGGCTCGTCAAATTATCTGGGTCCGCCACTGCATCATCAGTTGGCTTTCAACCGCTTTGGACTACTCTTGGTAGCGGCTGTTTCTTCTCTGTATCGGTTGATTTTCAGTGAATTCTCAATTCTTAGCTTCATAGCTCTGTAACTATAGAAAAAAAGGATTAGGTGAATACTTAGGGAGATTTGAATGGCACCATTTACCCCTCTGTCGGTCCAACATTTTGAGACGGCGGCGGCGGCGGGTGGTGTTTAGACCATGGCCGGTGGCCGAGGACATTCGCCGTTTGCCGGCGTCGAGGCTACTCGAGATAGATCGCCATCTCCGATCGACCCGAACCCGTCTCCTCCTCCGCTGCATCCCCCACCACTCCTGCTTGGCGGAGGCGACGGTGAGACAGCGCGCGCCGATTTTGACGCGGCGGCGCTTGGAGGCAATGGCCGAGGACGGCGCGCCAGGGCACTGGGATGTGCGTCGCGGGCGATGGGCGCGGTCGAACTGACCGAGTGAGTTGTACCTGGCGAGCGCAATGGCGGCTGCAGGAGGCCACTGCTTCCTTCCTTGTGGTCGTCTTACCAACATACTGGTAAGCGAATTTCTTTTCGCCATGACATGCTTGATCCAACTTCCAGCCAGCATTCTGGGAATCTCATACTGGATTTCTTACCATACTGGATCCATTTACCAACCTTCAGCATTTCTTATTAGCTCAATGATGTCTATGACCAAAAATTATATATATAAAAAATCACATACGAGCTATTTGCATCCAAGTGAAATATCTGGGACCAATGCAAAAGTTCATGGTTGCCACTGTACTGATGATCAGTTAAATTGATAAGTGATCATCGCCAAGGCAGGAAAGAAGAAATAGAGATTAGGAGATGACTGTAAATGTCAGAGTTGTGTGAGGAACATGAATTTTATTACCATTGCTAGTACAGAAACGACATTCAGATAAAGAAGCACACATAGCTCCATTACATCCAATGTTCAAATACATGTGTTTTAGTTTCATCCGTGTATACTCCTTGCAATCAAGAACTGTTATCTCAGTGTAAGGCTTTAAGCATTAAAAAAATACTACTTCAATTCAATGTATTACCAGCTTCATCAACTGAGAGGAGAGTCTGGACTATAGATTCCATAGTTGGCCTTTTGCTTTTGTCTTCCTCTAAGCAAGAAACAGCCAACTTGATCAATGCTCCTGCTTGCACGTAGCTAAATTGGCCACTCAATTTGGAATCTACAAATTCATCAATCCATGATTGTTCATCCCCTTTCAATTTGTCAGCAAGCATCCTGACAAGCTTCGTGTGCACCATATGCACCTCCACATCCGAACCCACAGCCAACTCTGAAACTCTAGCACCTGACAAAAGCTCAAGAAGCACAACTCCGTAACTGTACACATCAACTTTTCCTGTGATAGGGAGACCAGAAACCCACTCAGGTGCAATGTAACCTAGTGTTCCTCGCACATGAGATACATTCTGATTGGACCCACCTCGGTTTAGTAACTTTGCCAACCCAAAGTCTGTGATCTTAGGCTCAAAGTTTTGGTCTAGCAGTATGTTCTCAGGTTTCACGTCGCAATGGATGACCCACTCTAAGCACTCATGGTGAAGATAGGCCAATCCTTTCGCAACACCTAATACGATGTTGAACCTTTGCTTCCAGTCCAACAAGATATTGTTTTTGTTATTGAACAAAATGTTAGCCAGCGATCCATTCTCGACATACTCAGAAACCAACAACCTATGAGATCCTTCTGAGCAAAAGCCCCATATTCTCACTAAGTTCATATGGTAAATCCTTCCAATGACACTCAGCTCAGCTTGAAACTCTTCCTTGCCTTGCCTTATATTTTCCAGCTTCTTCACAGCTACTGGTCTATCATCTTCTAGGACACCTTTATACACAATGCCTGAGCCTCCCCTTCCTAGCTCAACATTAAACTTTCTAGTTGCCTTCAGTAGCTCTCTGTAGCTATACCTTCGAAAATGGCTAGTCATTACCTTGTAACCTTCCTCAGCTGCCCATATTTCTGTTGGCCTCATCTCTCTTCTCAAGACAAAGAACCATGCAAATGTTATGAAGGAAACTTCAACAACAAAAAGTGCGGCTATGAACCCATAGAAGTAAAACCACTTTGATTCGTCCCCACCAGTCTTATGCACATCTGGAAATGGTTGTATGTTTCTTTTGCTCGTCTGGCTGCAGTCAAGCCGAGGTGCTGCAGAATCAAACACATTGGAATGAGGTATAGTTGAAACATTCAATCTTGCAGCGATCTTGAGATATATTGTTCGCACATCGGCTGTTGGGTAAGTCCTTCCACTGAAAAGATGAGCTTTTGGATAACATGAGCCTGTACCTTCCTGGTATTGAAAGCCTTTGCAGGTGCAGTCTCTCATGCAGATGTTCCTACAATCCTGAAAAGAAACTGAGAGGAGATGTTGCTGATCAGAGCCCCAAAAATCCGTATGTGCGAGTTTCACAAACTTCATAGGTTCCTGATTGTCACATGTTATGTTGACAATAGCCTTACAACCTTCGGTCCAGTTACCTAGGCTGCTCATCTTGTATCCTGGTGGGCAGGAACAAGTAGGTGTAGGTGAGTAGTGGCAAATTCCATTAGGACCACATAAACCATGGATATTGCAAGGTTGGGTCATTGCTACCATTGTAACTGACCATGACCAATCTGTGTCGTTCAAGCTATACAACCGGAGATTACCATCAGGGTCAAGAGTCAGTCTTCTCTTAATCCCTGGCCCTGCATCAGAGGCCACAAGTGGTTGACCATCAGCAAAATCACTCGATGCAAGGCTGCCATTATCGTCAAGAATCGCCAACCTAGTACTGTTATACTGGTTTCTTTTATTCTGGTAGATACTTTGGTCAGGGTTTGGCCAGTATATATCGGAAACTTCAGGAACATCGTATATAAGTGACAGCAATGATATATCACTGAAACGAAAGATGTAGTTACCAGGAACACGCAATTGAGTTGTAGGGACTAACTTTGTTGTAGCAGTGATGTGCTGAGTTGGCAGGAAAGTGTCCGTCGGTGAATCAAAACTTTGCCATATGATGTTGCCACTTGAGTCCTTCATGACGAAATTCCCAGTATTCAATAGCTGAGCATTCTGAACATTTGTGGAGTTTCCATTAGCTTGCCACACAACTGTGCCATCATAATCTGTAAGGACCATGCTTCCATCCTTCTGCAAGGCAAGTGCCGACCTCCGGGCATGGACCGGTCGGTTGCGGTTTGCGCTCCATACGATGGTCTTGCTGGCTGCCTTGGACTTGGAGTACCATATCGAGAACGTGAAGGCATTTTCGTAGACGCTGTAGAAGCCACAGGAGAAGGTGCCATCCGATGATTGTAGGATGTCGGTTTGGTAGGCTTCGACGGTGAGGGAGGATCTCAATGGTAGAATGTCACGAGGTGCAGCTCTTGAAAATAGAGCAAAAAAAGAGAGGAGAGAGACAGTGGCAAGGAGAGATGAAAAGGCAGGGACGGCCATGGTTGCAACTCGCAAGGGATGGGTTCTGCTGATGGCTGCACGCTACTTATATCCCATGCTATACTTAATCTGTGTCTCGATCCTGAAAGCAAAACATCATTCCTAGTCAAATTCGGAGTGCTGCATGGTTCGACTTATCAAAATTTTTTCTTTCTGCACACTGTGATTCCGAAGTGCATGGGTTGCAGCATACTACAGTGAGTCTCACAGGCACTCCTAGTCAAACTTTGCTACCACCACAGCTGAACAAAAAGTCCACATGGAGAGTGACATATCTTGGACAGATCAATTAAAACTGTTAATCAAGGTGGGGTCTCTTTTATCCATATACAGCTAGCTTATGACTCCTTCTCTGCATTTGAACATTCAATTGAATTGACCATGGTTTGCGTCGCAGCCTTGAGTAGTGATGTCGATGTTTAAGTCGTATTCACTGTCTAGGCACAGATAAATCAAAACTGCAGTCTGCAGGAATGGAGATGGTTGACGAAGCATGTAAGACCAGGATCTCTTACACATGACAGGTTTATATGGGAGGCATGGAACGTACTTGACATGGGCAGTCGGTGGTGTATCAGCTATATGGCAACAAGGTGAATAATGTGGTATGGCAAATGGCTGCCCAAACTGCCATCATCTGTAACTTTTTTTGGGAGCAGCACGTCTATCTTCCGTCGGTTGTATGCTTTAAATATGTTGCTGAACTAAATCAGGGAGAGAAAAGCACACCGAAATTATGACACATCTAGTGCATACATTACCACCATTCCATTTCTACATAACATGGAACAATTATGAGATGTCACAGGCACACACCTACATAAACCTATATACACATTGCAGTATGGTGCTTACAATTCAACATACTACTAAGATACACCTTGGCGTCTTCAAGCCTAAACATGTATTTCATTCAGCATATCATTATTCCATGGACTTCCAGCTTCATCAACAGAAAGGAGGCTCTCTACTACTGATTCCATTGATGGCCTTCTCTTCCTATCTTCGTCCAAGCATGAAGCAGCTAACTTGATCAATGCTTTCGCTTGCAGGATTCGCCACGAACTCTGCTAACCACAACGGTTCCTCCCTGTCCAGTCTATAAGCAAGCATCTTAACAAACTTCTTGAGCAACACATGCACCTTGTCATCCTCACCTACGACCAAGTCAAAACACGTGTTCCTGACACTAGTTCAAGAAGCACAACTCTGGAGCAATGTAACCTATAGTTCCTCGTGCTCGTGATTCATTCTGATGAGGCCCAGATCTATTGTCTGGCTTCAGATTGCAGTGATTGACCCACTCTAGGCATTCATGGTGAAGATAGGCCAGGCCCTTTGCAACACCTAAAGCAATGTTAAACCTTTGCTTCCACTCTAAACAAGATTTTGTTTTTGAACAGTATGTTGGCCAATGAACCGTTTTCAACATACTCGAAGACCAGCATCCTATTGGATCTTTCTGAGCAAAAGCTCCATATTCTTACTAGATTCATATGGTTAATCATTGCAATAACATGCAACTCATCTTGGAACTCTTCCTTATTTTGCCTTACATTTTCCAGATTTTTTACAACCACCACCCGATCATCGTCCAAGATTCCATTATAGGCAAGCCCTGAACCTCCGCATCCAAGCTCATATTTAAATTTTTCCGTTGCCTTGACCAGCTCCCTATAACTATAGTATGGTAGAAGAACCGCTATATGGTTACTTTTACGTAGTGGGTTTTGACGATGATGACACTAATCTCTAAGGTTCAATCCTAATCAGTTGCTTGTGGTCAGGCCGACACATACTAGCTGGCTTTTGTTGCCTCTTTTATCTTTAACTCTACTGCAAACTCTTTATCATGTGAACTATATTGTGCTGTTCTGTTTATTTATTCGTGTATGGATGTGATATGAATGTTGTTGTATGTGTGCTAGCTACTAATCATGAAACTAGTACGGTAAACGCATGTGAATTTGGAATGCAAATTCCAGATCCCGACATCTTTCCATATGAACATACTCTTATTCTTGACTTCTTGACACACAGTTGCGGTCAAATAGATCTGTTGCCTTTTTCTCCTATCACTGTCATGAATTTGTTTCTCTGTTGTATATGAAGGTCACTGCTTATGTTTGTAGTGGCATGTAGAAAAGAGCCATGTTTGTAGTGGCTGCAATTAGTGCATCTTTGCAACAGCATTTTAGCTAAACTCCCCGTTTCTCGTGATGTATTTGTCCTATCTACCTTTGTAAAATACTCTATCTTCAAGATATGTTGGTGATATCACTGGGGATATATTGAGGTCAGCCATGAGACTTCAGACATCATCTATGCAAATAATAAATACTCAAATCTGCAAGTCTGCACGACTTCTATATATATAGAGAGCATATGCTGTGTTGTGCTTGCAAAAAGGAGATCTTAACATCCATCGCAGGAGAGATGGCCAGCAGTACCAGTGTAGCTGTAGTACTCTGCTTCCTAGTCTTTGCTGCCATTTCTTCTTCTTCGTCGTCGCACCACGCACAAGCCGAGTTTGACTGTTACAATGACAGAGATGCAGTGATGGACAAATGCTACAGATACATCTACAGAGGCCGGGGCGCGATTATGTCGGGCCTGAACACTCCATGCTGCGAGATAGTGAAAGGAGCAAATGTCGAATGCATCTGCGACAAATTCACGGCAGGTCAGAAGGCCAAAATCAATCTGCGGAGATGGGTCGACGTTACGATAAAATGCGGCAACGGATTGCGCGCGGGGACTAGATGTACAGGTTAGATAATAGTAATCCTCCCTTTTCCTTGACATCATTGGCTTTCGTCTGCAGGTTACATGTTCATCTTCTGAACGGATTGCGCGCAGGGACTAGATGTAACTACGTGTTTTAATTTCTCCTGTTCATCTTCTGAACACTAGATAAAAGAAATCGACTTTTGTGCGCAGGTTACAATGGTCGAAAGCAGCATCCGGGCGCCTGAGCACTTGCTGTAAGGCTACTCTGATCAGTCAAGAAATAAACGAATAAAGGAAGGGAGGCTACGCCTGCTCATCACTGTCATTGTCCGAATTGCCTTCATCGCTACCTATTATGACGACAACATGGGTTTCTTGGGTTCATCACTGTCGAAAGCTATGTAGTCTTTTGTCCACATCCTAGAGTACTACATGGGTTCGCGCTCCGGTCTTATGGGCACTGAGCTCTGGCCTGCACGATGATTGAGGATACCTTACCTCACTGTTACAAAGTTTTCCAAGTAATAATGAGTAATTGAACAAATCTAATCAAGCCTCACTGATGATATGGGTATCTTTCTACTACACTGGTAATAATTGAACAAATCTAGTCTAACATAACTAGAAATCAATGAACAATTAATGGAAAACAAGATGCTCTTCGTAAAACAAGATGGTCTTATGGAAAACAAGATGCCGCACGGTGAAGACCATCCCGACGCCAATTTGGAAGTTTTGCTGCCCCCTCTTCACCAGCGTCCATCGCCCACCTCCGCCGTTCGAGTTCTCCGTCGCCAGCCCGCTCTAGTCCTCTCCGAGCTCTTCTACCTACCCTGGTGAGCTTCTGATGTTCCCTAGTAGCTCCCATTCCGTTTAATTAGCTTTTAATTGCCGAAATGGCCGCTATGACCATCCCCTGTTTCCGCCGCTACCTAGCTCGCCACCGGCGCCCCTCCGGTCCTTGTCAATCCAATTCAAATTCGCCAGGAGGTGCGCACGAGGCCAGGCATTTTGTTTCGAAAATGCTCTCGTGTTGCCACGGCTATCCTCGCCGCTGTTCGGCCGAGGAGGTGTATTGTTCCTACGTAATTAGTTTAAGCACTATCATTAGTAGTTAATGTCCCCTTGCTTATCATTTGTTAATGATCCACTGACCGGTGGGCCTGGGCCGGTTTAAACCTTTCGTTAGACTGACTGAAAGCTCATCTTCAAGCGTGCACGCGCAAGGAACGTGAGGCTCGCGAGAGGGAGCGCAAGAAAAAGAGAGAAATGGTGGCCAAGGCAGAAGATGTCGTCGAGGAGTTCAATGCCGAGCTCGCAAGGAAGAAAAAATAGCACCGATCCACACAGTAGGTCGGACCATCCCGCACTAACTAGCCCCATGAAAGTCGAATTTAGTTCCATTCCAAAAAGGCACATATGTATCGCAGGAGTAGTTCGGTTTGTTGCATCATGCATGATGCTCTTTCTTATGCATGTAACCAAACCCTACGCGCTATGTTACTCTCAACTTTTCTATGAAGTCTATTTTAATTTGGACAAGTGTATTTTCTCGTCTTTTCGCATTCAATTATTCGCGTAGCAATAATTGCAACAACATTAACAAACAAGTTCTCCTCTGTATATGAATTCCCGGTTACATCACAATATCATTTACCTTCGTACTTACCAATCGTTGTTATTTTAATCATTCTTAAAAAAATTCACGAAACTTCTTGCACTACAACATCATAAGACGATTACAAACTGTTATTACGAATCTAACAGATTATCTACCATTCATAATGTACGAAAATCATAAATGGATTAACCGACATTGCCTTCCGTTTGTAGTCGCTAAACGATCAGTCGAGCGACTACAAATATAGTCATTGAGTCGTTAGACGACAGGCTCCAATCGCCCAACGGCTCGGCGACTGCAACCTGTCGCCTAACAGCCTACGGATAGTTTGCATGTCGCGCAGCCATTGGACGATAGGTTCCAGTCGCCCAACGATTTGGTGACTGGAAGACATTTCTGTAAAAAAAATGTTTGCGCGGGTATATTTCTGTTATTTCGAATAAAATATGAATTATTTACAAAAAAATAAGATATAGGCGAGTACGGATTGAATTCATCTACGGGTATAAATATATAGTTGTGGCCTAACAGTATATATACTTACTCTATACCTTGCATTTTGCAAAAAAAAAAAAAAAGTGTTCAGAACACCCATAACCCTGTAGGTCAGGCACTGCTCTACAGACTAGGAGTTGCTTATTTGGTATGAACTCAAATTCTGTCTGGTTTGGAATCCAGGAAGTGAGCTATGCTACATAGCACGAATGTACAACAATTGTGATGCGAGGTTGAAACCTTCCGCTGATCCACTTTCTCCTCTTTATCTTTATCTTTATGCACGACGAGTAAGATGAGCTGAGTTGTTTACTAGTTCCTCTTTCTCCCTTTATCTTTATTTTATGATTTGTGGTTGTTGATCCAGCAAGCACTTGTTCATACAGCACGCCCCACCCCACCGGAAAAAGTGGAGCACATTATGAACAGAGAGAGAGAACAGAGAGAGAGAGAGCTCGAAATGGGAGCAGAATTAAAGAAAACAGAGAGAGAGAACAGAGAGAACTCATTATGCACTTACCTGTAAATTCAGTTTGAGAGAGAGCTCGCACTCACTCGACGCCCCCATCAGGTCAGGCCATCCTCATTGCCCAAAGCATTTTTCGCTCCAAAGAAAGAATCCTAGAGAGAGGAGGAGTGCAGCTCCCTGTCTCTTTGCTTCTGGGCTGCTTTACTGATTCCTTTCCATTGCTTCGTTTGCCCTTCCTCGCTTTCCCTTTCCACCCACGCTTGCTTCAGGCGACCGAGGGTTTCGGTTCTTGGTGCCGTCGCCGTCGCCGCAGCTGCAGGTCCGTGTGCCATTCACTGCCCGGTTCTTGTGCGGTGATGCGTGTGTGTTGCCCTCTACTGCTAATTTGTTCTTGTGCGAAGTGCCATTGTTCGCTTCTTGTGTGTGGTGATGACCTTTATGCTGTGATGGTCCTTGATTTAGCCTCCTGGTGTTGATCTCTGACCATCCAATCTTTCTTCTTACTGATCTGTAAATTCGCTTTGCTTTTGATTCTGGCATTATAGTTGTCGTTTGCTTCTCTGTTGTTTTCCTCTCTTTTTTTTAGTTGATATTAGGCTCAATAATACTAGGGAATTCAGAAATCTGCCTTGTGGTGAAGGACTGCATATCTTATCACATTAGTTCCTCTTGATAGCAAATATATGCCTATCTTGTACAAGTGATGCTCTCCCTCATACGATGAAGTGTTTCTATTAGACGATTAGAGATGAAGTGTTTCTATTAAACGTGCTATTTATCTTGACCTGTAACTGAAATGATGTGGCATCGTAACCTTATTTGAGCAGTTTGATTCGCCTTTACATGCTTAAACTACTTGTTTTCGAATCATCACGTAGTATTATACTATTGATCTGCTTCTCTCTTTCCTATTACCAGGCCAGGTTTGTGTCTCAGGGCCAAATTCAAGGAGATAAATATGGCTTTTGATACAAACAATCTTGTGCTGCACATCAAGAGACTAGTTCACCCATCTATCAGACTTGGATATCAAGCTGCTTGTGATTATCCTATAGTACTCGGTGCTGGCATTTTGTTGCTGTTTCTACAAAGACTTTGTCCTTCTCTATTCGCTTTTCTACTATCTTCCTCTCCGGTCTTCCTGTTAACCGCGCTTCTTCTTGGAGCACTTTTGAGTTATGGTGAACCTGCTGTACCCGTGATTGGGGAGGAAACATCAGAGAATCAACAAACTTCGCCCCTTAAATCCATAATTTCCATTACCAAATGTTCAACCACGGAGGTTGACATTGTTACTGTCGAGGCTCACTCAGAGACGAGAACTGACAGTGGTGAAGTATGTGTCAGGGAGACAGGTTCCGATGACAATATTCATGATACTCACAGTGAAGAAAAAAATGCCGCATATATGGCAGCTGATACTGTTCTTAGTGAAGAAGTATATGTCAAGGAGAGAACTTCCAATGATGATCTGCATGATACTCGCCGTCAAGGAAAAAATGTCACATCTATGGAAACTGATAGTGTTCTTTGTGTAGAGTCTTCAAAGTTTGCCAAGAGCAACGTCATTGTGGAAAGAGAAGAGCATGTTGGGGAAAACAGCAAGATGGTTGAGCTGCAAGAATTTGAAAGCACCAATCTTGAAAATGGTATCGGTAAACTACAAAATCAGTATCAGTTGGGTGAGTTTATGAGTTCATGTTGGCAACCTGTTATGAGGCAGGATCCTTGTTCTGATTCTGATTCTGATCTTACTGAGAGTTCTCCAGATGCATCAATGACTGACATTATTCCGATGCTTGAAGAGTTGCACCCACTGGTTTACTTGGGGACTGGTCACCCTTCCTTGGCTGTCAGAGACAACTTGAATTCTTCATCAGATGACGATGAAGATGACCTTGAGGAGGAGGACGATGTTAGCTCAGATGAAGGAGTGGTAGGGCAGAAATATGATGGAAATAACTGGAAGGATGTTATTGATATAAATTCTTTGGATATGGAAACGAATAGTAAGTTGGAGAGTCTGGTGGAGCTTCAAAGAGCGAAGAACATTCTGAAGTTTGAACTTGACAAGAGGTTAATGGACTTGCAAGCCGCTGATGCAACTCAGAAATTGAAGGAGGCATCACACTTCCATGTTCAGGTTCCCTCCATTTCCACACCAAGGCGGAACCCATTTGATCTTTCAATTGATTCAGATGAAATGATAGAGTTACCCCGGATTCCTGATTCAGCACCATCTGTTCTCCTTGCAAGGAGAAACCTATTTGATCTTCCATTCGACCAAATTGTGGACCATGACAGTCAATTGCGAGAAACTTGGACTCCTCGTTCGTACTCTCCAGCAACACAGCACAGGAAGAACAGGAACTTATATGGACAGCACTCTACTTATCTGCAACATCACGATGGTATCAAACTGGAGAGAGGTGAAATCAGTGGAAAAGATGCTTGTGAGAGTCATTCAGACAATGATGCTGAGCATGAAGGGAACAATGGCAAGTTATTTGGTTCGCTGGAAGCACATATAGGTGAAGAGATTAAAATACTAAGTGCGGCAATTTCAGAAGTGGGTGTGTTAGAAGTAAATTATGGAATGGATAAAGGCGATAAAAATGCTGATTTCAGTGATGATATAAATTCATGCCCTATCATGAAAGCTATATCTAGCACTTTAGAAGTGAAGGATTCAATTCATGCAGGTAAAATTGTTCATTTTCAGTTTTTCACATTGACCTTGAGGAGGTTTCATTTCTAGTCCACCCCAACTTGTTTGGGACAAATGGCTTTGTTGTTGTTGTTGTTCAGTTTTTCACACTAACAAGTAATGCAATTTGCCTATTATAAATGTTTGCTTAACTGGGGCTTATGTCATGCAGGTAGTGAGCGATCAATGTTGTGTTCTCTATCCAAAGCAAACGATTCTGAGCCACATATTGTTGAAGCAGACTCCATTGGTGAAGTTAACTCATTATTTAAGTGCCGTATGGAGGAGGTACTAGTGCAATCCATTTCAGAGCACAGTATCGGTCAACCATTGACGGTTAAACTTGAAGATGAATTGAGTGACCCATTATCTTCAGATTCCCGGATGCAAGTCATTGAAGCAAGTTCAGTTGAAGAATTGAATTTGCAATTTGCACTACTCAATGAAGCAGCACTGACGTGTGCTGATGCTGACTCCACTTGTCATAATGAGTTGATTCAAGACAGATCAAGGGAAGCATTACCTGCAGGAAATGAGCATACTTCAGAACTGCCAGTTGAAGATGGGTCCATAGAGTTGTTAACATCAGGAGATCAGCAGACTGCAGATAGTTCTGAGCTTCAAGTTATCGGAGCAAGGTCTATTGAAGATATTAACTCATTCATTAAGCAGCATTGCGAAGCTCAGAAGAATGATACCTTGGAGTCACCTGTGCAAATTATGCAAAAATCCACAACTGACCAGTTATCTTCAGACTCCGAGCAACCTGGATACTTTTCTGAGCTGCATGTTCTTGAGGCAAGTTCAGACGTATACATAACTGCAGCGTTCAAGAATCTTCATGGTGAAGTGGAGATACATAGTGAATCTGATCCCACCATAAAGCTTGAAGACAGTTCTATTTCTGAGCTACAGGCTGTTGAAGCAAGCTCAGTAGAAGAGGACAGTAGTCTAGTTAAGCAACTTGACAAAGAGTCGCAGGTGGAAACTATTTCAGATTCTGCTATTCACGAGCCAACAGCTGTGAAGCTTGAAGGCAAACCAAGTGAGCCATTGACCGATGCAGAGCTTCCTGTTCTAGAAGCAAGCTCAGTTGAAGAGATAAACTCGCTTTTCAAGAAACTCGAAGAAGAGGCACAGACACAGATGCCTCAAGGCCCAGAGCATAAGTTTGGTCAAGATACAGGAGAAACTGCTTCTGATATGCTACTTGAAGCAAAGTCGAAGATGTCGCAAGATGGTGCAGTGGAGCTGGATCCAGTTGAGCTTACCTCTGGACTGCAGGTTGGCGAGGCCAAAACTCTGGATGATGACGATGATACATCTGACAGTGGCTTTAAAGTAACTGACCTGAAAGTTTCAGCCGAAAAGGTTGAATCTACTGATGTTGTTGAAGGGCATCCAACTGAAGATATATGAGTTTGCATGACAGATTCAGCTGAAAAGGTTGAATCTACTGCTGTTGTTGAAGGGCATCCAGCTGAAGATAATGAGTTTGCATGACAGAATCAGTCATTCAGCTACTTAAAAAAATGAAAAGGGTTCGGGAGCGGTTTCAAATAGCTTTGATATGAGACACTAACTAAAACAAGTCCCATAAATCAGCTCCTCAGAAATACTCCCGGGTCCAAAAAGATTTGTATTCTGTTTATATGGCTCTCTTTTTTTCCCTCTTTGATAAGTTTATAGGCAAATAGCAGAGTTGTAGTTCTGCACTCCAGGCGGTCGCATTCTAGTTTTTCTACTTAGTACGAGACTACGTTTGAGCGGCTGTGTCCATGTATACTTATTTGTTTGTTCGTTTCATATTTTCTTGATCAATTAATTGTGTAACTCCAAGAGTTGGCTCGTAGTAATGCTTATGTAGCATGCCATAAATCCGTAAAGAAATTAGGTTTTAGTCTACCAGTAATCCTTGCTTGCGGAAACGCCATGGATTGGACAGGAGAAATGGGCCATGGATTGCGGAAATGCCACTAAGGGCATGTACAGTACATGTTAACTATAAGACTGTACCACAGAGAATTTTATGTCCGGAGGAGAGAGAAAGATACTATTTATTATTTAAAAAACAGTTTTATAGATAACTTTTTATTATCTATCCTATTGAATATGATAAATTATATAACAACCTATTAATTATATAAGGTCAAAAGAGATCAAATCACACCCACTACTGCCTGCGTAGCACCTCGATCGTCTTAAAACTTCAGCAGGAGAAAAAAATACTAGTAAAGAAAATCAATTAATTAATAGTGACTTTCAGGTATGAAAGCCGTGAGTTACCAGTATATATTGAGTTTCATGCACCGATTAATTCAGCCAAAAACTTAAATTAATGAGGAAATAAAAACAATTCACTTATATTTTAACACTTCTCTTCACGTGTAGCTTCTCAGGACTAAAACATTGAATAAAAGTAGGTTGCAATTATTTTTTAATTATGTTAACCGAGTCTTAAACTTAAGATCTCTTAGCTTTGATACCATATTCAGTTTCATGCACCGACCAATTCACTTAAAAGGTTAAACTAATGAGAAAAGATGAATAATTCATTTATATTTTAACGGTATATATACTTCAGAAAATGCTCTCGAGGAACGTGACGGTGATCTCGGCGTCGCTGGGTGGAAAGGGCGTGAACTGCACAGGGAGCAGAGGAAGAAATCGGCGGTGGAAGCGGTGCCGCTGACGGTGGATACGACAGAAAGAACCTGCAAATCTCACTAGCAAGAACTGAACAATCCGACCACTTGTTCCTTCTCTTACAACTCCACTGCTTCAAGCTTTTACTCTTTTGCGCCTCTTAAGTTTCTTCTCAATTGGTAACTTGACCGGCTTCCAAGTGATATTTTATCAAGAGATTTCATCTTATCATGTATGGTGGTCATGCATCTTTCTGAATCACCAGAAGAGATAGCCTTTGAATAGGTTGAAGGCTTTACAATACCTTCAACATCTACTGCCACATTCAAATAATAAGCCACAATATTGGCTTCTTTAATCAATCTTTTAGGAGGCTGGATCTTCCTCCCTTCTTTATCAGCTGGAATGGAACGTTGTGTTGGCGATGCAATAATAGGAACTTCTTATATATTTTCCTTGTTAGTTTCTGGTGAGAATCCTGAATCAACATCATGCTCTACCTGCACGATTGACTTATGCTACTTCTCAATAGGAAAATCAATAAATGGTTTATTCTGCAACATAGTAGACTCATCAAAAGTAACATTTCTGTTAATAACTTCCTTTCTAGTTTTAGTATTCCACAATTTATATCCTTTCACACTTGATTTATAACCAAGAAAAATATACTTAATTGCTCTAGGCTCTAATTTACTGTTGTTAACATGAGCCTAAATAGGACAATCAAATATTCTTAAGTTTGAATAATTTGCTGGAGAATTAGACCATATCTCACTTGGAGTCTTCTTATCAATAGGCATGTTGGGTGACTGTTTAATCAAATAACAAGCAGTGAAAGCAGCTCCAGCCCAATAACTCTTAGATAATCCAGAGTTTGACAACATGCAATATACCTTCTCCATGATGATTCTGTTCATACGTTCAGCCACACCATTTTGTTAAGAAGTATGAGGGATGGTGTAATATCTCACAAAGCCCTCTAATTTGTATAAAACTTAAATTCTTCAGAATAGAACTCTAAGCCATTATCGATACTCAGCTTCTTGACATGCTTGTCAGTTTATCTTTCAATCATAGGCTGGGTTCGAATGTGCGTTTGCTTAGACTAGGCTTAAGCTTCTATAGTAACTAGCTATTAAACGGTGTGTTTTTTTAAGACGGGGTCTACAGGAAGATTGTAGTATAAACTATACCGAGTTCAACTGTACCGGCTAAAATTGCATGCAACTATTTCCCTCTGTATACTACCTCTCGCGAATAGGACAAAATTCAAAAACCATAGCCATAAGCCACAACCCAAAAGAACTCACCCATAATCTTCCACTTCTTTAATGTCTTAAACACATCCGATTTGTTCTTGACGAAATACAACAAAACTCTTGTTGAGTAATCATCAATGATGATCAACAGGTAGCTTACACCTCCAAGGCATGTAACACGAGACTCTCCTTATAAAACATAGTAAACATGATCTAATATGCCTTTTATAGAGTGTCGTAGTGCTGAATTTCACCCTCTTTTGCTTGCCAAAGATACAATATACATAAAACTTCAACTTGTCAATGCTATGACTATCAAAAAGTCCTCTTTTGCCTAACTCCATCATGCCAGCTTCATTCATATGCCATAAACGCATACACCAAAGATTAGTAGTATCAGAATTGGATGATTGCTGGTTTCCAAAAATTGAGTAGATTCCATTTTCTTCACGTGCAAGTTGATACTTTAACGAGTTGAGACAAACTCTTGATTTTCATAGGACTTCCAGAAGGTTCTTGACACCGAAAATAGAGAGGAGATATGGTGTGCAAGGCCACATAACTTGGAGTGACGGGCTGTGCTGCCCTAACGCGAGGCCATGTTGGCTAGGCCCGAGCCTTAGTTGTAAGTAGGCTTTCAACCTACGTGTGGTATTTTTTTCATGTGATTTCCATTGGTTTATGCAAAATAGGTTCCAAAAATGCAACTTCCGGTTTTGAATTAGGGTTAGCAGTAATAATCTATACTTTTGGCATTTTCTTACCAATTTACCAGGAATCTAGGATATGAAAACATGCATAAAATGAGCGCTAACAAGTCATCCCCTGATTTCTTCAAGCATCAAGGTCGCCTCGATGTCCTCTTCTTCTTTCTCCCACTCACTCTCTCTATCTCGCACATGGAGGCCAAAACGCCTTGTCGCCCTTGGATCTGACCCAGAACGCACCCACCTTTGTCGCCAGTGTCGTTGCAGAGAAGAGAAGCTCACCAACGGTGGTAGCGGAATGGTGGGCACATGAGGATCATCTGATGAAGAGGAACTCATCGAAGTGTATTGCATCAGGGGAGCTCTAGAGTGTGCCGACGATGGTGACCTTGGTTGAAGAAGAAGCCTCAATGGCGGCATGGCTTGTTGGTAGTGGAAAATAGCAATCAAGTGACCAGAAGAGATCAAGTGAGGTGTTGGACATGTGGTGACGAAGTTGTATGAGGGGGGATCTCATCGGATGCACAGGTTCGAGCTCAGTGATGCATGGTTTGGCATGGGGAAGACGACACGACACGATGGGGTTCCTAGCGAACCTATGGAGATTTTGTCAATTTTGTTGAGGGGTTTCAAGGATCAGGATATAGACTATGGCGTGAGGCTGGTGGATTCTAGAGACACTGACTAGAGCTGAAGGTTTTGCTTCCCTCTCGCCGCAGCGGTTAATAGCACCGCCATCACCCACCTTCGGCCGAACCACCGCCACCAGAAACTTCGCCTTGAGCCACTTGACCCATTCCCATGCACCGCCTCCCTTGGCGTCATCGCGTTGGCCGCAAGAGAGGGGGAGAGAATGGAGGGGAGGAGAAGGGGTAGAGAGATGGTGATATGGTTGGCCATGTGGTTGGGTCGCTGCCTAATGGAGGATGACATAGCAGATTGGATGATGTGGCAGCCACGTCGCCTAAAACCACTCAGGAAAGCAGCCTTAGGAGGACAGTTGCACTGGTTTTAAAGTAGAGGGTCTTAAATATCTAGTATTATAGTATAAGGGGTTGATTCAGTCCAATTTAAAAGTAGAGGTACTAAATATGAACTTTTTTCTTTATATAAATAATTTTTTATATCTCACATGATTAATATTGTAACTGATAACTTATTTTATAAGTTTTATCATACCCGTGCCCATAGATAGGAGTACGCAGCTGCGTTGCTATGGGGTATGATATATCTTTTAAGACAAGAAACTGCAGCGAGGCTGCCGTCGCTCTGGATCTGGTGGCACCGTGCCCGAAGAGGAAATCAACGGCGACAACCGGATCTGGTGGCGCTGCGGCCAGAGAGGAAGTCGACGGCAGCAGATGGCCGGATCATACCGGATCTGCGCGTCACACTCGAAGAGGAAGTCAATGGCGGTGACCGGATCGTGCAGCCGCACCTGAGGACTGCCGAAGAGGAAGTCGACGGTGGCGGCGGCCCGATCCGGCGGCGCCGACGCCTAGGACAGGGTGGCTATGGCTCGTATGGAGTCGGGCGTCGCGCAGAGAGAGGAAGAGAGTGAGAGAACGGAGAGAATGAAGAGAGTGAGCAAACGGATCGAATAAAGAGAGAATGAGTCGGGGTGTGTCGTTCGATAGAAATCTTATCTCTGTACGTATGTACAGTATCAATTCCCTTAGAATTATTGAATAAACTAGTTACAGACCCATGCGTTGCAACGGAGTCAAAAAAATAGTGAGACGAAACTTACTGTCTGGTCAACTTTACACATCAAATAGTAGAGAGCAAGTGACAAAAAGAGAAAGGTGGCTAGAATGCGCGAGGAGATGGGGAAGTGGAGGGGGTGGACGGTTGTATCCTGAGATAGAGAAGGAAAGGGACGAATGATGTAGATCAAATCGGATGGCTGTAGAGAGGAGAACGCACCGACGACTACCAACTCTTCTTTATATAATAGTAAAGATATGCACTAACATTATCATTACTGTTTTTTTTCCACGATCTCCTTAACTCCTGAACCCCAAAAAGCAGTTTGCACCAGCAAAAACACACACCAAGGAGAAAACAGAGAAAATAAACCACCCCAAAACCAAACCCTCTCGTCTCCCCCTCCCCTCCTTGCCGGCGGCAAATTCAAGCTCAGGAGCCCGCAACTGGGGTATGCATCTCTCTCCCCAAAATTTCTAAGCTCCAATCTTTCACCGCAATCCCCCAAATTCCTGACTTTTTTCGCGTTTTTTCTCGATTTTTCTGCGCCAAGATTGGCTCGATCTTGTCCGCCCGAGAAGCATAAACTTCTTTTAGGGTTTTCGCTTGTCCGTGAAGGGAGGAGTTAAGCGGGGCGTTCGTGATGGCGGGCACGAAGGCGGATGCAAAGGCGGAAACGAACGGCGGCGGCGGCTCGTTCAGCGAACAAGGGCTTGTCGAGAAGCTCAATAAGCTCAACAGCTCAGCGGCGAGCATCCAGAGTATCCTTTTTTTCCGTTAGTTCCTTTCTTGCACGCTTGCAAATTTTGTAATTTAGCCTGCGCTTTCTCGTCTTGTTATTTCGATTTATGTAGTATTGTAGTGAATAAAGCCCTAAATTGCAATGTATCCGACCAGAACTGCCCCATGAGATCTCGTTCGGCGCTCGAAGTATTGGTTCCTTGCGCTGTTTTTCTGGTTAATATCCGCCTTCTTCTGTTCCATACAGTTCTTGTTGTTGTTAGTTTGTTGGTGGCTTCACGAATAGGCTGCTTCTTGTGGTACCTTATTAACGCATATGATTATGAGTATAACTGTAATCTGACTAATATTTCTGTAGCTTGTGGATCGTTTTTTGGTTGTATATCTTTCTTGAGACTTTTTGTATGAGAAAAATAGTTTTGTTTTTGGTGTATTAGAGATGCATATAAATGAGCCTCGGTATAAGTTTCGGATTTCGAATTAGCTTTGTGGTGTATCAAGTTTGCGTCATAATTTTTGTTTGTTGTGCACTTGCGTTCTTAGTGTCAATGCTTGCTTTCCTTTCTGTTTTTAAAAACGGGATAAAGATGTCTGTCATTGTCTTTTGAGGGTGGTTTTCTTTAGGAAATGACAAATGATGACAGGAACTGTTAGGACTTTATGTTAAAGTGTAGTAGTATCCTCTATATTGTCTGTGTTTCTTGTTTGTCGGGATAGAATTGTTCTCCTGTTCAATTTAGCAAATTAAATGAGCAGAACTAATTGTATGCATGTCCTTTAGTATGGAACTAAAGTATGTCATGTGGTTCTAAAGACCAAACTAGTCCCTTCCGGAGTTCCGGTTGCCGCTGTTTGGGTAGTGGTATGCTAGTACTGTCTTCACTTGGTTAGTTGTTTGAATGATCTTTGTGGGGTTGCTATTCTGATGGTATTTATCTATTCTGTGTCCAAAATATATTGTGGTTGCATTTTATTGCACTGAGGTTGTATTGGCAAAGTAACTTAATTTTTTACATTGTGGCCAAATATCCTCATTTTGAGTCAAATCAATTAGGTGAATACGTATCCTACACTGTCATCGATTAAGCATTGAAGCACTGCTCACAAACAAATCAAAAATGACAAATGCTGCAAGTGAAGTTTTTGGAGTTTGAAGAAGGGCAGCAGCATTTAGCATGCAGATGCAGTCCTATATCGATCATAAAATAGGTGGATCATATGATTATTTCCATGTCTTTGTGCTTGCATCTTATGTCAGGAAGTCTAGGCCCTACATAGTATATGCTAGTTCATTTCAAACTTCTAAGCAAGTCTTGGTGAACTTATAAACCACAAATTTTGCTCTGTTTCTTCGAAATGCCTAAAGTTTTAACGTATTAAATTGCACCCTTTTGGGGCTCCAAACCTTCTAATTATGTTTTTTGGCATGTAATATACTATGCAAGAAAATTTATCATCAAGCATCAAAGTGGAGTGAGATGGCTGCAAGCCCAGATCATCTTCTAATGGTCTACATTGGTTGGTAGGGTTGCAGATATGGAAAAGATGCAGCCACCGGGGAACTAAAGGAAATATGCTCACTTTTTTTGGATGGTGTACTCAATTCTGTGGTTTATTTACCTTGTGTGTTTTAACAGTGTCTTGATGTCTGGAGTATCAAATGACAGATTTAATTATTTGTTCCTCATTTCCTATGGCTGTTCATGATACAAAATTTCATCAGCATATTTTTTACTTTGCATCTAGATTGTAGTAGCTTGTCTTTTTTGTATTCCTTAATTCTTAAGCAGCACTTTCACATTGGTGTATTTTTCACCGGAAGGGAGCCAGAAAGCTTGTTGAGATGTGGGAGAAGCAGTTTAATAGTGCAACAAAGGATAAAAAAGTAGCATTCCTGTATTTATCAAATGACATCCTACAAAATAGCAAACGCAAGGGAGGAGAATTTGTGAATGAGTTCTGGAGGGTTCTTCCTGGATCACTGAAAGATGTCTATGAAAACGGGGGAGAACATGGAAAGAAAGTGGTCGCAAGATTAGTAAGTTATTTTCTTTCATCCTTACATGTTCATGGTTAATGCTTTGCAGTTCAGCATTCTCTAGAATGGTGCTAGTGCTTTCGCCCGAACATTGGAGGGATGTAAATGTGTCAGTGCCATCATAATACTATAGTACCATGGGATTGATGGTTTACCATTGGCTTAGTTGATTTATCAAGCTATTGGATTGATATTCTGTTGCTGTTTTATGTTATTCGACTATTCAATTCTTCCCCTGGTATATTGTTCTCTAGATTCCAAATATTTGTCTACTCTGATGTCTTTTGAAGGTATGGTCATGTGCAAGGTGCATTTACAACAAATATGTGCAGAAAATGTGAGCTACAAGCCATACAAGAGCGGGCACCATTTAGGAAAGAGAATATACTTTTTAGTTTTTAGCCTTATTTCCTTCTATTTCCAAGGGTCGTGGGTTTAATGAATGTATGTTTTTTCCCCAAAAGGACTGTTAGTCTTAGTAGCCAGCAGCCAAAAGCAATGACCCAGACTTTTCTTCCACTGCTATTCCTTAAGTATATAAAACTTTTTTTGCATGGGGCATCTCTATCAGAGTTTACTTGGGCCCTCAGTCAAGAGTCAATACTGTATAGGATTTGCTGCAAAACCCAGTGAGAGTCATTTCATCATGTGGACTAATAGGGTCCCACATTGCATTGAGACTTGATTAATTTTGGAATAGCAGACGTTGAATTTCATAATTACTTCATTGTTTTTAATCTTTGTTTTAAACAAATTCAGATAGGGATTTGGGATGAGCGGAAGGTTTTTGGAACCCGTATTGAAAGTCTGAAAGATGACATTCTTGGTGACAACCCTCCTACATTGGATAACAACGGCAATAGTTCAAATCCTAGCTCTAATCCCTCTTCAATTTCCAAAGTTGCACGGAAGGATTCCAGTACAATAATAAAAGTAAGTTGCTAATTCTTCAATTGTTTTCTTCTACTTATGATGGATTCCGTATATTGGAATGAATTTGAGAGAGCTCTTCTTGTTGTTAATCTTCCACTGTAGAAACTGACTGTTGGTGGGATGCCTGAAAAGATTGTAACTGCATACCAATCTGTGCTTGATCAACATTTTGATGAAGATACAGCTTTAAACAAATGTAAGAGTACAGTTAGTGTTTTGGAGAAGATGGATAAAGATGTAGAAGATGCTTGTACCCATGGTAAGGATTTTGCTTGCTTCACTAGTTCTATAATGTTTTGGATATCTGCCATCGAAGAATGTTTGGCACTACACTTATTTCTTAATGTATTCTTATATCTTGGCCTGTCTTGTGTCATGATTGTGTGAGAACTATTTTACATCCAGTTCCAGTTCCAGAAATGTAGAAAATCATGATCTACTAGCTCTCTCTGGGCTCAAGAAAATGTTACAGACTAGACCATACAGAAAGGTGATCTAACTTAGAAACTGTGTTTGAGTTCACTAGCTACATCGACTTGTTAGGCCCACGTTATGGAATTAACTTCATAGTTTCAGCTAATCTTTGGATTTGTGTAAACTATGATATTGTACTTGTGTGTTCTTTCTTCTTCTCTTTTGTTATCTTTTATTTTTAAAATATTACCTGCATGCTCCAATGTACATGTCCTGATTGCTGTAATGTTTGCATAATGTCTATCGGATGCATTAAGCACGACATGCTGACAGAGAATTGCTGTACAGAAAGGAATTTGAACACCCCGGACTCCCGATAACTTGCTTTCTAGAAAATTTATGATGACGTGATTGTAGCATGGTTTGGGCTCATTGAATGGAAGAAATCAATTTTCTGACATGTACATGCATTCGTATTTTTTTCGGTACAGCACATCCAGCTGCTTAACATGTTGTTTAGCATCGTAGTAACCCTCTATGATGTCTATCGTGTCATAAGTATGGTTTGTATGCTAAAATGAAATTCAAGTATCTCATTTTCATGGGTTATCGAGTGAAAAATAGTGCAAGGTTTCCTATTAAAAATGCTCCTAGCCGTGGAGTTTTGGGCTTACCTCTGATAGTCTGAAACCTGAATTTTCACTGGATTTCTGGATTTCCAATGTAAAAAAATGGATATGAAAAGAGATGATGCTCTGACACTATGATACTTTCATATCATCTCTTGATCATTAGGATCTAATATGAACTACTAAGTACTAATGCTTGACTTTTTTTTCGTAGGTATTCAGCAAGCATCATCATTGATTTCCGACCTTGAAGAAAAGGAAGCCATCCTGAAGCAGTGCATTGAGCAACTTGAAAGTGTTGACGTGGCTAGGATAAACCTGATCAATCAACTAAAAGAAGCACTTAGTGAACAGGTCTTGGGCACTGGGCAGCTTTTCTATTATCTTCAAAATATTCTATCTCGATGGCATATTATCATGCTTACAATTTACAAAGCTTTATGCTTTTCTTGTTTATATAACAGGAAGCAAGGTCGGAGCTTCTCCGCAATCAATTGCAAGTAAGGATTATTCTTTTAGATCCTCTTACATGTCATTGTCATTACTATCTTGATCTTCCACCGCAAAAGGAAATGTTTGTTAGGTCAAAATGCATGATTGTGTTGAGCATTTTCTTGGATCCATAAGCATCCTCATTACGGTGCCTGTGTGTGTTGTGCCAGACATTTTGTCCATGCCACACAGTAGGTACCGTTCTTGAATTTTGATGCTGCCTAAGATGGCCCATGACATGTGGACATAACTGGAATTTTGCATTTCATTGACATCCCGTTCGTGAAATTACTTCCACATGTTCAGGATGAATAGTGTGATAAAAGAAAGAAAAGAACATAAGAACACCTGCAGACGCACATAACGCGGACAGATGCAAAGACAAGCCTGCTGGCCCATCTAGCATCCCACTTCAAGCACAAATCTGTGCCTCTTGCCAGCTCCCATTGCCACCGAGGCTTTTTCAAGATAACAAGCCCACTTCCTACTTAGACTGCTTCCCATTCCAACTTTAGCCTGTTTATGTATGATGTATCCTGCTCTTTATCTGTTTCGAGAGAATACCTTGGGAGGTCTGATCCATCTTAGGGTGTGGTCCTCTACAGCACCAGCTATACAGGCCTGAGGTCTTTAACATTCCTCCCAAGCTGGCTGATGCATTCCTCTTGTTGCAATGAGACTTGTACCTGCGATTGCATGTATGAAGCATCCACCCCAATATACTTGGTGAGCTTATGCTTCACGGGATCTCGAGCAATGCTGATCGCGCCAGTACTGTCTGACAAGAGAGAAGTCAGTGCAGTAGTGGAAACACCGAAATCCTCAAGTAACCACTGAAGACGGGTGATCTGCTCTCAACTCAACCTCAACACTTGAACGGGAAATGACAGTCCGCCTCTTGGTCTTCCATGCAATCAAGGAGGAACCAAGGAAAACACAATAGGCAGAAAGAGATCGGCGATCAGAGGGATCGCTAACCCAGGTCGCATCGGAGTACGCCTGAAGTTGCAAAGAATTGGAGCAAGGAAAGAAAAGGCAACGAGTGATAGTCTCGCGAAGATATCGCAGAATACCAAGAAGGTGAGTATAATGGAGCTGAGTAGGGGCAGAGACGAACTGACTCAGGAGGTGAACTGGGTGAGATGTCAGGGTGAGTGATACCAAGGTAGACAAGGCTCCCAACAAGATGGCGGTAGCAAGTGGAATCCTCAAGAGGCTCGCCATAGGTAGGCCAAGGTGAGCATCAAGCTCCATAGGAGTATCCACCACATACTGATCAGTGAGACAAGCGTAAGGATATCCTGAATGTAACGCTCCTGGGAGAGATAGTAGCCTTTGGGTGTAGAAATGATCTCAAACCCAAGAAAATAATGTAGAAGACCCAAATCAGACATCAGGAATTGCTCACGGAGGTGTGAACAAAGAGGGCAGGGTCGTGATCACTGGCAGAGAAGCCGGCTGTAGTGACAACAAAGGAGAATCGGGCGAACCAAGCACGAGAGGCTTGTTTTAACCCATAGAGAGCAACGGAGGCAACATACCATACCATCAGGGACATAATACCTAGGGGGCGGCTGCATGTAGACCTCACGTAGCTCTCCATTGAGAAAGACATTCTTGACGTCCAATTGAGAGATGAGCCACTGTCGAACAGAGGCCATAGTAAGAAGAGTGCGAACGGTGGTCATGTGAGCGACAGGAGCAAAGGTCTCATCGTAGTCATGGCCATGCTCCTGCTGAAAACCACACGCCACAAGACGAGCCTTGTAGCGCTCAAGGGAACCATCCGAGCGGGTCTTTATCTTGTACATCCATTTACACGTGATGGGACTGACACGCATGTAGGGGTACAAGATTCCAAGTGCAATACGCTTTAACGCATCAATCTCCTTAGACATTGCGAGCTGCCACTCAGGGTAAGTAGCAACCTCACGGTAGGTCATAGGCTCAGAAGAAGTAGCGCCTGCGAAGTTGTAGCGCTCAGGCGGTCGGACAGTGTGACGATCACGAAGATCGTATCTAGGAGAAGGCAGAGCCAGACCTAGCAAGGATGGAGAAGAAGAGTTGGGAACAGGGCCCAGCAAGGACGGATGCTCAACTGGAGGAGTAGGCCGAGGACGACGAGAATAGTGCAGAGGAAAGGATGAAATCTCAACAAAAGAGTGGGAAGGAAACTCTGACGCAGGTGGAAGAGGTGTAGCCGGAGGAGAGGAAGACAAAGAAGGTGGAGGATGAAGCGAAACGGTAGCGGAAGACAGAGTCAGGAAAAGTCAAAAAGGAGCGCGACTCAACAAGAGAATTGGACCGGATTGTGGGGGGAACGAGGATAGTAAGGTCAGGACTCATCGAAAGTGACATCCCGAGATATCCTTATCCTACGAGCAACAGGGTTGTAGCAGCGATTAACCCTTATGCTTAAGACTGTAGCCAAGGAAAATACACTCAACTGACTGAGTAGTCAGTTTGGTGTGCTCACGAGGTGGAAGAAGAACGAAATAGACAACCAAAACAACGAAGGTGACTATACTCTCGAGCTCCATACAGACGCTCGACAGGAGTAAAACTCCGAAGGGCAGTGGAAGGCTGCATATTGATGAGAAAAACAATAGTGGAAACAGCATCGGCCAGGAAGTGAGGGGGAACAGAAGAGGCAAGCATGAGAGCACGAGTGGTCTTAAGGAAGTGACGATGCTTACGCTCAGAGACACCATTCTGAGCGTGAGTACCCAGACAAGAATACTAGGGAAGAGTACCCGGCTTAGTGAGAAAACGACGCAAAGCAGCAGAAAGATACTCATCAGCAGAGTTGGCACGAAACACACAATGGGCAAATCGAACTGAGTGCGAACCATGGTGGCAAACATGTGGTAAATAGAGAGAACCTGACTGCGAGAGGACATGAAGTAGATCCAAGTATGACGAGAATAATCATCAATAAACATCACATAATATCGATGACCCCCTTTCGAAATGAAGGGAGCTAGGCCCCAAACATCATAATGTATAAGATCAAAAGGACGCGTAGAAATAGAATCACTAGAGGGATAGGGGAGCTGTTTACCAAGATTGCAACCCATACAATGTAAAGACGTGTCTCCGGATATAGACCCAAGAACACCACGACTGACTAGAGACAATAGACGTGATCCGCAAATATGACCAAGACGATGATGCCACCAAGCGAAGGAGGTAGTGGAGGATGCAGCACACAGCAGGGACAAGTCCGGCAAACATCCAGCCCTAGAGAGTCAACCTGACGCCACACCTCGGACATCTGCTGGTAGAAGTTATCGACGATGGCAACAAGCTGCTGAAGGGAATGAGTCCGGTGCACAACTGAGAGATACATAGCATCACTCATCTGCTGGTAGTGAGCTCGGAGGCGCTTCCACATAAGTTGTGTCGTCGGCAGCTTCGCCACATCCATGGAGATAGCCACTGTCATGCTATCCACCATGATGGCAGTGGCACGAGCCTCGGCATCCTGCCATCGCTCGTAGGCGTGCAGCTCAGACTGGTAAAGCTCCAGAGCCTCCTCCAATGTAGCATTGGCCTTGTCTTGAGCTGCCTGATCCGCATTAGCAGGGACAGCGGGCTGGATAGGCGGTGAAGGACGAGGCAGGCAAGGGCTCTCTCCAGTGAGATGACCCCAAAGCCGCTGACTGTTGAGGTGAATCCTCAAGTGAACCACCCACTCCCGAAGTTCGTCTCATCGAAATGGACAGCGGGGAGCGGGATGGCGAGGGAGTCGTCGTTGGTAGCTATCTGGAGTAGATCGGGCCAAGAAAACGGAGCCGGGACGCCCAAAAATGGCCAGTGTGGCCGGGGATGGTCGGGCGACGTTGACCAATGGGCGTGCGCGCGTGGAGACAGACCGCGCACGGGCGGCGGTGCACCGGGCGGACTGCGGACGTGTAGGCGGGGGCGAGCACCAGTGGTGGCCGGATCCGGTGGGATCTGAGGCGGCGGCGGCTGGATCTGAGGACACCTAGGAGAGGCGGCGACGGTGGGCGCGCGCGTGGGGAGAGGAGCCCGCGCGCGGAAGGAGAAGAGGAGGGAAGGTGGTTGGGGCGGCGGGGGCTGAAGCCCTAGGCCAACCTGGACTCTGATATTATGTTGCAATGAGACTTGTATTCCCAAAGAGGCCCAAGGCCAATACAAACGTACAGGTGAGATAAGCAAATAGCTCCCTACACACTAGACTATTTACAATAACACCTCTGTCTGGTGGGCATGTGCTGATAGAAAAAATATGCCAGTGGTGATGGACCCATGCATATGTGTTGTTACCAATTGTGGGTTCTTAGGAAGCTAACCAGCTTCTATCAGAATGTTCTGGGGTGGGGGGCAGGGACAGGTGGTAACAAGCCACATAAATGTTCACAGTCCAAACATATGCCATGTCAGCTTAAGTTGGAATTTTCAAACAAGCCCCTCATATGTAATATCCATTTGTGTTACTTTTTGCTGGAATTTTCCTACGAGAGCACAATAGACTTTAACATTTCTAGCTACCATCTCAGTCAAGATCGTACTATCTTTCTGCCACCGTAGTGGTATTTTAGCAGTTATTTGAGAAATCACTAAAGTGATTTGCGGTTAATCCTTGATTTAATTGACAAACAGGTTGCTCGATCTGAGACTGAACATGCCGTGCAACTAAGACAACGACTTGGTGGTGCCCCTGTCCATAATGGTGCTGGATCTAGTTCTAGTCCACTCATGATTACACTTCCATCAGAGCAAACAGCTGCCATGATGCATAATTCAGCAATGAGACCCATATCTCCCCAGTTTCAACCACTGCATCCGGCAACCTCAATTCCCGCCACAGCAAGTGCTGCTGGTGATGAGCCCAAGAAAACAGCTGCAGCTATGGCAGATAAGCTTGCATCTTTGTCATCTCCCGAGCAGGTGCTCTCCTCCATTTTCTCGTCCCTGGCCGCTGAACAAGCTGCTTCCATGAATGATGGTTCGCCTTCTGGAGAGCCCTCTGCAGGACCTCCAGACTTCCAGACCGAAAAGAGGCCTAGACTTGAGAATCCCGCTGGTGATATCGGTGCTCCCCCCTTCTTTGGGCAAATACCACAGGTGCAACAACAGATTGGAGCAACACCTACTTCTCTTGGAGGCACGCAGACACCAACACAGGCAAACCAAGCACTAGGTTCATTCCTCCACCTCCACCTCCATTGCCACCTTTGGTGCCACCGCTTCTGCAGCAATTTGGTCAAAATACTGGAGGAATGTTCGGAATGGGACCTTTTGGGATGATGGCCGGCTCTGTGCCACCTCCGCCACCATTGCCCAACATTCTGCTGGCAGGTTTTCCAAGACTAAGTGGACCACCACCTCCACCTCTTCCACCAGCTCAGAACCGGAGCCAGACCCAGCAGCAGCAGTCTTCGCAGGCACCACAGCAATCTCCAACATCAACTGGATTCTTCCCAACGTCAGGCATTGGGTTCTTCCCTCCAGTTCAGGTGCAGCAATCTCCATCTGCACAACGGCAATGATTCTATGACAATTGTCGGGTTATAAAGGCAGCACCTTGTTCTTGCTTTGTATATTAAATAATAATTCCCGAGTATTAAGCTGTTAGCTGACAGGTCCTGCAGGCAAAGCCTGATCAATGCTTATGAATTGGAAAGATTTGTAGAATAGGCCTGCCGCTTGTGTGATGTATAACTGTTCCTTTTGGTCTGAGGAGTTTGTGTGAAGTAGTTAAGACTTTTTTTCTCCCCTTTTGCATAGCTCCTTAAGTAGTCCTGAGGCAAACAAATGGTGGCATTGACATTGTTACTTAAGAGTTGCCCAAATGTTAGGACATTTTTTGGGCTCAACAACGGTAGAACTTACCAATGGCTTCGGTACACAGGTCATAGTCTCATAGCATTCTTGTGTGAACTGCAAATATTTGTCCTACTGTTGTTGAAATTTATTTATTAATTTGTTATAATGTTTATCGTGCAAGTTTGCTGTTTTTCTTCATTTGGTTACTTGTTTGGGGTGGTGCTGCTTGTTTAGAGCAAGGAACGCTGATTTAACCGCGGTGAAGCTGACAAACTTTGCCTTTGGCAGTTTTTTTCGTTGTTCTTGCACCAAGTGTCTATGATCTGTTCAGGTGAATCCTTGTGATCTCTGTGTACTTGTGTGGTGCCACAATTTTGCCGCTTCTTAGGTAGGAGGAGCAATATGTTGCGTTAGTAACTCAAAATCCAAACAAGAATGGGCGGAGAAAATGAATACCATCCAGCCTGTTCGGCAAGTCAAAAGCCGGCCGGTTTTGGCTTTTGTTACAGATCTAACTTTCAAATGGAGTATTTTCTCAAGACGGAGTCTATAAGTTAAACGATCTACACGTTAAAAGCTTAATATCTGTACGGGTTAAAATCACAAGTGAGTATCTGTCTCTTTGTAATATGTATCATAAACAGTCAAAATTTAAAAATTTTAGCCAAAACCACAAGCCACAACAAAAAAGAACAGGCCCAGAGATTCATTAGAGGTTGCCAACAATGGAGAACAAACTGACAATTTTCCCCCCTTGCATCTTGTCGTGGAAGGCTACTACAGACGATTGAGCTAGCTAACGGACTACTGAGTCCTTTTAAGCTACGAGCTAGCTAGCTAGATCAGTGGAGCTAGAGATAACACAAGACTAATTAGGATCTGGAACTGTAAGTATGGACCAAGATTGGTTAGTCTTGTCTACAAAAAATTGCTAGCTACGTACATAGCTTGTGGATCCTCCTCTCTCTGGAACTTCAGCATGCGCGAGAGCTAATTCTGCTTGGGGTTTGATTTGCTGCGCGACACGGGCCTCATGCTGGCGTTGAACTCCACCTTGGCCTTCTTGGCGTTCGCCGGCGTCGCCGTCGCCGTTGCCTGACGAGCGCCCTTGACGTCCAAGGTGTTGGTGGCCACGGCCATGGCCCTGCTCGGTTGCAGCAGCCTTCTGGCCGTAGGACGACGCTGCCACGACGACCCTTGCGTTGCAGCAGCAGCAGCAGCAGCATTGACTGCATTGTCGTCGTCGTCGTCGCTAAGAGACAAGGTCGTCGTTGGTGATGCTGCTGCTCTACTCGCGCTGCTACTAGTAACGAGCAGGAGAAGCTGGAGCAAGAAGACGGCAGCGAGGAGGGAGACCACACTGCGACTGCGTAGAGCCAGCTCCATGGCGATCGATCAGTGTTGTTACTTGATCAATCCTAAGGTGGTGGTGGTGGTAGGCTGGTAGCAGCAGCGGTAGTAATGGAGATTGGAGGGGCAGGCCTTGCAGCTTATATACTGTTAACATGCGATGCAAGTACTGCAAGAACATGCATATGCATTGAACATGTTGCTAGGTTTCTCTATATTAATAGCTGTGGAATATTGGAGCTAGCAGAAGAGTCACGCATGCATGAAGCATGTGGGCAAGTGGGTGTGGAACATGTCACCCTGAGATCTGGATCAAATTCCTAATTTAATTCCATTTTGCAGAAACAAGCTAGTTTGTTTCTCTCTGACTAACAAAAACGTACGCCTCTTTTTTTCTTGAGCTGGTCGTCAGATCTAATCCATACGAACAACTCAGACTCTAAATTAAGCAGATGATCGATAGATACCTCGGTCATATAGTTCGTAAATCTGTATGGCATACATTGCCGTCAGGTAGCGGGCACGCGTTTTTTGTGGTTATCTGATGGATCGATCATGTTTATTTCACTAATATCTGTTGCCGTCCGGCCGTAATACGTAGGGTTTATTTTTTGGTGTGGAATATCACGTGATCAGATCAGACATCCACGTACATTCGTTTCCTACAGTACATTCAGGATATTTAAGAATCTTATTTTGCTTCTTTACTCATTTGTTTGTGCCTGCAAATATACAATGCTTCAGATTCAGATCGGCTAGCTAGCTTCGTCGTGGAGATGTGTACGGCCTATCGGTTACAAACGTATCATATACAGAGACCATGTTCCTACCTTAGTAACCGCGGAGCTAGAATTTAGTTCTGCCCTGGACTCAGTGGTAGAATGATCTAAACTATTTGGGCTGTAACATGAAAATGTTACTCAAGTTGGACTGAATTTACCCGGGTTGTACACTAGATATTTTCATACCTCTAGCTAAAATCTACCCTGTCCGGGACGTGACTCCGCCCCAGTACCTTCGTAACCGCAGTACCTGTATGGTCTGAATGCTTCAGATTCAGATCGGCTAGCTAGCTTCGTCGTGGAGATGTGTACGGCCCATCGGTTACAAACGTATCATATACAGAGACCATGTTCCTACCTTCGTAACCGCAGTAGCTGTATGGTCTGAATTCTGGAGTAAATTTGGATTTTCGACAGTTGATATCCAATTCAGTACTACAACTAATCTACATTTGTCTGAAAATGGACAGGCGAACGAAGTCTGTATGTGCATAGTTCATACGATGTTTTTCTTAGGGAATCATAGTTCATACCATGTTGAGCATACCAAGTGAAAATGTCATTATCCTAGTAATGAAGTACTAACTAACTAAAAGTGCTTCTCCAGTCTCCACATGGAAGAGAGCTGGCAATGGACCATCTGTCTCTTCACAAGTCCACAGATTTGACCAAACTATTTGCCAAGTTAATTGCCAAGCTCTTTCTTGCATTGCTCCTCTTCAATCATTGCGACCTTTTGAGTAATTAAGTTGATGGACTAACAACCCTCTCCACACTCCACATGCAAGAATTGCCTCTCTTAAGTCTGCAAAAGGGCATTCTTAAGTGAACAGAACTATCTGTGCTCTGTGGACCTCAAATTAAGCTGTTCTAAAACGTTCTCCTCTTGACAGTAAAATCTCCGCAAAGCAGATACAAGGTTCACAGAATTCACAATGCAGCTACAGCAGTAAAAACTTCCAGCCAATATACTGCAAAGGGCTCTTATTGATTAGAAAATTTACAGCATATATATGCACATTGGGATCTATGTTGCAAATCTGACGACTAAGGAACAGGATATATCACCAGATTCTCAGGTCTTCTAAGCCAACACAAACTAGAAGAAAGCAAACTGCTACATAAATCGTATGCAAAAAAGAAAGCAAAAGAGCGATCAATCTACCAGAACCTTGTACTGTGCACACATATAGAAAGAGCTCGATCTTGTTCTCTGGAGCTGTTTTTTGGGTTCTGGAGAGGGTGCAGACTTCAATAACCTGTCCAACTCCTGCAAGAGAATATGGTAAAATACCCTTACGTTACTAAGGTGCAGGGATTAATCACCAACCAAATACAAGTTCACATTTCCCATAGCAACTATTGCTGTTTCAAATATAATGCATTTCTGTGTTGTTTGTATTCATCTAGAAATACCAAGAGAGCTAAACCTTGCAAAGTTGCAGAGGATACATATTTTGATAGTACTATTAGTCAAACATAAGAAAAAGAAATATTACTAAAGCAATGAAGGTGGTCCACCCTTGGCAATTTTAAGAGGACAATTTTTCTGGACAATGTGTTTATGTTCAGCATGTAGTCTCAAAGCAAAAAGAGCGTAGCAATGGTGATAAACTGGTAGTGACAAAAGGAATACCATCATTTTGTTTTTGCATCAAGCTGAGAAATCATTCATGACTTTCAGTGAACTTAACTGGCGAGCAAATGACAGCACAATTATCCTCTAGATGCTTTTCCTGAGTGGAAGCAAGAATCCAAATTGCTAACTGTTATAACTGAACCTCTCAATTGTATTAGATAGATACCAATAGGTATATATGGTAAAATACAGATACCAGTAGGTATATATAGTACAATACAAGGGCCTCATGGGCCATATACATACTAATGGGCATAATATATGCATAACATCCCCCTCAAACTTAACATGGGTTAGGAGAATCTGAAACATAGAGTTTGGAGAGATAGAAGCGATGTTTCTCTTAAGTTTGAGTCTTGGTAAAGAAATTAGCAACTTGAATCTCAGATGGTACATACTGGAGAGCAATAATCTTCTGTTGACAATGAGAACATGTAAAGGACACATCCACACCATGTGTTTAATGAGCTTATGCTTCATTGGGTCAGTAGCAATCTGTATAGAACTAGTGTTATCACAAAGAAGAGATGCAGGAGTCCTGCATGACACATCAAGATCAGCCAAGAGCCAACAAAGCTAGACGATCTCTAAAGTAGTGATAGCCAACACTCGAAGCTCAGCTTCAACACTAGACCGTGACGCTGCAGTCTATTTCTTGGATTTCCAAGCATCGAGAGAAGATCCAAGAAATATGCAATATCCAGACACGGATCATCGATCAACAGGATCACTCGCCCAAGTCGAATCAGAGTAAGTATGAAACTAAAGCTGACTCGATCAAGAATAAAAGAGACAATGATCAACAGTTCCCCATACATAGCACAACACACATAGCAAGTGATCATAGTGAACAGATGTGAGAGCAAAAACAAATTGGCTGAGCACATGAATAGAATGAGCAATATCAGGACGTATTACTGCAAGATAGACAAGACTTCCAATAATACGACGGTAACGAGAAGGATCCGCAAGAGGGGTGCTATCAGTAGGACGAAGGTAAAGATAAAGCTCCATAGTAGTAGCTGTATGACTGTCAGTGAGGCCAAAACGAGCATGCAGATCCTGAATATAACGCTGTTGAGACAGATAGTAGCCATCATTTATGCAAGTAATCTCAATTCCCAGAAAGTAACGTAGAGGACCCAAATCTGACATTAAAAACTGCTCACTAAGCTATTGCTTGACAAAAGTAATGTACTCCTTATCATCTCCAGTAATCAACATGTCATCAACACATAGTAAAAGCATAGTACGACCACGTAGAGATGTATGAATAAACAATGTAGGATCATGATTACTCGGGAAGAAACCAGCAACTAACGCAACTAAACTGAACCACTCAAACTAAGCACGAGGGACCTGTTTAAGACAATAAAGTACACGACGAAGACGACAAACATGACCAAGTTGTAATACCACTAAAATGCAAAGGGAAGAAAAGTGAGAACTGAAACAATCCAAGGGAGAATAAAGGAAAGAAAGTAGAGTTTTGCCATCAGGCCCATCGGCTTTAGAACGCCGAATAAAAGTAGCGCTCACAGAGGTTTCCAAACCGTCTAGGGCCGGTCAGCGCCTCTCGCTATTGTGGGCTTCGTCATTCGGCAAAAAAATTATCCAATACCTATTTTTACCGACTTACCTACCGAAGTAGAAAAAGAAAAGCCCAAATAGTGAAGAACACTTTGGACCAAAATGTCCTTCAGGGAACAGCCACATGAAAGGAGAGTAGGGGCAAGGTAAGGGCACTCCAGTCATTTCACAAGCCAAGAGAATCATAAGACCAATGTCTCAATGCATGAGCAGGTGAGTTACTGGAAGGCCTCATCTCACACCCATTTTCCTCCACCGTGAGCAAAGCCACCCAACAAGTGAGGGTATTCCTTCCCCCATCTCCTTTCTCTCTGCCAAAATAGAGAATAGATTGTCAGACCCGGATTTTTCAATCCGAAATCCCCTGTGATTTAATGCACTATTCCCGGATCGGAGATAGTGCTCACGCTACGTAAAATGAATATCAAATACATACCATGCGAAGCATAAATAAAATAGTAACTTACACATGGGCCGATTAGGCCGAAATCATTAAATTGCGCAATGAAGAACGAAGCACACAGTGGGACCTTCGTGACATGCCCACAGGCAGCCAACTGGAGGTTCGCGACCTAGCCCTTGACGCCTTCACCTTCTTTGCCTTCAAGACCCAAGTATTGCTGATGCGTAGTGATCGGATTCCTGATTCTGGATTTTGTTATGAGAGCGAGTGTGAGCACACTAACCACCGTGCTCCGCGAGCCAATACACAGAATGCAAATATATAGTATGCATGGCTTATCAAAGGAAAGGCTCGGTTTGTTTTATTTGCCAGAAAACGCTTTTGGTAGCATTGTTATTATTAAACCATAGTGTTATTACTGCTACCTAAAACTTCCCACGGCGATTGCCAAATTGACTCACTCCCCAAATGCCATAATTGACTTATTTCCCAAAGACACAATTTTCTTACTAAATGTCGCCTAAGACTCCAAACAATGAGTGGCATCATTTAGCTAATCCACCGATCAAACCCTTTATATATATATACATTCATTTTGAATCCACCAATGTCTTCACGTATTCCGAATTCATACTAGTCCAATCTTGTAATCAATATTCACCAACTCCCTACTTCTGAATTTCAATGATTCTCTAATAGGATTACTTTTTAATCCACCGACACCATTCATATCAGAACTTTCTAGCAAATCAATCCTTTCTACTAATGATCCAAAACCATAAATTGCTCTTTCCACAATCATCCTTATTTTCATTATTTATCTCTAACTAACTCATCAATACTTCTGCACCAAGAATATCATTAGTCTAGTTTATGCTTCAATTATCATATCTCCAAATTTCCTCAAATTCAAATCATCTATCTAGATCAATCCTCATAATCCCATTAAATCCAACAATTGCCTTTACACTCTTCTAATTCTCCAAAATCATTGATCCAGATTATACTCCGGTCATTATTATTCCTCCGATGCACCCAAAATTCAATTCATCCTTCCAGTATTTTAATCAAATCCTATCAATCACATTATTACTAACATCTCTCAAGAATTTATATTAGTGTCGTAATCCACAATTTCTTTTGCACACTCTAATCTTCCAAAAATCATTTAAATCATCTTTCTACCCATCCATTCATATAGAATCCACCGATTTATTTCTCCTAAACCCCTCTCTAATATTCTCTTTTATAATCGGCATGAATCCACCAATCATCGTTATGTATTTACTACAACAACATCCACTCTTCCTACGACTCTATTTATCTTCCTATCACTTTACTTTGTAAAACAAGCTTTATCATCGTTTAGCTTTTGAAATATAATACATAGAAAACCTCCTGAGACTTAGCAGTTTAAACAAAACATATTGTATATGAGAATGCAATAACAGTAGCGATTCAGATTCCATCCACCGTTACATGGCATCTGCACCATATGCTTAATCCTTCAGCGTTATAGCCGCTTAACTTACCACTGGGACGACACCCAGGACAACACAAACCAGGGCCTTGCACTGCCCTTCACTTTTCCATTCCCACCCACAAATCATTTTGAAACAGAACTATATCCGTTAAGTTTCCCATGTCCGCCCATGACCGTGGGCACGGCTATTCGAATAGTTTTGACTCGCAGAGTTTGTACACTTTCACCACAAGAGACAATCAACTCTTTGCCCCACACGATTCCTTAGTCATGTGGTTGAGCAGACCATCACAGTGACTGTTCAAAGTATCTAGTTCCTTTTGTCATCTCACCTTATGGGCTTCTCCCACTTGCGGTGGGTCCCATCTATGCACGGATGTTCTCCACGCATTACTAACGCAGCCTGCTCCACTTCCCGCAACGCTTAGAACACTGGAAAACTTCACCTCCCTTGGTGTCCCTTTAGGCCTCCCTTGCCCTTGCTTATCCACTTCAATCCACTACCAAAGTGAGATGAGTCCAGAGTTTCGATACAACTACTTAGCCAAGTTGTACTTACGCACTTGTGGTTGCACTGTTTTACGTGGGACATCATGACAAGATTCAGTCCTTAGCGGTATCTGGGCGATTCTACCACAAACCACTTTGTGCCTCCACTGCACCATTCACTCACACCATCGAACCATTCGCCCAGATATTCAAGCAAGTAGGGTTTTTGGGAGCATAAAATAATAGTTCCAAACATTTCTCCAGTCATTCCCACCATGACCGCCCAACCAAGGTTTCTCATGATTAAAGTGATGCTTGGGGCATTTTGGTGCCCCGAATACCTATGCAAAGGCTAAGCATTGAATATAATTACGGACTTATTTTCGAAAGGATACTATTATAATTTTTGCTAGGGCGACAAGGTTCATATATTCAAATATTCAACAAGGGAGTGTAATATTAATCAAGGCAAACAATTGGCGTATAACTAGAAGCTTGAATTAAGCATGTATTTGTACATAAAATAACAGCATGCAATTTGATAATTTAAACAAAAGTAATTTGCAGAAAATGTAGGTTCAATATGATCAAAGTATTGACTCGCCTGACGCGGTTTCGCGGTCTTGAGCTCATACAATGCTTTCTCTTGGGCTTCTGGTCTTTATCTTCACTTCGCTTCTGATTACGCTTGATCTCTTGATTCTTCAGGACTCCAATTGCTAATTACGTGCTAAACGACTGAACACGAATAAAAGCAAATAACTCAAAAGACCCAAGTAAATCCGAATAAATTCATTTTGATCTTTGCTATGAGTTAATGGTGATTTGGGTAATTCGAGGCAAGGCTGGTGGTAGTATACGATGACTCGGTCTTTTTATTAATAATCTCTTTTTATTATTTTACATTTATTTAGGAAGTTCCATGAGTCAGGCAGGACTTATGGATAGACGGGAGAAATTACCAAGGATACAGAACTTTCTGATTTTAGAATACGGGGATTTTGCACGAGATGAGTATAATTTTAATTACTCAGTGTAACTTTGGTATTTCATGTAGCAGTATTTACCTGTGATAGCAATTGCCAATCCTATAGTCAATTATTCTGCTTGATCAACAACTTTATTTGATATGACCAACGGCTGCGATTTGTCAGGAAGTTAGGATTTTTACAAGGGTCCTCTTGATAAAGCTATTTCTTTTATTACTATTTATTTTCGATCATTAAATTTAATTTCCGAGATAACGAATGGGGATTTGGGTGCGGGACAAAGATTAAGGATCGCTCTTTCTTGTTCAGAGTTTTCCCCCCCTTTTTTTTATCGAACTTTATTTGTCATCTTGGATCTCGATTTTAAGACAACGTTAAAGTATTTACTACCAATATTTTAAGCATTCCCGGAAAGAAAGTTTCCATGATTTTAGAGATGAGCAATTTATGGTCAATATTTTATGTGGCGAAATCCTGTTAAATTGATTTGCTTAGTTTGTATAATTAGGTCTTGACCAACGGATGAAGGATAGTATCTAAACCACTCGAGATAGTAATAAAGTTATTATTCGAGTTTCTAGTGTAAAGTTTAAAAGCATTGACTTTTTATATTTTTAAGGCTTTATGCATACATCTTCAATTATTTAGGATTAACATGTTAATCTTGGTTGGCATAAAATTTGCAAGTGCTAAGTTGTTCAATTGATTGTATAATTCTATCCTCGCACTAGATCATGGGAAACGCTCGCTTTTATTACAGCCATACTTCACTTTATTAGAACGCATGCATGAACATTCCCTACACATGTTTTAGCATTTAGCAAAAGGGTTCACAGATCACTATGTACTTCTTACTTAAGAGCTTAACTTAGTCACCTTGTTGGGCCCACATGTCATACTGAACAGAGGAATCAGGGGCTGCTCGGGGCCAAGCAGAGGAAAAATAGAGGATGGCTTGGCGCAAGATGGATCGGCGGCGCGGCCAGCGAGGAGCGGCCGGAAGGCGCGGGTGACTGGAAAAACGGGTTGTGGGGAGTTGAGGGAACCCAGGGGAGGTGGCGCGCTGGTTGGGGCGGAGACGAGGTGGGTCGGCAGCGAGGCATGACGACCGGAGGCGGAGGTGGAATGGGCGCCGGCGATTGGGAGGGAGAAGAGGAATTTGGGTGGGCGCCGAGGTAAAGGTGAGGGAAGGGACGCCACCGGGACCGGCCGGGCGGAGGGGGACCACGGCGAGCCGGCAGCGTGAGGCGGGATCGGCGGCGGTGGCGCGCGTGCCGGGCGGCGGCGGCGAGGGCCTCGCCCACGGCCGGTGGAGCTCTGGGCGTCGCGGTGAAGCTCCCACCGAGGGAATCGGAAGGGGAGTGACCGGAGAGGAGGTGGCGGTGGGATTGCGGCGGCCGGCACATGGTGGAAGGAGTGGGGAAAAGGGGAAATGAAGTAGCGCGCGTGGCGGGAGGAGTGGGGGAAACCTGCGGCTTCTTGCAGCCGAATGGAGGGAAGGCGCAGCTGGCGGAGGACCGGGCGGTGGGGGTGGAGACCGACGGGCTCGCCGCGTGTGGGCTCGAGGCGCTGGAGACCGACGCCAGCCGCGCAGCAGTGGTGGCGGGCGGCAGGCGCGGGCGGGCGGCAAGACGGCACATGATTGCCACGGGAAAGTGAGCAAGGAGCGGCGAAAAGAAAGGAAGGAGGCGACGCGGACGGAAGCTCCACCACAAGAAAATGAAGGGAGGAGGGAGAAGGGGTAAAGGAGAAAGGGGAGGATTCAGCTGCGCGGTTGGCAGAGAGAAAAGAAAAGGAAGTCGGGCCCGCCGGCAGGCAAGGGAGGAGAGAGGGGAGAGAGAGAAGAGGAAAAAGAAAAGGTGGGCCCCACTTGCCATAGAGATAGACAAGGGAGAAAATGGAGGAAGGGAAAGAGGTTTAAGTAAAATTTTGGAATTCAGATTTTCAATTTAAACTTTAGATTCTCCTTGAGATTTACTAATTTACATTTTGCAGGATATTCAACTTTTGAGTTCTTAATTTTAATTATTTAGATGCGTTGTTCGATTCTTGGTTTGAGTTCAAAATTCAAGTTTCGGTTTGGATTTTGATGCACTCTACATATATGTATATGTATATACATTTGTTTGTTTTTTTTTATCATTATTATTATAAACACCATCAAAGCTTAAATTTCCAATAAAATATATTGTAAAAATAATTCAAAAGCTTCGTATTTTCATATTTAAGTTTTCCAGGATGTTACATAGATAGAGCTCATCCACAAAGCTAGCCAAGAGGAAACACCAAGCCGAGCTCAACCCCATCACCACCCAAGCTCCGTGCCAGCCATACAAATAGTGAGGAAGACGAAGCCCAGAGGAGAAGAACTAAGATAGAAGGGGAAGACGACGGGGAGGAGCAAGGAGATAGCAACGACTCCGGAGGCGCAAGACTTCTGGCAACCGTCGACACCACGCCAAGTCGTCGTCCACCCCTAGCCTTTTTTCAGCCAACATTAAGTAAGCCCCCATTCCTCCCCCAGCGCATCGACGGCGAGCCCGTAACACCGCCGTGCGCCTTGATGGCGCATGCATGCTCCCGGCATGCACTCCACCAAGTCCCGACACGGCGACCACCTTGAGCCTTCCCAGCCGTGCGTTCTTAAGACTAGATCAAGTCAAAGGAAGTAGCTAGATCGAAAGTGTAAGAGTAGGGAGGAAGAGTAGCAAATCGTCACCATAGTAGGGGAGTTGGCCGGCGAGCTCGAACCCACAGGGGGGGGGCGAAGCAGTGCGAGGCTCTTTTCGACCGCTACAGTGCTCTTTTCGACTTCTCACACTCTTTGTCTGCTATAGTGCTCTTTTTGACTTCTAACACTCTTCAGCTGCTACAGCGCACCTTTCGACTTCTAACACTCTTCAGCTGCTACAGTACACCTTTCGATTTCTAAGACTCTTCGTCTGCTACAGTGCTCTTTTCGACGTCTAACACTCTTCGGCTGCTACAGTGCTCCTTTTGACTTCTAAGACTCTTTGGCTGCTATAGTGCTCTTTTTGGCTTCTAACACTCTTCGGCTGCTATAGTGCTGTTTTTGATTCTAACATTCTTCAGTTGCTACAGTGCTCCTTTCAACTTCTAAGACTCTTCGGCTGTTACGGTTCTCTTTTTGACTTTGACTGCTACGGTTTTCTTTTCGACTTCGACTGTTATGGTTCTTTTTTCGACTTCAACTGCTACGGTTCTCTTTTCGACTTCGCCAACCGAGATACGGCTTGTCACCGGTGAGGGACTCCTCGGCGAACAGGGCGTGAGTCAAAATGGAGTCGGGACCTCGGCCCGCACACCTAGGTGAAAAATCGCACCCCAACTTGGAGGATAGGGCGGTCGGCGGTGAGGTCCTGCGGCGGCGAAGGCGGAGAATGACACTACGGGGCTATGAGCTACCATGGCTCTATTCGGTGCTAGGGGAGCTTCCATGCGGGAGGAGGAACTCACCGAAGATGATGACAGCACTTGGGAAGGTGCAGAGTATTAGAATAGAATTTTTTGTTTCTTTGTATGCCTTTATTTTCTTATATGTGTATGGCATATTCCCTTGCAATATCCACTTATACTTCCTATATAGATTGTCTATTGAGCCACATGAATATACACACAATATTCACAACAAATTCTAGGTGTGGTTCTTCTTTTAGCCATCTTCATACAAGTTTCAGGTTTGACTTCTGCTATCTTATTTTTCTTTCATATCATTTAATAGGGTTATAGAATTGTATTGGAGGATATTCCTTTAGTCCGGCGAACAGTTGTATTTCCAGGTAACTTGCAAGCAAACATGTTGCTGCATAATGGGGAGAGGTTAGATGGAAAGGTTTGAAATTTCTCTATCTTGGTTCAAGAATCTGGTAACCTAAAATATTTCACTTGTCAACTAAAAAAAAGGCAGGTAGATGAGAAACAAGGTTAACTACCAAACTAAACATTCCCCTGATTATGCGTGCTAGAAGAAACAAGTTACTGCATGAAACTTACGTATGGGGTTTACATCGTTGCTTCTGTAATCTGCACTATTAATTTTCTGCAAGACTGTATGAAAACTGTGGTCCATGCCCTCTCAATTCTCAAACCAATGCTTTTCCTCGTTTTTTAGCCTGGTCTGCAAAATTTTACTGATGTCTTTGGATGAGACCCCCCAACTCTTACACATGAATCAGGAAGTACATATAGAGATCAAATCGGCACATTCATATGTTTCACATGGCTGGGCATTAAATAGTGGTTATAAGTTATCTGAATTGTAACATGCTGTGTGTCAATTTGCATGTTTCTGAAGGCAACTTGAACCAATTGGATATAATTTACTGTGCGCTCGTTTTCTCGAAAACACAGGAGATTTGTGTTTTATTCATTAAGAAGGTAGAGTTACAGGCTTGACATGAAAGTCATGAAGACATGTCAGGGACAAAGTTACGGAGAGAAATTATGGGGAAAGCGAACGACTAACACAGAGGGAAGAAAAGTATGGATCTGAGACTGAAGAAAATTAGACAGACCCAGGGGATCATCCCGGAGCCGACCTGACAACGGAGGTCACTCAGCCTATATTTTGCAGCGGACGACCAAAACAAAAACTCCTGCTGAATACGCTGGAAAAAGTCCTCAGTGTTTAGTGTCCCGTGGCCATGCCGGAGCGAATTTCTTTCCTTCCAAATCATCCAAACGACCAGGATGACCAGAGCATCAACACCCCTCCTCTTGGAGCCAAGCGCCATATTCCGGACGATGGACCAATGGCCCTCCAAAGATTGTTCGATGAACTGAATGGAGGTACAGAGTGAGAGCCAGGAGAACATCCGGTGCCAGATCTATCGGACCACCGGGCAAAGGATGAACACAGTGTGTTAGAGTTTGTAATCTTGTTTTCAGTTTGGTAGTCGTAGTCGTGTATGATTTGGTGGTCGAAGTCGTGTACGAGTATGTCTCTAGCCGAGTTGGAGTCATAGTCGTAGTCGTACCCAAGTCGAAGTCGAAGAACATGATATAAAAGGACAGGCCATTGTACCGAGAGGAGAAGTAGCAAGAGCACCAGATTGAGGCGATGTAATCGCAGAGGAGGTGCCGAGAAAAGGGCGACCGGCGTGGTCGCAGGTGTATCGAGTGGAGGCGATGTAGTCGCACAGGTGGTGCAGAGTTTGGAGCGACCGTTGTGGACGATCAGCGTGATCGCAGAGAAGAGAGGCGACCAGTGTGGTCAGAGGAGGCGATCAGCGTGGTCGTAGGTGATCGGTCTGGCCGATCGGCGTGGTCGTAGGTGATCGGTGGATGCGACTGGTGTGGTCGTAGGCGGTCAGTGAGATCGTAGGAGTTCGCAAATATGGTCGTAAAGGAGTTCGCAAACGTGGTCGTAAAGGAGGAACAGAGTGGTTGGTCCTCTCGAGTTGTTGATTGCAGAAAAGACATGCTAGAGGCGCTGGAATGTTGTGCGTGTGCAGTCGTGAGAATGTCCAAATACGTCTCTTTAGCGCTAGCCAAGTGATCATTTTGGCTTTTAGCGGGGCAGAGCATTTCCAAAGCACTTTGGCACCGGGGAGTAGTGCAGTACCCTAGCAAAGAGTTTGACGAAGGCTTTGGCGACGTCGAGTTTGAGAATGATTTGCTTTTGGCCTTTTTTTGCCGTATGGTTTTGACAGCGTCATGCACGATCTTGTAATTGTCCTGGATCACCCGGCCTCTGAAGAATGCGCTCTGATTATGATCAATCAATCGGTTCATGTGAGGTTGCAATCTGAGAGCCATCAATTTGGTGAGAAGCCTGGAAAAGCTATGGATTCGGCTTATTGGTCTAAAATCCGAGGGGTGGGAGGCTTCTTCTTTCTTCGGCAGCAATACGATTAGAGCTGAGTTCAGGCGACGAAAACCACGACGGTCTGTGAAGAAGAAGGCATGAACTCCGGAGAGATTTCTCGGACGGGAGAGCGTTGATCGCCTGAAGGACTTCCTCTTCCGAAAAAGGCTGTTCAAGACTGCACAGGTCCTCTTCATCCAGACCCACTGCAATTCTGTTTCGTCGACTACGGTGTCGAGCGAACGAGTGAAAAAAAAGCAGCGTTAATTTGCAATTTATAATTTCTATATGAATTTAAAAATTTTAAAGAGTAAAAGACTAATTTTATATCAACTTAATTTAAATCTATAAATAGTTCAGTCTACCTTCAGTTCCATTCCTATCTTCGCCGCTCACTCCAGGTGAATGCCCTTCCATTGAGGTGAACATCAGTTAGCTGAAGATCATTCGCGACCCGGTAGAAGCGACCAATGTCTACTCGATTTACCCTGCTATTACTTTTGTCAGAAGCATTGAGCATCACATTGAAGTCACCGACGACGCACCGGGCACCCGGCCGTGAGAGCCCGCAGAAGGAGTCGAGGACCACTACGTCGGCGTGGGCTGCAGGAGCTCGGAGGGAGAAGCTCTGTTTGACGGCGAGTTCTGCATTCTGGCGCGCGCAATGGTGCATGGGGGATTGCTGTACTGCTCTGCTCCGTCTGGACAGGTGGTGTTGTGCTTGCAGCGCTACCAAAGGAGGAGAGGAGAGAATGCAACTTTTTCAGAATGCATGGCATGCCTTGCCCGCACTATCATTTGGACACAGAATATTTAAACATTTGTCACTCTTAAAATATGCACTTCATGATTTACCACTTCAAAGATCCACATGTCAGTGACACATTGAGTGGTAAATCCTTGAGTGCCATTCTTAAGAGTGATAAATACTCAAATCTCCTTTTGGACACACGCAGCTGCGCAACTCTACCATGTGTTTGATCCTGTTTTTTACAGTTTTTAAAAATAGTTTTTAATTTTTGTTATAGTATTTAACTTTTAAATAGAGTATTTTTTTAAGACGAGATCAACAGTTAATTTGCCTCCGTCAGATCAACGAGATGGTCGTCTTGAGTGGTTCTCGGTCTACGGCCCAGAGGCATCTCTCTGTCTCTACGTGTCCACCATTGCCTCCGTCAGAGAGAATTTACTCCAGCCACAAACATCTCCTGTACAACCAGTCCTTTATTGGCTTGTTAATTTGCCAGTTTTTTTTCCTGGGAAAATTATTTATATCCTCCAAAAAAGAATCGCTATGCAGACTTGCGTCATTGATTGTTAGAGATAGAATCACAGATCAAACTGGAATAGGACCGTTATTTTCCTTCGAAGTTGGCAGTTTTTAGCTTTTGCTATAGTACCTAACTTTCAAACAGAGTATTTTCTCAAGACGAGGTCTACAAGTTAAACGATGTACACGTTAAAAGTTCAACATCTGTACTATTCAAAATCGCAAGTGAGTATCTCTCTCCGTAATCTGTATCGTAAACAGTAAAATTCAAAAATTCAACCAAAACCCATAAACCACAGCCGTTGCCAAACAGGCCATACTACTACTACTCCAGATGTCAGTAGTGAATGGTGTGAGGTCCTCATAAATCACCAGTGGTTTGGTTCGTTTGTCGCTGCATGCTATCTGTCAAGCAAATTCGTCACCTCTCTTCAGCTCGATCTAATGCATCTGCAAACCAAAAGCAACTTGCTTTTCACCATGGCCAAGCCGTCAAGCTGAGCCCTTACGTGCAAGATCACAAGGAACAAGGCGTCGTGTGAAACTGATCGTGCTTACGATGACCTTGACCGAACCCCTCGCCCCTTGTCCCTCTATAAAACCCCTTCTTCCATCTCTTGGCTCCGCTCTTGGTCATCGGCTGGGAACGAAGATTGCATCACCGAGGCCATGACGAGATCTCCTCCTCCTCCTCCCTACTCGCCGTCGTCTCCTTCCTCCTCGTCCTCCAATTCTTCGTCGATCTCCACTCCCTGCAAGAGGGCAAGGACCCAGAAGAGCGCCAAGGCCAGGGCCAAGAGGCCCAAGAAAGATGCAGGCGAGGGCAAGGAGTCATCGGACTCCTCCAATGGCAGCGGGAAGAGGAGCTCCGTATACAGGGGAGTGACAAGGTACGGACGTGCATCAATGCGTGGTTTTTCCATCGCCTGGTTACGACTCTGTTACTCTTCTCTTCTAGGCTTCTTCTGATTTCAATCAACAATTGTGTACGAATCATGCATTGCCGCTAATTAAGCGAGAGGGGTGGAGTTTGCCAAGGAAAAATTCAGAAGGAACTGGCTGATCTCCAGCCCACAGTCGCGCATGGTTTCCATCTTTGGAGCTCTTCCGATTAGCCGGTTCTTTCATCCGGTGTACGATCGTTTTGGTTCCAATCTTCGCTTGCATGTCGCTAGGCAATAATTCCTAAGCTTTTGGAGCTTGTAACAGAATGATCTCGATTTCTTGAATTCAGTAGTCTGTTATTTTTCTTTCGTTTCTTGCTCTGCTCCATGTGAATAGGTCAGTTGTTAGCTGGGAAGTAGGAGGTTGGTTGATCTGCATTACTACTACTTGTTCGTTTCGAGTTGGTTTAATGCTGCTTAATCAATTAATATACGCGTTGCGTCGCATGCATGTAAATAGGCACAGGTGGACAGGGAGATTCGAGGCCCATCTCTGGGACAAGAATTGCTTCAGTTCGCTTCAGAACAAGAAGAAAGGGAGGCAAGGTGCCTGCTACTTACATGCACTGTGTTAACAATTTTCTGATTTATAGAGTTTTTCTCTTCCTGTTCTTACAAAAACAAGAGAGTGAAAATACGAGGATTTGTACAGTAATACAGAATAGAAAATTAGAAATGCAAGGTCCTTGATGTACTTTTTGTGATGCTGCTGAGGATCATGATACATCTGCCATTGGCATAAAAGCTTATTTCTAAAGTGCATCGAATTTTTTAAGGCTGGCATTCTGATTATACTTTTTTTATCTCCTTTCCTTTTTCCTGCTATCTTTGTTTGGGGGACCTTGTCTGGTGATCTGCATGTGACTGTGATCAACTGCTGCTTGATGCTGTGTTGGCTACTTCACAATAGTCTACTTGGGTAAGTCCCACAAGTATTCTTAATTCTAATCCAGCCACCTGTTTTGGCAGATTCATGCTACTTGTCTTAACCCGGAATTACAATTGTTTCCTTTGTTGATTTTTATATTCTTAGTTCTTTGGTGAGTTATCTAACGATTTTAAATTTAACTTATAATTTGTAGGGGCTTATGATAGTGAGGAGGCAGCTGCTCGTGCATACGACCTTGCAGCTCTCAAATACTGGGGTCCTGAAACAGTACTCAATTTCCCAGTAAGTTTCTCCTCTTAGAAAAAATTCTGAAAAAAAGAGAGATATACAACCAAGCCGTACTCGCGTAGTCGTATCAGTTCCCATTTGGTACAAGTAGACGAAAGATGCATCTTAGAAAATACTCCTGTTGACCATGGCCCTGACGAAGTGAAAATGGCTTCTCTCTTAGTAGCACTCACTTGTGAACGAGACAGCAAAGAAAGTGATGGCTTCAGAATTCGTGTCACCTGTTTTTTCAAGAGTACAACACAGACGCATACACTCAACACACACCACCCACACGCACGCACTCGCGTTCGTGTCCCCTATACACGCTTGGAATTTATCGGAGGCACCAAATACTCCAAGGAGCACGGGCACATATTTTCCCACTGAACATATACGTATACTCTTAAAAAATTGTTTGATGGACGCTAGCGCTAAGTCTAGGATCCGAACCTCGGTGAGCTAGGTGCACACCCGTGCCGTAGCTAGCCTCCAGAATTCGTGTCACCTTGTAGGCTGTAGTGACACACAGTGACCCGAAAACAAAACAGGCAAGAACGGCAGCCTTAAATGTGCTGCCGTTCTGGTTGTAAGAAGTAACTGGCCGTCCCGTTCTTGGTTGCATATGCAAGCTGATTCGGTAAACATGGTGCACGCATGAATGCAGCTGGATGGTTACTCGACGGAGAGGTCGGAGATGGAGGCGGCGTCGAGGGAGGAGTACCTGGCCTCCCTCCGCCGCCGGAGCAGCGGCTTCTCCAGGGGCGTCTCCAAGTACAGGGGGGTCGCTAGGTACGTACTTATCGTTACTGATCAACCACTCAATTAAATGTCTCGTTTTTTACTTCGTTAATGAACTCTGTTGCACTGTACTATTATGCTTAACCAGCACATGCAAAAATCATTTGGGGAAAAAAACATACCTGGAGAAAATGTGACACTGAATGAGTTCCAGAGACTCCAGACTGATTCAGAAGGAGAAGCCTCTGTAGTCGACTGACAGAGCATAGAAAGATCCATTTGTAACGTCAGTCGTCAGTGCCATGCATCACCTAGCAACAGAGTGCAACGTCATATGCGAGCCATGACATTACTGAATTTTTTTTAAGGATGTCTCGCCTGAATTAACCCCCAAGTTCATCGACATGTTCCAGGTGTTAATGCGGATGCATGTCCAGATTCCACCAGCCTGCTTTTTTCTCATCGCTTAGTCATCTTGAATTCATTTTAGCTTCCAGATTCAATCGAGACGAAGAAAAAGGAAGGGAGAAAACAGATTTGCCGGGTTCTTCTGAACTGTTTCTCTCTGTTTTTTTTTTCAGGCATCACCACAATGGCCGTTGGGAGGCACGGATTGGGCGAGTTCTGGGAAACAAGTACCTTTACTTGGGTACCTTTGGTACGTATGCGTTCTATTCTCTTCCTTAATACTAGTAGCACTAGTTCCATACTCTTTGTCCTTCTTTGTCCTTCTTTGATAAGGACAGTTTTTTTTTTTAATTAGCACTTAATGCTGCTCTTGTTTGTTGTAGAATTGTCCTACTTACCGTAAGGGCCACCTAACTTCAACCAAATTTTATGATGGTTGATCAACCTAACAACTACAAAATTAAGTGGCATGTATTCTTGTTTAACTTCAATGCAGACTTGACACTTCTTTTTACTACTATATTCTTCTTGGATGTTCTTGGCCACACGTTTTACTTTTATTTTTTAAAAAAAACTTGAGCTAGCCATCCATCACCAGGGACAGAGCCACACCCCGGACAGGGTAGACTTTAGTCCAAGTGTAGAAAAATATCTAGTGTACAGTCTGGGTAACATTTTCATGGTCCAGCCTAAATAGCGAAGATCATTCTACCACTAAGCCTAGGGCGTAACCAAATCCTGGCTCCGCCGCTCTCCATCACACTAACGCAGCGCAGGATACATTTAGGAGCATAGCATTGGAGCATTGGTTTTCCTTTGGCAAAAAAAAAAAAAACTGTCCTTTTTCTGGACTGGCAGGACGCAGGAGATCAAGATTCAAGACCATAAGGCCAAGATACTATCCTGCGTGCAGTCCCCGGAAGAATTTTCCAAAAAATAACATAAAGCAAGCACATACTGCTGGATCATTACCATGTCCTGCTAATTAGTAATTACCAGCCAATACTTACATGGCTTGCAGATGCATGTGACAGGCACGTGGTGCGAGTATCACCTGCCTGCCTTGCCAATAGTAAACACTAGACTGGATGGTGCATAGGGATCTTCAATTCCCCAGCACTGCCTGCCCTTTCTCACTGGAGCTGTGTGACTCAGCAGTGGGTCATGGCTTCACGTGCATGGAGCTAGATCAAGCAAGATTCAAGACCCAAACTACACAAATGGATTCACCACTGCTGCCATCACAAAAGGGGTAAAAGAAAGAAAGAAATTGCACCTGAATATTCAACTATTCGACTAGCGCCTTGGTGAACACTGTGTGCAATTTAGCGTATTCCTTTCCCACATAAATCGCACCTGAATATCTGATCTATAGATGGTTCTGATCATCTAATGCATTTCGTGTTCAAACATCTCAGCAAGAATACACCCAAATCTGTCACTGAACATTTGAACATCTCTCATACACCAACTGAGCTCCGCTCATACACCATACTAGTATACCACTGAAGACAGTCAGACACGATCAGCCACATCACATAAACATCAGTTGAGAAATTTTGCAGTGCAAAGTTCCCCGATATATTGGCGATCGAGGCCATCATCATGTCTAGGCTTTTATTTTACCCAAAGTCAAGTGCATTATCTTGTCAACTAATCGGTTCCCATTCAAACAAACTTACCATCTGTTCTTCTACAGACACTCAAGAGGAGGCAGCCAAGGCCTATGATCTTGCAGCAATCGAATACCGAGGTGCCAATGCTGTAACCAACTTCAACATTAGCTGCTATCTGGACCAGCCGCAGTTATTGGCACAACTGCCGCAGGAGCCGCAGGTGGTGCCAGCACTGCAAGAAGAACCCCAACATGACCAAAGTGACAATGCAGTCCACGAACCCAATTCCAGTGAAGCCAACGAACCGCTTGCAGTTGATGACAGCATCGAGGACATCAGTGAGCCACTTGCAGTTGACGACGGCATCGAGGACATCAACAAGCCCCTTGCAGTTGATGATAGCATCGAAGAGAGCCTATGGAGCCATTGCTTGGGTTATGAATTAGAAGACATAACTGGAGCTAACATCAGCAACTCGATGCATCTGAGTGAATTGTTCAACGATGCAGCCTTTGAGGTCGAGGGCAACAATGGGTGCCTGTTCGAAGGGTGGTGCTCTGCAGTCGCTGAAGGCAGCAACGACGGTGCAGGTCTGTGCAGAGCTCAGTTTGTTTCAGGAGGACGGTAAGCTGAAGGATTTTTCAGACAGGGAGGAGGGAATAACTCGAGCAAAGAATGCTTCCTGACCTCCAAAAATTATCACTGTGGACAACTGACGTGCGTGCGCGGGCCTTTGTCTGTATGAAATATCCAAGGAATTTTAATGTCTCCATCTTGGATATACTTCTTTGTCCCATGTCACTTTGTAAAGAAGCTGAACTGCTTGTAGGCTGTCTGCTCAAGCCGGGGCTTAGCAAAAAGAGATTCTTGTGCTACCTCCCTACGCCCCGAGAAAAATACCGATGGAATTCAACCTGGCATGAGACAAGTGTCGCTGTTCCTTTTATTATTTTAAATACCCTCAAGGATTAACCTCAGATTTTCTTACTTAGCTTAGATTCAACTAATCACTTTCTGATTATCCTGAAGTTTGATTTAATAGATTTTCCCAATGAAACTCTGGCAAGTCCACAGTTTTACAAGGTTATCCAGCATATATTTGATTGTTTCTGCAGAAATCTCATTTCCTAATTAACCTCCAGATTATGCTTAATTTGGCAAGTTTGTCTATGAATGCAGAATGAACATATGTTTTGTTGAGGTTCCATAGAAAAGTAATCTTAGTAGAAGACCTGAGCTTTTATTGCATGCAAACGTCACATGTTTTCAGAAGCAACATAAGGGTCAACTCAAAAGATGTCAGAGCAAGTATCTTTTCACTATCAGAATTCAGATATGAACCAGAATTTTTTTATTTTACATCAATAGTATTCCACAGTGTCACATCTTGTACAACCAATAGAAGAATGAACAGCGTATTTAACAACCCACTAACAGGTAAAAGGCACTCTTTTTCTGTAGAGAACAAACAGGACTACCTCTTCAACATTCTCAATGAGGGTATGTTCTGAACACTTGAAATGCCTCCAATTGTAAGCTCTTGCTCTAACTGAACTCGTGTGGAGTTCAGAACCTCCTGATAAAATGGAAATAAACTATGACCAACTCAACAAGGTGATGGAATGGGAAACCATTAATATGCAGAGATTATATCTTCTATAAAGAACACTCACATTGAATTCCATATAACTAGCTCGCCTTGCGAGCCACTGAGCATCAAGCATCCGAAAGGCAATGCAGAAAAGTTTATCAAAAGCCATCTCGTCGTCTTCAAGTAGTTGAACAAACCGAACACCAGCTTTTGTACTCATATTTCCTACAATGAGGTGAAAAAGGTAAGTTGTAGTTCTGTATATGTTAGCTGCTTATGAATCAAACTTCAAAATCAGTTGAGGAAAATTGAATCTGAACGAAAACTGAACATTTTACCAATCATTGCATTCACTTCACCTGATTGCAAATCCAGCATTTGCACTAACATATAAGAAATGTTTACGCCAGCTACTGCAAAAGGGTATTCCCATTCAGCTCTCTTACCATCCGCCTTGTGCAATAACCTACCAAAGGAATCCTGCACGTAAAAGCAGCTATTGAGTATTAAACACAACTGAATCACCCACTAATGGAGGTGTTGTAGCATGGCTACAACAGTGGGTACACGGTACCTTTCTCCATAGGAGACATAACCAAGAGAACTACGGTGAGAAAGAGAGCAGGTGATAAAATGAGTGGATCTGCCCTCCTTATACCCCTCTTAGGGGTTTATATATACGAGGGGGGTAGGATGGTAAATTCACATCCTACCTCTTAATAATTATAAAATGTAGGGGTGCATTGGTATATTCCTCTATACTATTGAGTCTATTACATATTAGACTAGTTGCAAAGCCCAGTCACGAGGGTTGGGCCACCTTACAACATGACTCCCTCGACAGCAAGCGCGGAGGTCCCGATAGGCAAGCTGATGTGACCAACTACCCCAGCCCCCCGTCCCCCGACAGTAAGCGCGAGGGTGCCGACAGGTGAGCCGATACAACTGGTAGCTTGCAGCCCCGATAGAGGGTTCTTCTTTTACTGATCATAATGCAACTGCAGAGTCCACCAACAAATCATGGAAGCGGAGCAAAAGTGGTGCCATCCCTCCGAGGCGACGCTTACGAGGTCGGCAAATTCCCTCGCTGAAGCCAGTCCGTCCCGCCGAGGCGATGCGTACGAGGCAGTCGGCGAAGTCATGTTGCCCCGCGGAGGCGATGCCTATAAGGCAGGCGGCAAAGTCTCCTGGCGAAGGCGTGTAATCCCGTCGAGGCGATGCCTACGAGGCGGACGGTGAAGTCGTGCCGCCCCGCCGAGGTGATGCCTCCAAGGCAGGCGGCGAAGTCTCTTGGCGAAGGCGTGTCGTCCCGTCGAGGCGATGCCTACGAGGTGGACGGTGAAGTCGTGCCGCCCCGCCGAGGTGATGCCTCCAAGGCAGGTGGCAAAGTCCAAACCGCAAGTCGATCAGCCAAAACGTCTACAACCATGAGGTAGTCAGACGAAGTCACGACCGCGAGGCGGTCGGACAAGGTCCCGACCACAATGTGGTCGGATGAAGTCACGACCGCGAGGCAGCCGGACAAAGTGTCGGCCGCGAGGTGGTGAGACGAAGGCACGACCACCAAGTGGTCATGCCAAGTCAAAGACCACTAGGTAGTCGGACAAAGTCACGACTAGGACGTGGTCGGATGCTGCTAACGAAGCCGGCAGCGGGACCAAGTCCTTGAAGCACGTGCTCTGTCCCCCACCCTTCGAACTGGCGTAGACGAAGCCGGCGGTGGGACGAAGCCTTGACGCGCGCGCTTCGTCGCCCACCCTTCGGACTGGCGTGGTCGAAGCCGACGGCGAGACGAAGCCTTGCTGCATGCACTCCGTCCCCCACCCTTCGGACTGGCGTCGACGAAGCCGGCGGCGGAATGAAGCCTCGACGCGCACGCTCTGTCTCCCACCCTTCGGACTAGCGTCAACGAAGGCAGTGGCGGGATGAAGCCTTGACACGCGCGCTTTGTCCCCCACCCTTCGGACTGGCGTCGATGAAGGACGCGACGAGACGAAGCTACAGTGCGCGCGGTCCATCCCCACCCTTCGGACTAGCTGTGGATGAAGTCAGCGACAATACAAATCTGACACACGGCGGCCTGTCCCCCGTCAGACGAAGCGTCTACGACCACCATGCGGTCGGACAAAGCGTCTACAACCACCATGCGGTCGGACAAAACGTTTACGACCACGAAGCGGTCGGACGAAGAGTACAACAATGATGTGGTCGGACGAAGCGTCTACGACCACGATGTGGTAGGACGAAATCACGGCCGCCACCCTTCGGATTGGCCTCGACGAAGTTGGCGGCGAGACAAATCTGATGCGTGTGCGGCCCATCCCCCGTCAGACAAAGCGTCTACAAACACGAAGTTGTCGAACGAAGTGTCTACGACCACGAAGCGTCAGACGAAGCGTCTACGACCACAACGTAGTCGGACGAAGTCGCGCGGTGAACTCCCGGGTGCGCGCGTACGAGGCCATCGGCGAAGTCGTGTCGCCCCGCCGAGGCGATGCCTCCAAGGTGGGCGACGAAGTCGTGCCTCCCCACTGAGGTGATGCCTCCAAGGTGGGCGGCGAAGTCCGAACCGCGAGTCGGTCAGTCGAAACGTCTATGACCATGAGGTGGATGGGTGAAGTCCCGACTGCGAGGCGGTCGGACGAAGTCATGACCGTGAGGCAGCTGGACAAAGTCATGACCGCGAGGCGGTCAGATGAGGTTAGGATCACGCAGCGGTCGGACGAAGTCACGACCGCGACGTGAGCGGATGATGTTTGGACCACGTGGTCGGACGAACATCTAGACGAACGTGTACGACCACTAGACGCTTCACCCGGAGGTGAGGAGGCGTGGAGCCGAGGCTGACGAAGGCCACAGGGCGCGAAGGTCGGCGGTGGCAATGTGCGGTCCAATGGAGATCATGCGAAATCCATCAGAGATGACATCCACGCGAGGCTCGGCGGAGATCGTGCGAAGATCTCGGTGGAGACCACGCGAAGTCCTGCGGAGACCGTACGAAGTCTGTTGAAAACCGGGCGGAGTCCGGCGAAGGCCGGCATCGATGGGGACATGACCACGAGGAGTCGGTCGAGGGCCGACAAAGTCACGACCACAAGGTGGTCGGACAAGCGTTGGCGAAGGTTCGACCCCGAAGGGTCGGACGACATCGCCGAAGGTGTAGTAAGTGTTTGACGAAGTTAGCGGCGGGGCGAAGGCTTTGGAGCGTCTGCGCTCCGTCCCGACGCTTCGGACTGGCGTCAATGAAGTCTCAACCACAAGGTCGTAGCTATCAGTGAAGAGTTGGCCACGACATGGTCGTAGATGAAGCCTTAAGTGTCTACGACCACGGAATGGTCGTACAAACGTCTACGACCACGAGGGGGTCAGACACGTCGTGCGAAGTCGTGATCACGCAGTGGTCATTCGACAGTCGAAACCAGTGTACATCGCACACGAAGGCCGACTCTCTGGTGCCGTAATGGAGACGACAAGAGGCGCCCCCGCCTGTGCTGGTGCGATAGGGCAACCGTCAATAGCATCCAGCACAGTAGACCACCACCAACGGCAGCATCACTTTTGAGAACCAGCAGAGTCCCTCTCTAATGCCTTCCCTTGCGCAGCTTCTTGCGCGAGTCCCCACGGACGGCGCCAACTGTTGTAACATGGCTACCACAGTGGGTACAAGATATTCTTCTCCATAGGAGACATAACCAAGAGAACCACGGAGAGAGAGAGAGCAGGTGATAAAATTAGTGAATCTGCCCTCCTCATGCCCCTCTTGGGGGTTTATATATACGAGTGGGGTAGGATGGGAATTTCCATCCTACCCTTAATAATTACAAAATGTAGAGGTACATTGATGCATTCTTATATACTATGGGGCCTATTACATATTGGGCCAGTTGCAAGGCTCAGTCACGGAGGGTTAGGCCACCCCTACAACAGGAGGATTTACAAAGAATAAGTGTCCATAATGAACAGATACATACTGGGTAGTTTCTGGCAAAGAATATTAGATTTTCCAAGGACATGAACCCACCAGCCCTGCAAGCATTGGATGGTTCAACACAAAATTCATCTTGATTTAAGTGGTGCAGATAAAATGCATGATAATTGATCATGAAACATCATCACTAGGAAAGTGAACCTAAAATCTGTTGATGGATCAGAGTTCTGCCAGCCCATCTCTTTCCATAGATCTGATTTCAGAGGAGGAAGTTGTCGGTTAGGATAAGCCAACCTCCAAAGTTCTCTCAGAGCATCCTGTAACAGAAGAAATGGCATTTCTAACTTGCACTGCCTTTTTGTTCACGAATATCAACATATTAATGAGATAATTATATCATTCTTCTGATGTAGAAAATTAGCATTCACTTGCCGAAAGAATGCCATAAACATAAACTAGATACAGAATGAGAACCTGGTGCTTCATGGAGGAGCAGTCAAATGGCACATCTAACCTTTGTCTCAATAATCTTAATCTTTCTTCCTAAAATGTAATGTGAAACTGTCAAAAACCATAATGTGGTGTCAAAATAAAGTTGAGCAATGTAAACACTAATTTAGCGAACTTGAAGAAGTCAAGAATAATGTAAATATGTAATTGTAGATAACAATGCTTTCTTAAAAGGTAGAAATTAAAGAAAGAAGGGATTGTTCTTTTCAGCTTTTAGCTTTTCTACAATAGCTAGCTTTCAAATGAAGTGTCTTTTTAAGACGTGGTCTACAAATCGATTATAGTAGACACTATAGCGACTCCATTTATATTGGCCAAAATCGCACACGCGTGTCTCTCTCTCCGTACTCTCTGTTGCGAACAGCTAGAATTCAAAAAATTCAGCCAAAAGCCATAAGCCGTAGCTCAAAAAAACGGGACCATATAATTCCTTGGTTTGGGCATGCAAGTCAACATCTAAAGGAGAAAATGCATTGAAAGAAAATAAAAGCGCATCTAAAATCAATATGCCAACAGTTTTGTTCATGACTGTAAATGAGGTAAACAAGAACTTTTGTTATTGACCACACCCAGAAAAAGAACATTGAGATGAAGAGTGCATCAAAGGTGTTGAGTTTATGCACCAACCAACTCTTCCAAGAGCATAAGCTATTAGGAACATACGAGAAACTTCTACTCGTACTATACATTCTAAATCCATGCTTTCAATGGACAGACTCCCTTCCCTTTTCATTGTACAGCACTCGAGATGAAAATAGAACATCTGCAAGTGGCTTACCTGTAGTGGACTGCGATCAATTAGAATTGTCCGTCCGTTTTGTGAACTATGGAGAGCAGAAGAGCAACCAAAGAGCCTTGATAGCAAAGATCCATACTCAGAAATAACATTTACTGCATAGAGAAGTGAGTTTTTCAGAACAGTAAAACTTTAGAAGGTCAGGTGTGACAACTGGAAGCACAGATATTACTTGGACAAGAATAACAGACCCAAGTGATTACTCATATGCACTTCCCAAAAGATGAGGATTTTTCTCGGAGTAATTAGGAGCACATTCTAACATTAACATATAGCTTGGAGGACGCTATAACATCTAGCCTTTTCTGAATTAATCAATATTCATGATAATTACCTAACTTCCTTGCAGATTGAACAACAAAAGTAGATAGAAGATGCACCCATCGAAGGCACTCCTGTCTTTTTCCATCCCAGAAATCTGGCCACGTGGTAGGGTCATACCTCTTTGAACAAAGTAAAAGAAAGGACATATAAAGAGCATGAACAACTAAAAGGTGGTTAATAGCCTTGATCTAAATGCTTCAGGAGAAATTTCCTAACATTGGGTTTGTTTTCACGAGGACTACTTCCTAGTAGAGGTTCCCTTATGGAATCTGATATTGTTGTCTCCATGTGTTCTTCGCTTGTTTGATCAATGTCAGCAGTGCAAGGCCTCCTTTTTATAGCTTTTGTGGCCATACAACTGCTTTAGTTGACTGCACGAATCATGCCTCCTATGTAGGAAATATCGAACAATGTCACAAAATTCACCACATGGTATGCACTGAAAAGAACCAACCAATAGAGAGAGCTAGCAAACCAAAATCTGTATGCCTGGCCTGGGAAACAACTCAAACAAGGAATATGGTATTGACCAACAAGAATATTCAAGAAATAAACTAGAAGTACTAAAGCAAGCAACCATAGCGAGTGATAACAAACAAAATTTTAGGCTTCCCGCTAATAAACAACAGACTGAATGAGCCAAATTGCAGTGAATAATGAGAGACTAGCAAACTGTAACTCGGGTTGTTGTGTAAAGAACGCACGACAGGATACGAGCACACCAAATTTCGACGAATTTATGCCCAGTTCATCCAAAGGATGGAATCAGTTTCCACTAACTCGCCGTCAATTGGTGGAACACTCACAACCTAATTAGCATCAAATGTCGGGAAAAGATAGAGAACTAACGAATGTTAGCGCTCAACCAATATGCGGAACACAGATGATGGGTCGTCTGCTCAAAATCTAAGTAAAAGAAGGAAATTTAGTTCGCCTCCACCAGTGCATCAACCCAGATTACATGAAATTTCGCCAAGAAAAAAAAACACCAATGGAATTAAGGGGGGGGGAAAGGTAACCAGAGAGACATTGCCAACCTCGCGAGTTGCGATTGAAGCAGAGCGTCGGCCGCCCGGATTGAGATCCAGTTGCACGGGGATCTCCCCTCTTCTCCGGAGCGATGAACGGGGTCAGAGATCCGCACCTGCACGGCTGCGCTCTGTGTAGGATGGTAATTGTCCTTCATTACAGGGGTGCTATAGCAAACAAGCCCTTCTCGCTTTGTATTTTGACTTTTGGGTTTTTTTGAAAGTCAAAATAAACAGAACAATTTCTTGAAACGGATTTTTCAAATGGTTTTTCGAGCTCAAAACCATATATGACATCCGTATCGGTGTCTTCATCGTTTATTATTGTCTCAAAGAATACAAACAAAAGCCATAAGCCGCAGACAAATGTTATAAGCCGTAGCTCAAAAGAATATGTCCACTACTCCATTCTTTTTTACCGATATTTTTTACTTTTCACGATCTTTGAGATACGCCTTTAATTGTTATTTTTATAATTTTACACTCAGATATACAGATAAAATTAAAATATTATGAAATCATGTTTAATGACAAATCTAAGGATGTAATTTTTATATAGCCAATATAGATAGTTTTATACCTATTTACGGTTAAATTTTAGAAAATTTGGCAGCGCGGATTTTTGGAAGTCAAGTAAAAAAAGACCATCGGGAGTACTCCCTCCCATCACTGAACCTTCCCCACGAACGCCACCTAATCTGTCTCTGCACCCGTTCGTGCCACAACACCCAAGGCATGGCGCTCCTCCCATGTTGTTTTTACTCCTCCGCCTTGTCGCCTCCTCTGCCACCTCCACTCCGCCCACCGCCCTCTTCATACTCGGCGACTCCACCACCCTCCCCCTTAACCTCTCTTCCTACTTATTTGCCATGTCTCTTCCCCTCCAACCGCCTCCTCCTCCCCGACCTCCTAGGTAAGCGCCTCGTTCACTCAACACCACGAGCATGATACACCCCTAAACCCTGTTAGAATAATTTTATTGTTGCGTATATGAGTATAAGTATGAGATGCAGCAGATATTGTCTCTATGTGTTACTCAAGTTAAAGTCATGACCAACTTGAAGTCTAAGTACTTATGTTAATCTGAGAGTACTAGCATATATAATCAGGAGGCTTCTAATCTATTTTGATGAGTTAGCATGAGGAAAAGAGTAAGAAAACCAGTAAAATATGCTAGTTGTGCCTACCACAAATATTATTCTTTGTGGTCGTGAGTTCCTTTGTCCGTGCTTGATTTCTTCTGACGTTCTTACTAGTGTAGGTACGTGCTGATCCAAGTTGAAAGCCAATAATTAGTATTGTGGTGTTTCAGAGCTCTTCGTGTACTCGCCGGAGTAAGACGGGCGCATTGACATGTGGGGGTGGAGGTGCTTGGCTGCACCATGGCCGAGCTCCAGTCGGCACCAACACGACTATGTTCTAGGGCCGGTCAGACATGAAGGTCATTGGCAACACGCTCGACATGGTCAGTGTATGAAGGACCCGGAGTTCAAGCGGTGGTTCAATGCTGTATGCTGTTGTGGGCTCAGTGCTTGCTCCACGACGTGCGTGCGAATATCGTTTCTAATGTATCCGATTAGCTCCAGTGATAGTAGCTAGCATCTAGTCATGAACAGAGTCTTTTTGTTCTTAGGCAATAGTAGTTAGGATCCGATTAACAATGTTGTAATTTTGTGTACGTATTAAATGTTGAGTCCGGGCTGTTGAGGAAAAGTGTTCGTCATCCTGAGTCTAAGTAAGAGTTAAGAGTTGAGTACAGGATATTGAAAAAATGTGTTCTCTATCTTAAGTCGAGTACTAGTTGTACAAGTCGTAATTGAGACTGACTATCTATAAAGAACAAATAATAAAGATTAAGAGAACGATTGTAAGAATATTCTTGTTGCTGCGTATGCGAGTACGAGTGTGAGATGCAGTAGAGTCTATCACCGTGTGTTACTTAAGCTGAAGTCGTGACTAATCCTAATCTTATTATAATTCATCTAAAACTTTTTATAGCATAATTTTCTAAATCCTTTCTTTTGATTATGCATTTGTCTTTTTTGTCATGATTTTGTTTGGTATGCCACTCTTATATAAAAAAAATACAAGTTAATGCATTATTATATGGTTTACTTGACCGGCTTTTAGTATATTTTAATCTAAACTATTTGCTAGTTGGAACACAATTGATGAACCAAAATTAAGTTAGTCGATACTTTTGTCATCTTTATCTCCCATAAATTCATAGTAATAATTGATACCAATTGCAAATATCTGTGTTGTCCCACGCAACCTACGATTTTGTAAAAAGTGTCAATGTCCTAAATTCATAATACTTATTAATACTACTTTAAACATATAGTAATGCTTACCTATGTGGTTTTATGTAACCTCTTTTAACTTTTGGAATGAGTATAAATAATGCTGGTCTAGGTCTCTGTATAGACTCCATCTGTGTTAACATATGGATATTAATTGAACAAGGTGATTTTTTTTTGTTTGCATGGTAACAACTGAAGTTTGTTTAGTTTCTAAAGCAAACTCCAGCCGTAGGCAACTAAAGTTAAAGTTTTTGATCCATAAAATTACTAAATTCATACTACAACATAGATGGTAGACACTGTGCTCAGTGATGCACTCCTCGGCCCTCACCTCATGCGGCTCCGTCGGCTAGGTCTACTACGGCGTCGTCACGCGGCACCAACTGAGTGCCCTCACTTTTTTTTTGCTGGGTCCACTCCTGGCCCTAACTCCATAGTAAGAATCCCAATGAACCCCGAAATCTGACCCAGCGACTCAAACCCTAACAACCCCCCTACACACACCCCACCGTAGGCCTTCGCCGTTGCCGGAGAAGAGCTCGTGCAGAGTTTGTTGGATCTGGACCTTGGCACCCCGCTAGGTCTAACCAGGTTCACTCCCTGGTCCCCAGGTCTTAAATAGGTTGTACATCTTACGCACCTGAGCCCACAGGCTGCCCGCAAGCAAACCCTTCAAGCAACAAATTTATAAGTGGTATTGGATCTTCTCCTCTAAACGACTAGTTTAATGTGTGAAGACTTCCTTATGTTTATAAGTTATGTTTTCTCCCTTCTTACGATCCAGATGAGACTACTCCTACCAGAGTTGGTAATACATGTCATAAAGTCCAAATGGGGTGGTGATTGGTGATCCCAAGTCAGGTCCATATATATATACAACCGTAGGAATCCATTCGATTTGGATGCACCATCCACGGCCATGGAGGACAGTACCGGCCGGTCGGCAGGGTCCAGCGAATACTTAGTTGCAAGCTGGCCACTACAGTGTTACAGATGCCGATGGATTCGTCGGTCGAGATATCCCCATCGATGAGGCTGGACTGTTGTCTTGCTGCTGCTTGCACTGACTAGATCGAGCCGCTCGTGCACACTCGAGCTTAATCATGTGTGCTACTGATTTCTCATGGCTGTAATTAACCCTTAATCCAATCTGAAAACGTAGAAAATTTTAGCCTTCTCATGTCAATCATGTGTGTTGATTTCATCTCTTGTCGTTATTACTCTTCTCCTGAAAGCAGACAATTTTAGCCTCGATGCCAGGATTGAACTACTGCCCACTTCATTCTTTTTTACTTGATTTTCAAAAATCTATACCATTATATTTTCTAAAGTTTAATTACCAATAAATTTAAAACTATCTAGATTAGCTATATAAAAATTATATTATTATATTATTCTTAAAAATACTTTTATAATATTATAATTTTACCCGTGCATCTTATTAATGTAACATTATAAAAAAAATAATGATTAAAATTTTATCTTAGAGATCATAAAAAGTAAATAACGTTAGGTAAAAAAAAAGAAAGGATGGAGTACCTGTTAGGAACATAGGATCGATAAACCTTGAACAAGGCTACTGCTATAGCAACAGCAACAGTGCATTACTTAACAGTTGACAAGAAAAAGAGAAGGCATATGTGTAATGCCCCTGCAGTTTGCTTAAGAAAGGAGCAGAAAGGTATACTTCAATGAAAAAAATACTAATTAAGCAGGAAACCACACCAACCGCAGGCAAAGAGGAAGCACAGCTATTTACAAAATACAACATGTTCATCTCAACACACAAGTTACGTTACACAAGATTCACCGAAATAATCATTTCAATACGAAAAAGAAAATATTAATTGGTTGTCCATATACGATCGAATGCACCCACCGAATCGTTCCAATGTCCTTCCCTTACCTGCTGATGCTGATCTACTCACATGCATGCATGCGCACAAAGCAGCAGTCTGCAGGCTTCGTTCAGCGACGGTCACCGGAGGTGTCGGAGGAGCAGTCGCACTCGGCCTCGACCTCGCGCTTGTGGAAGCTCCGGTGGCAGCCGCACGCGGCGCAGAGGAGGGCGTTGGCGGTGCCCTCCGCTCCCGACGCCATGAACTCGCGGCAGCCGTCGACGGCGTAGCCGCCGATGCTGGCGGCGTGGTTGCGCTGGCACTCCTTGTAGCGCACGACCTTGTCCCCCTTCCTCCCTGCCCGCGCCGCCGTGCCGTTGGCGTACGCCTTGGACTCCGACCGATCTTGCTGAGGCCCCATGTGTATCTTCTTGGCGGCGGCCGTACGTCAATGTTAGTTGACGAGGGAGGAAAGGAAGTTCCAAAGGAAAACGAGTACAGAAGAAGAAGAAGAAGAAGAAGAAGAAGGCAGGCGAGGAGCCACGAGCCTCAGCGCGTCAGGGTTCAGAAAAACCGACGGAAAAATAATCATGAGGTAGGAGAACTACCAGCCCAGTATTGTTTTCATAAATCAGGAATCGGACCAGCTGCTTATCTTGGCGCGACCTGAATTCCTTCCACGTAAATAGCAGTGTGCGTGCATTCTTGATTTATTTTGTCGTTTTAGGTGTCGTTTACGTTCAAACAGATCGTGGGTCAGGAATCAACCCGACGTTGATTTCAAACATATCTTAGCGTGCCTTCCGTTGTATAGACTCGTTACTATATATATATAAAAAGAAAAAAACATCGTACTGCTCATCTATTAACAACAACTTAAATAAGGATGAGTATATTATATACTCAGCAAATCTTATAGTGTACTCCTCATTCTATTAACAACAATTTAAATAAGGATGAGTATATTATATACTCAGCAAGATTTATAGTATAAATATTCTTCTCAATTATTCTAAGACAAAATTGTCGTTGTACTAATAATAGGGTCTTAGTATGTATATATGTATATTTATATGTATATGTATATGTATATATTTGTCTATATGTGTGTGTATATCTCTACTATTATATAAAGAGGAGTTGGTGGTTGTCGGTACGTTCTCCTCTCCTCTCTTTACAACCACCCGATTTGATCTAGACCATTCGTCTCTCTTCTTCTCTCTATCAGGACACAACTGCCCACCCTCTTCACTCTCCCCATCTTCTCGCGCATTCTGATCACTCTTCTCTCTCTGTCGCTTGCTCTCCAATGTTTAATGTGTGAAGTTGGCTAGACAGTAAGTTCCGTCTCACCATTTTTATGACTCTGTTGCAACGCACGGGTCTCTAACTAGTATATATATGTATATAAAAATGGTTCTATATTTCTGGAAGTATGTCCTCCCACTTCCAATATACCCCTTTTAATGGTGTTGTTATATCTCTTTATCTATTTAAGCATACTCTAGTACTGATTATAAGATACTACAAATTGAGTTTCATGAAAAATTTCAACAAAATTTATTTTTTATATCATAATTTGTGTATATACTTCTTTTATACATAGAAAAGTGTATATAACGAAAATAAAGGGCTCCGACGAAAATTTTTCAACTAAATCACATTGGAGTATCTTATTCTCAAATTTTGCTTGGAATATAGCTGGAGTTATATTTCTATCGACAGGCCATCACACATGTTTCACAGGATTCTTTTTTTTTTTTTGGAAACTAATGTTTCACAGGATTCTAGCAGACATCACTGGGAAAATGAAAACGAGTACCAGAAGCTAGTAATAACACCTGGAGTTTTTTTTCCTGACAATTATGGTACTAAGACCCTATTATTAGTACAACAAGACAATTTTGTCCTAGAATAATTGAGAAGAATATTTATACGAGGAATTGGGCAAAATCTTGCAGTAGTCTTCTGAAATTCAACGCTTTGTCCCCTAAATTGTTTTCTAGATATCATTGTCCCTGTTGCATAATCTTTCGGTTTGGCTTTATAATTTAAAACATGCACTTGTTGATAACGGAGTACTAATCTTCTCCAGAGGTGAAGTACAGCAGTTAAGGCCATATGCACTTGATGAGTTGAGGGACTGGCTTTTGTCAACCTGAGTAAAGTACCATATCTACTTATAAACTTACATCCCAACTTTGACTTTAGAAAAAATGTTAATTGCTATCATCATTAATAAGAAAGGATAAACATAATGATATACTTACGTCCTCGTACCCCACAATCTGCACTCAGTCAGTCATCACCAAATCTTGGAAAAGTTAGCCTAGTACATTGGATCAAATGTGTTTTTGTCAATTGCCAAGTACTTTTCTTGAGTAAATAGGGGCTCAATTTGACCTTCTGAAGCTCCAGAGGAGGGGCCTACTAGCTGGTGGATAATGTGATATTAGGCTCCACCTATCAAATCATATCATGAAACAAGATGGGTGCAGACTTAATTCAAGTTCATCGACTATAGCCTCTGGTCAGTAGAATGTTTGTTTTCAGAGTCACTGGTCACTGCAATGGCCTGTTTGGCACGTAAGAAGCCGGACGGTTTTTGACTTCTGCTACAGTACCTAACTTTTAAATGGAGTATTTTCTCAAGACGGGGTCTACAAGTTAAACGTAGTACATATTAAAAGCCCAACATCTGTACCAGCCAAAATCGTAAGTGAGTATCGATCTCTCCGTAATCTGTACCGTAAACAGCCAAAATTCAAAAATTTCAGCCAAAAATCAGAAGCCACAGCCAAAAAGAACAGACCCAGTGTTTCGCTTGGCATCACCGGAATAATTCAGCTTCTGGATACATTATTTTTGCTCTCACCTTAGCAGGAAACAAACCATGCACTATTTTTCTGAGAAAGATCAGATGTGAAGGTCGAGGTCCCCTACCAATGTCGTTTACGTTTCATGTGGGGAGTGGAACAGTGGTTGCGAATTGGCTGGCATCCTTTTCGCTGGATGTGAAATTGCATGTGAAGGGGGTTGCGTGCAATTGAAGGCCTTTCTTTTCGGCCAGCTCGGCCTTCGCACCGCAAATTTGGTTGCTTGTATGAATGCTTGACAGACGACCGCACTGCACGTATGTGAACTGCTCGTGAGAAAAATTGAACACTTTGCAGCGTATGAGACTATGTGAGGGTTGTCCTATGTTATGTGATGAGTATTTGATTTTACTTATGTAAAGAGTGTTAAATTTTAAGTTTGGTTTTTAGGAATTGCATTTTTAGAGTTGTTGTCTATCTCAGCCGATTAGATCACCTTATAGGTTGTGGCCATACTGGATAGGGTAAAGTGGTCTGACAGGCCTGTGGTCTGACCGCCAATTCGATGTGATCGAAATTTGGTTGGCAGTCTGACAGGTGGTCCAGTGTGACCGATTTCTAGTTTGTGGCTGTTTTTTTTCAAAGAGTGTGTTTTGATGTTGGTCACGTGCAGTCAAACCAACCTAGGACTTCGAAGCTAGGTCGTGATGAGGCGGAAGGAATCAGGACTAAGCTAGCGAAGCGAAGGTCCAAAGCGATCATGGTACCGTTGGAAGATGACTGATGCTAGCGGAGTGGTTACAAGCTGCGAAGACAAGGAACTAGAGCGGGGGCTACTTAGTCCAAAGCGATCATATTACACTAAGAGCTTGTTGCCATCCTTAGGCTTATGAAATGGCTAGGGAGTGGCTGTAAGTATTTTCTCCAAGTATCAATATATATCCAAAATTTATTCAAGTCTTTTTCCTTTTTTGCTCAAGTGTTGAAATCTTGATTTAGCTTGGTTTTTGGTGTTTTTTCTTCTCCTCTTGATCTTGCTTTGTGCTAAGGATGCGTAAATGATAAAGATATCTTTTAAAAATCAGATCATATCTATTTAGGCACTCTTCTTTACAAGCTTTTGCTCTTGCCAGATTTTGGCTCAAGAAAGGGTGATTTTGGAGATTCTTGGGTTTAAGAGCTTTTGGCTTGTGTTCTTTCTGAGATTAGACTTGGTAGGACATATGGGAGTGGATCCAAGGTGATATTGACTATCCATTACCTACGAGCAAGTCGCAACCTTCCTTCTAACGAATAAAGGTGGAACTTTGACGATAATCTTCTTGATCTCTAATTGGAATAACTTACTGACACCCTAAGAAAGGTGTGTGTAAAGTTTCAAGTGATTTGAACTAATGGATTAAAAGTTACATAGTTTTTCATGTTTGGAATCGTGAATCATGCTGATTTTTTTTCTCTGCCTTGAGGGACCCGTCACACCGCCTAAGGCTAGTCAGACCGCCCTTTGCAGTCTGGTCAGACCACTTGGACACGTCCTGATCCATTTGGCTCGGTTTTTCTTGTAGATGTCTTTGCAAGTGGTTATGCTTTGTTCTTCGTAGTTCTTTATACTTATTGGAGTGTAAAAACCGTGGTCTTCTCTTTTGAAGAAAAGATTTAGAAAAGCGTTAATTTTATTTGCTCCTATTCGCACTCTCTAGTCACCGTTCTCGATTCTAAACGTCAACATATTCAGATATAAAGAGTGGGTTCTTTTAGGCTGTGGCTTTTAGTTTATGTATTTTTTGAACTTTATCTGTTCGTGAGAGACAGTACATAGAAAAAAATAGTCGTATATGATTTTTGCCGATATAATTAAACTCGATATAGTGTCTATTATAATTTACTATAGATTTTATCTTAAAAAATATAACGTTTTAAATTAGTTACTGTAGTAATAAAAACCAAAGTCTTTTAAGTCTTGGCCCAACTGAGGACAGCCGAGGACTATTGGCATGATTTTGCTAAGAAAGCAGAACCATGAGAATTCAGAAACCGAAGACAGGTGGTGTGATTTTGTAAGAAAGCAGAACCACGAGAATTCAGAAACGTAGTGCTTATCTGTTCGTTGGTGGGTTTACTTGAAGGAAAGGAAGAGGTAAGAAGAATCTGCAGGCAGCCGTCAAGTCGATCCAGATCGAAGTGACCGACCGGAGCTAGGGCCACCGTGTCTGCCAACGTGGATGGATAATTTGATTTCTGGTTTGCGTCCAATCGGCCGTTGCTCTTTTCTGGTTGCTGCTTAGATTGACACGGGACGGAAGGAATCAACAAAGGGAGGTAGTGATCTTGGCGCTTGTCGGTGATGGTGTAGCTCTTCTTCTTTCTTTATTATATCGGTTTGGACTCTTCTTCCTTAACACGATCAGATCCAATCTATTTCTATCCTATCTCTTCCTCTGCCACCTCCACCAAGCATTTGTCCTAGGGTTTGAGCAATGCCAGTGGTTTTGTTTGCTCCGCTGTGACCGTAGTGGTTCTGTTGTGGTGTTCTTGCTTGCCTAGCACTTGGCTGGTGCTATAGGTCTTGGTCTTATGTGGCGTTCTTCGACCCTCGACCACATAACCGTGGTGCTAGCCGACTCTTGTGGATGGCTTTGCATCTCTAAGAACCACGCTACGGTGCAAACAGCAGCGATAGGTCTTTTAGGACAGCGTTGACTTTGGTGTGCCTATTTGTTACCTTCTGGTCTGCTTCGAGTATCGTAACCTCTTGTGTTGTCTTTAGTTCTTGTTGTTATTATAAAATTGTGAGATGTTCTAGTGTATTTTAGTATTTGATAATGTAATCACTAGTTTTGGGAGACAATTGCATGATAATTTTGGGGTTAACAATTGCTCGACGACAATTCATGATTTATATAAGATTAAGATGATGTTTTAGGATATTCTTATAGTACTTTGAGTAGTTGGCAGCCACTTTTGGTATTGTCCTTGTTCTTACTGTAGTATTAATCATCATATAATGTTTTCTTGCTTGCCATTACCTTCGGTTAAGCTTTTGTTTATATTCATGCTTATTGTCTTAATGATCTAATTGTCATAGTGAAGCAACTGGAAGTGCAGTTCATAGCTTGTTATTATTTCTGAATTGGAATTGATTATTGTGGTAAGGCGATTGGCTCGAAAACTAACAAAATATCTAGATATCATTATTTTAATTATTGACTAGATTTAGACCGACTCTGGAGAGGAGGTCTTGTTTTAAACAAGGGCAGCCTAACACCTAAAAGCAAAACATCTAAATAACAATTCAAGTATTATGCTAATTGTTTATTTAGTTTGAGTAGCAATCTTAAGCATGATTTCATATTTAAATGATTGAGAATAGATTTATGATCTTGCAATCATTTTAATATTGCTCTTGCCATTTATTCTATTTTGGAAACACGCTTTATTACTCATTTATATTTCAGGAAATTTATTTAAATATTTGCTGAAACTGCGGATGGTACAGCAATAGCAGCGCACCAATCTGGAAGCACTCCAGCATCCATTCCTGTTCCTGATTTCACTAGTCAACTGTTGCTTGAATCCCCATCTCACTCACCGATCAATCGTGTTTATGCATAAATCGTAAACATAAGATCGTGCTGCGAAAACCAACACTAGTAGAGAACGAGTGTAGCCATTGATGTAGCCATCCGAGGATACAGAAGCTCTGAAAATGGAGCCATGGCTCGAGTCGAGCTAGTAAGTCTAGCTGCTCGACTGACAGATGAAGGAGAACATGGTCGATAAGAAAGAAACGGGCACGGGGCTGTACTGCATCCTAAGGGCACTTCGGGCCACCTCGCTTGGTCTTCCAGTCGTTGTAGCAGGAGCAGGACTGCTTGTTGCCGTAGTATCCCGGGGGCACGCACAGGCACTTGGCGCAGCACTTGTTGCAGAAGAACAGACACGGCTTCTTGTACTGCGTCCGCGAGCACCTCCGGCCGCACTCCCCGGAGCACTCTGCATTGCGCATATCTTAGCATACGTACGTAGCCTTGCACCGGTGATCAGCAAGAACTCAAGCTGCTACCACTATGCTATGCGTTCTCTGTCTTTATGCATTTCTATCTGGAGTCTCGCGTCAGTGATACCAGAACTGACAGCATTCTATTGAACTAGCTCAACTATGATGTTCCATGTCAAAGGAGCCATTGATCTGTGTTGTGGAGCTGTAACTTCATCTACGTAATCTAGCAGCTACAGCAGTAACGCAGATCTACTAAACATGTAAACAAAAAGAACTTACGTGAGGGCCTCAGATTCCCCTGGCCGTTGCTCCCCTGCTCAGCCCAAAAATCGCAAGACAAATGTGTCACAATTATTACAGGCAATCTTAACAACTGATCTATTCTTATGTTCTCTGGGGTAGTCGTCAACGCTACGCATGCGTACCTTCCGGTTCTGGGCACCTTTCTTCAGCTCCTCACCAACGCCATTGTAAGCAATCTTCAGAGTTCAGACACGAACAATGCAAGAACAGAAAAAACAAACATTACATAGAGGTGCATTTTTTTTTTCAGCGAATGCAAGCCAAGAAAGTCGCTAGACAGAAGAAGAGAAGAGAATCGAAAGATCACCTCACAAGAGACCAATGCGAGCAGGAAGAGGATGCAGAGGAGCAATGCCAGAGGCCTGGCCATGGTTTCAACTGGAACAGACAGCTGCAGCCTGCAGGTAAGATAAGATAACCTGTGTGGACAAGGAAGAGGGGTAGAAGAGGAGCTCAGCGTCGCTGCATTATATGGACGGGAAGGCCACAGAAGATGGTCGGAAAAGAGGTGGTTACAAGGTGAGTGATGATACTCACACAGAGGCACTGTTCGGGTCAGGGAGTACTCGATCGGTTCAGAGGTAACATGTGATGCCCTGACCGTCAGCACGCTTCTCTCTCTCTCCTCCTGCACAGGACACACTGAGCAGTGCTGATTGCTGAAAGGTGGCGCCTTTATTCTATTGGTTGCTGGGCTCCAGGACTAGAGAATTGATGTTCTTCTTCTTTTGCATGCCCCCATTTTGACCTACCGGTCAAACGAAAAGGAACAAGAGAGGAGCAGCAGAAAGGGCCAACTCGTTTTGGCGCCACTTTGCAAATGCTGGTAGAAGTTTGGCGGGGAGCTTTGGGCCCTGTTCTATATGTATTTTAGGTGTGGTTGATGGTTTTTATTTGTACTTTTTGAAATAACGACGGATAACAAAAATGTCGACTTAGACAACATATACAATTTTGAATTTGAAAAGCTATTTAGAAAAACATGTTAGAAAAACAACTCCATTTATTTTAATTTTTGAAAAAGCCGAAGCCAAAAGCAAATAAAAGAAGAAAAAAAAAGGGCTTGAATGGAGAATAGCAAGGCAAAACAGAAGGACATGGCATGATGCTGAAAAACAGAGTTCTGGAGACACTCTTTCTTCGGCTCTTGCGTTCTTTCAGTAACAGAGCAGTAGTATCCTGGTGTCCGACAGGTCGACAGCCCTGATATGATAGCTGATGAGTTCCAAGCTAATTTCCAATCCATCAAACCAGGGAACAGCACCTCATTGTCACTAAGATGTTTTTTCTTTTCTTTTTTTTAAGAGATGTCACTAGGACGTTCGTACTCTAGTACCGTTCGCAAAGCTGTTCCAGGAATGGCGTACGGCGAACTTGTCCACATGAACGGATGCATTTCCTTGTTCCCAGGTATGGACGCAGGAACCTTTGGATGCTCAATGGCACGGTACACCTACATGCATAATACTTCTTTCTTTCTTTTTTACTCGACGATTTTGATTTTTTATGATTTTTGATATAGAGCTTTGATCGTTACTTTTATAATATTACACTAAGATATACTAATAAAATTATAATATTATAAAAATATTTTTAATAATAAATCTATGATATAATTTTTATATAGCCAATCTAGATAGTTTTAAATCTATTAGTGATTAAACTTTAAAAAGCTTGATGACACAGATTCTAGAAAGTCAAATAAAAAAGAACAGATACAATAATACTACTCACTAAGAGAAGTTTCCAATTCCAAGTTGAGCTTATCTTGGTAGCTCCATTTGTTCCTGTAGACCAACGAATCTAGGCTCCATTCTAAAAAGCGATGGTTTATGACTTGAGTTTTCAGAAACTAAAAGTTGTGTAGAATGTATTGGCTTTTTAATATAGTTTTTCTGTAACCACCGCTCGAAGCACCGCCGCGGATCTGCTCGATACCGCGGTCGGCCGCCACCTGAAGAGCCGCACCTTTTTTAAAAAAAGTAGAAATCCTAATCCTATTAGGATTCATCTAAGATTTTTTATAGCGCACCTTTTTAAATTTTAAAAGTATACCTAACAATATCTTGTCCCTACGCTAATCTAACGCAGCATTTCACTGACACATCATTTGCAGGCCATACGTGGGTTCGTGAACAAAATCAGGCATATGTTGGAATAAAGGAACAGTATAGTCCAAGAAGATTCAGGTTGACTGTTGGTTATTCCATAGAAAAAAGACTGATAACTTAGGATTTGTTGGTCCAGTTGAAGTGTATATTGGCAAGGCAAAGGCTTATTGTGTTTGCAACATTTTTAAAGTAAATTATAAAAGAGAGAGATAATTTTTTGCTGTTCTGCGTGTCATCCTCCCGCTTGAGGAAGAGGACAGTTAGATTTCTCAAGGCCCACTAAAGGCCCAATTTATCTGGCTCGGCCCATGTAACCTGTCTTATGGCCCCCAACCTTTCAGGTATGCCCCACATGTCATTCACAGAACCGCGAAAACCCTAATGCCTCCTCGCTATAAAAGCGCTGTCTCCAACCGATCCCCACTCCTCCCGGACCCAGCCGCCAAAACCCTAACAGCCGCCGCCGCCGCCGCCGCGCTCCCAGCAAGCACCACCGCGACCATGGCTGCTGTGCTCACCCGCCCGCCGCCCGGCACGGTCCAGTGCTTCGGCCGCAAGAAGACGGCGGTGGCCGTGGCCTACTGCAAGCCCGGGCGCGGGCTGATCAAGGTGAACGGCGCCCCCATCGAGCTGATCTGCCCGGAGATGCTCCGCCTCAAGGCCTTCGAGCCCATCATGCTTGCCGGCCGCTCCCGCTTCAAGGACATCGACATGCGCATCCGCGTCCGCGGCGGAGGGAAGACGTCCCAGATCTACGCCATCCGCCAGGCCATCGCCAAGGCGCTCGTGGCCTACTACCAGAAGTACGTCGACGAGGCCGCCAAGAAGGAGGTCAAGGACATCTTCGCCCGCTACGACCGCACCCTCCTCGTCGCCGACCCCAGGCGCTGCGAGCCCAAGAAGTTCGGTGGTCGCGGTGCCCGCGCGAGGTTCCAGAAGTCGTACCGTTGAGGGCTTGCCGTATCGTCGTGGGTGCGGCGGCGGTATTGTGTGCTTCGTCCTGTCTATGGAGCTGCTCGTCTGGTTCTATATTTAGCCGCTGCTTTACTTCCAAGTTTACTCTTTTTAAGCTTAGTTCCGGACCTTTTTGACATTGTGATATGAATGTGATGGAGATGCTCAAGACTATCGTGTAGTCTCTGGAGTATGGTTTTGATTGTTACTTATGCCGATGAGTTATGATATGATTGTCTTATGTTTATGCTATGCTAGGAGGAAGTATATCCTTTTAATCTTTCCTTCATTTCAGTTTCCTGCTGTTTATTTGTTCTACATGGTTTCTGCATATGCTTAGTCGAATGGATACTGTCCGTGTAGAGAACTAGTGATGGCGTGATAGGTAACTGATAGGTAGTACATTTGAGCTCTGTGCAAGTTGTTAGATTGATGATTCCAAACCTGCAGATGATGCTTAGCTCAAATAGGGAATCTGTAGGAAATGTGTCCTCTGATCTTAAATACATAAGTGAAGTGCATCTCCTAGTTCGGCCTGGTGTTATGGACCGTTTGGTTTCGTGTATGCAAGAGTCGAGTGTATCTCATTCAAAAGGTATTTTATGCAGATGTGGTTACGACTTTATATTTATTGTGCTGTAGTTCTATTTTTATCTGCTGCTTTGTAGTATTGAATTTAGTTGTTTTTAAGCTTAGTGAATTACCTCTCTGGTATGAATGTGATCAAGATGTTTAAGGCATTCTTTTGTGATGTCTGAAATACTGTATAGTTTCATTTGTTGCCTCTGTTTAAAACTTTTAATATCAGTCATAATTGTGCTATGTAAAGCAGATCTTCCTGACTGGCATTGCTCTATCTGTTTCATTCTCTTAGTTTGAATCGATGGTATTATTGTGCAGTCGGGGTAATATGGCAATAGATTGTGGAGCTAAAATGTTCTAATGTATTAAAAGTCTGATCTTTGTAAGCTACTCCATCTGTTCTTTTTTAGATGTTGTTGTAGTTTTAGAATGCGTGCAATCAACCTTCTAAAATTTTGATCTCTAATATCTACAAAAGCATTTGGATTTGTCATGTGGACATGACCTTACTAGATTTGTCATAAAAAATACTTTCGTATCATTATATTTTTAACGATTTTTGCTAACATATAATTAGAAAAACGTAATGGTCAAAAGTGAGTATTGAAGATCCTGTCGATGTCCAAAATGAAAAGTAAAAAAGAATGGAAGTAGTATAAAAATTCTTAGGGAACTGGAATGCTTCTTGTGAATCTGTAGACGGAGATGACGCTTCTCATAATGGCCTGATATCATGCCCAGCTGATTTGCCACTGGAGTAAACCCATTACATGTGTTATGAAAATATGTTGCTGTGGTGAGTTTGTTAGCGATGAAATGATCGTTTGCTAAGTATGATGTTTTTCACCAGAACTTCACCCAATTGGACAATGTGCAATAATAGCCTGCTAGGAGGAAATCTGGAACAGAATCCTGAATCTGTTCGATTATTAGATAATTTTTTACGTGTTTACAGTTATTTTATTGATATGAACACTGTACAATGAGAGCCGTGAGGCCCGAATACTTTTTTTTGGTGGATTGTAGCTTTTGGTTTCACCAGAAGCTGAAGCAAACAGGTGGTTTCTTCAAGCGATTTCTCGAAGTTGTTTCTTTAAACAGTTTCTCGAATCTAAAATTGTGTGTACCGTTCGTCCCTATTTCAAACATCGTAGGTAAAAACTGTCAGCGGAAGCATAAAAAAATGTGGTCATTCTGTCAGTTTGTCATCTTAGATATTGTGTGGGTGCCCCATTTGCTTCTCTTTTTAGCTTTTTGTGGATTTTAACTTCGGCTTCACCGAAAACCGGAACAAATGGTTAGTTTTTTCAAGTGGTGTCTAGGAGCTATTTCCCTAAACAACTTTTTGAATTCGAAACCGTGTGCATCATCTGTGCTAGCGTCTTTATCATTCGCTGATGTCAGCGTAAATAAAAACCATCAGTCGCAGCTAGCTCAAAAGAACATGGCCATTCTGACATGTTGTCATCTTAAATATTGCGTGGGTGTACATTTGCTTTTGTTTTCTCAATTTTGTGTCGCAACTGTAATTAGAAATATATTGGTAGTCTGACCCAGTATTAACCCAAAGAATAGTCTATTTCATTCTGGTTGTTGCCCCTGGGATTAATACCTTGGCCGCATAATGTTTAGCCTCTTTAGTCATGCATAAAACAGTGCGTAATTTGGTACCCCTTTTGTTGTATTCAGGATTTGGAGTATGTTGAAGTGTGTTTAACCAGGAGATTATGCGTCGTGTGTATTGTAGTTTTTTGATGCAGTAGTTTTGAGACTGACAAATTGCCAGACAGCTAGTCCCCCCTCGTCGCAGCATATGGAACATCCAAATATGGTTTGGTGCGTCAGAGTTAGGCACAAGAATTAAGGATGTAGGGGAAATGGCAATGTTATCCCTCAATTAATTAGAGTTATGTGGGAATTTACATGGGAAATCGTCCCCGAATTACTCTAGGGGGGATTGCCGCGCGGGGGCTTGCCCACGTCGCCCCGGCGCGCGCGAGCGGCCGGCGCGTGGAGCGATTTCTTCGTACGGTCAGCTGAGGTAATAATCTGTGGTTTCTCGAAATTGCGTACAGGTCCTTGGCTCTCGCAAAAAGGTTCCTGGATTTTTTTTTGACCCCTCCGTTTTTGCAGGATGCCCCCCGCGTTTTCGGAAATTGCGCACGGGTCCTGTTTTTTACGTACAGGTCCCCCCGCGTTTTTTTACGTACATGTCCTCGCTTTTTTGCAAAGAAACCCTTTACTTTCTGCGAAAATACGCATATACCCTTGGATTTTTTAAAAATAATTTCTCGCGATTACGGTGCCTGGCGCGGCGTGGCGCCGCGCCTACGCAGCTAGTAGAGTAGACATGGCACAAGAGCCTATCAAAAGGGGTAAAGTGACTTAAAATAGTAGAACTGGTTTATATTTTGAGAAGAGTTTGGCCAAGTTTTTTTTGGGCTGTTTTTGGATTAGCGTGAATGTTTATGTCAGGAGTGTGGGCCTTGGGCTCAAGGCCCAACCAGTTCATTATTAGAAAGTAGAGATTGATTTCTATTTGCGTTAGAGATTAGATTCCTTGTGTTAGAGATATAATTAGAGATATGATATTAGTTATTATATCTGTTAGAGATAGGATTGGAATTAGATTCTATCTGTTAGGGGGGTCCATCTATATAAGAGGGCTACTGCATGCTATTGCAGGGAATCAGAAATATATCAAAGTCTTCCTCGTCTAGTCTCTCCCTCTTCTTCTACGCCGACGCCATCCGACCATTTTCTTGGTGGTGTTACCCCGGTTCATGACAACTTTGTATCAGAGCAGTCGATCCCGTCCCACGACTTCTGCTACCATGGTTTCTACGAATCGTCCTACTGCTGAGTCGTTGACCATAATAAAGGCTAACGCCGACAAGATGGCGAAGCACGACAAGAAGATAGCGGACATCATTTTCAACATACATGCCATCTTCGAAGAGATGGTCGCAGATCAGGAAAAGACACAACAACAGACGACATCGGCACTCATTCCAACAACTGCTATGGCGCCACCAGACCCAGCCCTGTCGCTGCCCCAAGAATCTATCGACCTCATCGATGAAGACTATAACATGATACAATTTGCCGATGCTGGTGTACAAGTTGCGCGAGAAGCGGCCGAGATACGAGCGCCGCGCGCTTTTCCCGCAACGGTTCCTCTCGTATCTCCGTCCAGCGCCTCAACGGCTGTCATGGTCGCCGCAGCGTCTTCTCCAGCGTCCTCGTTCAGTGCCTCACCTATCGTCGCCCAGCGTGGACCGTCGCCGCCGAGACGTTTCCTGTTGCCACCAGCAACCTTCCGTTCGACAGGTCTGCAGGTGTTGCCTTTGGGCCCTCCATGCAAAACTTCCTTCACTACCTGATAGACGGATACTATGGAGGAACTTGCTGAATTTCTCTGATATGTTCCGTGGACAATGCAGTTGTATCAAGTACTCTGTGTTACGCATTGGTTAGAATCAACTCTTCAGAACAAACAATTAATGTTGTTCGTTTATGAAAAGTTCAGATTTCAGAACAAACAACGGTGCGTTCTGCTTTTCATTCAACATGAGCTGAAAACATCGTAGTTACCTTTTGTGTGTTTTACTCTATAATAATTCTATATGCTTATTGATGCCTTCGGTATGACTTCCAAACTGGTGCTGCATTTGCAGGTGAAACCGATACCATTGCGTACGTTTTTATTGCTACATTCGAAGCTGTTGCTTTGTGATGTGCCCTTTTCTTCTGGCTACATATGACTGACACTCTCGTGGGGCTCCTGAGAAGCCTCCATTCGGATCGTTCTGCTTGCAGTGGGCAATGTGGAACGCACTCGTAGGGGCTTGCTAGCTTGCTTCTTCATTTGCAGTTGATACCTCGGTCTTGGTTTCTTCTTGGGCTCCGTCGATCTCGCCGCCGGGCACCTCATCTAGGATCTTCCTGACACGAAACATCGCCAGGTGGATGTCACCTGCGATACAGAAACAAACCCAACACACACACACACACTCATGTAGTCAGGTAGGAACTAGTTCGATGGAGTTACTACTTGTGTACTAGTACCAAAGATGAGTAGGCTCCCGGGGTCTATGGCGACGCCAAAGCCTGGTGTGAGCTTCCTCTCGTTGATGTATGTGCCGTTGGTGCTGTCCAGGTCCGTCACGACCAGGCTCCCGTCTTTCTTCTCCAGCCGAGCGTGCACGCCTGAAACTGCACGCACGCGCGCAGGAAATTAATGTCGGATCAGCTGACTGATGATTATAAACCAGTTCTTAATTTGGTCCTGAAGTAGCACTTGTCACATCCAGCATCCTATGCAATGCAATGCAATCCAATGCATGGTTCGTTGATTTTAGAGGAGATGGACAGAACCAGTGAATTGAATGAACTGCAGCAAGCAGAGTCAGAAACACTGACCTGTTGCCACAGGGAGGACGATGTCAGCCCTCTCAGGAACCCGACCCACGGTCACCGCGTCCTGGGGATCGACAAGATTGATGTCGTGTTAGCACCAACATTTTTGCAGTTACCACTGTCAGAGTGTTCTACATGTCTGAATACGTTGTCGCTCCTAATCTAATGGTAGCTGCTGCGAATCATTTCGAAAGAAGGTGATGAACAATACTACAGTAGAGTACATACGGAGGCTATCTCGAACGCACTGGGGCGTGGAACGCGGTAGCCGATATGACGCCAATCACCGTCTCCTGAAATTGATTAATGTTCCATCGATCAGAACAGCTCAGGTGGAATGGAGCTGAATTGCGTGTGTCTGGCAAGATAGCGAAAGCGATGCGTATATGCACGTTTTTCTTCAACTTCTAGCTGCGAACAGTAATCTGACTTAGCAGGCGAAGAACATGAAGATAGCACTTGAGGACGGTGGCTAGTGCTAAACTGAACATGCATCAACTCGAACGGACTGACTACATTGCGCATATTTTTTCAGAGTTTTCAGAAGAATTGGAGAAGCGAATTAAACCTGCAGGCTCAAGGATCCATCTTTCTGAAGAAACGACAGATGATGATGCGTTGTCAGTGACGCTGGAAGAGCACTTGGAGGACAGGAGGCTTCTGCTGCTCTTGTTGCTGTCTATCCTCGGCAGCCGGTTGAGGCAAATGAGGCGCCGCCGTTGCTTTGCACCGGGGGTGGAGTGGCTGCAGCTGTTGCAAGGAGGAGGCGACCAGGAGGAGGAAGGGAAGCTCACCAGAGACCTCCCGGGAGTAGCGAAGAGCACCAGAGAGGAGAAAGTGGCCACCGCTGCTTCCATTTGTGCCGGTCGAGCAGCGGATGAAATCAGTGGAGGGGAAGGGTCAGAGAGGCCGTGCTTCTTGATTTCTTTCTTTGTGGATCACTGGAGATGGATCGAGTTAGGGTTGGTTGTCCTGTCCTGCTCTGGCCTCCTAGCCAATCAGTGGTTCTTCCCTGTCATCTGTTTGTTGGGGTTAACTCGTGTTGTATTATTAATTCCTACGGGTTTATTACTACCAACAGCGTTTGTGTTTCTAAAAACGGGGTTTACGTGAAACAAAGAAATTCTATAGGAATTTGTATAAATTTTACAAAGTTTTTTTGGAGGAAACTCTTGAGGAATTTTGAGCAAGAAAATAATGTAACTTGTCAAATCTTCTTAGGAAACGCTACAAATTTTCTCCTAACACCGTCCATTCCAATAGAAACCGCCTTACAACTAATCCTTTGAATAGGAGAAAATTCCTTAGATGTCACTTCGAGTTACCCTAATCCCTAATTTGCTGTTAGAAGCAAAATGCCATTTAAAACATGTTGATTTCTTACAATTTTTTTCCTTTGCGTTATCTATAAAGATATAACGATGTTTTAAATTTTTTCTATTTTTAAATTTATTTTTCTTTAATTAATATCTCGTAAAAAGATAACAGCCATTATCATACTATTTTAGTCAAAAAGTCATAACTAAAAGCCACAACTCAACTAAGCTGTAACAAAAAAGATTATTGCCCAACTTCTTCCTCCTTTTGCCCTCCCCTTCCTTCTCTCTGCTCAAACTAACCAACTATATGCCCGAAAACGAAATGAAAGAATTCAACCAAAGGATCCGTCATGTGTGTGTAGAACTTTTTTATAAAGGTGCAAGGGGATTTAGAGGGGCAGATGAACCACCATCACCAACTCCATATGTCAAGTAGTAGAGATACGGTATTACAAATAGTTATCGTAATGGATCATGTGTAGGTCGACAAAACACATTGCAATGAAGGTGCGAATTACATGCCATATAGGGTTTGATTAGGTGCGTATATTTGCTTCACTACTTATACGATACAAATAGCAACATGCACGAAACGTCAATCTAGCTACAGCTAAGATACATGTGCGCCTTTTAGAAGTCATTGTTGTAGTTATTCATCGTACACATTTGAGTCTATCCATGCTTTTCCCTTCTCTCCTTTGTGGGTTTTAGCCCTTGTGACCCGGGTCCAGTACTCGGCTTTCGCAACTTGTGCAGGTTTGTCCCTATCAAAAATAACTTGGCATTCAGTGGGGCTTCAAAGACCACCGGTGCCTTACCCTTGTCCTCCGGCATTCTAGCCTTTCTGTTGTCATCCGGGGTGTAAGATTTCTAACGTATGAATCTCTCCTGTGGTAGTTGAGCATGCATTTTTCTCAATGAATGCCCTTTCGTATATATCCGGGCCACTGATCCATGGAAGATGTAGCAACACTCTATGGTCTGCCGGCATAGACGAAGTGGATTAGAGATGCGTGAAATAAAACATATAATATGAAATACCAAATATGCGCTTGCAAGAACTTCGCCATACGTGTAATGCGCCCGAACGATGGTTGCTGGATCTGTGGACTGAATAATGTGTTGGATTGCCAAAGTCACACTACAGTCGTGGAAACTTCGGCCGCAGGGTGCATCATTGAAAGAATTATCAGTGTATGATTCCTTCTTCTTGGCAACCCACTTCCGCTTGTGAATCATCTCTCCGTAGGTTGACATCCCTACCAGCGGCGCTGTGGCGTTCTATATCTCCCCTCTCTTCGCCCTCTTCTTTTCCTCTAGTTTTGATATCAGTTTGATCGGAGTCTTAGATCTGGTCGTAGGCGCTAGCCAGATTCTATAGGTGGTAGGTGTGCGCTGTTCAGGAGCAAAACTTGTACTTGTTGTCATTTCATTGGAAAAAGATGATACGTACTGTCAACTCGCTGCAAAAGCTGATATGTACTATCAACTCACTGCGGAAAGCAAGTACGTGATGTCCACTCATTGCGGAAAGCAAGTACATGATGTCCACTCACAGCGAAAAGCAAGTACGTGTTGTCAAATCACCGAAAAAGCGGGTGCATGCTATGAACTTGCTGAGAAAAGCTGGTATGTGCTATCAACTTATTGCGAAAAGCTGATATGTGATGTCCACTCACTGTGAAAAGCTGATACGTGTTGTCTAATCACTGGAGAAAACTTATGTGTGCTATGAACTCACTTAGAAAAGCTGTTACATGTTATCAAATCACACGGAAACACTGATGCATATTGTCAGATCATTGGGAGTACCTTGGTATTGTAGAATTACACTACACTTATCGATAAATTCAATTTTATATTACTATAACGAAAACAAAGCATTAACAAGTACATACTTAAGTTCAGCACTTAGGTACATACCCAAAATCAGTGGGACATGTTTTCAACCTGCTGGCTGAAGAATTGGCACTGAACGTAGTACGGGGTTAAGAGTTGACTACTGCTCGTTTTCTCTGACGGTGAAGCTGATCATAAGAGAAAGTCAACCTCACATAAATCGTATCGAGATGGTGGCCGAGTGAGAACCTATGCACCGGATAATTAATTATGTCTAATCTCTTGAGCCGGAATGCCGAAGGACAGCGCCGGCACCGGCCCCACCTCCGCCTACAGCGCCGGCACCGACCTCCGCCTCCCGCACAACGTCCATCTCCACTGTCGGCGCGGGCTCGCCTCTGCCTTTCCAGCACCGGTCCCGCCTCGATGTCGACGGTGGCGAGTTCGTTCCTATGCGGTACTAGGCAAGTGACCCCGCGAGGCGCAGAAGGTTGGCTCTGCTGGAAGGGCTCCTTTAGCTCGAAGGGACAGGGAAGAGAGAGGCGAACGTGAAGGAGAACGGGGAAGAAAGAATAGATCAGCACATTACTGACATGTGGGCCATCGGTTTGCGAAGTACACAGCCTCTAATGTCCGGGCCTACACGTCAGCCTCTAGAGTAGTACTAGTACGCGTGGTAGCAGCTGATTCCAGAACTGGCGTGGTAGTAGATCACGGCCGGCCGCGGAGACAAACCGGAAGCGGGCGAGCAAAAAAAATCCCCAATTTCTAATCCCTGCTTTGAGATCTCTGTGATCAGTAGCCCAGTTCGATTTTACTCAGCAATTTTCCTCATCTTCTTCCCTGGCCGTTTTGGGGATCGGCTGGATTCGATTCGATCAGATGGCGGCGGCCTTGGCGGCGGTGATGCTGTTCTCTGTGCAGATGGCGGCTGCGGCGGCCCCGCTGACGGCGCCAGCCTTCCTCTGGGCGCCCAAGAACTACGGGTAACTAACCAGTCGCGCTCCACCTTTTTGTTGATAACCTGGGATCCCCTGTGTTAGATATGATACGCGCTGTTAAAGTTGGGGTTTTTTTGGAATTCTGCTTCACTCAGGAACTCCCCTGTGTAGTTTGTTTCTTTCACTATTGCTTCATGAAACCGCTATTAGATGGTTCAATGCATGGGATAGCCAGCTCGAGTGTATTACTTAGGCCTGACTTGACTCTAGGCTTGTATCTTGCATGTTACACAAGATCGCATCTTATTGGGAAGCAATACTGGTGTTACTTCAAGATTGATTTGTGCATTGTCACATTGGGTCCAGACCACACACACCCACATTCCTTTCAAACTGCGTGTCCATCCAGCAACCAATAGTAGCAACACCGTAGGCTTAGCGCAAACATTAATCCGCTCATCCATGAAAAAAGATTGAAACCCCTACTTGCTTTGTGTAGTTTGGATCGTTGTTTTTTTACTATTGAATCTATTTGAGCACATAGCCTTTGATGACTGCAACAAATCCTTGTCTTCTTGGTCCATATTGCCATGCCGATTCTTGTTAATTATAGCTTATTTAGGGATCTCAAAACCATCATTACCTCGTTAGGGTTGGGCTGCTATGTATTCTGGTCAAAGAATTACCTGCCCCTCCTTGGGTGTAGTTGAATTTAGTATACCTTATTACCTTATATTTTTGTTGTACTATTTTACACCAATAAACCATTTTGTTACAGATGCAGAATGTATAGCTTATTTTGTCAAATTGAAATTCAGATAGCGAAGGTTGGAGTAGTGTTGTTGGAAGAAATTTCACCCGTTTTTGGGAGTTGAGGACCAGAGGGCTGATGAGAGCAGAGGATGAAACCCACCCCATCTAGAACCCTGCTATTTTTGTCCACATAATGTGATCTGTAAATATTAAAACCTACTAGTTAGAATGGAGATCAAAGATTGTGTTGTTGGCATCAGCTCGATTTTATGGTGCAAAATTGTTGCTCAACTTGTATGCTGTGCCTGCTTCTTCTAGACTTCTACTTGTGTTGACATTAGGAGAGTACAAGTTGAGCTGAGCATCACTCAAGACTTAGGGCTAAAATTTGCATTTCATGTTGCACAGTGCACATTGTGGAATATTATGTCTTGCACCCAAAAATATTCTCTGCCCATATATTGTTAGCTGGACTATGAACCTGCGGTTCCTTTTGGCTATGATTTCTTATAGACCATCTGTGGCCACTAATTGAAAAGTAACTTGAAGCCATGAGTTCCATTAAACAAAACAATGACAAGTTCCTGAGCAATATGCAATTCTGAGCTGATAAGTGAGAACACTACAGCAGTGTAGTAATGCATCTTAAGCACTACTTGCTTCCTAGGTCACATGTTGCACCTGGTTCCTAATGGCTATGTTGCCCGGATACTCCGATACGGATACGCGATACGGCTATTTGCCATTTCCCAAAAATGCCGATACGGCGATACATTTATATATATGTAATAAAGATAAAAAATAAGAAATTAATGAATTCTTATAAGGAATTGAGAAACTGAGAATAACTTAATATTGATGTAGCAAATTGATTGGTTCTCTAGTTCTCCCTCTTGACTGCTAGACTAATATGATGAACCATCTACAAAGAATGAGAGAATAAATAAGTACATATATACAAATAAATAACAGAATCACAAATAGTCAGATAGTAAGTATTCGACAGACCACTTAGTAAATAAACTTAGTATATAATCTGATAATCATGCATATATACATACACAGATACACTGCTTCATGAACAAGTATATCCCGCTTAGAACCACAGGAAAAGTTAGTACCTACAAATCAAAAGTCACTCTGGTCCATGACAACCAAGGATCACATAAGTTCATTCATTGAAAAGAATAACACTCCCCATAAAAGTATATTAGGTTCATTAGACATTGTTTGCCAACATACCTGTTCGCGAGACGCTCGAGGAAGAAGCGGTATGTGATCTGCGGCACGGCTCCAACAAAAATCTCACCAACGATATGAAGGATAAATGAGGGCTTCGAAGACTTGGGTCTCAACACCCACGCTCCCTACCATGACAAGCAATAGGAATCAATCGAACTGAAAACAGAAGGCGATCGCAGTAGAGACGAGAGCTACCGAAACACACCTCGATTTCGGTTCAGTCTCCTGTCAAACCCCAGCCCTCCCTGGACTGCCTCACCGCCTCCGTATAGCCCTACACGCCGGCAGCAAAAGCAAGAGGTTAAACGCGAGACAAGGTTAAGAGATGGGAGCTGAACTATCCATCACCTACCTCTCGATTTGGGAGTAGAGCTGTATCGACCTGTCAGAAGGAGCCGCTGGTGTCGATGGTGTCGCGCCGTGGGGCCCCTCCCCATCCTTGGATGAGCAGCACGAGATGGCGCTCCTCCACCTCCCCCTCCCGCTCCTCCCACATGTCGCCACGACTCTGCTTTGAGACTCCCAGAAGAGGCACACGAAGGAGGAGGATGCCGTGCTGCCGCAGTCGCGTAGTTGCATAGCTGACAGAGGCGGGGTTTTGGCGGCGTGGAGGCAGCAGCACGGGGCTAGGGAGGGAAGGGGAGCCACGCGGAAGGGGAGTGGGGGACCGGACGGAAGGGGAGCGGCGACGCCGAGGGGACGGTGGTGGCGTCTTGGCGGCGACAAGGGCGGGGAGAGGGAGTCTTCAGATGCAGGCGTGCGAATGGCCGAGTGGATCTGTGGGCGCGATGAAGGATGGTTTGTTATTAGGTCAAGCCGTATCAGCGAAGTATCGATGAAGTATCGGGATTTGTTTTCTTTTTTTGAAAAATAAAAAGGGATACGTGCAGGATACATATCAGAGCGTATTGGAGGCGTATTCGTATCCGATGCGGTATCTGATACAGATACACGACTTTTGGAAAGTATCCGCGCAACACAGCCTAGTGGAGATGATGGATGCCACATATGTCCCGCGTCCGTAATCGGTCTAATTCAGTGATATGGGTTCAGTTACTTATTGACTAGATCCAAATTTACCCTGTTCATTTTGGGCATCTTATGGATTCAGTTACTTGCTGACTAGATCCAAATTTACCAGTTCATCTTGGATATATTTATCAACCTTCCAATCATTATTTTTACCAACCATATCTGGGTTTTAGTGGTTTAGATAACATTTCATTTACCTTTATCTCCAGATTTTGTTCCAATGAGGCTAAAGAAGTAGTCCACTACCAAACAATGTCCCCAAAGAGCTTGGCTAAATCTGTTCTTGAGGAAGGTGGCTGGTCAAACTTGGTGGTGAGTTCCCCTCTAATATCCTAATTGGTGGAGCTTAAATTCACATTCAACTTTATAGAAATATGAGTTCTTGGTGTGCGCAAAGTTAAACAATTCATAATGTTGTGGTTCTGTTGTTAAGTGTTCAAGGGAGGATCCTCCAAAGAATGTTGATGTTGCAGTTCTTTTTCTTGGATCAAAGGTACTTACTTATTTGACTCCCATACATTTGGTACTTTTTATAAACTAATCTTTTTGGTATTCACTGGTTGCATTACATGCACATTTTATCGAAGCATTTCTCATAAAAAAACTGAAGTACCTTCTCTTCATGATATTTCTGCTTGATGGTATTGATTCATTCTAAGAGGCCATTAAATTTTCCAAATTGTCATGTTTCAATGTGCGTAGCAAAATTATTTCTAAGCCCAGTATTTTACATTGAAGATGCTACCTCCATTTTTGTTGCTTCAGTTGGCACTGACCAATGACTAATAATGTTCCCTTAGCTGCAATCATCGGACATCTCTAAAGATAAGCAAGTTGATCCAGCTTTAGCAGACACACTGAAGGTAGTCACAGTCATTCTTTTTTCCCCTTCAGTAATCATATATGTTTCTCTATTTTTTTCGCAGTTATCCTATAAATGAAAGCGAAATACTTTCAAATGTCTATAATGTTTATGCTTTTTACCAGCTCTCCTTCACAAGTTCTGAGTTTTCCATGGCATTCCCTTATGTTGCCATGTCTGATGATGAAAAGTTGGAGAATTCATTGCTATCTGGATTTGCTGAGAATTGTAACTATGGTTTTGGAGGAAATCATATCACATACACAGACACTTGTAATGTAAGTGGTGAAGATCTGAAGAAACATCAGAGCATGGATTCCATTAATGTAAGTTGTTCTATTTTTTTTAAAAAAAATTCTTTCACCTTTATTTTGTATTTATTTCATATTGACAGCGTGTACATTTTAGGACTTGGCGATGTCACGGATGGGAAACAACCCAAGTGGACAGACTGATCTAATTGTCTTCTGTAGTGGTGGTTTCAAGAATTTAGACAATTCAAAACCAGAAGGTTAGGTTAAGTGAACTAGGTTTGGTTCTTTCACCTTCAACTGCACAACTTTAACCTAATGTTCCGCTACCTTACTTCAGGGGAGTTGCTTTCTGAGCTAGTTGCTGTGCTGAGAAAGTCTGGTGCTAAATATACAATTCTTTATGCTTCTCAACCCTATGGTTTGCTGGAGAACCCTTCCAACCTGCCATTAGGCAGGTATCTTTCAGAGAAGACCAATACTACTAAATCTGGCCTACACAAATGTGACGGAGAGTGCATAGTAAAATCAACTCTTCTGGAAGGAAGTTTTGTTGTAAGTTGTTACTTGGACTCGTTTTTTTGTTGGTAACCTTTCCCGTTCAGTTGACATGGGTCTTCATCCTGTTTATTTTCCAGAAAAGGTTGCATCAGTTTATTTGTTGTTTAATTTTATTATTGCCTCGACTGCAACTGCAAACTGTGCTTTTGAGCTTTGTGCTCTTAACCAGTAAAATGCTTGTTTCTGTATTACTATTCCTGGTATCATTGCAATTTTTCTCTCACTTGTGTACTATCTGCAGGGAATAGTGCTGCTTATCATCTTGATATCAGGACTCAGATGCATGATGGGAATTGATACCCCCTCTAGGTTCGAGGCTCCCCAGGAATCTTGATCCCATTTTAAAGCGGACCAGATATGGAAAACTCTTGAGGCAGGCACAAGAAATATGAATGGGCAATGTTTGTTCGTCTGCCCTGTGGATATAGTTAGTTTCCTATTCGAAGGTGCCTTGTGTATTTTACTGAGCCAGCAGCTACTTAAAATGTGATCAAAATTGTTTTGTGTAATATTTCATCCCATACGCACGGAGATCTAGCGGAGCTTTTTGCAAACAAATACATGTGCATGGCTTGTGTTGCATCAGACTTTAACATTGCTTCCAGTGTTCTCTGTGAATAGCATGGAATTCAGGTAGCCAATAAGTTGGCATTGTTCATCTAATAAAATCTTGTTATTTGTTTCATTCGATGTTAGTGCACTTAAACAAGTGGTTACCACAATATGTATCTCAACTGATACCTGTTAGAATACAGTCTCTGTGGCTAACCCTCGTTGGTCAGGTATTGCAACGCATTTGATTCTCTGTAGGTGAAATACTTCTAGCTGATACTTTCTAGGTGAAATTCAGCTAATTCAAGATTCAAACTACGTTCGTTACAGAAGCGTCAGTGCTTTTTTTTTAAGAATAGAAGCTTCAATACTCGACCTGTTGAGTACAGTGTGGACTACCTACCTGAATATGTTCATTACTTTTTTTTAGACCAATATCACAATATGCTCGTTACTTGCTAATGAATCAACTGACAGATTATTTCAATCCCATCTCGCGATCAATAACCTGGTTGATTGGGACACAGCCACTTTTTAAGCATTGTACCTTTTAACCATGTTGGTATGAACCAATGGTTCCAGTGTAACAACATTTCAATGTGACAACTACTATTAGTAAAAGCATCTAATACACACAAATAGTATCTAATATATTTGTATAGCTCATAGTGGAGCAGTAGATCTCGATGAATGAATTGAAGGATTATATGAGCTAGCTAGAATATAAAACAGATTACAGACAAGGGATGGGATTATACTGTACACACCGAGTTTATGTGGCAAGAATAAAATGCACAGTCATACTGATACGTATCAATAAAAAAAATGGACCTGCTTAGTTGATTTTACTATCACCCTCGCAGGTGATACACATTATGCCGTAAACAAAGCTGTTTATTAACGTGTAGATTTGATGGAAGTAAATGACAACATGTACATTTAATATTTGCTATTTTCACAATCCTCCAATTCTGTAAACATAAACTGAGTCATTCAATAGAAAAGTATTGTTGATTCTTGAAGGGCATAGACCTGGATAAAGGAAACAGTTCACGAACCAGGTACAACCTTTGAAAATAGAAGAAATTCTATCGCATATCCAAACAACCTTGGATAGCACCTGTTGTGAATGACATAATATTTCCATCTTGATGTATTCTTCTTACACACTAAAATCATCTATCAGCAATCTGAAGTCAACGGCAACAATGTCCTGCATAAAATGCATGACTTTTTAAAACAAGCTTGGAAAGTAAGAAAAAGGCAATTATATCGGTATGGTATATATGGCTCTATTTAGGCAATTAGATCAGCAAAAGAAGTGGGAAATATGGTACGAAACTTGTACAGCTGAAAAGATCATAAACTTTGTGATGACTATTTCATAACAAGTGAAGGTAGAAGGATTGTTAACGCGTAATATTCGAATGCATGTATATAGTCATGATGAACTGCCTGAAGCGCAAACTATGTCAAGAAAAAAAGAGCTCGATTAGGAGTGGTAGCAGGCGTTTGGCAATCTTTTTTTTTTGTTTGTTTGATGGAAATGTTACGTTCTGTTGAATCAGATAGCAAATATTAGCTAGTCTGCACTTTTTATAATGATCTTTAAGATAGTAATAACATAGTCTGCTGAATGATGGCGTGCTCACACAAGCTAAAGCCTTTTTTTCGGAGCTTGCAAAGAAGGCCATCTATTTAGTCAGCCTCTCAGCTACCCTGGAGGAAGCTACGAAAATGCTGGTATCATGGTGTGATAAGAACCAGTTTGTAAAATGCCATTACAAACATGTCTCTTAGCTGAATGCCAATATAAACAGTCGTTAGTTTGCAGAATGCCACTGAGACAATCTTGCCCATAACCTTTACTTCTTCGTAGATATCACTGGTATCTAGATCCGACAGTTGTGATTGACTTTTCAAATCATTTATCACTAACCCTATAGCCCATTAGCCCCTTTGCGCTAAAGACCAAATCTTACACAAAAACCACAAAATGGTAACTGGAGGAAAAAAAAATGGACTTTTCAGACCAAAATTAGCAGCAAAAGTGTGCATCTCTTTCGTTACTAGCTCATGCGTGTGTATGCTCGTTCTCATCCATCTTCTTTCTGTAGGAGTTACTAAGCTTGAAACCAACAAAGAACACTAAGCACTTTCAAGTAATGCTAGCCAGAGCTAATACGTACTGAGTGTGTGATGCATGCTGAATGGGACACATATTTTTATACTGTAATAGCTAATAACCTTAATTTTTGGTATAATTAAATTTAAAAATAAAAAATAGATTGTTTTATCACAAATAATACAAATGAACACGAAAAAAAGAAAAAGTAAAAAGCCCTTAAAAAATCAAAATTCAGAACAAAAAACAAAATTAAGCAATAGTAAACAAGAAGAAGGTCCAGCTAGTAGCTAGTGTCGCCGTGTGGATTAGGATAGTGCTCCAAACAGTTTAAAAGTCATGGTTTTAATTTTTTTTATAAACTTTTGCTACTATTGAACTATAACGGCTATTTATTTTTTTAATAAAAAAATAAGAAAATTCGAAAAACATCACTACATCTTTTAAGATACACAAAGAAATAAGAGAAAAAAAAACCAAAAAAAAGAATGATAAAGCCAAAAAAAGCCAAAATTAAAAAACCGATATGTTTCATATGACTAAGTTGAAGTTGTTTGGAGCAGGATCATATGTCTACTTGTAATGAGCTGGCTGTTACTGGTCAAAACCAAGCTGCTACTGTTGCTACAGCACTCCCAGAAGATTTCCATGAGATTTCGGTCAGCATGCAGGAATATCAGTGATGCAACGCACTAGCTAGACAGCTGTAGTGAACTAGAACATCATGAAACTAAGTGTGTGTGTGTATATATGGACAAGTATTTTAATTGAATTATGGATTATTTGACTTTTTTTTGTGAACTTAACAGCTAGCTGGCTCAAATGAGATATAACACGTCATCAAATTCGGCAGGACGTCGCTAGCTATGTAGATGCATGAAAAGTATTATTATTGAATAGGTAGCTGTACTACACTCATTGAGATACATACTTTAATCTACAAGTTATCTAGGAATTTTTGAAACTTTTGGCACGGTTGAATCCATATTTATTAAGGTAACCGTAGTCGCGTGGAAATAACAAAAATGATATTTCTTCCGCTCGGTCACCGGACGGCAGCGGCGTGGAGCTGACACGCCTGGCCACCGTGCTACCTGCTGCCCTGCCACCAAACGACAGGTACTTGGAGCAAACTACCAAAAAGCTAGCTAGATCTAAACCTACCTATCATCTCTCTATTACGAGACATATAATTAGAAGCAAATATTAACCTCTAATCTTAAAGAATAGATCGATATGCAAGCATTATGATTTCACCAAACTCTCCAAAGCCGACCGCCTCCTTCAATGCACGCAATGAAGACATATTTGTCAGGACTCTGCTGGCTACGCATTTAATAACACGGGGTATCCCAGACACGTCCAACCCTGAACTGTCTGTGATATATAATTATCATAGACAGTTCATATTAATAACCGTATGTGAACTACAAACCGTTTGCGAAATATCACATACGGTTATTCGTAAGAACCGCCTGTGATGACTGCTATTATCACAGACGGTTTATATGAATAACATATACGAACATGCTTATAAAACTGTCTGTAATAATTATAGTATAGACGGTTCCATATAAATCGTCTATGATAAGACGTCCAAGATATCTTGTTTTATATTAGTGTTAGATCAAGGTTTTTAGCTTACTAAAACAGTCATATATGCAGATGCCATATCAAAACTAAAGGAAAAAACTAAAAAAAAAACTATATGTGCCACACAAGACAAGCTAAGCAACAAAAAACTCGCAACAAACAATATTGTCCCTTTCACAAAGATCTAAATAAACAAACAGTATGATCCTCTAAATACCAGCTAATGAAGCAACCAACAAAACTGCAGTACTTAACTAATTAAAATCGATCACCATGCATGCAGCTTCAATAGTGCACTAACCGAGCACCCAAATTCTCTGCTGATCCAATTGTATCAGAACTACTAGTAGTAAGATGCCTGCTATAAGGATGACCATAGCCCCATAGCTTGTTCTGCGGCACACCGAGAGAATCCTGCTGCTTCGGAACTCCGGCCATCGCCGAGCTCGGTAAACCCTTGGACACACCAGAATTTGGGCCAATGACCCCTCCTAGGGCTTCACCATTACTGCCTGGTGATCACCTTGGTGGAGGCCAGCGTTGTTGCTGTAGGTTCCCATGCCATTGGCTGGTCCTGCAGCTGCAGGAAGCATGTTCTTCCAGGAGGAGCTGTTACTGCTGCCGCTCTTTGGGACTGAATTGGCCACGGCAAACTGCTGGTTTCTTGCGTTGATCAAGCTGTAGTTAGGCGGGACGAAGCTACCCGTAGTACTACTCCCCGCGGCGGCAGAAATAGAATAGTCCGCGTTGTACGGCGCTGCGGCATTGATGGTCGTCGTGTTGGCCGGCAAGCTGCTGGCAGAGTTGTTGAAGTAGATGGGATCGATCATGGAGTCAAGAAAGCCGTCATCACCCTCGCCGGCGTCGACCGAGCTAACGTTTGGCGTTGTTCCGGCAGAGTGATCCACGGCGCCGCCCTTCTTGGCTTCTCCCTTCTTGTGGAACACCTTGCACACAACCCATTCATCCTAACGCCGAACCGAACGAGAACATAAAGAAAAAGATCCAATTAAATCATACTTTGAATATATAGGCGCAAAATTTTAACATATCTTGGCTGTGCAAATTGTACATACCTTGGGATTGACCTGCAGGTTTGTGTTGTCCCTGGAGTTCCCCTCGAGGCGGAACTCGTGCATGATCCAGTTGGTCTTAGAGCCCCTAGGAGCTCTGCCCATGTAGAACACCAGCGTCTTCTTCGTCCCCACCAGTAGATTACCACTAGGCTTCTTGTTGATGAAGATCTCCTTGTCCTTGCCGGTGGCCTTCCAGTAGCCCTCCTTGGTTGCGCGGTTGGTGCGCATGCCCGTCGGGTATTTCATGCCCTTGTGGCAGAAAAAATACCACTCCTTCTCCCCCATCTTCGCCTTGCCTTCATATATGTCAAGAAGAAATTAATACATCATCAATTATATAGCTCAACTTAACCTGTTTTTTCCATAAAGACAAGCTCAAGTTAAGATGATGTATAAAAAGGAAGCTTTTTGCAGCTTAGATGGAGGAAGACGTAGCTGTATATATATATACAGAAAGAAATTAGATGCGACTTACTTGGGAGATCCCATGGCTCACACTTGTTGAGGTCCACCTCCCCGACGGCACGGGAGGTGAAGCTAGGGTTCAGGAATTTCTGCAGGAGGTAGCTTGTGATGACCTCCTCATCTGTGGGGTGGAACCTGAAACCCGGAGGCAAGAACAAGGCGCCTTGCTCTGATCTGACGTAAGTACCACTCGTCTCCACCATGCTTGCTTTCTTGCTCGCAGAAATTTGCACTCCAGAGATCAAGGAAGCGCTAGCTAGATCAGCGAGATCACTACTGGACAACGAAGACGAGGAAGAAGAGAGGGAAGCTTGTGGGCACAAGAAACTAAAAGAGGAACAGAAAGCGGGTAAGGAGAGGAAGAAGCCAAGTTTTATAGTGGGAAGGAGGTCGATCCTTGCCTGCGAAGGAAGTCATCACTCGGTTTTGATTCGAAAAATCAATTCGATCGGTTTTGATTAATTTTCTCGCCGCCTTCGCTAGAGTCAATCGTGGCCGTCAGATTATAATTAAGGTGTGGTTACAGCCATCTGACGGCTTAATTTGGCTTTGATAACCTCCTTTTTATTTTTTTTGGTGTGACAGCTACGCCGCACAGGTAGGCGATGGAAACTGTCGGAAGGCTTCTGTGGTAGGCCAATTGACTTTCTTCTGCTATGCTGCGCGCTGAGAAATCAGTTTACTTATCATCTAGATTTATGATTATTGAATTAGAATTTAATGGTCATAAATTCTTCCCCACTCCCTCCAAAAATATCTTCTCCTCCCCCCAAAAAAGGGGACTTGGATCTCTAATCCAACGATCTCAAATTTAAATAGTTGTTAAGAAGAAAACATCCGAATGATATCTAGACACATTTAACATAATTAAATTTAAAAAATTAAAAATATAAAAATATGTTAACCCATCATTTTTCTTTAGTGAAAATAAGCCTCACAGCCCTAGACTTTTCTTTCCTCAGGCAGGGTAGGGCTTAATTTGATTTATCACTGGTGAGTTGTCCAGGTCTTAAAAGGCACTAGATTATTTTGGTAATCATGCCGCAATTTTTATCAAGCGCAGGATGTCGATTTGAATTATTGATTAATTTACAAAAGGAGTGTGCTTTTGGTTCGGCTTCTCGGTAATTGCCACCTCTTTTGACGAACTAACCAAGCGCTTCGGGTTCGTACGCATGTTTCGGCACGTACACACTGAAGCTATATGTTCATCGAAGGTTAGTCATGTGTATCATAGGCATAACAGTGCATAATGCATTTGCATTTAGTTGACCACACAAATTGGTTTCAATATTTCGCTGTACAGAGGACAAACTAAGCATATGACAATACTGTTTGAATGGTCAAAGCCTGCAGATGGAATACGGCTGTTCACACCCATGGAACAATCGAAATTGGTCTGGTCTGATGCTCGCTAGAAATTATTCTCTACACGCGCATGTATGCAATGCTAGCTAGCCGATCTTTCTCGTATATGGCTTAAGCTTCGTTTATTTTACACTATTTATAATTTCGTTTTGAATTTTGATTTTTTTAAAGTTTTTTGTCGGTTCTTTTTTCTCGTATTCGTTTGCGTTATTTGATGGGCTAACATATTTTGTATATTTTTAATTTTTTAAATTTAATTATGTTAAATAATCCTCTGGCATTCTGTGCTTTCATCCCGATCACCACCAAGGGTTTATCTGGCCGGCGGTGCCACCGGATTTGGCGGCCGGAGAACTTGAGATTCGATCTTGACCGACCTATAAGGCAAATTGATCACCTACCATCCTGCCGCCCTGCACAAGCTTCCACCTCCCTGTTGTTCCCCATCTTCCTCTACATGCTTTGGTTGAAACATCTGCCACTCAAAATTAATTTCATAAAATATATTCCCCCAATAAAAATATATGCCATTTTGGACATAGATATAGTTAAACTTTTGAAACTTTTAACTATCAATATTTTAAATATTTAAATTAGATACATAAAAACCATATGTGCATATTTGTCTCGAAAATTACTTTCATAATATTATAATTTTATTGGATTTATAAATATGTTATAATAAAAATTAGTGTTCAAAGTTGTGTTTTAAAGTGTATATGGATATCCAAAACGGTATTATATGAAATTGATGTTGCGCTGGTTCCAGGACAGCCCAATTCAGGGCTGCCTGGAAGTCAAGATTAATCGTGTGCTTCTCGGCCCATATAAACTCTGGCCCATGTTACGTAGTCGCCCAAATCAAGCACCATTCTGGTTTGGAAGTTTGGACGTTCATAGCATGATATATCTAAAAAATTTCAAATATAGTCTCCTATGTATCAAAATTCTATTTCTGGTCCTCTTTGCGATCACGGGACCGTCTGGCGCCGAGACGTATCCAGTCGTGCGGTCCCGGACCGCACGACTGCACTGTAGCTGAATCGTACGGTCCGAGATTGCACGATTGCACTGTTGCAGAGAAATGTGAGCATATATAAACTAGGCATACACTACAGTGATAACATGCGCTCCGGAACCGGACCGCACGACTCAGCTGCAGTGCAGTCGTGCGGTCGGGACCCCACACGATTGGACACATGTCGGCGTCAGACGGTCCCGCGGTTGCAAAGGGGCAAAAATAAAATTTTGGTACGTATGAAGCCATATTTAGAATATTTTGGATATATAGTGCTATAAACGTCCAAACTTCTCCGGTTTGTGCATTTGTCAAGGCAAGTATTAAGTAAAAGACGCATCTTCTAAAAGAGTTAAGTAAAAGGTACTAGTAAGCCTCAGGAGTTCATCATGACTACGAGAGTTCATGTTACCCTAAGCAACCAGTTATATCAATGGCTAGTGGCTTATTCTAGAAAAGGAACAAACCATGCCATGATCTCATGGATAAGCTTTCAACCTGTTTGACGTAGGTGCAAATACCAAGACTCAATTAGCTTTTGGCAAGCATGCATGCTTAGGGATAAACTACGATATCTTTCGGGCATGATGACTTAGGCAACCTGATTTGGACGCACGCACCCTTGTTATCCAATCTCATCACTCATCAGCACCTTTCAGAAGCTATCCTATCCGGCGCTTAAACTAGTACAGAAAGCTCCAATTGTAACCAGCCTCTGTAACATGTGACTTGGATGCTTTGGTTAGTTAATTTCCTGGCGATTGCTTCGAACCATGGGGGTGGCAGGTAGAGGTAGACCGGATCGAAAAACTTAGCTGCCATTATCTTCCTGCCATGGTACGATGGTTTGAAAGAGCCGGAAGCGTAAAGAAATCGAACGAGGAAACTTTCTTAACCAAATGGGGAGAATGGAGTAGTAAGGACCTATCTAACTGAACATGTCATATGTGCATCACCATCACCACCACCACCATCAAGCAGATGAACAAACGCGCGCCGCCGCCGCCGTCTCTTTCCGCTGTCCTGCAGCAATACGCCGGTATCCATTGACAATCGTTTCGGCCGGTGATGACGTTTAGCCTTAGCCATTGTATTGGTCCACCAACGCATGGATACATGTAGCTGGAAATGCATGCTTCAGTGTTGAACAATGGCAAATAGGCCATTGCTGCTTTGTCATTTGGTTGGACTCCAGGGCAAAATCTAACCGGTTTGCCCTGGAGTATTTGTCGTCGGTTTCCAGCGACAAATTAAGCGAGAGTTAATTAATGTTGTGATGTGGAATAACTGAACACTGCTACTGTACTATGCGAAGTGGTATAAGTTGCAGGTCTAGCATCGGCAAAATATTAACAAGACGCAGCATATATCCATGTGTTGGCATCTCAAATCACAGTACCAGATGGAGAAACGTGCATGACGATCATGAGGCTTGTATTTGAACAATACCCATAATTTGCATCCTTGTACATGAAAATGAACACGACAAACTCATAAATCACACAGCAAGATTTCTGAATTTTTTTTTCCGTGGACCGGTCACAGCACGAATCCTGTCTGTCTGCCATACATCTCTGCTGCAGGAAATCCAAATGGAGCAGTCAGTAAAATCCCTCAGCTCTGCTTCTCGAATTGCAGTGTCTATTGTAGTAATTCACATCTCGATGATCGGTGCTGCAGATTCCAGTAGCGGTTTACTACTGCATCTGAAGGTGGTTGTTCAGTAGCAGCTGCTGGTTTAGGGGAAATGGGTAGCTGAGCAGGCTGCTGTGCTGAAAGCTACTCTGATCTGCAGGCTGCTGGTTGCAGTAGCTGCCAAAATTGCTCATCCTTGAGTCACTTCGCGGTACAAGTTTTTTCGTAAAATTGCTGCCATCTTCTACGAACGCAGCACTATCCGTCAGTACTCTCTTCCTTTTCAAACCATCAAAATTGGCACTATAATCTGAACATGTTTCCACTTGCGAATTGATGTGGTTGTTTACGTTGCTTTCATAGTTGATGTGGTTGTTTACGTTGCTTTCGTAGTTGATGTGGTTGTTTACGTTGCTTTCATAGTTCAGTGTTTGCCATGGAGGTGCTGCGTAGGCGATGAGTGGGCTTGGCGGTGGCTCAAGCGCGGCGTCAGACGAGCCGTCGAGGAGCAGCTGCGAGAGCGCGGAGTAGTCCATGGTGCTGAGGAGATCTGTGAGGGAGCATGACTTGGTGATGGTCGTCAGGGGACGGAACTGACCATCACCGGCAGGGGCTTCGGACTCGGGTGAGGTTTCCTTGATGTCGGGAGAATCTTGCTCCACAGTTGAGCCCTCCTCCTGCTCTTGGTCATCAGAAGAGGAGTGCTGGAAATCGTTGCTCTTCTTGTAGATTCTACACAGCACCCAGTCGTCCAGCTGAATGGCATCGATACGGTAAAGGATCAGCAACATGCAAACAAGCGATCGATCCTACATGGTATCTGACTCCCAAAGGGAAGGAAGAAGAAGAGGAAGCCTCACCCTCATGGAGGATCCTCTACGGTGCTTGCTCTTGCTAGCCGTCGCCGCTGCGAGGCGGTACTCGTGCATGATCCAGTCCGTCTTGACACCCTTCGGAGGCTTACCCCTGTAGAACACGAGGGCCTTCTTGACCCCGATGCTGTGGCTCGTCGGAGTTGATAAGACGGCCTTGTCGGTGCCGGTGGCTTTCCAGTAGCCTGATCCGGCGGCGCGGTTGGGACGGGCGCCGTTTGGGTACTTGCGGTCCCTCGGACTGAAGAAGTACCACTCGTTTTCTCCGAACAGGGCCTTGGCTGCAAGATCATGGAGGGAGAGAGAAGACGCAAGAGGGTTTAGCACCAACTCTCATCACTAGGTATATATACATACATATATGTTCTGCGCTTGCTAAAAAACCATGAAGCTGATCCATCCTATGTTCTGCACCATGTACATGATACATGTTCTGTGGTTGCTAAAAAAACAGACATGGAAATATGATAATTAAAAGGTCTTAATGTGATTTGGGCGTGTGTGTGTGTGTGTTGAATTCGGTTCAGTTAGTTACCAGGAAGATCCCATGGGTTGCACTTGTAGATATTGACCTCGGCAATGATAGGCACAGGGCATGCCATGGAGGCGGCCTGGTTCATGAGGTAGTGAACGATCAGCTCCTCGTCCGTGGGGTGAAACCGAAAACCAGCGGGAAGAGCAGGCATACTGGTGCTCCGCATGGTCAGTGTTTCGGTCGATGTTGGTCACGGTGAGCAGTTGGAAGGGAGAAGAAGAAGAGGAAGAAGAAGATAGCTACTTCCTATCTGCCTAATCACGTGCGTTGTGGTAGTCGGGGATTGATCTACAGGGAGGGAGGGAGGTAGGCAACTAGGAAGCCTGAAATTTTTCGGATGGAGGGTCTGGGACTTGCATTTATAGTTAATTAAGCGCGGTAGGTGGCTGGATTAGTACGACAATCGAGGGCACAATAGGCAAGTACTATCGACAAACGAAAACGAAAAAAAAAAAGAATCGAAAAAAAGTTCAAGAGAAATCAAAAAAATCAGAAAAAAATAAAATTTAAAAATAGTGAAAAATAAGCCAGAAGCTCGAGGCGAAATAAACGGGGCTTTATACCGATCAAATTTTTAACCACTAATATATAAAGGATTACCAAAATTGATGTTTATAGCTATTATTATTTCAGAGAATATATAAAATATCGTCTCGGGGACTAGGTCAGTACCCAACGTTAAATGGCTTAGATTCCGAGGGAGGCAGTACCGTGCAAGCTATGCGAAGGTTAGGCGGAAGCTGAGTTCAGTGAAGGCAGTTAGACGGATTCGTCAGAAACGATGGACAGCGTGGCGTTCAGAAGTAGCAAATGGCGCAGTCATCGGCGTGGCCCCACGTAAGGCACACGTGTGACGAACGTAACGTGGATAATGAAAGCGAGGGAGAAGTTGGTTTGACGAGCTGACGAGGACATCCACTGGCGCCACGTTTCGACCTCTCCTCGCCGCTAACGATGACGTGTGATGGTTTCTGGCAGCTTCCCGTCACGTGTGCGCCCCTGACTGCTCCTTCATATTTTTTTCCCCCTGTTCTGAAGTTGATCGACGCGTGCGTGGCCCACCTCGTGGAATTCTCGTGCTGCCTTCGTCCGCCCATTGTTTTTTCCCAGAAATTTTACTTTAAAATTTGTAAGAGATTTTCCTATCCTATGAAATTCCTTTGAAGCAATCGTACAAAACCAGACACCCCCTCCTAGGAATTTTTTCCTTTGGATTGAATTCCTTCATTTTTTTTTCCTTTGAATCAAAGAGACCCCTAAAATTTGATAATTCCGAATTTAGATTAACAATTCTGTATGTATGAGCCCAACTTGATTATCAACTGCTAATTAACGGCGTAGCATATTGACCGTGTGTGAGCTGAAGTTTGATAATGTCCTTGGTAAGTAGTGGTCCTACGTAACATGAACGAAAAGCTAGTAAATTTTGTTTAAAGACTCTTAGCAGTTCCTGCAATTTGCGGTGTACTCCTCTGTTATCCCCAGGGGGACTGCGCCCCGGGAAACCCTCACATCAGCGTTTATACAAAAAGACTCTTCAATTTTTCAAAATCGTATACGGGTCCTTAGTTTTTGTAAAAAGACCCTACCATATCAGTTTTTGTGAAAAACCTCCATTTTCCAAAATTACATATTATTCCTCATTTTTTCAAAGAGACCCCTTTTGCTGGATAAAAACCCTATATTTTTTTCTAAAAGTACGCACGGATCCTTGGTTTTATACGAAAAACCCTTCATTTTCTCTAAAAATACGTACGACTTTTTTATTTTTCCAGAGAAACCCTTTCTACGAATTAACCTCTCTTTTTACTTTTATCCACGTGTAATTAGCGCGGGTAACGTCAGGTTTCCGCTGCTAGTAAAAAATGAAACGTACAATACTAGGCAGAGAGGGGATGAGAGGAGAGGTTGCGTGTGGATCTGACTGTGTGGACACGATGGAAAGAAAAGTGAGAAAAGATCCCAGGTCAGGTCAGGCCAGGCCAGGCCAGGCGCGCGTGCGTACGGCTGACGGCCCAAGTGACGAGCTGCGCAAAAGGGACCGACGCGCATCCATCCGTGATCCGTCCGTCTCATGTGAACACACCAACGCAGCACTGGCTTCCTGTTCGCTAGCCTAGCTAGCTTAGACTTTGGGAATATCTGGCTGCACATGGGGCATCTACCCCTCATAATTTTTTTTAGCTGCCCATGCCAGCTCAGGCCTATGTAGCATAACTGGCTAAGGATGGCACGATCACACCGCCTCACTCTCTGTCTCTCTCTCATGTAGTCCTGCTCCCCTCTCTCCTTCTCTCCTACCATAAGACATAACCTATTTCCAAGGTTGTTAAAATCAAGATTTTTAATCAGATTAGAGACACTTTGGTAGGATCATATCCTAGGATCGAACCGTACAATCTAAGATTCTAATCAGATCAGAGACACTTTGGTAGGATCATATCCTAGGATCGAACCGTAGAATCTAAGATTTTACCCGATTCTATCAAAATTTTTTTTCAATTTACCGTGTATACCAAGAGTGATATGAGTATTTCTTTGATCATTTGGCATCTAATTTTGCCTGGCTAGCTGTATCTTACTTTCTTACATTGTTTGTGTGGGGTGCTCATTAGAGCTTGAGCTTCGGGCTTTCAATTTTTTATTTATATTTTTCTATTTTTTGAGCTTTTTGCTATTTTATTCTTTATTCTTTTATATTATCCGTAATAATATAGTTTTTATTCTTTTATTTTAACTATGTTCAAAAATCTAATAGCAGCTGCAATACCAACTAAGTCTACAGCCAGAGCCTATAAGCTCTGATGGGCACCTCTGGCTTATTATTAGGAACATATAATCCATGGGACGGTATGCCGATTAGGGCCGTCAGCTCTCTGTACGATTGCTGTTAGAAATTTAAAATGCTGGCGACTACGGTATGTACTATGTACGCAACGCAGGACGGCACGTCGTGATGTCAATCACAAGGACATTTTTTATACGCGTATATTAACTCGAAGCGGCACGTGCGCAATTTGTACTTAGGCCAGGCGTTATCCACTAATTTCAACCGGCTACCCACGCAACGTAGCTAGCTATCTAAACTTGAAATGTCAAAATGTTCGCCACATGTTTGAAGAGGAATATTCGTTTCGTTTTTATATTTATATGTAACAAATAAGAGGTTTCAAAATGCGAGCGCTTGGCTTGCCTGAAAAACAAGCAAGGCCAGTTCTAGCAGTTTAGACCCCTTCATTTCGATTTCATTTTCCCAATTTTTCACTATTTATAATTTTGTCTTTTCTGAATTTTTGGCTTTTTGAGCTTTTTGCGGTTCTTTTTTTCGCATTCGTTTGCGTTATGTCATGATGGGCTAACATATTTTTATATTTTTAATTTTTTAAATTTAATTATGTTAAATAAGCATCAATTCTGATGTTTTTCACCAATACAATGCTTTTCACCATAAACCATAAAAATAAGCCCAAATGATCACCACCTAATCTGACGAAAATCACTAAGTAAAAGCAAAGTAGTTTTCATTCTGAAAATACATCATGCTTTTTCAACCTAGTGCTATTTGTTTTTGTTTTTGTTTTTTTAAGGAAAAAAACAGGACACGTGATGATTGTAAATAAGTGGCGAGCACAAAATATTGACCCAGAGCATGCGTGCAGCTCGTTCGTTGATAATTTCGGTCCAATCCTTGCACTGTACGTGTGCCCCCTTTTACTTTTGTTCAGTTCAGAGTTCAGACTTGTATCATTTGATCCAGCTCAGCTAGCTGCGGCGTGTCTGCAATCGCATAGCGTAACGCGCGTGCCATATGCACGTGCACGCGATTTGATCGCTACGTTAGTTGATAAAGCTCTGATCGTTGCATTAGCTGATAAAGCTCTGATCATTACATTAATTAGACCCCGTTCGGTTGGGCTGAAAAACTGTGTTTATAGTTAAAATTATATTGTAGCGGTTGAAATTTCACTGTAGCTGGAGATAACTTATTTAACGTAATTAAATTTTTAAAAAAAAACAAATAAAAATAGAAAAACAAAAAAAAAGCTATCGTTACTAGTTGATAAAGCTCTGATCGTTGCATTAGTTGATAAAGCTCTGAAATCAATGAGTTAGGGTGAAAAATATATGCACGGCAGGCATACACACGGTGGTGCATCGACTGACAAATCAATTAAGCTACGTGCGTGTTGAGTTAGGGTGAGTGCAGTAATTATATACTAGTCAATGATAAGGCAATGCTATCTATCTACGGAGGGTGAGTCAGGTCCAATATCATGCTTAAGGCTCTATTTATTTCGACTTAGTTTTTGACTTCTGTTTTATTTTTTATTATTTATAAATTTTTATATTTTTAAGTTTTTTTTATCGGTTCTTTTTTTTATATTCATTCATTTACGTTGTTCGTGATGGGTTAATCTGTTTTTTAAACTTTATTTTCTTTAACTTTAATTACGTCAAATAAGTCACTATCAGCTACAATATAATTTTAACTAGTTACAATGTAATTTTAATTATAAACTTAGTTACGATGTAATTTCAATTATAAACTTAGCTTAGCTACATTATAATGGCGCAAGCTAGCTAGCTATACAGCTTTCTTTGACAAAAGTTATGCATGCTCCTGCGTAGTAGTAGGTAGCATTGACAAATCGGTAGCTAGAAATACATTGACGATCGACGCAGCCTATCTCCTAGCTAGCTAGCTTTCTGCCTTCCCCGTACGTTCTGACATGGCGATCTCGAAACAAGAATGGAGTCACAGCCTCTCACGGGAGGTTAGCTGGCCTGACAACTTCACTCTTTCAGTCGCAATCTTGACCACCGCAGCATAAGCTAGCCAGCATTCCAGCTTTCTTAGTTTGTACAACACATCAATAAGCTCAAGTTCGTTGATGAGATCACTGGAGTTAGACTTTTTGCACTATTCATAATTTCGTCTTTTTCTGAATTTTAATTTTTTAAGTTTTTTCTTATTCTTTTTTCTCGTATTCGTTTCGATCGGTTTGATGGGCTAACATATTTTTATATTTTCAATTTTTTAAATTTAATTATGTTAAATAAGCATTCCAGCTTTCCTGAGTTTTAGTAAGTGTTTCCTGCCAAGACGAGCGTCACCATAATTTTTGCTTTTTTGCCAAACCGATCATCACCTAATTATATACAAGTTGTATACATGGGATAATATATATATATATATATTATATATATATATATATATATATATATATATATATATATATATATATATAGTCAGCTGCATCTGCAAACATCGATCGCCACAGGTGGAAAGCCCTATATATGGCTCTTTTGTCAGCCGGAAAATGCGTAGTGCTAAAATGCATTACTTCGTTGCAAATGCTACCTTGAACAAAATCACAACTCACATAGATCACTAGCTGTATGATCCCATTGAAAACAGCACCTCTGAATATTGCGATTTCCCCAAATTTTGTTGGTGAAAACAAGGGTTTTCGTTCCAAGGTAAATAAGTAGAGTGAGCCCTTTCATGGCAAAAAGATAATAAAATTAATCTTGGCCCAGCAGCCTGCACCTCCTCCTGAGATAAAGCAGTGGGCTGAAGCTTGATACTATTATATGAAAGCCTCACAAATAGCTGGGCCGGACTACTGAGTACTACTTGATCTTTTGATCATCTTGTCTGACGCAACTCCCTACTTTCAGTCAAGTTTCTTATGCGCTACTGCATAAACTGCAGACAAACGAAACACAGATTATACAGAAGATCTAAAACTTCCATTGAATGGCAATGATGTACGATCAAACTGCGTGCATCAGCGCCATAAGCTGGCGTAAATCGTCGATCATCAACGACAATATTAGAAAGGACGGCTGAACCATACGTTTATTATATAGATCAGCGCAGAGAGTGATCAGCAGCAGTATTAACTTCTTCAGAAGCTACAGTCATTACAACAGTACAGATTTATAGGCGCAGCAGAGGATGTGCGCTACATACCGAATCCGCGCTCGAGCAAGATGTATCGGTAAATGAGGTCCATACAGATATGTATGGCACATTGACAACAGCATTAGGGTAAGCAGCTTTGGCTTCCCTGACGCTCAGTGGACAAGCCTTCTCTGCGGCAGCTCTGAACGCCGCAGGGGTGGCCTTTGCGCTCGGTGCGTCACCATCGATGAAGCCAACCTTTGCGACAAAAGATTTATAACCGGAAAATCTCAATATCTCTACGCAGAATACAAGTAGCTTGAAAGGAAAGATCACGGCTGATCTACTAATTCTCAATAACCGGGAAATAGTACGTGTTTGCAAAAAGATAACCAAGAAGTATATGTACGACCGGAGGATCGATGCAGGTAATTAGAGGGTGAATGATTGTTTCTAAATTTTCTCTAGGTATTGTTAACCTTTCACTTCAGTGGCTATGAAGGTTAAGAAGATCATATTACTCCATCTACTCGGTGTTTGTGATATGTCCTAGAGGTTATCATGGAGATGGTTGTATCACTTCCATGTTTATGATCTTTTGAATAATATGTTATTTTATCACTTGAATAAATATCTTTCCTATTGATCAACAAGTATGTGACTTATTCGTGAAACTCTTTAATCATGTTTTGATATTATTCTAAATTATCCATGATCTTATATCATTACGTGGGACAATTCTGATTTACAGATTAGTACATATATTGATTGATGATCATGTTTTCACGAATCATGGATATGAAATATCAAATCAATAATGTGGATACGTGTTAGAGAACATGATGCTCGATTGATCCACCACGAGACACTTCGAAAATTGTTATATTCTTAAGTGTCACCAGTTGATCTTATACATAATGTATGTAGGATCCTTAGATATAAGATCATCATTATTTTTTATATGTGTAATAGTTTACTTAGAGGTTGTCAAATATTACTCCGTGACTGAGTGGTTATAAAGGTAGTTTTCAGGTTTACTATAAAACATAGGGAGAAATATGAGCGATCAAGATGGAATTTACCTCTCCTCTTAATATGAAAATATCTCTAAGCCTCTTGATGTGGTTGGATTAAAGAAGTGCATACTCATGTTGAATGTGGTTAAGAAGTCAATCACAACTGAGTAATTCACTATAGGTTCAAGTGAATAATCGAGCTATCATAAGATGGCATGCTTCTCGTTTTGAGTTCGATATGATATTATGAGGCAAAAGGATCGGTACATAAGTACTATATAGGTTCATCCGATATGATCTTTATGTATGTTTAGGAGTTGTTATGTCCTGCTAAGGACTGCTACCGACTTATGGACTAAAAAGAAATTTTTGACCCATGGCTAAATATACATGGTCTTGCAGGGTCACATACTCAATGGGCTGGAACGATAAGGGTCCAGATGAAGTCTCCGAGTGGGATACAATCTCTACTTGTATTGTATAAAGATCCAGCCTGAGGCTTTCCGAGTTAGGTACAATATCTGGTCGTATCAGATAAGGATCTGATTAGAGGATATGTAAAGATAGGTGCGGGGGCTGAGGGAGGCATCCCGAAATGCATCCATCAAAACCCTAGCCACCACCTCTCATAACCCCTATCGTGAGCGTTGATGCTAGCACACCGATGCACGGTGTTTCATCCCTAGACGTGTGGATCTGGGTAGAGACATTACTGTGACTGTGGTGCTGATCGAGACAATCGCGAGGAGGAGATGGTTGGCCAGAGGACGATCGACTACTTACACTATACCGACGCGCTTTTCGTTGAATTGGATGCTTCAACCCTACTTCCGCTGCACTCGCATGGCTTTCTAGTTTACGCGGTAGAAAATTTTAATCTGCGCTAGTATAGCCTACCCATATCCCAACACTTGGATTCTAATAGCTAAAGAAAACTATGAATATCAAGACCTAGGCACTCAAAATGAAATCTAAAAAAACAGAGCAAAATAATTCTTGATAACCATGGGCGATCTGACCGGTGTGTAATGGGTGGTCTGATCTCTCAGGGGCGGCCTGAGCTCTCTTACAATGGTAGTATGACCTTTCACTCAGCACAGAAAGAAAATAAGTACAATTTCAAAAACTAAAAAAAGGCACAACTTGCTAGAAATTAGGCCCATATGAGCGTGAGTTCTATTTTCTATAATTTTAAAGCATGCATGGTGAGTCTCGTGGTGGTGGCCGAGGCGGACCGATGATGGTGTGGTGAGTCTCGTGGTGGTGGCAACCTAGGGTGAATGGGAGCCCTAGCTAGGGGTCGAGTGAGGTAGAGGGTGATGTGGAGGTTCCCACGGAGAGAGGAATCAAACAGAAGTTTGTCAGGGAGGAGGAGGCGGTGGTGGTTGCAACATTCGGTCAAAAATAGGGATAGCGATGTTGCGGCGAGCTTTGGCGAAGGAAAACCCAAATTGTCTAAGGGAATTTGCACCAAAGGATGTGGATTGCGAGATGGCACGGTCAGATCGGAGAGGGGCTCGTCGGTTTGGCCAGAGCAACGAGGGAAGGCGACGGCCGGTGCGCAGGTGCGGCTCCTACGAGCTCAAGCCAAGCTCGGCTAGAAAAGAAAAGGGGAGGAAGATGGAGGGGGATGGTGGTGGCTTAAATAGCTGAGGGGGTGGTGGTGGTGCTATGTGCGGGTAGCACCGCGGTGACCATGCAGGATGGACAGAGCACAGGCGCACGGTCGCGCTAGCGTGGAGTGGGCATATAGTGATAACGATGACGTGATGGGGCAACAGGGGCATGGGCTCAGCAGGGTGCTGGCATGGCGATGCGATGGGATTAGATGCAGGAGTGGGTCGATGATGCGACTGTGTGGCAAAGGAGGTGACGGGAGCGGTTGGGCGCACATGGGTGTAGCGACAGCGATGGTCAATGCTTGCGGCACACGTGGACTTGTTGGTGCCAACGCGACTAGCGTGGCGTAGCATGGCACTGCGTGAGTTGGGTGCGTGCGCAAGCAAGGGTGGCTCAGTGTGGGTGCGACGCAACCAGGCCGAGCTGAGGAGCTGGCGAGGTGCGGCATGGCGTGGCGGACTCGATCGTGCATGCAGCGAGCTTGGCGGGCACAGGCACGTGCGATGCAGCCTGGCCGGGTCGGGAGCGAGAGGAAGAGAGGAGGGGGAAAGAGCGGGCCAACTGGGTAGGCCGAGCTAGGGAGAAAAGAAGGAAGAAAGGAGGGAAAAGGAAAATGGGCGGGGTGGCCGCTGGGCCAGAGAAAGAAAGAAAGGAAGAGGAGAGGGAGATGGCCTAGGGAGAAAAGAAATGGGTCGAACCTGATTGTGTTTGGGAATTTTTGTTTTATTTATTTTGATTCTAAATTTTGAATTCCCGTTTAATTTTTTGGCTCAATTATTCGGATGTGAAATTTAATATCCTTTTGGTTTCCTGATTCGGCTTTCCATTTCAGTTTGCTTTTCTACTTGGGTATCTCTAACCCCTAAATTTCAGTTTAGTTTTATTTTTATTAATCGATTTGATTGACACAAAATCCAGTCAAGATTTTCGAATAAAAACAGAAAAATTAAGGTAACACCAAATCGCGTAAAAAAGTTTCAAAATTTTCTCATTTTTAGACATTCCAAATTTTGGGATATTATATCTCTATTTTGGATTTGATCCTTGCCTATGTATGTACCCTGTAGTCATATAGTTTATGTGCATCAAAATTCTCTGTACCTGTAATCTCTCCTCATTCAGTGATTTCGCCTTGTCCGTAATTTCTCCAGCTCCCTCATCTGATCCTTCCACGACGGAAAGAAATGCAGGCATCTCCTCCTTTCCATGATCCCATTCCCCATCCCATTCGGCCACTCTCCCATTTGACATGACATGACAGTTCAGGGCATGCAGCGCCATATCACAAACATCAATCTATGATCAGCCTGTAGCTATGATTCCCTGCTGGAATCGGGATGGTCACGCACGCCCCAATTCCATTTGTTCTCCATGATTGAAGAATAATGAGGACCATTGCATTGCATTGCATGTACCTTATATGGCCCACTCAATCACCATTCAACAGTAACAGTTTGGTTGATCTAATACACAGTGCACTGCTCAAGCAATTATATATCAGAGATGCCAACTGCTTTAGGTCACTGTGATGATCTCTTCAGATTTCTTTAGCATGGGCTGATCATGCATGACTGTATGTAATCTCTCTTGTCAAGGGGCTCTTTTCCTGGGATAAGCTAAAAGCGTCGAGGAGGAGCAGAGGAAGCAGCCGTCAGATCAAACCGAAGAGCCTCGCTGCCTTTCCTGCAATGGATTTAGCACGCCCAACAGCCACGCCCCGACTATCATTGTCATTCCCAAAACCAAACCCAAGAGGAAGGCAAGAGCAACAATGGCTAAAGCGATCAGTGTCTTTCCAAGCTGACCTCGTGCCTGTAGTACTCCACACTCGCGGAAGAGAACAAGAGACAGCAGGGTACGGCGTCTGTTGTGAGAAAAGGACTGCTCATTAGGGTAAATACTGGGGGGGCCATCCATTGGGGACAGGAAAAGATAGGGAGAGATGAACAGCAAGAGAGCAGAAAAGCTTTGTAGCAGGAGAGAAGGAGACCCATCATGGCGAACAGGCGAGGGCAGACGGCAACAAATTCACAGCTAGCCTTCTTCTCTCTCAAGCATTTTATCGGAGGACAATGCTGTGCATGACATGTGGTGGGTCAAGGATTTTTACTTTCAAGCTTGCAGATGATGTTCCTCTACAAGAATGGCAGATAACCCACTCAGGAAATGTGACTAGGAAGCAGGGAAGTTGGTACTTAGTACTACTAAGTACTACAATGAGATGCCAATAATTGGAAATGTAGGATTACCTGCGCAAAAAATCTGAGGCTCATTGCCAAGTTAACTAAATGTCTTAACAACAGTATTTGGATATATGTTATGATTCTCTCTTCTTCTTGCTGAACAACCCAATGGGCAAGTTTAATTTTTTAAAGATATGCAGTACAAAAGATAGTAGTATTACTGAGAGGACTTAAACAATAAAGAGCAGAAATTATGGCATTTGAGAAAGAGAATTTTCTGACACTACATGCTTGAGGAATTCTGATCCTTGTCCTGTGTCAGGTAGTGAATAAGGACATCCACAGTAGAGGCTACCATTATATGGTGGTATCAGGAGAGAATTATGCCACATCAGCTGAAGGTACCCATGTAAAAATTTGTCCTTCCATAATATATGTAGCCTTAAGTGGTGGCCTCAATTATTTGCAGTTTAGATATTTTTTCTTAGAGGCACCTATGTTATTGTAATTTACATTGAAGGCTTAAACTTTACATATGAAATCTTAGACCAAGAAAAATATGTACACATCAATCCTTGAAAAGAAATGTACGAAAAATATAGTGGCTTATTTGACGTAATTAAATTTTAAAAAATATAAAAATATGTTAGCCCATCACGGACAATACAGACGAATACGGGAAAAAAGAACCGACCAAAAAGCCAAAAAAACCAAAATTTAGAAATAGTAAAAAATAAGCCAGAAACTCAAGCTGAAATGAGTGGAGCCTTAATCATTCAATGTAGACTGCACTTCGTTCAACTAAGAATGCCTAGTGCCCCCCTACCACCTTCACTCAAGTCAGTCACTAGCACAACTCCCTTCTCTGCTCTGCTTCTATTCCCCTCATTGCTCTCTCCTTTGCCTAAGTTGCCGCCGCCAGAGGGATTCGAATCCCCTTGCAACTCTGGTGCTATCCATCTCCTTTTTCCCTTCGATTGGCCTCCTAGTGCTCTCGATTTCTAAGATTTATAGTTTGGGCTTGCAGGTCCATGGTGCCCACCCAGCCGCGCCGCCATCTCCTTTGGCCACCTCACCTCCCGGTTGCTCCATTTTCTTGGTCGCCGATGCCATTCCGACCACCGCCCACCTCCGGCGAGGCCCCCATGTCGCTGCCGCTACCCATCCGATTCCTCCCCGTTACCACTCTCCCTCCCTCCTTGAGCTTTCTCTCTCCCCCGAACCACTTGCTCTCTTCTTGGGCACCCGCAGCTCTTCCAAGCTCCTCTGACACCACTGCAAGCCACCACCCTCATGCTCTCTCTCCTCCACCAAGGCTCGCCTCCGACGTGGCACCGTGGGGCTACTATCCACCTTGGAGCGCTGTGGATGGCCCAAATAGTAAAATCCAAGCTGCCTCTTTTCTTCTTAATAACAGTGAAATATGATAAATAAATCGGCAATGCTGGTGCTCATACAACAAAATTAGGCCCGATTGCATAAATTGGCTAAAGCATAAGCGTCAAAGGGTAAACAAGCCAATGTTAGTGTTCAAATAACCTAGACTCGTTTGGAATGCCAGAATTTTTAAATTTCTTTCGGAATTGAAGAAATTATTGCGTTATAAACAGGTCTTAACATCAAAGAACTCGTTACCAAGAGACAAAACCAAATGTAAAGATTCAGAGTATTATAACGGAGAAGATCTGAGACAGTGATGTCCAGTCCAAGTAAACAATGCCCAACAAACCAGTTTGGACTGAGGTTAGCCAAGAAGCAGAAAAGAATTAGCAAAACTAATGGAGTGGGATTGCTTGATGGGGATGGTGAACTAACCAAATACCAAAGTTCTAACAAGTGTTTTAAAAACGGGTCTAGTAGGCGTATATAAGGAACGGGTATTCCTACCTGTTAGCCGATTATCTATATAATTGGACTGGTTATACGATATAATAGGCCGATTATACAGTGCAATCACTGCTAAGTTAGATGATCGGCCGAGTACCGGTTACCAATTTTTGGAATCAGTTACCAATTTTTGGAACGTGGTTGATTCTCACTGATGGAATGTGCCCAGAAAGCAGGAGTTAAGAATGGGTGACTACCATTAAAGATAGCGGTTATGCTATTGCACATCCGACTAATTTTTTTATCTCTCAGTTACCTGAAGTTGCACTCTCAATCACCTAAAGTTACAGTATACTAATTCACCCCCTCCTGAAGTTACGCTCTCAGTCACCTAAAATTGTAGTATAAAAAGTGACTGAAAATAAAGGGAAAAAACAATAGCATGTGCAATAGTCACTCCCTAAAGATAACTATGATTCATGCAAGTTCGCAAGAACAATAATTGCACCATTTTTTCAGTTTATGTCTCATGACTTCCCTCTAATAAATAAACTAGACGACTTTTTGCACCATCTTTTCAAAACGGTTTATCTGGACAGTCTTTTCGAATCAGCTTATCCGCATTTAATTCATTCGCACAAGCACTCGCACTAACGCTAAAAACTATCAGCTATAGTCAAAAGCCACGGCCGAAAAGTACGCATCCAATAGCAAGGAACATAAATGCGTGATGAAACAGGCAAAGTGATGGAAAATAAACTAAAAGTAAAAAGAAAAGTCAGCAAGAACAATCAAACGCGAACTAAACCACTGGTATCCATCATAGTAACGGTTTGGTTGTTGTACAGATCAATCCTCTAACTCCCACGGTTAAAAATGAACACGAATGCAACCACCAAGGCACCAAATTTTTGACCATGTGGGTACGTGATGAGGGACGAAGACGACTCTCATCTGGAAACTAGCATCTGTGAAAATTAATAAGGATCAAGAAACAGTTGAGAATGAACTGATGCTACCATGCCATTTAAGCTGAACATTAGTAGCTATCGCTGTGGAGAGAGCTTGCAATTAGTGATCAGAATGTTTCCCTTTTCTTCTTATCTCAGAATGGACCAAATTGAGCAGCTAAAGATGCAAAAGAACTAGGCTAGGCAATGACATGGCATCTAATGAGCAAGATCTAGTAATACTTTGGCTCTATAAATTTCGACGGGCTCAAGTCTGAATGGGGCGCCAGGCAGATGCAGTGAGCAGGCACAGATCCTTCCACCCGAGCTTGAGAGCGCCATTCTCCTCGACGAGCGTGTACCCGTCGGAGGGGAACATGCCAAGCAGCAGGGCGGCCTGCGTGGCGGCGCTGCCGGCGAGCGACGCCGCGCGGAACCCCGACTGCGCGAGCTTCTCGCGCCAGCTCCCAAACTTGACGTCCCCCGTGCGCGCCGGCCCGCCGACGGCCAGCACGTTGCGGATCTCCCGGGAGAGCAGCTGCTGCTCCACGACATGCCGCTCCGGGCTGTCCTCGCTGTAGCTCGCATCCAGCGAGTCGAACAGCGCCGAGTAGTAGTGGATGGCCTCCACGAAACGCGCCAGGAAGGAGCCTGAGTGGCTCAGGTCCTGCTCCACCATTGTCACCACCTTAGGCGCCAACCTAACGTCAAGATCAGCACAGCAACAATTTATGGCGATTCTATTCGACTGGGACACAAGACTCTTAAACATTTAGCACTATAATATGATGCATCATGGTAAAGGACATTTGATTTCTTGGTTCCCCATGCAGGTACCGTGGAGCAGAGGTAGCAGTCCACTATAGAAAGCCAACACCTCAGACGAACTTTTTAGCTTAGCTTTGTGATCCATCCATCCCGTGAGAAGTAACAAGTGGTTACTAGTAATCAATATTCGTGGCACTTGGAACAAGAAAGCTGAAGCCTTTCAGCATGAAAAGTTGGCCATGATGAGATAGGACCTTTCAGCTCGCTCTGGGTGATCCACAAACCAAATGGAAGCGAAATCTTTTCAACATCATCTCGGATCACCAAAGAAGACTATGGAAGAGCTTACCATCGCAAAAGCAATGGAAAGTTGCAACTTTTTAGCCTAAAAAGTTGGCCATAATGACAAACTTTTAGCGCTCCGAAACGCGATTTTTTACCAGTCTTAATCAGCGGTGTACTTGTACTAGTACTACCACTGATGTGTTGCCACGATGACACATTGGCCAAGTGAAGAGAAAGCTGAAAAGTAGGCATGATGATGGCAAGATTTGGTATGGAAGCGGCAGCATTGGTACCTCTGGATGAGCCACAGCGTGTTGGAGTCGGAGCCGGTGACATCGTAGAGCGAGTGGTGGAGCCAGTGGACGGCGACGGCCTCGCGCCGCGTGACGCCCAGCTTCTCCGGGTCAAGATTCCCGGCCTTGTCCGCCACCGGGCAGAACTCGAACGGCAGCCCCAGCGTGTCCGCGAAGTCCGACAGACGCTTCCCCGTCGCCTCCAGCGCCTCCATGGACGCGCCCAGCCCCGTCAGCCTCACCCTCGGCGGCCCGCCGGGGCGCGACGCCAGGATGTGGAACAGCCCCGGCCACTGGAGCCCCTGCATGATGTCCAGGTCGATGATGTGGACGCGCTCCTCCCGCTCGAACGCTTCTTGGATGGCCTGGTTCGCCGTGAAGTGGGAGAACTTGACGAACGGGCTGATGCCGTTGAACACCTGGAACGCCGCGGCCACGCGGCCGTGGAGGAGCGCGGCGGCGGGGGACGCGTGCGGCAGCGGCGCGTACAGGCCCAGGCACGAGCTGACGAGGCGCGCGGACATGGCCTCCGCGAAGTAGGCAGCGACGCGCTGCGTGGAGGTGCCGAACGGCGTGGCAAGCTCGGCGATCTCCAGCAGCGCCCGGTGCGCCTCGTCGAGGTTGTCCGCGTTCACCGACTCCGCGCACTGCAGAAGCAGCGTGAGCAGGTGCAGACCCTCCTCGTCACGCTGCTTCCGCCGCTGCTCTTCTTTGCGCTCCTTGGCTGCCGCAGCAGCCGCCGCCGCGGCGGCCGCGGCCGCAGCTGCCGTTTCCTCCGCGGAGGGGGCCTTGGGGACTGCGGTGGGTTGGGCTCCTCCTCGCGGCGCCTCTTGTCGGGGGGTGGAGGAAGCACCGCGACCGGCGGGGCGGCGGCCGTGGTGTCGGGGAGGAGAGCAGGCGGGTGGGGAGGCGGCGGCGGGCGGGGTCGGATGTGAGGAGGGAGCGGAGGCGGAGCTCGAGGAGGAGGCGAGGCCGGGGTTGCAGGGGTGGATGATCTCGCGGACGTTGTGGATGAGCTGCGTGATGGAGACCGCGGCGCCGCTGCTGCCGATGATGTCCCGGATGATGCCGTCCACCCAGGCCGTGGTGGACGCCCCCTCGGGCGCCTGCGCCGGCGCGGCGACGTCCATCTCCGCCTGCTGGAACGCCGGGAGCTGGGTGGGCAGCGCGGGCAGCTGCGCGCTCGCGGACGACGGCGGCGCACCCGCCGCCGCCGCGGTGACATCAGAGAGGTCGCCCGTGACATGACGGCGCGGCGGCGGCAGGTCCATGTCGGGCGCGGGGCGCTTGCGGACCATGGCGGCTTCTTGGTGGTCTAGGTGCTGGAGGTAGAAGAGGAGGTCGTCGGAGGAGGGGAGGGGAGGCAATAAGGAGTGGGAAGAGGAGGTGGTGGTGGTGGCATAAGAAGAAAAGGAGGTGGAGTGGGAGGAGGCGGAGGCGGAGGAGGACGACGAGGGGAAGAGGAGGAGCGAGGAGGAGCCCATCTACAAACGCCAAGGAGACGCCGCCGCGCGCATGGCGATCCACCGAGCCAGCGCGGGAGTTGCCAACAGGGAGCAATTTTTATGCGTTTTTGGCGCTGCCTGCCCTGCTCAGCTCAAGCTGAGCTGGGCGTAATTTATGGAGTCGCAGCGCGGTAGAAGTCGGATTGCCGTTGGGCTCAGTGCCAATTTTTTTTTCTCCTCTTTTCACTCTTCTCATTATGATCGTGTACTCGTAGTAGTAATGTTCGCCTTTACCCTGTAATAATGATACTGTCCCAAGAACATGTAGCTTGTCCCTAACAGTGTATCGGAGTCTCAGGGTACCCCATGAACAGCACTGTATCATCATAATTCTCTCTCTCTTTTTTTCTACTCAATCTGAAAGTTTGAGGTCTACTTTAGATGACATAGTATATCTTTATAGTGATCAAATAAGTACTATTATATTGGTTTCATCAGTAAGTTAGTAGATGTTCAGTTTAACCATGGTTTATGACTTTTACTATAGCTAAGGTTGTTTATTGCCATAATTAAATTTAAAAAAATTAAAATAAAAATAGATTAGCTTATTACGGACAATGCAAAAGAATATAAAGAAAAAAGAAAACCAAAAATTATAAAAGATAAAAATAAAAATAGTGAATTAAAAGTAGAAACTAGAAGCAATCGTGGATACAAGCGGCGCCTAGTGACCTCATGCAGATGCACCCATCAAAAGAAAAGACCATAATTTTACTCCTAGCTCGTTAACGGAGTAGTTAAGTTTGATGTCTAGCATCTTATGCCAAGTACTCCAACGGTTTTTGTTATTTGACGCCCTAGAATTTTATGTCATCAATATTTCTAAAGTTTGATTGTTGATATGGTTAAAACAATCTAGATTAGTTATACAAAAATTATATCATTATATTATTATTCAAAATACTTTTATAATATTATAATTTTATTAGTATATATTAATGTAAAATTATAAAAGTTACGGTCCAAGTCATATCTCAAAGCTTATAAAAATAAAAAACGTTAAAAAAATTTGAGCAATTGGGTGCTGTTTATTTTAGAGTTAGATAAAAAGAATATGCACACAAAATATTCTTGCAGAACATACGTGCACCATTAATTACACTTATCAAGCGTTTTATTCTTTTTATGGTTGAAATTACAATCATTTTGGCTTATTTGGCATAATTAAATTTAAAAATTTTAAAATATAAAAATATACTAGCTCATCACGGACAAGAATTCAAAAATCCAAAAGTTCAAAAAAATTATGAATAGTGAAAAATAAAGCTAGAAGCGAACTTTATTTTCTTTGCAAGTTTAAGAGTATGTGAAATTGTAACCATTTCGAATTTGATCCGAACTTCGAGTCTGAGGGGCCAGCAGAATCTATGCAATGATATCAGAATATTAGCATGTGTTGCATTTTCACCGGACAAGCAACATCGATAATACTACCAATTTGTCAACAGCACATAACGCTATCAGTAAATCGATTATGACATTAGCAGCAATTACATGGCATCATCTAGCCACTTGATTGGGTCTGTTGACCGGCTCTATTTGCAGCAACTTTTCTCATCTCGGTCTCTGAAGGAATATATTGCTATGTTTCGCACGTAGCGGCACTGTTTAAGGTGGTGATTATTTTGATTTATTTTTGGTGGTTTATGGCTGAAAAGATCTGTAATGGTGAAAAAATATTGTAGCTGACAGAGGCTTATTTAACATAATTAAATTTAAAAAAATTTTAAAATATAAAAAAAATATGTTAGCCCATCACAAACAACGCAAGTAAATACGACAAAAAAAGAACAGGCAAAAAAGCTCAAAAAAGCCAAAAATTCAGAAAAAGATGAAATTATAAATAGTAAAAAATAAGCTAAAAATCAGAAGGTGAAGCCGAAACGAGCAGGACCTAACCAGCTCTCGAAACGTTGTTGTCTACGAGTCTTTTAGCAAGTCTTTCGAGCTGTTCTTTCTTTGTCCACGCATGCATTCGTCTTCCTCGTTCTCTTCTCTCTTCTTTACTTTTCTTTTCTTTTGTTGCGTCCATGGATGGATGAACCAGTGGATCATGTTCTTCTCTGCCTAAGCGCTGGGGTTGTCTTATTTCAGTCAAATTAACTTCTTCTAATCGTTCATGAGCAGACATGATATACTTTTCATCCGTAACTAAACTTTTAGGCTGTTGCAGATGGTAATACATCCCTATTTCCAAAAATAAAGACGTTACACATATATTCTTCTTCCTCGTTCTCTTCTCTTTTCTTTTCTTTTCTTTTCTTTTCTTGCGGCTATGGATGGATGAAGCAGTGGATGATGTTCTTCTTCTCTGGCTAAGCCCTGGGGTTGTCTTTCCCGGTGAGAGATGTTTTAAGAGGACTTGTGTCTCCATCTCTGTCTGCCTTTCTTTGTCACCATTTCGCTGTCAGCGGAGCAGCGCGCCGCCCAAGGAACGCACACGGCTCGATCGGCAGACAGGCGTGGGCGTGCCGTTGCAACCGGCCAGTTCCCTTCCCTCTGTTTTCCTTCCTTTTTTTAAGGTTCTCTCTGTATTTTTCCGCCTTGCCGTTTTAGGGCCTTTTTGTAAGAGAGGGAAAAACGCAGGATTATAATGTGACGGCTCGTTGAATCCTGCAGGAAACAAAAACACATGAATTGCTGAAGAGAGGTGTTTGGATGCTTCATAGGAAAAATACAGGAACTTTGAGATTAGATATTAATTGGTTAGAGAGAGAAGACAGGGAAAGTGCATTGTTGTAGCATAGACATAACAATGGGTATAAGTTACCCCTTTTCTCTTGGGCATATGTAACTAACAAAGCTAGATAATCGACCAGGGGAGAGCTGCTGAGTAAAATGAATGGACCTGGCCATCTTGTACCCCTCTTGGAGTTTATATACATGAATGGGATATGATGAAAAATTCTCACCCCACCCCTTAATAATTACAAAGGTGAGGGTAATCAGTATATTACCTTCTTTACACAGTAATATGCTATTGGACTTATTCCAAGATCCAGTAGCTAAACTTAACGGGAGTAAGGGCTAGGCACCCCACAACAGTACTCTCTCGATAACACACACAGAGGTCCCGACAAGCGAGCTGACGCAACTAACTACCTGCCCCAGCCTCCATCCCCCGTCCCACGACAACAAGCACAGATGTCTCGAGGTGCGAGCCGAAGCAACTGTTTCCTCGAGCCCCGAGGGTCTGAACGTCCCGGGTTCTCCTTTCACTGGTGAAGCCGTAACCGTTCCCATGGAGGCGGCATGTGGAGGTGAAGCTGGGGTGTGGCCACCCCTCTGAGGCGATGCCTACGCAGACGGCGGCAAAGCCCGCCGACAGAGCCAGAACCGCCACGTGGAGGTCGTGCCTCCGAACATGGGCGGCACGTAGAGATGGAGCCAGGGCTGGGCCGTTCCTCCAAGGAGATGCCTATGAGGAGGGCAGCGAAGTCCCTCGATGCAACCGGAACCGCCGCATCGAGGTCGTGCCTCCGACGTAGGCGGTGTGTAGAGGCAGAGCTGGGGCTGGGCCGCCCTCCGAGGCAATGCATCGAGGTCATGCCTCCAATGCGGGCGGCGCGTAGAAGCGGAGTTGGGGCCAGGCTGTCCCTATGAGGTGATGCCTACGAGGAGGGCAGTGAAGTCCCCCGGTGAAGGCATGCCACCGCGCCAAGGCGATGTCGACAAGGCAGTCGGCGAAGTCCCCTGACACAACCGGAGCCGCCGCGTCGAGGCGAAGCCAAGGCTAGGCCGCCACTCGGCGATGCCTGCCAGGGGCGGTGAAGTCTTGCGACGTAGCAGGAGTCGCCCCGTCGAGGTTGAGCCTCCGACGTGGGCAGCACGTAAAGGCGGAGCTAGGGTCGGGCCGCCCCTCCGAGGGGATTCCCACGAGGTAGGTGACAAAATCCCCCGACGTAGCCAGAGCTACCCCGTTGAGGTCGAGTCTCTGACAAGGGTGGCCCGTAGAGGCGGAGCTGGGGCCGAGCTGTCCCTCTAAGGCGATGCAATCATGACATGGTCGCAAGCATCGACGAAGTCGGCAGCGGGACGAAGGCTCATAACGTACACTCTGTCCTTCCTTCGGACTGGCGTTGATGAAATCATGACCATGAGGTGGTAGTACAATGCCTTACGACCATGTCGATCATGTCGTGGTCGTGGTCGTGGAAAGGCTTACGATCGTAGGGTGGTCGTAGAAAGGCTTACGGATGTTATGCTTGTAGGAAGTCTTACGATTATGACGTGGTTGTGAGCGTCGACAAAGTCGGCGGCAGGACGAAGCCTCGAAATGCCCGCTCTGTCCCCCACCCTTTGGACTGGCGTCCATGAAGTCATGATCACGAGGTGGCCATAGAATGCCTTACGACTACATCGATCATGATGTGGTTGTGAAGGGTAAGCGTAGGCTTTTCACTATGAGACTATATACAATAGTGTAACATTAGCTATCTATAAGCCTTGTCTTGTAGGATACAAGATGATATGAAGGAGAGAGAGCGAACATAGAGAATTTTGTCGTCTTTCATACAACAGTCGACTGTAACACAAGAAACAAGATATATTACGTCATGAAGAAACTATCTATAGAGACATATTAAAAAACCCTATTATAAGTGATGTCTTTAATATCGTCTATAAATAATATAGAGAGTATTATATACAGCTGTTGTCTCAACTGTTGTACGTGCCTTGAGTTGTGATTGCAGCGGTGTCGTCAGTTGTTGATTGGGTGGTAGCTATAGCTAATGGAGATGTGGTCAGAGCTGGTTCTCTACCCTACCAAGAATTTCTTTCGGTTAGTCTACGGTTCTGTTTGTTTTTTGTCTTTTGTCTTTTAGCTTCATTAAAAATCAAAATAAAGGAAAATATTTTTTAAAATGAATTATCCAGGCAACTTACCAAATCTAAGCAACTTATCAAATCTAAGCAACTTACCAAATCTAAAATCATATGATGATATCTTTACTATTTGCTATCTCTCTTGGAGAAAAAGATGTAGAGAGAAGCAACCAGTGGTAGTCCAAAGTAACCGGGCCTACCTTTAACGCACGAGATGAGAGGAGGGTCTCGTCGTCACCTGTCGTCCAGTGTTAGTGGAGTGGTACGCTACGGTTACCAAGGGAAGGGATTTGCAAAAAGGTCAGGTGCTTTGCGGTCTTTCTACAGGTAGCTGTCCACTTGTCGAGCGCATGCATGCATGTGAGGCGAGGCCTTTCCTTGGGCCATTCTTTTGGTCACTTGCTCGCAGTTTCGCATCCCTCGGAGCAATGCAATGCTGTTCTTACCACCATCTATCTGGCTCTTGCATCTTGACGGTGGACCAAGGGAAACGCTTAGGCTGAATCTTTTGTTGGGGGCGTTTATATTAGGTATTTGCCGATGGTTTTTAGCTAAAAATATATATAAGTAGCGATCGAAATATGTGGCTTTTAAAAGTGAGTGAGAGATGCACGTGCATGGCGGAAGCGAGAGAAGTGGGATGGATGATACACTCGTGACTTTCTGATGTATCCCCAAAAAGAGATGATAGCGAGTGGAATAGAAAAATCGTTTAGAAAAGCCGAATACTCGTATTATTTTTTGGCTTTTGTAAGTCTCTGCTGCTAATACTAACAAGGCATTCTTTGTCTCTGCTGCTGGCTCTGGCTGTGGCTGTGGTTCCCACTGGCACTGGCGCCAACTTACAGGTGCAGTAGGCTGGCTAAGCATAAGCTAGCTAGCTGCATGATCCTGCAATCCTGCTGCACTGCGTTGCTGTGGCTGTGAGCGTCGAGGTCTGGCTGAGGCGCAGCTGATCACCAATTGATGAGCCAGGCAGGGCCACGGGCACGGCTCAATTTATTAATTTGCTTCTCGACCGTCGTTCAACAGTGTCCCGCCTTGGCCGCTTCCCTGGCACTCCTGCTCAATTCCTTTGTAATCCTGCTCATTATTTGTTTTCTTTTACAGTCTACCAAACATATATATATATATACGTACTCCATCTACGTACTCTCCTGGACGGCTGGACTGGACACTGGGCACCAATTAATAATAGTGTCAGCTAGGCAGGCATTGGCTCGGTAAACTATGGGTAGATTTTTTTGGCACGTAGTTTATAGCTTTTATCACTAACTTTTACGTCAACAAATCGAATGTTGATAATTCGATTGGCTATTTTAGGTTTTACTCGGTTGGGCTGAAAAGCTATGACTTATGACTGAAATTGCACTACAACGACTGAAATTTTACTGTAACTAAATATGGCTTATTTAGCGTAGTTAAAATTAAAAATTTTAAAAATAAAAAATATATACTAGCTCATCACGAACAACGTAAACGAATACAGGAAAAAAACCGGCAAAAAAGCTCAAAAACTAACATTTCAGAAAAAGATGAAATTTATAAATAGTGAAAAATAAATTTAGAAGTCGGAAGTGTTCAAAACGAATGGGACCTAAAATAGTACTGCTTTAATGAGCCACTTTAAAATAACAACAAAAAAAATATTTGTATTTATTTATTTAAGAGAACCCATAATGCAGAGCGGAAAACAAAGGGCGTATTCATTCGCACATCACAAGGGAACAGTAGCAGCAGCAGTACTGGTCGTGCAACCACCCCACCCGTGATGGATGTTACAAGTACCAAAGCTAGTACTGGCTAGCTAGCTCAAAGAACGTCTCTTCTGTTTGGTGAGCAACTTACAGCGCGTTTAACAAGATTTCAAGTGTATATAAGATTCTGAACTATGTCAACATATGGTAAACATAATAGTACACTAAAGTTCGAAGCTCCTTCCTGTAAAAACAAAGCTAACGATGGAGTACTACTGATAGGCGGACTAGGGGTGTTTTATTTGGTTCGTATCACGATTTACCACACGTGAGTTAGCTTTGTTTGACTTTGTTACGCTCTACATATATTGATTGGCTCTAGTTTATAACTAAAATATATTGTATCGTCTGTTAGCTTTTTATAAGAAAAAAATAAAAAAGAAAAAAATAAATAAATAAGGATCGTTACATCGTCATGGACAATATAAAGGAAAAAGCAAAAATCCAAAAACAAAATAAATTAAAATTAGAGGTCAACATGTTTTAAATAATTTTGATTTAAATAAATTGAAAGCTAAAATAAATCAGAAGCATATGCATCCTCTGAGTGCGGAGGGCAGACTGGTGAATGCTGATGACTGTGGAACCAGCTAGTACCGTACGGAGTAGTATTTAAACTGTACTGCCTGCAACTGCAAATGCCCTGTAAACATTTCACCAAACGCAAGTAATGCACATTACTATGCTTCAGGCTTTATACTGCCCATAGTACTCTATCCTTTTCAGGGAGCTTCAGGTTTTGACGGACGGTCATGTATACCCAGTTGGCCAGGTACCAATAGAGCTGGTCAATGGACCGTGCCGGATCGTGTCGTGTCATAAACAGACTGGGTCTACAGTATCGGGCTGTGGTGCGGTCCAGGTAGGCCCGGCCCATTTGGACAGCTCTAGGTACCAATTCACTTGCGATCTTGCTCTTGAAGGCAAAGTTGGATTTGGCACTATCGTAAAAATATCATCTTTGCTATTTGATGGGCTGACGGTAGCGTCGATGAGATGACACGTGACGGAGTCACCGATGGCAGGCGTTTGCCGCTCCACTAGCAGACGGCAGGCTGTTTGCCGCCCGATGGGGGAAAGACATGCCGTCCGATGAGGGGACGGTAGGTGATTAAGCCGGTTGATTAACCGGTTTAATTACCTGCCATAATTTTTTTCTGTTTAGTGTTTATTTGAGTTTTTAAATTTATCAAATGAGCCCAAAAAATACAAAAAATTATGTACAGCTTCCTGACACAACGTACTTTACAGAATTATTTTTGGGTAATTTTATCCATTGTGAATGTTGCTAAAAAATTTATAGAATTTGATACTTGTACGAGCTTTTACATATATCAAACAAGCTGCAAAAATTATAAAATTTTATGTGGAGCCTCCCGACATAGTCATAGTTATTGTGTAATTTTTAAGAATTTTATGTGGCCCACAGAAATGCCAATCTGTCCATAATGTACATTGTTTCTCGTTCCCTCCTTCGAATATGTGTTGGCTTGACATACGGGCTCCCCTCACCTGCTCCCTCACCCGCACAAATGTTAATCTGACCATGTCACCCTGCCTCGCTCGCTCCCTCGGGCAGTACTGTAGCAAGATTCCAAGCGAAAATTCCGATCTGAATGCGACGCATCAAACATGAATGCTACTGCTGGTCTGCTACCACACAGCGGCCAGCGTCCAGCCTGCAGACGGAGATAGTAGGTCGAGGGAATAACAACAGGCCGGCCGCCATGGACGGACCTTCATCTTCTTCTGTTCCTGTACATGTGCACATCCATCCATGCAACTGTTGCCGTTTTCTTCACCCATTCCTCTCTTTTTCCCTCTCCTTTCTACGCCATCGTGTAGTATTTGTATTTGTATGCAGCTGGAAAGAATACCTGGTGTAGATGGTCCCGGCCGGTCCACAAGTTTCTATATGGACCGATCGTGCCTTGCGTGTTTAAATTCTTCGACGTATGTCTGTAGACGCAAGGAGCAGCATGCTGATACATGCATACATGCATGTGTATATGTATAGGAAGTTTTTTCTGTACTCTCGAGTACATACACATATTTTCTAATATACCACTTAAACAAATTTGTTATACCTCTTTATCATTTTTGATATACTTAAATACTAATTTTAAAATATTCTAATACGACATGGTTGAAAAATTTTCGTCGGATCCTTTTGTTTTTACTATAGACCCTTTTCTATATGTAAAAAGAGTATATACCTAAATTATGTTATAAACATTGGATTTTCATGAAATTTTTATGGAACTCACTTTGAGTATCTTAGAATCATTATTAGAAAATACTCAAAAAGATAAAGACGTATAACTTATTCGTTAAAACGGTAGATGAGAAGTGCGAGTACACACCTCCAGGAGTATAGAACCATGTTCCTGTGTGTGTATATATATGTGTTATAGTATGTGTGTGTGTATGTGTATATATGTGTCCGTGTGCGTGTGCATGTATGTGTTTGTGTATGTGTATATATGTGTGCGTGTGTGTATATATAACCCTCACTAACTACAATCAATGTTATTCCTCTCTTCTCTCATGCAGCCACATCACCCCTACTGCCCACAACTTTTGGATGAAAATCAAATGTCATAGATGTTCCCATATTTGCATTGTTAAACAAGTAAACCTCACTAACTACAATCAATACTTTCTTGAATTTAGATCTACCAAGCCCCTAAATCAGGTAGTCGCGTGCCTTATTATTTGCCTGCACATCCATAAGATTTATCAGAGAGATCTGATCATCGGCAGGCACGGCATAAGTTGTGGTACATCAAAATGCGATGATTGTATGTTTGCATGTTTGCTTTGTCTATGTACCCAACACATGTATGAATGTACATTTGTATTTTTACATGTATGTTTGTAACGAACACATGTATGTTTCTATGTTAATATCCGCACATGTATGCAAGTAATGAACACATCTAATAGTCAAAAACTATTTGTACGAATGTTGGTTTACACGCTTCTAATTGCATCAGCTAGCGCAATTAAGTTTAATCAGCAAAAAAACTATAAGTAGTTGTTAGCCTAAAAGAATACCACAGCTTCTTCATCAGCTATTACTATTTTTTAGTTAAAATCAAAAGCTATCAGCCGAAACTAAAAGCTACTGGCCGAAGAAAAAAACATGCCCATACGCTTACTGCCCATAGTACTCCATCCTTTTCAGGGAGCTTCAGGTTTTGACGGACGGTCATGTATACCCAGTTGGCCAGGTACCAATTCACTTGCGATCTTGCTCTTGCAGGCAAAGTTGGATTTGACACTCGTAAAAATATCATCTTTGCTATTTGATAGGCAGACGGTAGGCGTTTGTCGCTCCACTAGCAGATGGCAGACTGTTTGCCGCCCGATGGAGGAAAGATATGTCGTTCGGTGAGGGGACGGTAGGTGATTAAGCCGGTTGATTAACCGGTTTAATTACCTGTCATAATTTTTTTCTATTTAATATTTGTTTAAATTTTTAAATATATCAAATGAGCCTAAAAAACGAAAATTTATGTACAGCTTCCTAACACAGCGTACTTTACAGAATAATTTTTGGGTAATTTTATCCATTGTGAATGTTGCTAAAAAATTTTATAGAATTTGATATTTGTACGAGCCTTTACATATATCAAACGAGCTGCAAAAATTATAAAATTTTCAAGGTGACAGAAGTGTTGCTTACAAGGTGACAGAAGTGTCGATCTCGATTACACCCGGGGCTCGGACAGAATGCCGATTATTTCGGCCAGACAAGCAGTAAAAGTTGAAGTCTTGGGACTATACATTAATCAATCATCACTACTGCTAGCTACCAGGCTCAGTACTACTGGCTACTCGTCAGTTTGGTGGCATCTCATGCGTGCCCCGTGATCGATCCCGTTGTTAAATTTCTTCATGCCGCATCACATGTTCAGGCATTAACTTCTCGGAGTTGGAGCAGGCAGGCCGGGTCAGCCGTAGCTACTGTTCTTCGAAGCTGGAACCACCTACGTACTGTTCTTGGAACATACACTGCACGAACAGCCTCGCTAATTAAGTCGAATCAAGAAAGCGATTGCTTAATTCACTGTATCTGCAGCATCGATACCTAACATGCATGAGATATATATAGCTCTCGATGTATAGGAGTTGCACCGGCCACAAGCTAGCTGCTCGATCGATACGATCCATTGGCCTGATCGATCGATGTCTCCATCAGTCCACGGATTAATCATTGGGTATGGTGCATGCATGAGTAGTGTACCGTGCGATCGATCAGTCCTAGCTACTGTTCAAGCTGCGGCTCACACACACACACACACAAGTACTCGATCAGTCTAATTTCAACACTGAACAAAGCGTCGACATTTCAAAGCTTACTACCACTACAGGCCCTGCGTATTTGTCGGGAGACGATTGCCAGCATAATGACCATATCATTGCCAGCGCCTCGATGCCAGCACTCTCACACATCGATCCATACATGCTTGATTTAGGGTTCTTGATTAGATACAACATTGAGCACATGCATTCATGGACAGTCCATTCAAGGCGTGCATAAATATTATCACTGGGCAGCGAGAGCTAGGCATCAGTAGTACTCCGGTCGCGTGTGGTCCTTGTTGCCGTTGTCTCTTGCTTCTCCACACCACCTTGATATGAGCTCTCTTCCGCACCCTTCTTCTTGTATGCTTCCTTCGCCATGAATATCTTGCACTCGTCTCTGTATATACCTGCCCCCCATGTGACACCGCGTGCAGCGTGCATGTCTCCGTGTGTGTATATGGCATGCATGTTTGTCTCTTCCTGTTTAGATCTCTATATATGTATCACACATTGGTTAACGATCGGTTAGATTAGACAATCGATTTATATTGTTGGTTAGCCAACGCTAGCTGATCGGTTAGATTAGACAATCGAACTTAGATAGATAGCCTTTTTATATTGTTGGTTAGCCGACAGTAGCTAGCTAGCTAGGTTTTGGTTTCCCTTTCATCCATTCTTTAATTTTTTTAAAGTTGTTCTTTCAATCCTTGAAAATAAATACAGTTGTAGCATTAACCTGTACAAGGGTAGCATAATTAAAATCAACACATGATTTATTCATAAATAATTATTAGCTATTATGTATGATGGAAGTAAGAACATGCATGTATGTGAATATGAGTAATTAATGTACTAGCAAGCTAGTAGGTTTGTTGGTTCTTTCCACAAAGCTAGACTCTATACTCATATATATATGCCAATAGAATATTTCTAACATATTTTTTCTTTTAAAAAGAATGTTGCCAGCATAATTAAGCAATGACGTGCCTTTATTAACCACGCATTTGTGTTATTCAGACCTGGATCATATATCATGTGGAGCCATGTCATCGATCGATCCATCCATCAGATCTCATCACATCCAATCACAAAGGTGACCGCCACATCGTTCCCGTGTAGTACTAGCTCCTACTAGGAGTGAAGTACAATCTAATGATGTTGGTTTCGTTAGTGGATTTGACAATTAAAACTTTTCCTTCAAAATTTTATCTCTCTCAGATTCGAAATATTCTATATAGACATGCAGCATGCTGGCACGCGTGCGTGCCTATACTTGCATCGTAAATAAATGCATGTAACTCCGATCAAAAATCAGTCCAACAATCCAAACTATAAAATCCGAACTATAAAATTAGACATTCGATATCGGACTTTATCATCCAGTGCAAATAGCACTCTAACCTGGTTTTGTATGGTGATATTGCCGTGTGATACGATGAGTGAATGGTTTTACCATGTAGACTGACACGTGGGCTAAGTTTGGACGGTTGACTGGTGAAGCCCATAAGGGCTTCTCCCAAAATTGAAATAGAGAGGGAGAGAGCTACAGGGGTGGCTGCCATGAAAGCACGATTGAAAGCTCGGTGGGGGAGAAGTTCATGTAAGTTTCAACTGTTATTAACTGGATTGTAAAGTTTGGGAGTCTAATATATGACTTTATAGTTTGAGATGCTAGATAGATTTTCGAGCAAACTTCGAAGAGTTATATAGACTTCTTCCTAAATAAATAAGCATGTATGCAAGCAGAATGTACATTTTGACACTAGGAAGCGAACCAGTTGCAAGCAGATAGATAACTGTGATGTGTGTACTGCTAGTTTGCAAACTAGAACACCTAGACATTCATAAGGTTGGAGGACTTACGGTCGCCGATGAACGCCATTGAGCGAAGACCCGTGCCTGCGTGATGCAGGCGTGAGGAAGAGTTGGTGAAGCTCGTGCGGAGAGTCGCCGGCGATGTCCTCAGAGCGGCCGGCGGCGGCGACGGCGACGGTCTTCCGTTGCTACCAACAAGATGAGATCGGGCCACGTTAGGGATTGTTAGGGGACTTTTCTCTCACGGGAACAGTAGTCGTCTTACACGGGAGAGGCCGGACCCCATCTAAATATAGTTGCTGTAACGGGGACCGTAACCATGAGTTGGTTAGGCACCCCGATCGTATGCCGAAGACCGTGGAAACGTGGGTTTCCCACGTCCCTCCTTTTCATCCACGGCCGTTTTGGCCTTAGATCAATATCCAACATTCTCCCCCTTGATCATAAGGCAAAACATCATAAGCCCTCTCTCAATAAAAGTTCACACCAAAGCAATGCGTCACAACAGTCAATTAAGTACCGCTGGACATCGGGACTTATAGTGCTCCATTTTATATCGATCGGATAACATAATACTTTATGGGAGTTGGTTACTTTATATGGTCCTCTTACTCCGTGATCACGGGCTCTCCAATAAACCCATGCCTAGCAACATGATTACAAAAATATTGGGTGGTAAGCCTTTTGTGAGCGGATCCATAAGCATAAATTTAGTTCCAATATGCTCAATCTTAATTGTTTGATCCTGGACTCTATCTTTCACAACATGATACTTTATGTCAATGTGCTTGGCAGCCGCACTCGACTTGTTGTTACTCGAATAGAAAACTGCGGGTTGATTATCACAGTACAAAATGAGTGGTCTAGAAATGCTGTCTACCACTCTCAATCCCGGGATAAAGTTCTTAAGCCATACTGACTGCCGGTAGCCTCATAACATGCCACAAATTCAGCTGCATTGTCGACGATGCGATGAAGTGTTTGCTTTACACTTTTCCATGAAATTGCTGCTCTGCGAGGGTGAAAATATAACCGATGTGGACTTCTTAGTGTCTTTACACCCGCAAAATCAAGATCGAATAACCGACAACCTCAAGGTTATCGCTTTTCCTATATGTGAGCATGTGACCTTTAGTGCTTTGCATATAGCGCAGACTTTCTTAACGGCTTTCCAGTGGTCCGGTCCTGGATTTGATTGATATCTGCCAAGCATCCCGGTAACAAAAGCTAAATCAGGGCGTGTACATACTTGAGCATACATAATACTTCGACAAGGAGGCGTAAGGTACATCCTTCATCGATCGATTCATAGTCATTCTTTGGGCATTGAAATTTCCCAAACTTATCGCCCTTAACAATAGGAGCGGTGGTGAGCATTTATGCATATTGTATCTCTTTAGTACTGTCAATGTATGCCTTTTGTGATAAACCTAATATTCCTTTGGACCTATCTCGGTGAATTTCAATACCAAGAACATAAGATGCTTCACCGAGATCCTTCATGTCAAAATTAGACGAGAGAAATCTTTTAGTTTCCATGACATGTCCACACCTGCCGGCTAATAATATCGTCCACATAAAGGATTAAGAAGGTGTAATTACTCCCCCTGAACTTAACATATGTGCAATTATCAACATCATTCTCCTTAAATCCAAAATTCCTTATGACTTCATCGAACTTAAGGTACCATTGCCTAGAAGCTTGCTTCAGGCCATATATGGATTTCTTTAGTTTGCATCCCAAATGTTTCTCGTCTTCCAAAACAAAACCTTCCGGTTGTGTCATGTAAACGTCCTCATACAAGTCTCCATTTAGGAATGCAGTCTTAACGTCCATTTGGTGCAATTCTAAATCAAAATGTGCTGTGAGTGCCATTATGATTCTAAATGAATCTTTAGTCGAGACAGGAGAAAAGGTTTCATTATAGTCAATACCTTCTCTTTGTGTAAATCCTTTTGCTACAAGTCTCGCCTTAAACCTTTCGATATTCCCTTTGGAGTCACGCTTTGTTTTGTAGACCCATTTGCGACCCTCTTGTTTTGGCTCGTTAGGAATTTCTACTAAGTCCCATACATCGTTATCGCCCATAGACTTAATTTCATCTTTCATGGCATCTAGCCACTTAGATGAATCTTTACTTTTCATAGCTTCTTTATAAGAGCTAGGATCATCCTCCTTCCCAAGATCATCTTCATTCAAGTAAACCTCATAATCACTTGGGATAGCAGATCTCCTCACTCGTTCTGATCTCCTGACAGGTACATTAGCAGGCTCATTAGGTTGTTCATTAATTGTCACAGAGGGCTGTGAATGCTCATCATTAGGTATGACACTTGTGTTTTCAGAGCCCTCAACAGAAGGAATAACCACAGAATCAACTGGAGACGCAACAGGAGTTGCAACTACAGGATCAACTGTGGGCACAACCATTTGGGGCATAGGAAAATCAATCTGTCGGATTAGCGGCGAAGCAACATACATCCGTTTCTCCTCAAGATCAATTTTCCTAGGCTCCAAGTCACCACTAATGCCATCATTTTCCAAGAACACAGCGTGTCTTGTTTCTACAAATTTTGTGGTACGATCTGGACAATAGAATCGGTACCCTTTAGATCTGTCAGGGTAGCCAATGAAATGGCAACTCACAGTCTTGGGATCTAATTTCCCAATTTGTGGGTTAAATACTTTAGCTTCTACCGCACAACCCCACACATGGAGGTAGTTCAAACTTGGTTTTCTCCCAGTCCATAATTCATAGGGTGTTTTGGGCACTGATTTACTGGGAACCCGATTGAGTATGTGTGCAGCGGTCTTTAATGCTTCCATCCATAACTACGAGGCAAAGTGGAGTAGCTCAACATACTTGAACCATATCCATAAGAGTACGGTTTCTTCTTTCCGCTACTCCATTTCTTTGAGGATCTCCGGCATTGAGTATTGAGCGACTATGCCATTTTCTGTAAGAACACGGCAAAGGACCGTGAATCATCCATAAGTTGCATGTCGCCCATAATACTCTCCCCACGATCCGAAGCGCACTACTTTAATCTTTAGATCGTCTGATTTTCAACTTCAGCCTTAAATATTTTAAATTTATCAAGTGCTTCCGATCTCTCTTTAATAGGATAGATATAGCCGTAACGTGAGTAATCATCAGTGAACGTAATAAAAGAATCATAACCATCTACTGATGTCACAGGGAAAGGACCACATATGTCGGTGTGAATTAATTCCAAAATCCACGTGCTTCGAGTAGCACCTTTCTTTATTTTCTTTACATACTTGCCTTTGATGCAATCAAGGCAATGATCATCCGAATCACTAAAATCTAAAGGGTGAAGAATTTCTTCTTTAATGAGACGTTCAATTCTCCCCTCGAAATGTGGCCCAAACGACGATGCCACAATTTCGACGAAGTCTCATCAATTCGCTTGCGCTTTTATTCACATCACATACATTCATGGATATAAGTGAATCTTGCAGAGACAACATGTAAAGCTTGTCGTGTCGGATGGCACGACCAACATTATCATTATTGAAATAAACTAAACACTTTCCGTGTCCAAAATTACAAGAATATCCATCATTATCTAATAATGAAACAGTAAATTTCTTCTCATCGAGGAACATAAAGAACATCATTAAGTTTCATTACAAAGCCATTATTCAAAACTAAAGAAACAAATCCAATAGCTTCAATTTTGGCTTCTATCCCATTAGCCACTCTTAGGCTTCTTTCCCTCCGAGACTTGTCAACATATGGAATCCTCGCAAGGAATTCGTAACATGCAGTGGCACCGAAATCAATCCACCAAGAATTTATAGGAAAATCAGCATAAAATGCTTCATCAACAAAAGTAATTTCATAAGTACCTTTCTTGGCGAGCCATTTTAGCCATCCAGGACAGTTATCTTTGAAGTGGTCCTTTGACTGACAAAAATGGCACTCATCACTTTTCTTTTGTCCACTTGAGCTTCCAGGACCAAGCGTTTTAGGCGCTTTAGGGTCTGTGGATCTTGTGGCTTCTTATAAGGGAATATGCTTGCTCATTCTTTCCCTTTCCTTTATAGCCACCTCTATTTCTAGAGGACCAGTTGTATTTGAGGAGCTGACTTGATTTACAAAATCAGTAGCCCCCTCAGCCTTGAGCCTCTCTTCCTCCTGTGAAACATTAGCGATCAACTCGCTCATGGTCCACTTGTCCTTAATGGTGTTGTAGTTCACCTTGAAAGCTTCAAATTGCTTGGGAAGAGACATCATAATGTAATGAACAACAAAACCATCGAAATAGCCATGTCCATTGTCTTAAGTCCGGCAAAGAATATTGATTATTGTCATAATGTGCTCACGAACATTTTCGATACCATTGTATTTGGTGTTCATGAGCACTGCATCGATGTGGTAGCATAAACTTTAGAGGACCCTTTAAAGTGATCCTCGATGGAGGACAAATAGTCCTTTACCCTTTCCTTTTCAGGGATTGCTCCCCTTATGGCCTCACTGATGGAGTTTTTCATCACAGCAAGTGAAACACGGTTAGACCGCTCCCACTTCTCAGCATTAATTTTATATTCCTTCATTTTGTCATCATAATTGTCCTCCCTTCAAGGGCGACAGGCTCATCGAATCTGACGCGTAGTCCGGATCCAAGAGTCGAAAAGTCGTCATAAGCGTAAACTTCCATTTCGAAAGTTACTACCATTAAGTGGCTCAATTGCATTAACATGAGCGGAAGCGAGCGGTGAAAAATTATAAAATTTACATTAGCAAAGCGCATAATTAATTTGCATGAAAAATTAATCTTACGTTGGTATGATTAACAACATGCTCATAAGAATTTTTCGCATCACCGTTGGGCAGATACGAAAAATTTAACATAATTTATACACATGCAATTACAATTAACGTTGGTCAAAGAGTAATAGCATGGAAAAATTAAACATAACAAACATCATTTATTTCGCATCACCGTTGGCGATCTGAAAAAATTTAACATAATTTATACACATGCAATTACAATTAACGTTGGTCAAAGAGTAATAGCATGAAAAATAAACATAACTCTCTAATTGAATTTCTCGTTGGTTTCATTCAATTAGGGACATAACATCGAGCGTGAATAGCAAAATAATTTTCAAAGACTTAAATACATTATCCAGTATATATATTTTCATGAGATATATTAAATAATCATAAATTATACATGAGATGTACTATAAATACATGAGAAAATATATACTGAGAGAAAAAAAATGTGATACGTTCTTTGGTCGAAGCCCAAAGACACCACAATACGGTACCCGTTAGCCCCGCCCCCACGCATCACAGTAGTCCGATTGATCGGACGGTTCACATCCGCCGCCCGGACAAAAGATGGGCAAAGCCCTAACCCTAGGGGCATATGGCCTTTCTCCACCAAAAAAACCGGATAGCGGCGGCGGCTGCGATTTTCGGCGGGGAGGCGATGGTTCAGCAGGCGTGGCGGCGGCACAGATCCACCTGGCGGCGCAATGGTCCCGGTGGGATGGCGACCCACGCGCGGCTCGGCGGCTCGGCATGCACATGGGCGGCGGCCCGCGCGCAGGAGCAAGGCGGCCCAATGAGGCGGAGGCGTGTCGTGCAGCATGGCAACCACAGAGGCGGCTCGGCGGCACACAGGCGCAAGGCGGCAGCAAGCGGACATGCGCAGTAGCGGCGGCTTTTAGCGGCGGCAATGCGCCAAGCACGCAGGCGGCGGCGGCCTTCGGCGGGCGGTTGCGGCCAGCGCAGAGAGACGACAAAGCGACATCGGCCCACACCCCGCGACGGCGCAGTGCAGGCAGCGGCCCTACCCGGCACCGAGACCCCGAAAATCGTAAGTTAACCAACCCGATCCGAAAAATTTGATTTGGGGATTTTAGGGTTCATCAAAAAATTTGGGGAAAACTTTAGGATTTGATTTTCATTAGTTGATTCCCCTCCTTCTACCATTCTATCCGAAAACATCGAGAGGTTGGGTTCTAGAGACTAGCGATTGGCTCGATACCAAATGTGATGTGTGTACCGCTAGTCTCGCAAACTAGAACACCTAGACATTCATAAGGTTGGAGGACTTACGGTCGCCGATGAACGCCATTGAGCGAAGACCCGTACTGCGTGATGCGGCGTGAGGAAGAGTTGGTGAAGCTCGTGCGGAGAGTCGCCGGCGATGTCCTGTAGCAGCGGCGGCGGCGACGGCGACGGTCTTCCCGTTGCTACCAGCGCACAGTAGATTGGGCCACGTTAGGGATTGTTAGGGGACTTTTCTCTCACGGGAACAGTAGTCGTCTTACACGGGAGAGGCCGGACCCCATCTAAATATAGCGCTGTTGCAACGGGGGACCGTAACCATGAGTTGGTTAGGCACCCCCGATCAGGGCGCTGAAGACCAGGGAAACGTGGGTTTCCCCACGTCCCCTCCTTTTCAGCCACGGCCGTTTTGGCCTTAGATCAATATCCAACAATAACATCATGTACTAGCCAGCAGCGACTTTGTAGCTAGCATGTGTGCTTTGTTTTCGGTCGCCAGATTTGAAGGTGCGTGCAAACAAGTTACACTAGCTCCGAGACATGTTCATACACATACTGCAGCTCTGCAGAAGCGAACTAAGCCATACATCTCCAATGGCGATGCAGATAAATTAACAATCTATATATCGATTTGCCCCCCGGTTGCGTACGCTGCTGCAGCTGCATGCAGAGATCTAGCTATAGCGCCCCACAGAGGTAGCTGAGCTGAGCAGATCAGAAAGCTAGCGGCTGGCCGGAAAGGGCCAAGAAAATGCTTCCCCCTGGGTTTCGGCCACCGCACACGCCATTAGCGTCTGATCAGGGAGCAGGCACGTAGAAAGAAGAACCCCTGTACCTCTCATCTAGTACTCAGGCCAGGGTATCCAAGGCCTTCGTGCATGAATGCATGCATGCTAACTTAAATTTCTCATATTATTGCACCATGCATGCCACCATACTGATGAATCAATGAATGAATTTAGTACTGTTTGTGTTCCTACATATTCTGATAGCAGGGTACGTACTACTGTCACATTGTAATGTTGGGTAGCAGTTGATGCGAGAGAAGTGATCGAGACGGGCAGATCTCAGCATTTTATTTGACGATCGATGAATCAACACAGGGCAACACCGGGCCAATACTAATTAATTTGGAGTGATTTCTTTGGTGTTCATAGCGTTCGTGTAGCCACCAAGTCCAGCCCAGGATGATGAAAAGAAAAGTAGGCCCAGGCCATGGCATGGGCCGAGCCATCTTCTCATTCAGTTCCATTAAAGTACTGGGCCTTGTTGTTTTATTCTACTGGGCCTCATACTTGTTCCGCTACGGTATGTATACGATCTAAGGACTAGTGGCGCCATCTCATCGTCTTCAAGTCCTCTCGCCAATCCCACCACGAGCAACTCCGGCATCCCTCCCTCGGCCCCTCTGTCCTCTTCTCCGGTGATTCCATCGGCGTTGAGTGGGTAAGAGACTCGATGACTTTTTCTAGAAGTTACTTTAGATTTCTTTAGTTCCTTTTTTCTTTCTAAATTTTCTAACTTTTGTTCTTCTCCAAATAGTTCTTAGCCGGATATTATTTACCCATAATGGATTTTATCGAACTAACTCACCTAGCCGATGATGGCGACACCTATACCAGAAATCGACACCAGGCTGGATGGGTGCAAATAATTCACCTTTGATTTTCTTCCAACGAACAACGGTTCGATGGCGTGATGGCGATGCAATCTTCAGCTCAGTGACATGCGCATTAGCTTCTTGAGGTCTTGGCGATGCTAAGGGTCTTGGTTTGGGGACCAATGGTCATCGGAGTTGGCCGGGCAAACTTAGAGCGATGGAGGGAATCGGGTGCATGGTAATGGCGAGCTTCAGCGGAATCGGTGAAGGCGAGGATGCAGAGGTGAAGTACTTGACAAGACGATCACAATGGTGCAATCGGTGAGGTAAGAGGCTTACCGGCAGCAACGCAATAGCTCGACGGAATTGACAGCGATGGCGGAACTCCAATCCGGCGATAGCGATAAGTAGGGTTTTCGAGTGTGGGATGGCTCGGGGTGCAAAAGACGAGGACTGCGGTGCTATTTAAAGGTGCGGAGAAGCGGTGCAGTGAGGAATCCACTATAGATGTGGTGGCGCTACAAGAGTCCATCTCGGAGACGACAAAGCTGACAGGTGGTGCCCACTTATCGATGGTTGCGAACGGGCGAGGACACGAAGACGACATGTGGCTCACACAGCGTGGACGGCTGGGCTGGCAAGGAGCATAGGAGTGGGTTGCGTTGGAGAGAAAAAGAAGCTGGGCCAGTGGGAATTTAGCCCAAAAGACTTTTCAAATTTTAAGTAGTCTTTTCTTTTTTAGAAACACAGAGAATTCAAATAAGCCAAGAAAAATAGCAAATAACTCCAAATAAATCCAAGAAAATTCTAGAAAATGCTTTGGGACACTAGGAACTCAAATAAAATATACTTAGCAATATTTGATATTTTATTTTCCCAGATTAATTCCTGAACAGTTATTCAAGCCATATTTCTTAAAACAAAATTCCTGAAAAAATTAATCAAAGCAAATTTTAATTTGGAAAAGTTTGAAAAGCTCTAAAAAATGGGATGCTACATTGCACAAGTAGCCGTTCACGGCGATGATTCTGACCAGATTTCACGGCAACATTGTTTTCTGCTGTTGCAGCCCTGTAGGGACTGACTAGGGAGGGAAAGGCAACTATGCAATTAAAGAGAAAAAGGAGGATTTAAAGGGTTCCGATCTGTAATCCCTTCAGCAAAAGTATGATCCTTTAACAGCGAAGACATGGAATAAGGACGCCTCTTTTATGTTGCTTTTAGTTGTATGACAAATTCAGCAGGTTGCACTGCACTTCATCCATCAGCACAAAGCCAACATAGATGATATGGCAACTTCCAAGCTTCCATCATCACTCACATAAACAACGGCAGCTCAACTGCTGCTCCTAGAAAGATAAGAAGATGACTTGTAGTTTACCTCACTGCAGTTGTCTCACGTAACAAGCTTGAGGAGATGTTGTAGATAGGTGCAGACTGTTGTCATGAGCTAGTGTCAGCTGAACATATGAATGGTGAGCGCAGCAAGATGCCAAAATATATAGGTTCAGGTTGCAGGGCAAACCTAACCCCATACACCTGCTACCGATTTTTGATATGCTGGGAGTGTTGGCTGTGCCATCAATAAAATTCTCATGCCGACGGTAGAATTGTCACAGTGGAAGAAACCCTTTTTTTAGGGGGGAAAGGGTATTCCCAAAATTCTACATGAATTTTGTTCAATAAAGTTTCTAAGGGTCTGTTCTTTACCTCACAAACTGACGGCTTTTGACTTTTGCTATAGTACCTAACTTTCAAACGGAGTATTTTCTCAAGACGAGGTCTACAAGTTAAACGATCTACACATTAGAAGCTCAACATCTGCATCAACTAAAATTGCAAGTGAGTATCTGTCTTTCCGTAATCTATACCGTAAACAACCAAAATTTAAAAATTTCAGCCAAAAGTCATAAGCCACAGCCGAAAAGAACAGGCCCTAAAAGCTACATGCAGTGAATCTGAGGTTCTCTTTTGAGTCTTCACACACACCTCGCTCCATCTCATCTGCCGTAGTCTTCAAAGTAAGATACATGCTTTTTAAGACATGGCCTGGCACTTTAATATTTTGTTTGAATAATATGTTGATAATGGCAATGTTTTATAATCTTACCAGCAAAGCTTGATTTTATCCTTAAAATATACTTTCAAAAATAAAAACTATTTTTACAGAAAGTGGTCACAAGTAGGCAAATTGTCAAAAATGGGGCGTGTATCTTTTTTTAGATGATGGGGCGTGTATCTTCAGACAGTGATCTCACTGAAACTGGCCTTCTTTCTTCTTCATATGCAGAGAAGTCTTTCTTATGTTCCTGTCACATGCTAATGGTTGTCCCTGCCTTTTCTTCATACTATTCTCAATGACTTTGACTAATCTCCTTTTCCCTCACTTTCCCTCTTGATCCTCACCCCTGTTGTCAAGGCCATTCCCATTCATCACCCACCTATTCCTTCATACACAGGCTCACCATAATCCCAGCGTCAGAATCAAGAAGAGGGCGTGACGAGAAGATGCTGAAGAAACTGCTATCAAAGCCTAAGAGCAAGAAGAAGGAGGAGGCTGCCTCTTCTGCCCTCCCCACTTTGGATCGGCTACACCAGGTCTTTCATCCCTTTTTCTGCCCTAATTTTTTTTTGTTTGTTTGTCTTTCCTATTCGTGATCTTTACTTTTCAAGCTTGTGTTTCCTCAGCTGTAGGAGTATTATACTATCTGTCGTTGCCAAGATAGGCTTGGATTAGGGTCTGGGCAGTTTGGAGAGATCTTTAATTAGTTTTCTTCGAGAAAAATGGGTTTATAATTAGCAACTGATCACTTGTAAAATATACAGAGAAAGAAAAATCCTTGGTACTGCACGCGTATCACCCAAGTAAATAGTAAAAGCCAATCTCAGGAACACGAACGGCCCTATCCATGTTCTGTAAATCTGTTGATTGCTGTAATGTAAACGGGTGGATCTCTGTATTCAATGGATTTCGAGAACAAAAGAGTGGAAGAAAATAACACAATAGGTTCTTTTTTTGACATGGTCAAACTTGCCAGCCAGTTGTGAATTTGACCAGTAGTTGCCATGTGTCTAGAAGATTATAGTTGGTTGAATTCAAGATATGGTCAACTGTATTGTCCTAGTCAGTCTTTGGACAGCAATTATCTGTTTTAAGGACATAATAAAGTATTTTATTTGATGCTGGCATTGCTATACTTTGTTTCTTGGTTTTTATCAAAGTGATGTTCAGCCTGCCCTCAATCTACATCATGACCATTAACCAATTCACAATAAATTAATAAAACATGTGTGGGGCACAAAATCATTGCCATCGTAAGAATGAGAAACTTATGCAAAGGCAAAGGAAAGGAAAACTTCATATTAGGTTGATGTATTGTTTTGTGCATCATTCCCAGCTACAGCCTCAGTTTAAGTGATTGACGAGGATTGAATAAATCCCTAAATACGACTTTAATATATAATTAAGATGAAGAGACCTCCGTTGTCGTAAGCCTCCAGATGTTGCTCCCCGAGTATCCTGGTCGGAGAAACACTATTCATGTTGCTCGAACGGATGACTGCTCGGAAAGTCTATGAACCGGTCCCTTGATCCGATTCCAGAGTATTCCTTTCATGCAATGGATGAAACACGTGTCTTATCCACACCAAACAGCACGATGCTTCGGCCATGAGTCTCTGACAACAACTGTCATACAGTTGTTGCCCACATTTGTCTCCCACTGACAACAACCGACGATTGTGTGTTCTCTCTCGTGACAATAACGCCTCCCCGACCCAATGTTTAACTAGGCGCTAGGTGGGCGACAAGCAAGGGCCGCCTAGGCCACCTAGGCAAGGACTAGGCGGGGACTAGGTGGCCGACTTTGGCATGGTATGCTACAGGTGATATCAAGACATATGTGATGTTTGGAGGATGAATATTGTTATCTGGAGTAACTTGTAATGTTGTAAATATGATAAATGATGATGGACACTTCATCACTTGATGTAAATTCTTGATGTAAATGCTTCATGATGGATTCAATAGGTATGCATTTAAATGCAATGGAGAATTAAGTCTTCCATTTATATATCTTTCCATCAATTATTTCAATTATCAGCATCACTTAATGACTTAAATAGGAAATTATCAGCAATTTCAATAATTATTTAACAAATTATTACTTAATCACTTAATAACTTAATGACTTAAAGCATTAATATGTTTTGCTCATCTACAAAGCATATCACCGACACTGACATAGTCAGCCTCGGCGGCTCGGCCATAAACGGCCTCCCCTCCCCCCTCTTCCTCCCAGTGCACTCAGCCACAGCCTAGTCCTCCCTAGTCGGTAGCTGGTTGTCAATCTCCTCAGTCGGCATCGTCGGATCGTCGATCGCCCCACTTCCACTTCCGTAGTCACGTGCGCCGAGATTCCTCTTAGTCGGCATCTCCCCTGAGTCCCCTCTTGGTCTCCTCAGTCACGCTATCGGCCGATCTCCCCTCTCCTGAGTGACTAAGTTGTGCCGACTGATCTCCCCTCTCCTCAGTCACGCCATCGGTCGAGCAAGCAAGCAGATCGGCGAAGGGGAGGGGAGGCAGAGGTGGAGGTGGAGGGGAGGAACACACTACACACCTGGGATAATCTGACGAGGTGGAGGGAGAAGCTCGACCATATCCGGTGGTTTGGCGGCGTACTACAATCAATTTGTAGACCCCGTTTTGAAAAGATACTCTGTTTGAAAGTTAGTTACTGTAGAAAAACCAAAAAGCAATTTTTAGAAGTTGGAAAGAAGATGCCCTTGACTTGAGTTATGAATACACTGGAGGATGTTTATTTGACTATCTTATATTTACCATTCACAGTGTTCTATTTTAATACTATTTGTATGTGTAGACTCTAGAAATGCTGGAGAAGAAAGAGCGTTTTCTGCAGAAAAAGTCTTCTGCAGAAGTAGAGAAGGCTAAGGATTATACAAAAGCAAAGAACAAGAATGGTAAGCATATGATTCTTTGAAGAAAGTTTATTTGTTTTTCTAAAAACTTCTGTTACAATATTATGAGAATTTAATTATGCATATATATTAAGGTTGTTGAATTTGGTTTGTTTGGTTATTCATTAACACCTTCAAGAGCTTTGCAACTGGAGGGCTTTTAAAGAACTATATCTATGCCCCCACTTTGTTTTGGTCATGTCTTGCATAGAATCCATCAACCAATGTGTAAGACAGAAGGAAACACTAGTGAGCTTGCATGTCTAGACACCATTCCCTAACTATTTGTTATTCAATGCTCGGGAAAAATAATGTTTCTTAATCTTGTGATGTTTTTTAACTTAAGAAATAGCTTCTTGCTTGTTGCAGCTGCAATTCAGTGTTTAAAGAAAAAGAAGTTGTACGAAACACAAATTGAGCAATTAGCAAATTTTCAATTGCGAGTTCATGATCAGGTGACGAAATATATAGAAGTATCTTTCTCACATTTCTGGAACTACAAAAGGCTGCAATAAATTGATAGGAAAGTAATTGTGTTTGTAGATTATACTGCTTGAAAGTGCAAAGGCAACTGCTGACACTGTTGATGCTTTGCGCTCCGGATCATCTGCTGTCAAAGCTATTCAACAATCACTGTAATATTCCATTTCCCCTCTTCTTTCCATTGCAATGGCATGTGAAGCTGCAAGATTTCGGTGCCCCAAAACACTCCATTCTACCGTTTCTATTATAAAAATGAAAGTTTATCCTCAATTTAACATTTCTGTCCAAGCTAGCTGAGGTTTGTTTATTGTTTCCTTTTTTGTTCTTGAGTTTGTGCACCTTCTGAGCTTAACTAGATCTCATGTTTTGAAGGATTTCATTTAGACTATATAGTTACAACAGATGTAGTGTGTACTCAGCAGCAATGTCCATTCAATTCGTACATGAATGGGCTATGTGGCTTAGATGTAGGCATGAAGCCCATCAGTTTGAACTAAAACGATGTCCTTGAATGAAGTGACCATGGCAATTCTTCTGCAGGAGTACTGATGACATTGAAGATGCAATTGAAGAGGCGAATGAACAAACAGAAAATATGAGACAAGTACAGGAAGCACTGGCAGCGCCAGTCGGTGCTTCTGCTGATTTTGATGAGGTGTTGGTTCTCTTCCCTTTGCACCAGTTAACAAATGTGCAATCTCATACAATCCAAACTCGAAACAATTTAGTGAAGTCAGTGTCATGTCACGAAGACAATAATAAGACAGTCTACTACTCCACTGCACTCAATATATAGTGAAAATTGCATAGGAAACAAGTCTACTAGTCTAGTGCTTTTGCCGTAGCTTCGAAGATGTAAATGTGTATGAAGTGAAATAGGAGTGTTGGTTATTTCTTTTATACAATTACACACATTGTCAATAACAAGATGCGTAACACAGTTTTCCTTTCCGAAGCAGGATGAGCTAGAAGCAGAGCTGGAAGATCTCGAGGAGGAAGAGCTCGACCAAGAGTTGCCTGAACCCCCGCAGAGGACATCTGTGGAACTATCAGCCTCTGCTACAACATCTTCTCAACCAGCCAAGGATTTGGCTGAACTGACCAAACTTCAGGCAGAGATGGCACTTTAGGTCTAAACTGCAGTTTGGAGAGAATGCTGACATTGCAACCTCTGTATTTCACTGTTTTCTTCCTTGTGTTTACATGTATAACATGTTGTAAATTCAGGTTGTTGTCGAAGATTCCTTCCTTTTACCAGTTTCTTGCATGCTGTTAGCCTCTCTGCACTGTGATTTGAAAGTGTATGCTTCATCCCTAGCTACTGGGCAAAGAGAGCTCTTACTCCATTAATGAGTGAAAAAGAAACTGAGTTAAAGTAAGAACCATATCGGATGGCTTCCAAAATCCAAAGTCCTAGTCCTAGTGATACTAGAAACAACAGGATGTATTGGCATTGTTTGTGCAAGAGATATATTCTTCCATACGAAAACTATACAAATGCTACAAGTACAAAAAGGATTCAAGTATAAAGGTAGTCAACTAACCTCACAAACTAATACTAGCATAGGTCAGTTGACTACCACTGTCATTGAGCGTCTAGCCTATCTGCGTTCGAGTCCTAGGTTCGATGCGGACGTTCACCTTCACACACGTGTATATGTTTGGTGGGAAAACACGTGCCCACACTCGGTAAGGTACTAGAAAAATCTAGGATTTACTCAGCGACCTCCGCTCTAAACCTAACATGTGTTTCTATAGGGAGCACACACGTGTGTGCGTGTGGTATGTGGGATGCATCCTTCTTTGTAATTAAAAAAACTAAATATATCATATAAATAAACAGAAAATCCTATTTCCGCGCGTGCGTCCGTAGGCTCGATGGCACGTGCACCTCATAGCACCGTCAGATCAACAAAAAGGCCGACTCTTGGTGAAGGCCCATATGTCAGCGAACTGCAGGTTCTTTGTGAAATAAAGATGCCTCAAGAGCTATCGAGCCCTAAGGTTCTTTGTGAAATAAAGATGCCTCGAGAAGTTTTTGCAGAGCAAACCAAGAGAACTGTTGAAATTTCGGGAGATGCGTCGTCTCTAAGTTCAGAGCTGTCGCTTGGTCTCCTCTCTCGTCGGTTTTTCCCCTTCTCTTCGTGATTTAGCTAGGGTTCTCCCCGCAGGGATCAACACGAATCCGTGTAGGTCAAGAGGCGGTGGTAGGTATAAGCGTTTGCTCCTAAATGTGTTTTCAAATATATACTAATTTGTTTTAAATATATACCGATGTTGCTCTCAAACTATCCCCAGTTTACTTCATGTTTAATCTCATTTGCACAGAAATTTATATCATATTACTTCCAAATTTATGCTAACTTGCTCCTAAATTTGTTTTCAAATATATCCTAATCTGTTGGAAATTTATATCGTATTTGTTTTTGGTGCAAATGATTCGGACGCAGGAGATAGGTAGGTAGGACACATTTGACAGGAGTCTTGTGCTTTTTTTTGTCGTGTAGCCGAATTTAGGTGTGCGTGTAGGGTCTCGGTCGAGTCGCATGGATAGTATGTAATCATATCCATAAATAAAGTCCTTATTCTTTTCGGCTTATAGCTTTCTTGAGTAAATAAATGAGATAGTTTTTTTGCCGTCTTTTCAAAGCGGTTTATCAGGACAACCTTTTCGAAGCGGCGGCTTATCGGCATTCGTACAAGCATCCACACTCTAGGCTACCTCGGCAACAAAGGACTATCATTAACTTGAGCAAACTCATCGGTTCCTTTACAGTCACCGAGTTAGCAATGCCACAACAGTCCACGATGCTCCCGCTGCGATTGCGGGGATGTCAGTCCGACAACCTTCGGTTTCCCACCTCCGACTTCCTCTTCAATCTGACCGTTTGCGACGATTTCCTCTCCAGTCTGGCCGTCCGTGACGCTCCTACTGTCTGCGATGGCTTCCTCGCCAGTCTGACCGTCTGCAACGCTCCTGCTGTCCGCAATGCTACCGCTACAACTGTGGAGAGATGTTAGAGTATATTGGTATATCTCTATGTTTGGTAGTTTATGATTTATAATATCATAATACATATCTTATCTTTAAAATATACTTTTTATCTTCTAAATTTTATACTCTATATAAACCACTCACGAGGTTTAATACATTAATTCATTGCAGTATATCCATCGACCCACAACTGCCATGGTCATCTTCCTGTTGGAACGGTGATGGCCCGCCCGCTCGCCGCCCAGCCTCCTCTGCTCTTTCGCCTCCTCCTCTTGCTTCCCATGCACTCCTTTTCTCCCTAGGTCGTCGCTGCCGTTCCCCTTCTCCGTGGCGCTCGGCTCCTCTCCTCCACACCGCGTCCGCCGTTCCTCTTCTCCTCCTCAGATTCCTGGTACCGCTGTGCCCGTATTCTATGTGCTCGCCCACCGATTTGCGCACGCCGGTTTGCTGGGGACAGCAGGGGTAAATCGCTGTGCCTGCCCTCTATGTTCCCATTGGCGTATGAATTGAAGTGTAGCTCTACGGGGTCTGTTGAATTAAGCTTTTGATTTTGTTCCCTGCTTCCAATTGTTGTGACTGCGCATTTGCAGCATCCAATTGCTCAGTGTGCTATTGGCTTGTCACTTCTCAAAAATTCAGTCTTGATACTTCTAAAAAAAAATCAGTCTTGATACTTAGTGCCTTATGTGGTTCCAGTTTAGGTATATCGCCTTTTCAGAGAGAGAGATGATTTAGCTATATATGTGCTTCCAAAATTGCAGTGCCCTACATATGCGTAGTTACATGTTGTTCTGCTTTTAGAATTATGTAATGCAGCCTGTTGTAAGGATCTCCCATTACTTCTACGAAATTAGTTCGGCAGATGTTGTTTGTGCCTACTTCCATGGTTAAACTTTACTTTAATAATGCTCATATTACAACTGCCTGCGATGCAGCCAGTGTGTCTCCCACCTCTTTTCTTAGATTTCCTTTTGTTAGTTTTTTTTAATGTTACCCTTTTTCCAGTTTTGGACCTTTCCCTCTATGATTGTTTACGTGCACGAATGATCATTACACTAAGAGTTACACTTAGCCATTCTATAGATGGATGGATGGGTGTCTGTCTAGCCAATAGATGCATAACTTTCTTTCTTTGGCATGGAACAGTTCACAGATAGAGGTGATCTTTCTTTGCCTTGCAGTTCATTTGGATGGATATGTGTACATATAACTATTTATATAAAATAGTTTAGATGTCCTGCTTGGCTTTGTATTTTTTTCGGTCTAGGTTTGATTCGTGCTGTTGTCAATTTGGTAATGCTGATCTCATGTTTTGTGGTAAGAAATGGATTTTTTTAATGTAATCAGGGGAGCAGCACTGTGGGTATTGCCATTGTGTGTTTCTAACATAGTGTTTCTTCCTGCTACTGCTACTGCTTATTTTCCAATAAGATGGGAAGGTTCCATATTTATGTTGTCATTTTGTATAGGTGGTGAGATGCAAATTACACATGTGAATGCCTCTCTATTGAATGATGTTTACTATTAGCTAGCAGCTCTGAATAAATCGGCGGCCAAAGTTTGGAGTCAATTAGTCAAGACATGTGATCGTTGTATTTCCTGTGTTACATTCCTGCTTTTTTAGCCTGTACTTAGCCACGCTGGGTAGTTTATTTCTCCTGTATGTCTAACAAAATATTCGTCGCGTTGGTTTTACAAACCATATTCCTTCTTGCTATTGCTGCTGCTTAATTTCGAGTGAGATGCATATTTTTGTTTTATGGTGATATGTACAGTACAAATGTAAATGCCTTAAATTTGAATTATACTAGATTTACTGTTAGCAAATTTGAATAACAATAGTTTTAAGGGAAACAAAGTCTGTGACCAAGGTTTGCGATGGATGAGTTATAATGTTGATTCCATGATGGATTGTATTTCCTCCGGAATTTTGTAAATTTGGGTAGTTTTGTTTCTTTAGTGTCTATAGGAAGAACCTACATATTCCCTTTGTATCAACCAAACATATGATCGTCATCAGCTAAAACAGGTTAGATTTTACGGTATTTTGGATCTAGAAATGTGCGCTGCATATCATACTTTTAAGGGAACATTTTCCCCAGTTTATTGTTGTTATTAGTTGAATTTGATGCACTTTTTACCTAATAGTTGAGATGATTATACATGTTTACCTGTTTATATGGTAACTTTATAATAATTCTTGGTTCATGCCATGATGATGGATAACGGTAATAGTACATAATATGGTTATTTGATGTTGATATGTTGGTGAATAATGGTTAATGAAACATGATGTGTTGACATGCTTAAAACAAAATGTTGCATCACATGCATATATATGATGGAAAGAGATGGTATTTGTGGTACCTATGGTCTATTTGGTGTGGACCTCTTACGGGAGTGGAAAGAATACGACCTACTTCGGTAGGCACTCCACATGAGTGGAGATTGAGGTCTTCATATAAAATAGGATGGGCTATTGGGGTCCCCGTATGAAAAAGGACGGACTTAAGTGAGTATCGACAGGTGCTCACTCCGCTATACCAGTATAAACTAAAGAGAAGTGAAGACATGTGCACGAACATTGCATTGCAATAGTAAAAAAAGTGATGTTTAGAAATGCTTATTGTTATGGTGATGTGAATAATGTGAATGACATGAGAAAGTTACTGCTTTATATCATGCTTGTCATGTGCGGATGTAGTTACATTGTTTCTATAATAAGGAAGTGTGAATGTATAATAGAAAATCAATGAAAATGAAAGAGTGAATGGATATAAACAGTTAAATAGAATGGAGGTTAAGATGGAGATATGTGTAGGCGGATGTTTACTATTTTGTTATGTACTTCCTGAATCTTGGACCCATGCTTACTTTGTTGCTGTTTTTTCTAGGTGACTGTGATGGCAACAAGTAGGGAATGGAGTAGCATCTCTGCACCACACATAATAATAATAATGTTCTAAAGTATCATCTTTATCTTTCTTACTGTTGTCATAGTAAAGTAGCTTGCTAATCTGGAACTTGTTCAATAGAACAATTATAACCGATGATGAATGTTAGAAAGTTTTTATGGTAATGTATATTTTCTCAGTAATATTCTATTTGCAAGTTTAAGCGTTCTCGAGCACGGTCTCGAGCGTTCTTAAGCGCGAGTGACCCAAGTTTTATTTTATAAATTATTTATCTATACTTTGGTCATCGAGTTATGTTTACTCTTGTTTATAGCACCATTATTTTAATGTTTATTATTAAATATATATTGTTTACCGTTTAGTTAAGATATAATTGGAGAAGATGTTACTAAAATTTACTAGTAATGGATGTAAGTGATAGTGTTACAGGGCAATGGTGGCGCTCCGGTTACTGTGCGTACGCCGGCTGCAACGGCGGGTTCCACCTAGTTCCCAGTAGAAGTTACATGCAAAAGGCCAAATCGGCTTTTGGTAGTGTTATCCCGCGTGTGCCGTATGGTGATCTGTAAAGAATGCTGCTAGTCCTTGACCACTGTGTTAAAATATCAGCATGTTTGGCCAAAAGAGAAAAGAACCTTGACCAGTGTGTTGGATTCTATTCTTTAGTTACCTAGATCAAATTTCATTTTTCATACTCCACCCTGATTGAATATATTCTTTAGTTATGTAAAATTTCATTTTACATAATATGGTTACCTAGATCAAATTTCATTTTTCATACTCCACCCTGATTGAATATATTCTTTAGTTATGTAAAATTTCATTTTACATAATATGGTTACCTAGATCAAATTTCATTTTTCATACTCCACCTTGACCAGTTTGTACATGTGTATGTTGTGTGGCACTTCCAAGTTTCAGCCCATTTCGCTGTCAAGGTGTTGGATTCCGATGTGTGGATGCATCTAATGCTGCTTGTTGGGCAGTGTAGCTGACAAGCATATGTGCAGCATATCCAACGTCGTAATCTTGTAACGTTCTCTTCCCACTTTTGTTGGGCGGTGGAGCTCACAAGCACAGGACCTGTTCTTTATGGCTATAACTTATGCATTTTGATTGAAATTTTAAATCTTATCTATTTGCGATAGAGATTATAGACAGAGATACTCGCTTGTGATTATGGATAGTACAGATGTTAGGCTTTTAACATGTACTACAATTAACTTGTAGACCCCGTCTTGAAAAAATACTCCGTTTAAAAGTTAGGTACTGTAGCAAAAGCCAAAAGCCGGTTTCAAAAGCCGAAAAAAACATGCCCATAATTCTCTACCATAGGATCATCATCAATAATCAAATACTAGTGGCCCTGTTCTTAAGCGGCTTTTGGCTTCAGCTTTTGACTTTTCTACAAGAATAGCTTTTAATCGAAGATAGGGTCTTTAGTTAAGATAATACATCTAATAGTTAATTACAAAGACATACTATACCTCTGAATCTTCATTTCACACCCACGAAGAACAAGTCACACCCACGAAGAACAGGCCCGCTATCGAACTTTTAAAGGCACCAGGTGCATCATCTGAATGTACGGCATATCCGATAAGGCCCTGTTCTTTTCAGCTTCTAAAAGTTGCTTTTCGGCTTTTCTACAGTAATTAACTTTTAAACGGAATATCTTTTCAAGATAGGGTCTACTAGTTAATTGTAGAACATACTTCACTGACTTCATTTATATCACCAAAAACCACACGTGAGTTTCTGTTATTCTGTAATCTTTTGCACAAACAAGCTAAAAGTCACAAGCCACAACTATAAGCCGTAAGCCGCAGCCAAAAAGAACATGCCCAAAACCTAACTTTGGACTGTAGAGATTCATCAGATTTTGTTACAACAATTGTCTAGTTATATTTATTTTGGTAGCTACACGTGGACCCATGTCGATCTATCATCCATCCATTGGTTTGCCTTAGCGATTAAGCTACACGAGCACAGCTGCACGGTGGTACTCCTCTCGTGCTGACGGGTGGACTAAGATGATAACTACTACAGGCTATGGCACACTGACATGTGGGTCATATTCACTATCTACCGCTGACACGTTGGTCCCGCATGGCAGCGAATCCCACGACCCTGCTAAAATTGCGGAATTCCGCTACGCCCACGCGGCAAACGTATCCCGGAAGAGTACGCGTCCCTCCTTCCTCGGAGCCCCAAGAACAAGCCTTCTCCCTCGCCACCACCACCGCTCTCACCTCCCCTCCCATGGCGCTTGGCCCTCGAGCCGCACACCCCAATCCCTAACCCTAGATCCCACCCCACTCGCGCACACAAACAAGCGCAACAACAGCAGTCTCTCTCTTTTTCTTCTCGCACTCCTCTATCTCTATGGAGGCGGGGAGCAGCGGCTGCAACGCCAAGCTGGTGGCGGCGTGCGTCATCGGCGGCATCGTCCTGGGCGCGTCCGTGGTAGCGCTCCACCTCAGCGGCCCCGCGGCCATTCCCAGCCTGCCGCCGGTCGATGCGCTCCGGCGGCGGTTCCGCCGCCGCCGCCGCCCCGTACGCGTTTACATGGACGGCTGCTTCGACATGATGCACTACGGCCACTGCAACGCGCTGCGCCAGGCGCGAGCCCTGGGGGACGAGCTCATCGTCGGCGTTGTCAGTGACGACGAGATCACGGCCAACAAGGGCCCGCCGGTCACGCCGCTCCACGAAAGGTCATTCATTTTCCAACCCCTTCAGCCTCGCTTTATCACCTTTTCATCTCTCGTACTAGTTTCCGTACATAATTCTAGCGTGTGATTCTTTTAAAAATAATTCTAGCGTGTGCTTGTGTCATGTATAAGGTTCTTGCTGCTACCTTCAGCGCTCCAACATTTTTTTCGAATGAAAAATTGAAAATAGAATCAAACGTTTAAGATTGCTACCTTCAGTGCTCCAACATTTTGTTCCAATGAAAAATTGAAAATAGAATCAACTCTTTTTTAACCTTAGGTAGATGCTTGCTGTGGGTCTCGCTTTAATTATATTCGGAGAATAGAAATTGCTGGGGAACACTTACGGTTGTTGCTCATTGTCTGGACTCAGGACCAGCTTTTGGCGTGGCTGTGTGACTTAAATGTGTTAGTTGAGGACTTGATATGCTACTGCATAAAGCAGTTGCATCAAAGTTTCCATTTTTTGTTTGTTTCAATTTGAGTTTTAAGATGATTTTTTCTCATAACGTTGGGTTGTATAAACTGTTTTTGTGTTTCAGACTTGTATGTATCTAAAGCAGAGCAGTAGCTTAGAAGGTTAGTAACCACGGAAAAAGTAGCCGCCAATGATGGTTACTGGAACTGCTTTTGTTGTGGTTTTTTGGCTTGAATTATTTGAACTGTGCAATTAGTATTCCATTTTTGGAATTAAATGGGTTTTGGTCAGTAGATAGCCAGGCTGGGATAATGGTGCTGAGTATTAAATAGTTATTGAAAGGTTCACTCATGCTGGATGCACTAACCACTTAGTGATTTATCCGCTTGTTCATGCAAATCCGAAGTTATCATGGACAAGCCACATGCACGGAAACTTGCATGTGGTTCTGGCCCAGGTTAAGTAAGTTGATTGCTGAGTTTTGCATTTTATGCTTATACAAAATGGATGAATATTAACTGATCAGTTAGTATTTTCTCTTCTTTTTTTGTAATTGTGTTATCATCCTTACATGTGACCCAGGTTGTATGGGATTTTAGGCATTTCTTTGGTGTTGTGCTTTTGGTTCTTTGGATGCATTAGGGTGTCACTCCCTAAATTTCTTATTTCTAATGTTAGATTTTCTGGCTAATACAGGATGGTAATGGTCCGTGCTGTGAAATGGGTAGACGATATCATTCCAGACGCACCATATGCCATAACTGAAGATTTCATGAACAAGCTATTCAATGAGTATAATATAGATTACATTATCCATGGTGATGATCCTTGTCTGCTCCCAGATGGTACTGATGCATATGCCCTTGCCAAAAAGGCTGGCCGATATAAGCAGATTAAGAGAACTGAGGGAGTGTCAACAACCGACATTGTTGGTACTGATTCTGCCTTAATATTCTCTTTTCTGATTTTAATGTTAAAGTTTGATTTCCCATAATTAAATTAAAGCCTGAAACTCCTACGGCAAGGAATATCTAGACCCTAGTTCTTAGTTGCAAGTTATCTTTGATGGACAAATCTCATAGAGATCTCCAATACTGCAATTGATTCTAGGTTAACCAGAAACCTATCTGTTGACAAGCCTACTGTTCACTAAACTTTATTACCCGATTTCTCCTGATGTGCCACTTTAAGAAAGCATTTGACACTAGTGTCCAAATGTCCAATTAACAGATGATCAAGGGATAAGCTGTCCCCAAGAGTCATATGCCTTTCTTGTTCCTACCATCACATGCACCATAAATTTGCTGTTATATCCATTTATGGTCCAGGATGGTATGGACTATGAAGCATACTTTATGTTGACTATTTGGGAACCAATGAATTGGTCATTTCTGCTTATGGCGATGAAAAGATTTTACTCTCATCTTGAGTTCATCATTCTTCATGGCAGGAAGAATGCTTCTTTGTGTTAGAGAGAGATCAGCTTCTGATAGTCACAACCACTCTTCACTACAAAGGCAGTTCAGTCATGGGCATGGTCAGAAAATTGATGATAGTGGATCTGGAAGTGGAACTAGAATATCTCATTTTCTTCCGACATCTCGGCGAATAGTTCAGTTCTCAAATAGCAGGGTATAACCTTTACAGATTCTCATGCATCGATATATCGTTTACTTCTACATAATGAACATTCCATGAGGCTCTGCAACATGGTTTGGCACCTAATCTTGATATTAGAAAATACAAATTAGCTCAAGCGTGTGGTTTACTGTTTACTTGTGCTCCATCAATTAGTCAACTGCCATTTGATTGCTGGTTGAGTGTGCCTGTGACAAATGGATTATTTCATGACTTGGACGAGTTTAGAGGTGATAAGTTACATACAATATAAGTTCACATATCCTTGAATTATCAGGAAATTTTATATGCTTGTAACATCAACTATTCATATCGTAAACATAAATTTAATTCAATGTTGTTTCATTTCTTGGAAGCTGATGATAATTGATGTCATTCTACATTTCTACTAGATAAAACTACCAGTTCTTTCTCGACTTGAAATTGGAATATGACTACATGTTTTTTTTCTGTTGACTATAAGCTTTCCCAATGCAGGGTCCAGGACCAGATTCTCGGATAGTTTACATAGATGGTGCATTTGATCTGTTCCATGCTGGACATGTTGAGGTAAATGCCAACCCTCAGGAAAAAACGGAGAAAAACCACGGCATCTTTCTCAGCATGCGGACGCACTTGCATATTCACTTGTTGGCTGCACTTTTTTTTTCTCAGTTCTAATTGAGGGAGCAAACTGACCTTAACTGTCCAAAACATAGTAATTCAGACTTTCTGTGTATTTATAGTTTCTTCTACGTAGATATTGCGACTTGCTCGAGGGCTTGGAGATTTCTTACTTGTGGGTATTCACACAGATCAGACCATAAGGTAATATGATGGTTGCATCTTCTTGTCTTACAAGTTACAATGCTAATACAGTTTATTCGGTTTTGCAACAGTCTTAGTTTATAGTCAGGGCATTTATGTTGAAGCATAACGTCTCTACTCAATTCCTTTAACATAACATATAGTTTATATTTTGCTGTTGGTATTTATTGTATTTGTCAGTTCAACTCGAGGACCACATCGCCCAATCACGAATCTCCATGAGAGAAGTTTGAGTGTTTTGGCTTGCCGTTATGTTGATGAAGTGATCATTGGTGCTCCATGGGATGTTTCAAAAGACATGGTAAGTTGTCTACTCTACTATCAACCAGAACATTGTATAATTGTGGTATAAAATTCTTGATGCAACATAGTAGTAATTCCTTGAATGTGGCACTAGAAGACTATACACATTGATTAAATCTTGAACATGACATTTATGCTATGCTACTAAAAGCCTAATTTCACATCTAGTGTTAGTATATTATTTTTTTGAAGAGAACAGTAGAACCAAAAAGGTCCCATCTAGTATTAATTTTGGGTACAAATATGGGCTGACTTGTGCTTGTCCATAGATCTATGCAGATGGACTAATTGTTGATTTCACAGCACAGTTAAATTCACTAAAAGTTAGGCCTTGGCTTGGTTCCAGCTCTTAGTTTGATGTAAGTTAGGTTTGAGCTTAGTTAGACTAGGCCAAGTTAAATATATGTACAGAGTTGAGAATTGAACCAGATTAGAAGTAGGTGTAAGCCCATTAGCAGTCCTAGGTTCACTCTGTATGCATTTAAGTATTTGGCTGGATTATACACTTGCTATTTATGTTGGAGTCGGTTGGACAGAAAGGCCTAGACCTAGCTTTGATGGAAGCTGGAATTGAGTTCTTACAAGTCACAGAATCATAAAGGAGCAGGACCTGTACAGCTGTACTTATAGCCTGACAAAAGTCAAAATTTCAAAATGACAAAATTCAGCGGATGTTAAAATAACACCCACACAAAACAGCACTATCCCATGGTTAAAAAAAACAGCACTATCTCTGCAGAGTACAGGATAGTATGAAAATTAGTTCACTACAAAATAAAAGGGAAAACATGAAATCGACAGAGACCAGGTTTCCATAGCCTTAAGCTTTTCCAGTATCCTCTTCCTCATCTCATCAACTGGATTAGCTTGATCTTCTTTGAGCAATGCTGAGCTAGCACCTTGATTTTGAAGGAAATTTTGTTTTCTAGTTGGTTGCATTGTGCATGCTAAGCTGCAAAACCAAACACCATTATTCGTTAGGTTTCTGTGGAACTGTTGACTCCGGAATCCTGTCCCAACCAAAGGCATTCCTTGTAGTACAGTGGTACACAGAAAATTTTGGCATTGTGCTCAGCACATGATCAGTGTCCTCAGTTTGTCCACACTGGTTGCATTGAATCTCCAAGTAGAAGGCACATTTACATATTATTGAAGGTAAAACGATCAATGTATCAAGCCCTCTTTCCTCACAAACAAGCACTATATGATTTCACCTGTATATCGTACTGTCTAACTTTATGTGTTGATCCACCAGGTGCAATTTTGGTTATGACTATCTGGTTGTGTGTGTGTGATACTGTGATGTGTGTCAGGAGCTCTCTTAACTTCCTTTCTCTGTGCAGATTACAACATTTAATATTTCATTAGTTGTTCATGGAATGATAGCTGAGAACATGGACTTTATGAAGGTAATTAAGTTGTACTTTTCCTGGAATATGCAAATGTTGAACATTGATCATTAATCATTGTTGCTTGTGCACTTACGGACTTACCAGGATGATTCAAATCCGTATGCTGTTCCAATGGCTATGGGCATTTACCGTAGACTGGAGAGCCCTTTGGACATTACAACTAGCACTATTATAAGGAGGATAGTTGCTAACCATGAAGCCTACCAGGTAACGTTGGATAAGATTGCTGGTTGGAGTTTGGTCCTCTCTATGCTCTATGCAGCATGTACTACAGTACATATTCTCATTTACATAAATATGATTTGCTTTTGTCCTCTTCATATCAATGATGGGCATACAGAAGTTATTATATACTGATGTTGTGATAATGCATGAGTGCTTGAGTAAAGCCCCTTGCATATGTACACTAAATATTTGCCTCCCGGAGACCAGCATTTCCTGCTATAACTATGCTCAGCAACATGTTCATTGCTGTGGGGGTTTGTGTGGTTTTCATTTATTCTGATCCATTGATCTGGTGCGGTTTTATTCATTTTTGTTCTGTGTTGTTGCTTTGTGCAGAAGCGGAATGAGAAGAAGGAAGCTAGTGAGAAGAAGTACTACGAGAGTAAAAACTTCGTCAATGGAGAGTAACTTATGAACAGATCTTACATGAAGACCGTTGCCCATATCTTTGGAGATCCTACCATTCAGTCACAAATGCAACCGTTAGGTGATCCATGATCCAAAGTTTTACTGTTTCATGTTGCTGCTTCAGATGCAACCTTGACAAGTAAACAGGCAGTGGTACTGAATTAAGCGATGTTAGAGCCTGGAGGCATTTCCTCCATCCACTTTCAGTGTCCCTACCCTCTCGCCCGCGTAAATGCACCTTCATGGCTGCCGTTACCGGCTGAGTTATTTCGAGACCCGTAGGTTTTCAGAATTGAACTATTTGTTGCTGATGTTTTATTTGAGTCATTTTGTCATATATTTGGTGTTTCTATTCTGATGTCAAACTGAATATGTACCAACTGATGTGGTCTGTGTGGGTCGGTGATGTCAACTGGGTCTGATGATACTGGATGCCTGTATGGATGGTTTCAACGTTGGTTGGTGACACGTTGGGATCTCATGATATGATATGGATCTGTGAATCACTGATGGATCTTTGACAAAATGCTGTGATTCCCATCGAGGGTATTCCCTGTTTGTGTGAGGTTAGAAGTTGTGATGATTCTATTCTCGTACTGATCATCATGATCTCCTCTCTACTTTGTGCGTTTAGGTGCAGGTAATAGCAGCAGTAAATCAGCTCTTGATATGCAGTAAACATGTAAGGTATATGCAGTAAACAAGTTTTGTCGTGCAATGATCCATCAAAAGCGTGCGGTAAACCAATAGTCAAAAGATGCAGTAAAACAACGAGATGAATTTTACTGCTCGAAGGTCCATAATTCACTGCAATGTTTTTCGGCACTTTTTGATTTACTATAATTAGAACTAATTGTTGACAAATTCTTTTGAAAAATAATCAAGCTGCTCATGTTGTACAAATTCCAAAAACGTGGCCAACTCACGTTAACTCAAATTCCACAAATTCACAACTTTGACTCACGTTAACTCAAATATGATTTATACAATATGAATGCAATTACCCAGGTCCAAAATACCCAAAACTTGGCCAAAAAAATCAATTTTTAGAATTACTACCGAAAATCACACAACCCCCGGTTAGATCGTTGTGCCTAGCCAGTTAGACCACTAAGCATGGCCGGTCTGACCGCTCTGTTGAGTTAGTCAGACCGTCGGGAGCTGAAACAGATAGAAAATTCCAAATCTTTCTCAAATTTAAAATTCAACTCCATAAGCATTGACAGTAGTTCATCACAAAACATGCTAGACTTTCTCACATGATCCTTCACCTTCCATAGCCCAAATTGTCTTGTGTCACAACCTACTTTTCATAGCTATCCATGGAGCTTGACTGTTTTCCAAGAACAAGCAAGAAGTCCAAGAAAGAGACCAATGGCGAGCCGAGCTTTGCTCGGATGATGGGGCTGCTGGGTGTGCACCCCACCTGCTCGGGTTCGATCTGTGGCGTCCATTTTCAGAGGGTACTGTTTATGTTCCTATGAACAGTACTCTCTAAGTACTATTTATATGAATAGTGCCCTTTAGAGTATATGCGTACGTGAATATGTTTAGTGGTCAAAATGCGTGCTAGTGCTCCGTAAGGCTTACGCCTTGTGCTTTTGTCTCATGTTTGCATTGAACACAGCCACGTAGATGTGTATATGTGTGGGGTGTCATATGTGTGTGTATACATCCAGGTTGTACTCTCGAAGAAAAGAAAGAGACCAACGCAAGACCACAGAAACAGAGCAAGTTTTGGCCACTAGACATGCATCTCAAAAAGCCCCTGTTTCTCTTTACCTCCCGTTTTGACGCAACAAGTCGATCGATGCTACGCAGGCATGACGGCGACCTCCCAAGGTACTCCACTTCAACCACCCACCAATGCAAAAAAAAATTTGTTTTTTTTGCGGCATCTTGGGCTTTAACAATTGCACGGGTAATTATTCCGAGTGACTACTGATTAGCATCTCTGGTCAGTGCAGGGCAGCGTGCTTTGGGAAATAATGACATGTTAAGATGGACACAGCAATGGAAGGCGGCCTGGTCTACCTCACCGTCGGCGTCAGCGGCTTCGAAACATAAGAATGCATGAACACGGCCTCGCCGCTGACAACATCCTTGACGCCGTCATCGTGGGCGCCCGTGGAGGACCCCTGAAACAGAACCACCATGCGCGTGCCGGAGACGGTCTCGGTGGTCACCGTCCGCCAGGCAAGAAACCAAGCCTCCCCCGATCTCATGACCAAATGGTAAGAAAGAAAGGAGGAGAGGACAAATAGTCAAGATCAAATCGGATGACTGAGAAGAGAGGAGTGAGAACGGATCAACCACCAATACCATTGTATACGACCTGAGGTGATCAGTTGGACGTGCGAAGAGACCGTCAGAAACCAGCTATTGCTAGAAGAAGGTTCCTTGCCAAAGCCAGTACAGTTTTCCTGGAAGAAAAGAAGCCTATACGGATTAGGGTACGGAATGGAATCTTGATGGTGCCGCATGCAGAGGAGAACAATCATAAAGGTGGGATGCCACGCAGCTACACACTCACAAGCCACACCACGATGATGTCAAAACCAACGGATCGAGCGTATATAAGAGGAGAGGAGATCGATTACTTGAGGAGCAGACAGTGACAAACCGGCCAACACGTACGAACGAAGAACACCCACGGCCTCCTCCAGCATCATGAATCGGATACACCCTAGTAGTCCAGAGACCAGGCTTCCAGATCATGGCGGCGCCTCGGCATCGGCACTGGCGGCCGTGTACACGGTGTGGAAGAGGTCCAGCATGGGCTTCCAGGGCACCGACGGCTTCTCCGTCTACGACGCCGCCGGCACCCTGGCCTTCCGTGTCGACAACTACTCCCGCCGCCGCAAGCCCTTCGCCGGCGAGCTGCTGCTCATGGATGGCCACGGCTCGCCTCTCCTGGCCCTCAGGCCGCAGGTGATGGTCGATTAATTGCAGATTAATTGCATCGATCATGATAATACTTAGATGTTAATTCTTGCAGTGTTGCGCTAATTAATCTTGTTACGTTACAGCGAATCGACGCATTCAATCAGCAAGTTCTGGTCATCATCGTAGAATTATATTCTTATCGCAATGCAATATTTGCCAAACTACATAGCACGGATTTCCTTAAATCGCGAGATGTGATGGTAGTTCCCAGAGCACACACCCAGTAATCCATCCAAAAACTTTGCCTGTTCGCAGAATCTGCAACACTCCGATGCTCTTCCTGGTTTAACGGGAGCAACGCTTCGATCCCTCCAACCTTTTCGTTGCTTCCCAAAATACAAATCGGAGCTACATGTTTGTCTTACTACTACCTGAAAGATTGATAGCTCACCAGAAAGATTCAGGCCAAATATCACGACAATTTTTACGGGAAATGCATCTAGGAAAAAACGCAAGTCCGAAAACTTGCAGACAAGAATGAGCTCAGCAAAGACAAAAAAAAAACTGCTTTGTTTTCCGTGTTTCAGCCTCGGTTATGTTTCTTGACATTTTGCTATATTTTGCGTAAATCTAACGCAGAATAAAAAAACCTTCAAAATACGAAGGTTACAATAGGAGCGTTGATTTATCCCCTAGTCCATTTCCCTTTTTGACAGACGTTTTCTCCCTAGTGACAAGCACAGCAGATTAACAGAAGCATCTGTTTCTGACCAAGCAAAATCACTAGAACTATTAGGAGTAGGAACTAAGAAACCTTTGTTGTGTTGCAACAGATCATCAGCATGCACGACCAATGGAACTGTTACAGAGCATCAGAAGAAGGCCAAGGCAAGAGGACAAGATCGCATCAGCTCTTCTCAATGAGAAAATGGTCCGTTTTGCAAAGCAGCCGTGAAGCAGAAGTGTACATGTCAGGATGTACCAACGCGTCGGATCATACCGGCCGAGCTCCCAGTTTCTGCGTTGAGGGCTGCTTCATGAGAAGAAGCTGCAAGATCCGGAAAATCGACGGCGAGGAGGTGGCAAGGATAACGAGGAAGAAGGCTGGAGCAGCACCCAGGTCTCTGACGCTTGATGAAGACGTGTTCAGCCTTGCGGTCCAACCGAACGTAGACTGCACCATGATCATGGCTTTCGTCGTCGTTCTGGACCGGATCTGCTGGAGGCCATACACACCTTTAATGTGTTCTTCATAGTTCATGGTGAATAGCATCTATTTTTGCACCTCCTAAAATAGATGTTTCGATTCAACTGACAGTACCTGAAGTCAAGAAACCAGGAAAGCCTAGTTTGCTAATCGCAGTTGTCGATTGACTGAAACTAACGTGTAACTTGTAAGCGAAAGATCATGGTGATCTTTTCGGATTTAACCAAAATTTGACATCGCAATGCATGATGAAATCCCATAATGTAAATTCAGGGGAAGTTTGAGGGTATCTACTTATCCTCGGAAGGAAAAAAAATCACGATGTAACTAGGAGTAATCAGAAAAACGAGTGAAAGAACTAGAGAGCTCTATTGCTTGCTCCAGCTCTAGAGAACTAGAGAGCAACTTGAAATGTCTGTTTCCTCCCCATGTGCTTCCATTCATGTACTATTTACAAACTCTGCCAGATGTTACCGGTTGGTTTTTACAGGGCAGTGGATTCCACCTATAAGCACCCTTCAGAACAAGCACTATGCATATCAAAATACAAAAGTGACCAAAGTTTGGCGAATATTGGGCCTTCTGGAACACAGGAAATAAAAACGCAGGAATAGAAAAAAATACAGGAATTGGATGTCATGTTCAGTGGAATCCTATAGGAAATGATAACAGGTCACAGACTGCAAAGAGTAGACGCCTGAAATACTCACAGCAATGGTGATACTCGAAATCACCGTGAAGGAAACAAAAGGGGCAAGGCACACTCATGGCGCTGACCTAGAAAACCTAGCACCCCCTGTACTGCTCACAGAAGAGGATTAAGGTAGACGGAGATACAATGCCCACTCCAACCTCGGTTGCCGACGCTGGAGACGAAGGTTAGGGTGATGCCACGTAAGACCACAGAGAAGGTTAGGGTGATGCCACGCAAGACCACAGCGAAGGCATCGGCCGGATGCATTCAAACACAATGGGGATTACCACTGCCTTCTCCTCCCTCGGGTCAACCTTCCATCTTCTGATTTCCCCTCAAATCCCACCAAATCTCTAGGGTTCACATGGGGAATCAAAGGCAAAAGCTCCAATCGGTGACGGCGCAGAAGCACCAACACCCACACACCCAAAGACCAGAGAGGAAGAAGACCAAAGAGGAGCAAGTCGGTCACCGAAGAGAGCTGCCTGGCACGGTGGAAGAACTCGGCCTTAAGAAGAGGAGACTGGAGGTTGCGGAGAGGAGACTGGAGGTTGCGAAGAGGACACAAGAATTGTGCAATAATGTCGTTTAGATGCTCTACAGGAATTTTGAAGGAAATTTGTTAGACCATGTGGTTTGGTTAGAATTTAGCGATGATGAATAATTGACATCTAGGTTGCATTGAGATTTGTGTTCGTGAAAGTTCTGATCGATGCACTATTGTTGTTAGAGTTTTCGGACGGCAGTCGACCACGATAGATCGACCACGGAGGTCAACCATGGCAGATCGACCATAGCAGATCGACAACGATAAGTCGACCATGATAGACGACCACGGCAAGTCGACCACGGTAGATTGACCACTGAGGATCGACAATGGCAGAATGATCACAGGTGGGCCCTGTCTATAGATTTTTTCCTTTTTAATTAGAAAATTACCGAAATGCCCTCCCATACCAACAGATAAGACAAGACATACTCCTATATCCATGTCCAGAAAAGAAACAGAAGTTACAAGACTGCATCAATCATGGAATTGTAGAAAGTACCTTTTTCTCCATCAGCAACGCCTGCCCATGTGTTCAGTTGGTAGACGTCAGCCAAAGTACTGTCCGACTTTATCAGCAAGCCAAGTAAAATTTTTTTGAAGATCTATCTAGATGAAGGCAAAATCTTTTTTTTTGGGAACTCTGAAGGCAAAATGAGTTAAGCAAACGAAGATTAGAAGGGACGAAACTCCAACGATGATGCAGAGCATCAGCAGCAGGCATGCAAAGGTGTCCCAATACCAATTCGAGGACGCAAGCTAGCTACACAATTATGCGCATGCGTGCTACCAAACAAAAGGGCACTGCCACCTCGAACACATTTTTATTCTTTTCTTGATTCCCCTGGCAACGCTACGTACCTGATCTCTCTTCTTATTTATAGTATGTTATCTCAAACTCTCATGTTCAATATGGCAATTTCAGTGGGCAAAATAAGCAAAAATTTCCACGGATTACTGCAACAATAGAGTCAATTTTACAAGGGTTGAAGAAAACCTTGAATTTATGCACAATTTTCACATGCCTCTTGTAATTTTATTGGAGAGAGTTTTTGTTTTCCAACTTTTTCTTTCTTGAGGACAACCTGAAAGCCGTAAGATTCAAGTATAAATATTTCTATACAACATTCGACTATTTTTTGAGACAAAAAACAGTTAGATTTTAGGACGTTGGATGGTGATCCAACACTCCATATCTTTTTTTTTGGAGGAGGTATTTATATGAGATTTTTTTAGAGACGATGCTTATATAAGTGGATCTGTTAGATAGAGATCCAACGTTCTCAAATTATCTGCCTTCAAAAACAATCGAATATTCTATAGTACTTCTAAATATAATTTATATTCCTCGCTTCTCCCCTCCTCCGCTTCCAAGCTCAGCAAATTCAGTAATCGCCAGCACAACTTCCATCTTCCTCTAACCCTCGTCGCTCGCCGCAAGGGACAGGGGATGCCCAAGGTTCATCCCAACGCCGCCGTGCCAGAGCCGCCCAGCACCGCGGCGTGCCGTCTGCCCTCATCGTCGACCGTGGAGGAATCCACGGTGCTGACGGTGTGGCGCAAGTCGCTGCTCTTCAACTGCGACGGCTTCACCGTCTTCGACGTCAGGGGCAACCTCGCCTTCCGCGTCGACTGCTACTGCTCCGGCAGGCGCGCCGAGGTCGTCCTCATGGACGTCGCCGGGAAGCCGCTACTGACCTTACGCCGCAAGGTCAGATTAGTTTCCTGGTTGTTCCATCTTCTTGCCAACAAGCATTAATTATCTAATCAATCTTTCTCGATTATCAAAAGAGGCGCCTTTTTCTCTATTATGCTTGCCTACAGAAGCTTAGCCTGGCGGAGCACTGGGTCATCTACGACGGCGACGGCGCCGCCAAGCCGCTCCTCTCCGTCCGCCGCCACGTCAGCCTCCGCGCCTCCAAGGCGCTGGCGCACGTCACGCCCCTCTCCTCCCTGGCATTGCCCGAAGCCTACGTGGTGGAGGGCTCGTACAACCGGCGGAGCTGCGCGGTGCGCGACTCGCGCGGGGAGGCGGTGGCGGAGGTGCGGCGGAAGGAGTCGGTGGGCGACGACGTGTTCCGGCTGGTGGCGGAGCCCCGCCTGGGCGCGCCGCTGGCCATGGGCCTCATCATCGCACTCGACGAGATGTTCGGCGGCGGCGGCTCGGCGCGGTCGCTGCTGCCGAGGAGCTGGTCGGCGTAGCTCCTAGACTGTACATACATACATCGGCAGATCTAGGTAGAGACGGCAAGGGGAAGTCCGAGGCCCCACCTGTCAGCGTCAGCACAGTTTGACGTGCAGACTGCGGCAGAGGAGTCCGGAGGAAGAAGAAGAAGGAGGCATGCGTGCGTGGCATGTGTTCCTCGTTGATTCTTTTCGCCTTTCCTTTCGTTTTCATCGATCCGCATAATTACTCGGGAAATATGATCGCTGCAGCCTTGCTCTTGTCAGAGTATAATTTTCTCTCTTTTTTTGTAACATTGTCAGAGCACAGCCAAGACGATCTTCATCTGAACAGATCCGACGCTACTTTCTTTCATACAGCTTAGCAGCTAGCGTCTGAATTCTCAAGAATTCCTCTCCTGTGGCTCTCTCTAGCAGGGCAAGTTTGCAACGCCAAGTATCCATGTATAAAATCAGAAGCGCCACAAAATTAATTTGTCTTCTTTCCACTCATGAATCGATTCTCCGTCGGCAATTTTCACTGACAAAGATCACTAGCAACAAGAAGTAAAATATTTCAAAACTTTGGCATTGTCTTCACCAACCAAAACCATTGAAACAATACTGTTGTACAAGTCCTGCAATAGTCGATCGTTCCAACATGTGGCCAGCCAACAATGTGTTACCAGACTATCTGATATAGATCTACACTTTCAACTTTAGGTATCCATTGTTTTGTCATGCTTATCATGCTAGCGTACCAATGCCTTGCAAGAGCATTCACTGAAATTAAGAAACTGACGCATTCATTCCAGCTTTGAATTCTTGAAGCCGGAAACCAGAAGCCCAACATACTTAGAACAGACCAAATCTTCCTTCCTTCGCAATTCCATGCATGGTTTTGCATCCGTAGCCACTGATGAGAGTGCAGGTCTCTGTCCTGTCAATCGTTCTCTGCACCGACCAACCAATCACGTTTTAATCACCTTTCTGTCAGAGAAAAAGAAACGAAGCGCCAACGAGGAGCGCATGCAAGTTGATCGTTCCTACTCGGTCCAAACTCCTAGTGGGATCTCATTGTAAGTTTGTACTAGCAAAGCCACATTGTCAGGTATACATGCAATGCAATGGTGAACGGTCCTGATTACTGAAATCTCTACAGATATTGTGTTGTTTTCTGTTTATAGTTTTTTTAACAAACAAATAGGATAGTTAATTCATCATATTTTCGAAACGATTTATCAAGATTTGGTTCGTTCGTATACTCACGTTAAAATTATTCATGCAAAATCGTACATTACAGCCACACATTCCTGCTACATCTTGTCCACCAAATTAACAGGCTAGACTCATCACTTGTTCCGGTGGTAAGGACTATAAGGAAGGAAATTTGAGGCAGAATCCAGCATGGCACAGAAAAGATGGCTGCCTGAATTTCTATGCTCATCCGGAGTGTCATTTTCAGACCTGCATGCGCCACTGTTCATGTGGCCTTTGGTGAGCTTTTGCACTTTCGACAGCCGAAATTGGCGAACTTTTCCGAGAATATTTTGGCACTTTTGTTGGCCAAGCTAGTCATCTTGTCATCTCCTCACGAGCATGATTAGAAATGCATACGTTTGGAAGCAGCCATACAAATACATGTTCTTTTTAGCTGCGATTTATGACTTTTAGCTGAAATTTTTGAATTTTGGTTGTTTACGGTACAGATTATGAAAAGACCGATACTCACTTACGATTTTAGCTGGTACAGATGTTGGGCTTTTAACGTGTACTACGTTTAACTTGTAGACTCCGTCTTGAAAAAATACTCCGTTTGAAAGTTAATACTATAGCAAAAGTCAAAAGCTGATCGGCTTGTGACTTGCCAAATAAGCCCAAATACATGTCCTTCCCGTCCGTCAACTTTTTAAGTTGCCGCATGCCGAGTTAATTAGCTAATTATCTCAGTTCTTTTTTATTTAACATCCTAAAATCTGCGCTATCAAATTTTTTAAAATTTGATCATTAATTAGCTGATCAATACGTCAGCTGAAAACCATCTGCTGAATTATTTCCAAGCTGGTTTGGCCCTTGATGATGATGATATACATCGGAAACAACCGCAAGTAGGTAATATCGTTTTTTTCCCCTGGCCGTTGCTTTTGCTGACTGGATGGGTGTTTTTTTAGTTTCAGGATTGATTTGTGCACTTTTCTGCTGCCTTCCACGATTAACATGCATGCATACTGGAATTATATATACATTGTACCTGCAGGTTGATAAGTGTCGAAACAAACTTGCTCTTCATCTTAATTAACCTGCCCTATTCATGTATAGTACTATACTACAGGCCCCATAGAAACCACAAAGTCTTGGAATTTCCATGAAGAGAATGAGATGACATGAAATTTCCTTACAGACAAGAAAAGTCTTTGGAATGTGCGTCGTGTGTGATGTGCTTCAGAGGCTTGACGAGAGAACGAAGCAAGGACATGCAACTTCAGAGAGAGAGAGAGAGAGAGAGGATGGATACCTAATATTCTCAATTGCGACTAGTGTGGTATGGAGAAAATGTGTGCTTCTGACCTAGTTTGGTTTTGAATCGATAGATGAGACCAGCTGATAGCAACTGTGTGTTTGCATTATCAGGATCCCTGTGGGGTGAAAACGAAGTGCTTACCGGCTAGTGTTGAATTAGCATTTGGACATACATTCAGACTGTACGCTGGTATATATTCAGTAGTAGCAGCAGCATCTACTTAAGCACATTGTAGGAAAACACAGTGGGTTGAATACGAATAGCTCGGATAATATAACAATTCGGATGAAAATCCTAAAGCATATTTGCGCCCATATTTTTTTTGTTGCTTATATGAATATAAATATGGATTCGAATAGAGGTAAACTATTAATCAAATAGGAAAATCTAAAGTATGAAATATGGTAGTAAAATAAAAGGGATAATTCCTATCCGTTTGACACCCTAACAAACTCCTCTCCCCAGGGCCCAACCTATTCTGACAAAAAAAAAAAGAGAGGTATTGGAGTTGAAAGAGTGTATACAACAATTGCAGCCTATAAGGCCATCCTGGCAGTCTAGCTTTGCACAGACCTTTACGTACTGTAGACGGAGCCTTTGGAGGCCCATCAGGACCCGTTCAACTCGGCCTCACTCAACTCCTCTCCCCAAGGCCCATGCCCTGACACTCTCAACTCTAACCCCACATGTTGTAGGGTGGGTTCTTTTATGCTTATAATTTGGTTTTCTATAGTAACTAGTATTCAAATAAAATATCTTTTCAAAACGGAGTCTACAAGTCGATTGTAGTAGACATTATCCCTTTATTTATATCGGCCAAAATCGCACGCGAGTATCTCTCTCAGTAATCTCTCTCACGAACAGTCAGAATTCAAAATTTTAAATCATAAGCTGCAGCCCAAAAGAACCATAGTCTTCCCCATCTATCTACTAAGACCACCCAGCAAATACCACTGACAACGGGCCCCGCTTGTCACATGATTAACATGGCTCCACCCATCATGTTTGTTGCATGGTGTCCTATTTATCGATTGGTTTGTTATTTTCCAAGACGATCTGACGGTTATTTATGTATTAAGTATGGTACGGAAAAATATTGTTTACTACCATTTTTTGTACATATTGTTGTATGTGGTGCTTGATCTACCATACTTCACTAATGTGATGCTTGATTTATTTACAAGTATGAACATGTATACTTTGTTTGATATATAGTGACGTAAGATAAAATTGATATTTACTATTCAGTTTGAGATCATATTTAATAGTATGTGTCAGTTTTATTTGATATTTTGTTGTAATATAGGAGCACTTTATTAGTTATTGTAGAGTTATTACGATGCCTGACAAGTAGGAAACAAACAGAACTGAGTACGGCGACTGAGTGATGCTACAACCGAACTGTCCAGTTATGACGATTCATCGGCTGATGAGAGGCCAAAGCCACGTAAAAAGATAAGAGTACTGCAGCAAAGACAAAAACTGTGGCTCCAAAGATTATACTACATGATCCTAAATGGACCGATGGCAGCATTCCATTGGATGCAGTTTTCGATGAATTTTATCGAGTTGCATGTACCGATCATTTCACTCAAAAACTTAAGTTTACGAGAAAAGATAAGCAATTTATTTATACTTCAACACTTCTCTCACGTAGACCTCCATCGGTCTAAGACGTGGAATAGAAATTGGCTACAATTATTTTTTTAATTACGCCAGCCAAGTCTTGAACTTAAGACCTCCTGATCTGATACCATATTGAGTTATATGTATCAATCATTTCACTCAAAAATTCAATTTTATAAGAAAAGATGGATAATTTACTTATACTACACTAGCTTCATCCCGGAGCACTGGTATGCTTCAAGCTCTGAGGTTTATTGGCTCGTCTTGACTTTTTTTTTTATGAAATTAAGCTCGCATAACTCTATGACGAAGAGAACTGGGATACAATTGTAGCTATCAATCAGTGTACTTTTATTTTCAACTTTATCCCTTTTGTTTTGCTCTGTGAATAAGTTAATTTGTTTGTGATCGTCAAATGCCTTGTGTGTTTTGTCAGTCGTGAAGGGAATCTGGCCCTGAATATTTCATTGTTCAGTTTCAATTGTTAGTAACTACGAGTAGTGACCATTGGAAGTATATCCTCGCAAATCATGTGGTAGGTGTCATGCACTAGATATGTACAAGATTCTTTCCTGGTTGCTTTAAATTGCACGATAATTTGAGAATTTATTCAAGAACGCAAGAGGAACTAATGTGGTGGGTGGTGGTGGGTGTACACCCTTACCACTCATGTTTGAATTCGCTTCGATTTGAATTTATGTGCTTATTTTTCTTTTTAATTTAAAAACCTAATTCCTTCCAATAAGTATTCTTGTTTTTTCTTCGAGATGCAATGCAGTAGTAGGTTGCTTTGCCTTTCGTCTATGTTGGCGGCATAGTAATTTAAGATGAAACACTGAAAGACACACTGATCCACTCTAACTAGCTTGTAGTTTAAACCTATGATTATAACATCTGGTTTTTATTTTAAAATTGTACTACAGCAGCTGTTAACTTTTCTGAGAAAAATAAAAAACGTTATATCGTGACGGAAAATGCAAAGGAACAAAATGAAAAAAGACAAAAAAACTAAAAAGCCAAAATAAGAAATCGATAGTTCAAAGTGAGTTCTGATTTAAATAAATAAATCGAAAGCCCAAAAAAGGAGAGAACCGATCCATCCATCCAGTGGTTGCGAGGTTTAGGGATTTGATTTTTGAAGTTGGTTGCGCAGCTGGACCGTTGCGTTGGCCCCCTTTTCTTTCCATGCTTGCTTCCCTCTTCCCCCATTTCAAAATCCTCCGCCGCCCACCGACCTCTCCCAGGTAGTCTAGGGTTTGCCTTCGCTCGCGACGTACGGCAGGGTGGTTGCTGCGGATCCGCTCCGGGGAGGCGAGGCGGCCATGGAGAAGTACGAGAAGCTTGAGAAGGTCGGGGAGGGGACGTACGGCAAGGTGTACAAGGCGCAGGACAAGGCCACCGGCCAGCTCGTCGCCCTCAAGAAGACCCGCCTCGAGATGGACGAGGAGGGCATCCCCCCCACCGCCCTCCGCGAGATCTCCCTCCTCCGGCTCCTCTCCCACTCCCTCTACGTCGTCCGCCTCCTCTCCGTCGAGCAGGCCACCAAGAACGGCAAGCCCATCCTCTACCTCGTCTTCGAGTTCCTCGACACCGACCTCAAAAAGTTCGTCGACGCCTACCGCCGAGGGCCCAACCCACGACCGCTCCCAACGCAGGTCATCCAGGTAACAGATCTCACACCAACTACTAGTACTGTCATGCTGAATTGCTACTTTACCATACTACTGTTTAGTTCCCTTGATTTAAGCGTTACTACAATCAAATCGATCAGTCGCCCACTCCGACCGATCGATTTGGGCAACTTCAGGCTGTATGCCAATTCTGACTTCCGAGTTGTGGCATCGCAGATCTGTTACAATGAACATCGATTTGTGATCAGAACTAACTAACCTGTGACTCCAGTCAGTTTTAATTTGTAAATGACACTTAAAGGAGAAAACGTTGAGCCATATAAATGTGGACCAAAACAAATGTAAGATGTAAGTTTCTTTCACATTTAACAATATGGTGCGCCTGCCAAGCTTGTAAGTTAATGAAAAATTCAAAATTCCTCATTTGAAAGCCAGTGAGTGTAATAACTTGTGCAGTTGCAAAAGATTAACTAGGATGAAAAAGTTCCTTAACGATTGGAACTCAACTCAGCATCCACAGCAGCAGATCATTGCTGATAATGTTTCGTATTTTACATACACACATGTACAGATTTAGGGCATCCAGCAGATGCAATTCAAAGCATTATTTGTCGAGAGCTTCTTCTTCACACGTTTAATTTTGAGGATCAGATAGAGGAGTGTGTTTCATGCCCAATATAAACGAACGTCGTGCACACTTTCATAACACCATCATTGTTGTTTTCTTACGAACTTTTCTGCTTACTCTTTATAGAAAAAATGGTGTTTTTTAGGCTTTAGCACGAGAATTAAGGCACAGTTCTAAATTACCATGGTAGGCCTATTAGTTTGTCTAGAGTATATGTGTACAATATAGTATTTATTATAGCTACAAATTTTTTTTGGAGGGGGGAGGGGGGTTGTAAAGAAGGAAACACTAGAATATTTCCGAAAACTGGAGGGATTATACAGCTACGTTAAATACGTTTGCAACTCTGTTGGGAGCTATCCAGGTATAAAGTTTACAAACTGAACCATCTGTTGCACCACTTCAGAATAGCACACAAGATTACGACAATTGCATTATGAAAGAAAAGATCTAGGACAACTCAGACCAGTGCACAAGCACTGCAGACGAAATAAAACGAACAGACTAGAAAAATTACTGAGAACTTGGAGCCTGGTGCTTTCTCACATTTAGATGATGTGACAATGTGCGTGTAAAAAAAGTCCACTTGTGTGGCAAAAAAGATGAATTTTTAGGGTGAATATGTCATGCTTCCCATTGAGCCTTGAGAGGATTCCAGATTGGTCTACATGATTTCATAATTGGTAATTGCAGTTCTATAAATAATTTTTGGAGGCAGCGGACGTTATGAGTCTTATGACTTGCGAGGTAGTAGTATATACCAGCCAAATTGCTTGTCTTATTTGTATCAAACAATATATCATTATTGCCTTCTCAGTTTTATATGGACTCCTTTATCAGTTTTATATGGTCTCCTTTATTGAATCGCTGATGTGTGTGAGATTTTATTTTTCATGGAATAATGCAGCAATTTCTCTTTTATTTCCTGAGGCTAATGAGAGTTTTATTTTTCATGGAATAATAGGAACTTTTGCAGAGTAGTCATCTAGATAGACTAATCTCTCTATGATTAGCATTTTTTTTCTGCTACTCTGTTGTGCTATACAATATGCAGGCACAATCCTCACAGGCAGACTGCCCTAATTGCTTAGAATTCTATTTGTATCCATCAGTTCTGTTTCAAAAATTTTCTCCATTACATGCGCTTCTATTGCCCAAAACCATGCACCTGAGCCGCACTCCATGTCAGTACTTCTATATGAACAATGACAATGAATAACTTTCTTTACTTCCTTGTAGAATTTCTTGTATCAGTTATGCAAAGGAGTTGCACATTGCCATGGCCATGGTGTCCTTCACCGGTTGGTCTTTTGTTTTCTTATTTATGTTGCTAGACTTGTCAGCCCCATACAACAATGCATTTATTACTGATGTGGTTTATGCTATTCTGCTTGATTTTATAGGGATTTGAAGCCACAAAACCTGCTGGTCGACAAGGAGAAGGGGATATTGAAAATTGCGGATCTTGGACTGGGCAGAGCTTTTACTGTTCCTATGAAAAGTTACACCCATGAGGTACCGTTTACTCATCTGGACAATTGTAAGTTCTGAGCATGCTGTAACAAGTTCCATATTCACTTTCTTAGTTTTGCATTGTAGATTGTGACGCTTTGGTATAGAGCTCCTGAAGTTTTACTTGGAACAACACATTACTCAACTGGTGTTGATATTTGGTCCATTGGATGCATCTTCGGTACGACAATTAGCCTTGTAATTTTTGTTACTAAATACCTCATCCTTGTGTTGAAAACTGGAAGTACAGTCTACGTAAAACTTTTAGAGCCAAGATGCACTAGCAGATGCATGGTCACACTTGTGCATAATCAATTAGGACAAAAGAGGTTTTGTATATCTTACATCAAAAAAGATTTTTCATTTGTTTGAATGTTGAAGGTTGATCTCTACCAGTAGTACTAAAGATTTTGACATGCATGTTATCATGGATTCCAGTTAACTACAGAAAGCATTTGATAAACAATCAAATCAAGCTGCATTTTTTCATTTTGAATAGAAGTGAATATTTTGAGCTCCAATTTCTCATTGCCCTCAATTCCTCATGTTCTTTGAATTTCTGGCCAAGTAAACATTATACTTCTGTTTCAAATTATTGCTTTTCTTAACTAAACAGCATATTATGCTTCTCAAGTTCTTCCCCTTTCTGATGCTTCTGACTTTTTAATACAGCTGAAATGGTCAGAAGACAAGCTCTTTTCCCTGGTGACTCTGAGTTGCAACAGCTGCTTCACATTTTCAGGTATTTTTCCCTTCTGCTTTGCATGAGTACTAAGAAGATGTAATCATCATAATATAAGTACCTTGCTTAGTTGCTAGGATAGCGCAGTAGTAATTTGAGAATACTCCTGTTAATGTCTTTTTTAGATGAAGACATGCTGGCAAAATGCTGGCAGTCAGCATTTTGCTGCAGATGTTGAATTTTTCATGAATTCATGCTTGGCATAATTTGAACATGTTGCCAAACGTGGTGGAAATATCTTGTATCAATTTATACAGTGGAGCCTATGCATTGAGCCATTGACTAAAATCAGCTTCTGAAAAGGTTGTTGGGAACACCTACTGAGGAGCAGTGGCCTGGAGTGAGTGCTTTGAGGGACTGGCATGAGTATCCACAGTGGAAGCCACAAGATTTGGAGCGTGCAGTCCCATCACTGGAACCTGAAGGAGTTGACCTGCTATCGGTAAATTAAAAGACTGATCTATGCCAGTTCTAATTTCTATATTCTCTGTATTGGAAAAGTATTGACCTGTCAACGTATACACTTAGCTTCTAAGTTCTCTCTTCAATTCAACAAATTTCAAGTTATGCTTGACTCATGGCTTATATTTCAAAAGGGTATCTGCATATTCTTTTGGTGCGAAACCATAGTATGCTGATTTGATTGGTTTTTTTGTTTGTGTGTGTGTGCTTCTTCTTTGGCGTCAAACATGCTTCAATTCAGTTTTTCCATTTCATTTGTCATGACAACATTGATTAACTTGTGAGTAGAGAGCAGAATCATGTCTAGAACCTAGTTATGACTTCAGGGTGTCGTACCATTCCCCTTAAGCAAGCTATGAGCTGACATTTTTGTGATTAATTTCTTGCAGAAAATGCTTCAGTTTGATCCAGCTAACAGGATTTCTGCTAAAGCTGCAATGGACCATCCCTACTTCGACAGCCTTGACAAGTCCCAGTTCTAGTTGTTCTACCATGTCCATGTGTTCCTGAACTTGTTCCTGTCTTAAACGTGGACTTTGTGATGGAACAAAGATCTGCTTTGCTTGCCTTGTAGGCAACTTGATCATACTTATCATCTAACAGTTTGTTAGTGAATGTAAAATTGTTTTACTTACGTTTTCATGGTATGGCCATATGGATTATGAACAATGAAATTGCTACCTGTCACTCTATGAATAATTTATGTGCTTCTTTTGGTACTAGCTTGTATTGTTCTCAGGTTTTCCTGAAAGATTTATGTTGTGAGATGCTCTGTTTTCTCTTGTTACGAAATACATAATTATTAATTTCTTCTACACCTGCGTAGTTGATCTAGTGAATGGTGAACTTATAAAGGTTAGTTATATTGATCTCAATTTAAAGGGCTATATATAGAGTATATAGGACATAAGAGGTTAAACCCTAGAGATTAGGAAATACTACAAATACTCATATCTTTAACACCCTCTAAAATGAAAGGCGTATTGTAGCATCTTATATATCAATATAAGATACTATTATGAAATGTCATCACCAAAATAAAGAATAAGTAAAAATAACAATAGAAATCACAAAGGAATTAAACTTTGTTAGCACTTTATTAAGAATCGGCGGAAGCTGTAGGTAGATATTTGAAACATGGGAGCAAACCACTTCTAACCAATATGAAAAAAAAATAGATAAAATAAATGGTGGCAAGTCACGGTGCTGAAAACTCGAGAGCTCTCACCAATGCATGTTGCAATTACTCCACTGGCTTTTTACCTGAGAATGAAAAGAGCAAGTCTGAGATTTAAGAATCTCAACAAGTACCCAACAACGATCGTAAGAAAAGTGAGTAAAGGTCAAGTAATTCTATCAAGTAATTGACACAGCTTAAGTGCAATGTAACAATGTTACAAGGAAAAATGATACAGGTCAGAGATAGTGCTAACATGAATAGTGAATCAAAGATAATTGTTATTAAGTAAATTATATTAATGGCACCGGTATTAATTCTCATATATCCGATTATAAGGACATCCATAGTGTATATAACCCAAGAGGTCTTAAGGTGGGTCCCATCTAAACCTTAAGGCCAATGCTGTAATGTATATAACCCACTAGACCTTAAGATGGTCCCACTTGTCAGATAAAGAAAAAATGTATTTTAATGCTTATGGCCAGGTCTTTAGCTTGAGGCCCGGTCTTAAGGTTTTTTTTATGGCCCGCTAAGGTCACCCTCAGAATGTATAAGGTCGACCTTATAAGACCTCGTTTTGCACAATGTGATGCCCTAAGAGAATAGTCAGGCATATCATTGTTCTCGACTGTATAACCACAGTCGGGGTGTAATATCCTGAGTAACGAGAGTGTATGGCCCTCGTATGTTACCAGGTGGGTAGAAATCTCTTCTAGATATGGATAACCATATGTTAGGTAACTGTTATATTGATAACAAATTATATGGTATGAATTTAAAGAAACTATGAAGAGGCTAAAATAAGAATATGATAAGTGAGAATTCGCTAAAGTTTGACATAGAGAAACGTTAGATTCTGATATAAGTGGCGATGCAAAATGATTGTTACGGGAGGTTGTGTGGATGTGGCTCTGCAATCTGAAAGCAAAGAATGGTCCTTGATGTTATATGTTGTAAACAAGCGTGTCTCGTCCTTGTTAGTCAACATGGAGAAGAGTACAGTAGGCACAGGAGAGGAGAGGAATGGAATGGAGTAGTCAGGAGAGACGGCTGTGTGGAAACGTGACACCACCGAGTCAGGAGTTCACGGTTGGCATTTGACGGGGACATCCAACAGACGCGGAGGACTAAAGTGTGCCGATTCCGATCGACGGGGACGTTTTGCCGCCCAAAGCGCGGGAATTAATGCCCTTCCGACCTGATGCTTGCTTGTGACTTTTTTTCTACTGTTATTAACTTTCAAACGAAATATTTTTTAAGATAGAATTTACTAGTTAATTATAGTACATACTGTATCGACTTCATTTATATCGGCAAAAACCACACGTAAGTTTCTGTTACTCTGTAATCTCACACACAAACAACCAAAAATCACGCTAGTTTGGAACACGCCATGTATTCTAAAACTATAATTTTTAAAAATTATGGATCTATCTAAAACTATTTTATAGAACATTTAAGCCGCTAGTTTGGAACACGAACATGACGTGTCGCCACCGCCGCTTTCTCCTCCTTCACACCGCCCACCGCCCTCCTGCCTCCACCTAATGGTCGAGGCGGCGCCACTGCCGCCTTGCCACCTCTGTCTTCCACCGTCGGTCCGTTGTCACCCCGACTTCTCTCTAAGTTCGAGAGGCTCGAATGAACCTTAACCTTAATGGTGAACTCGAGCTCTAATCTCATGGGGCGGAGACGCGCGAAGACGACAGTATCGCCAGAGGAGAAGAAATGTCAGCGGCTAAGACAATACACGAATCTCCACAAAGATCGAAATGTCAGAAATTCGCCTAGTTTTACCTTACAAAAACATTCAAGTATAGTGTAGCACTTCCATAAATTTATTTAAGGAAACGAAGTATCTCCCTAGAGTAGTATAAGTAAGCAAGCCGAAGTATTGGTCTCCAGCGGTATGGATGGAGCCGTCAGTCTGCCTCAGTTTGGAAGGAAAAGGAGGAAAACGAATTGAGACGCAATTGGTCCAACAAGGAGAGGATCCAGTAAGTTCCATCCATGGTCAAGCAAATACACACATTTATGCCAACCTCACATCCAAACCCAAGCACACCCCCAACCTCGGCGCTCCCCTCCAATATCCCAATGGCCTCCGCTCCGACATCCACCAGCGGCAACGGCGCCGGCCTCCCCACCCACAACACGTTCTCCGCCTCCAAGCCCCCCCTTGACGACGACCAGAGGCGCCGCCGCCGCCGCCGCCTGTGCGTGTGCCTCCTCGCCACCCTCGGCGTCCTGCTCGCCCTGGCCCTCACCCTGCTGGTCCTCTTCGTCACCGTGTTACGCGTCCGCAACCCCACGACGAGCCTCGTCTCCACCCGCCTCATCGGCGTCGCCCCGCGCCTCACCTTCCCCGCCATCTCCCTCCAGCTCAACGTCACCTTGCTCCTCACGGTGGTGGTGCACAACCCCAACCCGGCCTCCTTCACCTACGCGTCGGGGGGCCATACGGACCTGACCTACAGGGGCGCGCACGTGGGCGACGCGGAGATCGACCCCGGCCGCATTCCCAGCAAGGGCGACGGCACGGTGCAGATGGCGCTCACGGTGCAGGCGGACCGGCTGGCCGGGGACGTGGCGCAGCTGATCGCCGACGTGGAGGCCGGGTCGATGCCGCTGGACGCCAGCACCAAGATCCCCGGGAGGGTCGCCATTTTGGGCGTCTTCAAGCGCCACGCCGTCGCCTACTCCGATTGCCACTTGGTGTTGGGCGTCACCGAGATGCGCGTCCGCAGCCAGCAGTGCACCCACCGAACCAAGCTTTGAAGCACGGCAACCACGTCGTGGAAGAAGGGTGGTAGACGGACAGGTGTAAAGGCGGGGGAGTTCACGTGCAACCGACGGTTCACGTCTCGTGTTCGTCTGGCTGGCATCGCGGCGGTCGGTGGCGTCGGCAGGCATACGGACAGTGACAGCCAGGGAGGCGACTCTGGAACTCCCTCGGTGCTACGATTGGTATTTTTCATGTAAAAAACGAGATATGTACAGCTAGGCTACTCTTCCTTTTCGCTGCTGTGATCGTCTCTTCATAACATCATCATACGCGTAACTTCTTTTCAGCTTTTAAAAACTGTTTTTACTTTTCTACCGTAACTAGCTTTTAAACGGAGTATCTTTTTAAGATAGGATCTATTAGTTAATTGTAGTATATACTATACCGACCTCATTTATACCGACAAAAATCGTACGTGAATTTCTATTACTCTATAATTTTTCACATAAATAGTTTAAAGTCATAAGATGTAGCTAAAAACTATAAACTTTAGGCAAAAAGAACATATCCTAAGCTTCTTTGTTTGGCTCCCTTCCATTTTCTACGGCTGCTAGCTTGCTAAGTTGTGGTGTGCAGGATAATTAAGAGCTGAAAGTATTCAGGTTGCTTGTGCTGGAGATGATGCCAGCGCCGACCGTGTCAGGCATGACTACCTAGCAGGCTAGCGCCTGTTCTAAAACGCACGGCAAACAAGAAAGAGACCAATGTAATACTTTCAAAAAAAAAAGAAGTTTTGGAGCGGTTGGGCCAGGCCTAAAGCCTAGCTGGCCCGGCCCAAACCATTCCCTCATCCGTCGTGCCGCAGCCGCCTCCCAACCACCGGCATCACCTCCTTGCACCGCTCGGCCACTGTTGCTACCCGCATCTGCCGCCCCTCTTGCTAACCACCGCCGACGCCCTTGCTACCGAAGTCACCTACCCATGTTGTGCCTTCCTAGGCTGCCGCCGCCCACATTCATTAACAGAAGCACTATATAATGTCTTAGACTTTATAATTGAGATTTTTCATATCAATAACTTTTTTTCCAAATTGATTTTTTTTGAATTAATAAATGTTAACGGATTTGTCTGATATATTATATATCATTGCACTAGTACGTATCTAAAAGCAATATAAAGATAAGGAGGCTTGATGTCCAGATACCATGGTGTCATATTTCAGCGTTATATATGTATAAGCGTATCTAATGCTAAATTGCTAATAAACAATTCAGTGCTAACATGCTAATAGCAATTTTGGCCATTAGATCCGATTCGGTGGTCTAGATCGAGACGGGTGGAAAACCCATTCCCACTTATGCTGTTTTGTAGAAAACCCTGTGCGATGAAATTTTATGGTGAAAATAGCCCTATCACTACCCCTCGGCTCCTCTCTCTTTCGTGATAAAATTTCAACGCGTGAGAGGTTTTCTGTAAAACAGTATAAGTGAGATGTTCCACATATCTCGATCAAGGCCAGCCGAGTACGATCAAGATTGCCATTAGTATATTAACGCTGAAGTGTCCATTAGCGCTAAGATATACTCTCTCTCTCTCTCTCTCTCGTGTATATACACACCAGTGAGATCAAACTAATCGTGCACAAATTAGCCACTGCAACATTTCAACAATCGCAAATCTCTATCTTCAAGGATGACACACTTCGTATGAACTAGACACGCGTTACCAATCAAGATTTGAGTCACACTCGCTCTTTCCATGACATGATTCTATCATTCAAGCAGGTCATTTCTCAATTTTCAGTGATGAACAAAAGAATCCGATATCACTCCAGAAATTAAGAATTTAAAGGAACCAGACAAGAGTAAGTAACAACGACGAAACTGAATTAACTGCAATAGTTCAAGCAGACAGCACAACTATTTCTAAGATGTACAAAACACTAGGTCAGAGACCACAGAGCACATCTAAGGGTATAAGTTTGGGCAGTAAGACTAGGCTAGCTAAAAGCAAAACTAACATAGCTTACATGTATAACTTAAGCTGCTTGCTACTTCTTTAACATCACTAATAGCCCTACAGGTTCAGAGTTAGCAAAGTTTCCATATTGGCAGAGATAACTAAGACATGCTGTTGCGAGATAGGCAGCCAACAACAGCACCAAAACCATGTTCCAAAGCCAGAGATCTTCAGGATGCATTATTCAGCTACAAAAATACACAGCTCAGTACTAGTCAAACAAGAGGAACAGGCTCATTCCTTATTTCCTTCAACAAATAAAGATTTTGGACTGACTGAACCGAAGTCAAGCTTTCGACAAATGCTTGGGCTGAGCTTTACCACTTTAAGAGATGGCCTCAAAGGAGCGTCTGGGCAGGTGTCTGCAATGCCGGTAATTAGAGGCTTTGAAACAGGTGTTTTACAGCTTTCAGGTGGACTTGCATCTATCAGATCCTTTCCAGTTGCCTCCTGTGCTTGATTTGAGATAATCATATCAAGAAACATCTTGCGGATCCTTTGCAGAAATAAATCCTCTTCCTCCTCAGAATCATCAAATTCATAACTTAACCTTTTAACTGGGTAGTCACCAGATTCAAAATTTAGCTGCCTGCGGGAAGGAACTTCTATTCCCCTGATCACCTTCTTCTTTGGTGCACAGGCCGCCTCCTCTGGTCCTGGAGCAAAAGGATCAAAGATGCTTTCACGTGGTGTCTTGCAATCCGATTTAGGACTTTCATCTGCAACCTCGCTAGAGAGAGACAATTCAAGCGTATTCCCCTTTGGTGGAGTGATGGCCTCAGCAACATCGCCCTTGTTATTTTCAAGATTACAAATTGTGCCAAGGGACTCTACATCTTCCTTATTTTCCAAGGTAACTTGCAGAAAATTTTCTTCACTCACACTCTGCTCCACCTCTTCTACAACTGCTGAAGCACAGTTCACAACTTGTGGAGTTTCAATATCCTTATTATCCACTGCATGATCCATTGCGAGTAAAGTGGATTCAACCCCCATGATGTGGAAAAGAATATTACTCCGCAGAGATGTTAAGCACAACAACGAAGTTTTGAAATGAAAATAACTTCCTCAGAAAACCCACTGATCTTTAAGATTTATCACCGTGTACTGCAACTTGTAAGATCAGCCTGCAAAAAATGGACAATGGAAAAGTAAATACCATAAACTATTCTGGAAACAGCAAAAAAGATTATTACCAGAGCTAAAACCCACACAAAAAGAGTACAAAAGGTTTCTACCACTAGGTAGAAAACTTTACAGCTGAATAATTCATACTAAACATTAAGCATAAGTTATATAAAAACTGCTAGCCAGGTAAAAAACAACGGCTAACCAGGTAACAGCGTTCAAAAAAATCATGCAAGAGAACTCAAAATTGTGAGTGAGAGAGGACCTAATATTTTAACCAACAACAGCATCAGAACATGTCCTTTCAAAAGAAAAAAAAACAGCATCAGAACATACATTGCAGTAGAATGCATCCTAACAACCATATCCCATCGTCGCCAAAAACACACACACTTAGATGCAGCTATGCCTCAGATACATTACAGGATCCAGATTCTAGATATCTGTACTCCATGTACATAGGTGGGAAGACGCTTCGCAACATGCATCTAACCGTGGTATCCCAGACAGGGCTCTGGTGCCCCCAATATTTCACAATCAAACAACACCTGTTTTCTCGAGGGCCGCACCAATTAGAAACAACCGAGCTCACAGAACCAAAGTCTACATGCTATTTGCAAAATTTCAAAAGCTCCCCCCGCGGTTAACCTAGAAAAATTTCAACAGATCCATTTTAGGGACAGCAAGAAAACCCTTATCAGCCTCATATCTCGACAGGGAAAACCGATAAACTGTAACGACATCGCCCAGAGATGCATAAACGGATATCAGCTTCATCCATGAACAGCGCAAAGATCCCATCTTTAAGCCAAAAACAAGGGTATAACATCAAGGGGAAAATATCTCGACGACCTCTATTGCACATGATACCTAGCCATCTACACGAACAGAAAGACTTATCCGAGAAGACAGAAAGATCCCTGCTTTCAGGCCAAAAGGACAAAACCAAAAGCGACCTAAAAAGCTACTCTGAGCCCTAAGATCTGAGCACTATCACAAACCCATGAAAATATAGGAAGATTTAGAGCTAAACACGGTGAAAGACGCAGATGCAAAAATCCATAGAAGCTTGCCTCGGATGAGATTGGGTCGGGTGGGGCACCAAAAGCAGCGAGCGAGGAGCCTCCCGCCGCCGGGAAGAAACTTAACAAATAGCGACTTCTCCGAAAACACCCTACGTTACGTATTATTTCTGAATATCCATGAGGTATACAGAGAACATATGTGTACATGTGGAAATCAGAATAGAATGGGTTGGAGTGAAAAATGGCCGAAAATATTGGCGGCCCAAATCTACGCGCGCGTGCAGCTTTCTCCCGCGAAATAAGAAAAATAAAAGAGTACTATGTGCACATCACGCCTGGTCGCACTTGTTATTACCACAACTGACTTGTGGGTCCACCTGGTGTCTACGTGGAATATCCTGTCATTTCCAGGTACCCAGAGCATTTGGATGGAAAACACCGTGTCGGTCCCACCACATCATAGTATTTTAATCCAACGGCGGTGATTGGTCAGGGGACAACCCAGATCCGCGGGAAGAGGCCTCTCACCAGTTAACCTGCGCCACGTGTACGTTAGGCATGGAGATTAAACTAACACCTATGTCAAGGCACTCCCAAATGCTCTACCCGGCCGGTGTCTATGAAATTTACGAGGCTATCACATAGGGGAAAAAATCTGATGTGATACTGGAGCTAGAAAGATGATAGAGAGAGAGATAGTGTCATATGTAAGATATTGTTTGAGCACATAATTTAACATAAAAATATTAGCTAAAATATATATTAAAGAGGGAAGTGATAGCTAAAACATCTATTAGGGAGGAGAGGGAAGTTAGAGATGAATATTGAATGATGCGTTAATTTATTTACTAGGTCCTCTCGAAGATATTGTACATTGGAGAGAAATGTCTATATTTATTTTTAGATGATATAAAGCCTATAAATATTGCTACGTAATGTCTTCTACTAGAAGTACTCTAACTTCGTGTGTGCTATAAATATCGGCGCCATGTAGTGCTCGAGGCCATTGGAAGCCGCTGAATGGCCACCACTATGGAAGATGAGACTAGTGGCTAGAGCAGGCCGACCAGGCTAACTGGCTGAGCAGAGCCCAATTTTTGGCCCAAAGAAAAGAAAATCCAGCCCACGGATTTTTGTGATAACCCCACTATTATCTTTGAGGATAATGCAGTTTGTGTGGCACAGATATAAATAGGCTATGTTAAAGTAATATCATGAAACATATTGCTCCTAAACCCTTTTATACTCACGAGCTCCAGAAGGACAAAGAGGTAAAGATATTAAAAACTAGGTCTTGTGATAATCTGGCAGATATATTCACAAGATCCCTTCCAATCTTTGCCTTTCAAAAGTGCATACGAAGCATTGGGATGAGGCGACATAGAGAGTTACAATATTTAGGGGAGCAAATCCCTGAATCTTAGCCCTTATGTAAGACTAAAAGACTTACATGATCTTGAAGATCCAAATATTGTACTCTTTTTCCCTCTGTGAGTTTTACCTAAAGTTTTCTCACGTAAATGTTTTTAATAAGGCAACAAGTGCGACACAAGAGACGGATGCGATGTACTCCTTTCTCCATCCTTTTTTCCCACTGGATTTTTGGGAGGAGTTTTTAATGAGGCATGTGCATACCGTAGTATTAGCCCAAAGGGGAGTGTTACGAAACCTAGAAGGTTCCGGTGTGGGCAAATTTCAGAACTGTCCTTGGTGAGCTTAAGGTATAAATAGAGAGGCATTGTACCATGTAAAGAGATCAGAGAATTAATAAAGACTACATGTGGCGTTCTGTCTTATTTGTGTCTCCTATGTTTGTTCTATTGTGCTCTTGATGATTGATTACGTGGATTGTGTCACCGTTCATCTGTTCTACATCGATTTCTTAACAACATACACCACTGGGTCATACGCGGGGATTTTAATTTATTATGGATTAGTTAAGGTGGAGAAGAACGTCGTGCTTATCCCACCTAAGAATTTTGCCAATTTAAGAGACTACTAAGAAGATTCCATTGGTGAATAAACTTCCAAAATACGATCAAGCGAATATTCACCGAAAAAACGGAGAACAGACACGTGTTGTGATGTAATCACACCAAGTTGGGTACAAACAAATTTCTTTGATTGTCTTCCAAGGAGCAATACCAATATTGAGGTGTATGTCCTACAAATTATTGATGTTCGTTGATAAATCTACTTTCTGCTATCCTGGACGTCGGCAATCATGAAATTGTTGCGAGGTCCAGAGTCTCTGGTGAGAAAGATAAAACAGTCTTGCATATTCATCGACTCAAGGACCTGATGGTAAGCAAATCGTTCATCAAGAATATTCAATGTAAAAGTGGGATACTTCTTTATTCATGAGTTATTATTAATATAAATCAGAGGATTTTTCTAGAAACACAAATTGGTTACGTTGACAAGACATTGATAGGGCCGCAGATTGCGCATTTTCATCAAGCGGATGTCGGAGTTGCAATGTAGGTTGAATACGGGTTGGAAAAAAAAAAGTAAGCTAAAAAGTGTTCTTAAACCAGAATATCTACAACACAAGAATAGGAAGATCACTCTGGATAATAAAAAATGTCAGAAGTGGGATTTGAACACACGCCCTCATCGAGGACCAGAACTTGAGTCTGGCGCCTTAGACCACTCGGCCATCCTGACCTCTGATGCTGACCTAGCACATAATTTTCTAATTCTTTGTATGGAAAGACGGGGGGAAACCGTGGTACAGAAATGGAACTTCAGCACCCTGATGTATTAATAGATGGTAGATTTTCTGGAAATGTGAAAGGAACGCTGTTACTTCCATGCATAATACAGCATTGCAATCAACTTCCTGGCATTCTTTCTTGTGATCGACATGCCCAGCCTAACAGATAATACACGGAGTATGGAGCAGCCTCATCAGAGCTTCCTAAAAATCAAGGGCACGCCGTTCCCAGGCTCTATGGTCAATCTGAATGCAGGGCAATGCACATAGTTTGGCGAGAGTGCAAACTCAAACTTTGACAGCAGGAGCGACAGCACAACCTTGAGCTCAACCATGGCCAGGTTCTGGCCGGCGCATGTCCTGACTCCAACACCAAAGGGCATGTACATGTGAGGGGGTTTGCAGGCGCCGGCAATGCCGTTGGTGAACCTATCCGGATCAAACCTGTCAGAGTTGGTACCCCATGCGGAAGGATCCCGGTGAGCCAGTGCGATCGGGATCCTGATGTTGGTTCCTTTGGGCATCACGATGCTGCCAAGCTTTATGTCGTTCAGAGCTTCCCGTGTCACAAAAGAGGCCGGCGGGTAGAGGCGGAGAGTCTCCTGGATCACCATTGTTAGCTGCACAAGCATGATCAGGTTCACAGCAGCCCAAATGTCAGCTAAATCTATGTTAAGATAAAACATGCTATTGATCTTGTTCACACACACACACGCACACAAAGGGAGGGAGGGAAATAAGCATACCGTTTTCAATTTCCGTAGCATGTCAAAATCTAGTGGGTTCCCCTGACAAACGTCGAGGACTTCCATCCGAGCATGGGACTGCCATTCAGGGTGTGAAGCTAGAAGCATCAAACACCATGCAAGGGTGGTCGAGGTAGTCTCATGCCCTGCGAAGTAGATGTTCTTGCAGTTGTCGACGATGAAATCCTGAGGCGTGCATGAAGTGAAGGGACCAGTTTTAGCGCCCTCGATGATGGAGTGCAGGAGATCCTTATTCACAGAGGTCGCTGAGTCATGTTCATGCTTCTTAGCTATGTTTAAAATGAAGGTACGGATGCTGCTCTCCAGATTCCAAATCTCTCTATTGCTCTTTGTAGGTAAATATCTGGGTGTTCCAGCAGAAAAAAAAACAAAGGGAAATTATTTATTAAAAAAATAGCGCAATTAGATGACAAAACATGGAAATCACCTACTGAACACGTCAGTATGTTATTATTTCAAACACTCAATATATGCTTTTTTATAGTTATATTCACGTAATGGTTAGAAAAACACAGGTTATATGACACTCACTTTGATTTATTATTACGCTATTACTAGATAGACACCCATCTTCTAGGATTTATATCTGTTTAACATTTTTTTATCAAACATGCATGATATATGCACTTACATGAGCATTGAGAGGCATGCCATGTAGACCAGACCAACATGAGATATATTTAAATTATTCCAGTGGAAGTAGACTCTTTATGTATGTTTTTTTTCTGAATTCTAAAAGTTTGAGACAGATAACAACCGTTGTTTGCTTTGAATCTAAACAAGTACTTGCACATATTAGTAAGAAAACTACAGTTCCAAACTATTAGTTTCGAAATGTATAGAGCATCACAGTTGTCAGGAATCAATATTGCACTATTAGTAAGAAAACTACAGTTCCGAACTAAGCACAAGTGCACAACAAAAGAGTGCAATATACTATAGGCATCCACAGACTCATTTTTGTGTTCAAATAGTTCAGTTTGAGCAAAGTTTTATTTTTTTTAAATTCCAAATACCCTGAATTTTTAATGTGAGGTCACACTGCTACTGCCACCATACTCCCATAGCGTGGCAATCACACAAAAAAAACTTTGGGGATGAAACCATTACACCATAAAGACTAATAGTACATGCATAGTTTCTTCAACATACCTACTTCCGGGAACACCAATAAGCATACTTTGCTTTGCCATTGCTGTCTGAAGTTGACGAATCTTGTCAAATATCTCTTTGCCTTGAGCAAAACTGCTCCCAAAAGAAGCCCTTGATATGACATCAGCTGAAATGTTTCTCAAGAACTCATCAACCACAATCTCTGCACTTCCTCCGCCACTATCAACTTCGTTTTCCCATGAACTCAACATTGACATTGCAACCTCTTTCATCAAATTCACCATTCCCTGCGGATATTTTCCACGATCAAGTTGATTTTAGTCTATGCTGCATGTAGTAAGTACTTCTAGAAAAATACTATTGTTGACAGCTTCATGACACAAGTGTCTGAAGCATTCAATCATCAAAACAAACTCATTGTGAAGGTTTCCTTACCTTAACCTTGTTCATGAAGAATTCAGGTGCGATCACCTTTCTTTGGTGTACCCATAGGTCACCGTTTGACGTTAAAATTCCCATACCAAGAAGAGCTCCACGCTCTTTTTGCAAGTAGCAAGGCTTCCCAAGATCCAAAGACTTGCAATTGGCCAGCTCCTTCACCATGTCTGGATCTGTCACATTTACAGCTTGTATGCTTCCAGTGGAATACAAGTAGATGGATCCTAACACAACATCACATTTACAGGAATTCATGAGCTTTAATTATGAAATGCAGAAGGCAACTACCCATATCATGAGATCAAATCCTATTGTCTAATCAAAATTCATAAAAGCAAAATAATAAACATATCTACTTAAGAAGGACCCAGTTACAATTTACAAACATAATCAAAAGAAAGTTCACAGTAATTCAATAGCTCAAAGTGAGGGTACAAATGAAAGACTGCTGACATAATGAGACACAATATATTGTACATCATCTGAACGAATATGAAATTCTAGGAGATACCATGAACTATTTATAAACAGTTCCTAATCAAAGCAACTTCATTTCAATGGTTTCAGTGGCAAGTGTCATCTGAAACTACAAAAGAACTCAAAACTTTTCTGGTTACAAGTTTGCATTCCCCGTAAAATAATTACAAATTCTGTCATGCAAGAAAAAAAAGTAAATAACGACGTTCTTCTAACAAAATTACAAAAGAACTGGTATTAACATTAAATACACAATATTTCAATAACTAAACACTTTCAAGTGAAATTCCTTCCTTAGTGAAATGTACAAGTTTTTCCTCTTAAAAAAAAGAAGAAATGTACAAGTTTCTTAACATACCATAAACTCTGCTCCAGTGGAGGAAGTAAGGGAATAGAGTGGCCACATAATTTGAGGAGAACCGATCACTGGACCCTGCTTCCTGTTCTTGATCAGACGTGGCCAGTTGCTGGATTCTCCTCATCTCTGGTATATTTCCAAAAAGGAAATAAGGCTTGGGACCCTTCACTCCTTGGCTCCTCAGTTTCTGCCTGAGCCTCTCCGGCCTTAGCCATAGGATGGTGTACAAGTAGGAGAAGAGGACACAGAGGAAGACCGGAGGTAGCAGTGCCACTGCCAGCCATTGCAGTGATGAGAAGACTAGATCCATTTTGTGTGTGTGTTGGGGGTGTCAGATGTGCATAGTATACATATTTGTTCGGTGATCCATGCGCAACTGCAAGCAGGAAGGGTGCAAAACTTCAAATAAGTTCACACACACTGAGCAGTCAGCACATAAGACACTGCTCATTTCCAAAATTCCAACATAATAAGAAAGAAAAGATAGGCTAGTGGGTATAATTTTAACAACATACTTTCATAGAGAAGCTTTGTCTGCTTGCTTTGACCAAAGCACTCCCATCAAAATAATAATTTGGGATCTAAAATAATATATCTTCGACAATCGGCAGGTGATGAATACGACTTGCTTGCAAGTTTTCAGGAAAGTAATAAATAAGACTAGGAGGCAAGAAAAATGTCTACCTGTCTTTTGCAAGATGCAGCACAAGCTGTGTATGCTGCTTCTAGAACTGAAATTAATCGACCATGATCACAGACAGCAAAATATTGAACCTTAAAACTAAGAATTTCTAAATTCAAATTCATCATCCAATTTCATGATTAGAAACCCACACATTGGTAGATATCTCACCTGTCACCACATGAATGGCCCAGATCGTTTCGGATGTGGATCGCAGATAAGATCCGCGATCCAGAAGTGGGCAGCAGGTAGGATCCGCACTCCGCAGGCGGGATACACGACGCAGATTCGCCTTTCGGAAAGCGGATCACATCTCATACGTGTTCTCTCCTTCAAAAGCGGCTCACATATGGCATCCTCAATATGTGCTATCTGGCCGGACTGGCCATCACCATGGCCTCCGCTTCCTCCCGAAGCAAAGCTCCCAACTTTCTCCACCAACACCACCCTTTCCCTACCCCCGGCTTCATCTGTGGTGGCCGTTCTCTCGCCCCGATGATGCGTCACAGGTCAACACCGCCCAGTGGCGGAGTCAAGATTTTGATGATGAGGGTGCGAACTTAAAACACATCCGTTCTAACAAAAGGTCAAATGACATAATATAGAGGTTCAAATTTTAATGCTATACAAATTTATATGTACAAATAGAAATTGAGCACTGCATAAAGAGACTAGGTCTTTATTCTTCTTCATATTTTAGTGCTCTACAAATCTACATGTACAAATAGAAATTGTGACATAACTAGATCGAACAAACAAGAAGTACTGAAGTAGAACAAGATTGGGGATTCGACATTTTCAAAACTTACAATAGAGAATCCTATCCTCCAGTTGTTGTGCTCCCAAAACTCAATCGCCACGCCTAGTTGTCGGGGACGCAGTCACCGGTCGTCGAGCATCACAGCACCAGCACACGGCCACGGCACACACTACGCCCTCGTTGCCTACTCGCGCCCTACGATCCGCTACGGCATTGTGTTCTTGCTGCACTCCCCGTCTCAGCTGCTCGGTGCCTCCTGGCGTGCCGTTGCTCGCTGCTGCAATGCTGCGCCTAGGGCTTGTCGGCTGCTTGGGCAAAGGATGGGTATAGGGGAATTTGGGGATGATCTTGCTATTCTGGAGGTGACCGATGGTGATGGTTGTGACTTGGTGGGTTATGCTGTGGGCCTATTTGGGGATTATTGCGTTTTAGGCATATTGGAATGATGTGCTGTGGGCTGCAACTGAGGAAGGAGTTTGTGACGTATACCTTGTATATTAAAAGGTGTATATAGTAGTTTTTCTGGCAAAAAAATTGGGGTACAACTGTACCCCATGCACCTAATGTGGCTCCGGCACTGACGCTGCCACCACCTTCGTCTCAAGCTATAAGCTACATGGTCGCCTTGTTACCCCGAAACCGGCTCTACTGCTCATTAAGGGTATTAGAGATAGAATAGGAATTGTATTATTCCTTTCCTTATATGCCTCGCTTTTCTTATCTGCATATGGTATATTCCCCTGTAATATCCCCTTGTACTCTCTGTATATATTGCCCATTAAGCTTCTTCAATATACATACAATATTCATAATATGGTATCAAAGCTTAAGTTAAAACCTTAACCTCGATCTACTTCCGCTGCTGCTCCTCGCGGTCGAGCTCATCGCCACTGGATCCATGCCGTCGCGGCTATCTCCCGACCATCGCCGCCGCGCCCGTCCGCCACGGCCGCTGGCTGCCCTAGCTTGCTTCGGTCGCCTCCTCCGACGCCACCGCCGCTGGATCCGCCGGACGCTGCCTAAGCCTGCGGTGCCAGCACCGCGACGGATCCGGCCGCCGGCTGGCATCGCACGGATCCGGCTTCGATGCGCTTGGATCTGGTGGTCCCTCTTCATTGCCGACTCCGCCGGTAGGCACCGCAGCACCAGCGTCGCCTCTGGGCCATCCGCGCCGACCCCTCTCCGGATCTGGGCGCCGCGGATTCCATTCGGGCCACGCCTCCCATTTTTCCTGTTTGGTCATTCCTTCTCCCTTTCTCTTATTTCTTCCCTCCTCCTTTCCTTGCCTTATCTCCTCTCTATTCATTCCCCTTCTTCCTCCTCTATCTCCCCCCAAATCCCCCTACTCAATCCGGTTCTTGGCTTGGCTCCCACTGGCGCCACTGCCCCTTGCGCCGCCGGCCGCCGCGCCTCCCCTGACACCCGGTCCCATGCGCCGCCGCCCTGGGCTAGGTCCCCTGCGCCCTCACGTCGCCGGCTCCTTCGGCTCTATGGCCTCCTCATGTGCCAGCTCGGCTAGTCCGCCTCAGGTCTCCCCCGCTCGCCCTGACCTGACCTCCAGCGCCTCCCCAGCTCCTCCATGCCTCCAGTGCCCTCTCCATGCCTCTTGCTCCTCCCTCTACCCTACCCCTTCGCTGTTGCTTCCCTCTATTAATTGATTTGCTTGAGTTTATGATTTAAATCGCTTTTTGATTTGAGGATTCGAGGGTGGTGCATGATTGGGATGCTTGGTGAAACTATTGGGGGATCTGAGCTATGTGGTGCTCTCTCTGACGAATTCGGTTGATGCTATGGCTACTGTCGAATGTGTCATCAGTGCACGCTTCAGTTCACATACATGGCGTCGTTCCTATTGCACAGTAACGAAAGTGGGGAACGAATCGTGGGCTACCTTGTTGGTAGGTCGTCGGTCCGGTTTGGGATGGAAATCGCAGCTTGGCTCGTCGGCCGCTGTCTTGGCTTGATGCTTGCTTGTGGAAGTTGTGGCCGCCGCCTCCTAGGCCTGCCGTTCCCTTCTCCTCCTGGCGCCCTCTTCCCTCCCTGTCTTGGTCCCGGCTGTTTTGGTGGATGGCGTGGGGAATGGAATGGGATTGGCTTCGGGTGGTGGTGTTGGTGATCGAATGGGATTTTGCCTCTCTTGCCTTCGGCCTTTATCACCTCTCTGAGCTTCACTGTGCTACGGGGATGAGGTGAGATATTTTTTTGGGCTGGCATGCACAGTAATTCTACGAAAAATAATTTCAGGTTTATTTTTATTGCCCAACGATGACCTAATTAGAGCTGACCACTGGGCCGTGCCGGGCCGGCACAGCACAGGCCCGACCTCGGCCCGGCCCGTTTAGGCACGACCCGTTAGGACCCGTGTAATAAACGATCCGTGTCAGCGTCTCACCGCGGCCACGGTGCGAGCCTGTGCACGGCCCGATCCTGTGCCGTGTCGGCCCGGGCACGTGTAAGGCTTAACGAGCCGTGTCGGCCCGACCGGCCCGTTAAGCCGAAAAAAAGAAAAAAATTAAAAAATGTAGAAAATTGTAGAAAAATTGTAGAAAATTAAGAAAAAAATCAGAAAAATTATAGAAAATCATAGACATTGTTAATCATGAAAATAAATATTTTCAATGGCATAATGAGTTTTATTAATTTATTAAATTACATGGTAAACCGCCTTGGCTTGGTCAGGCTGCGTCTTACCTACCGCTTAGCTACCGGTCACAAGATCGTGTCGTGGTGCTGCTGTAGGCCCTACCCATTCGGACGACTCTAGACCTAATGGATAGAAAAGGTGCCGACTGGTCCTGGACGGTCAGGTATCTTTTTGACCAAAACGTCCTGCTCGAAATTAACCTTTAGGGCTCTGTCGATAATTTTTCTTTTAATTGCTTTCTTTTGTTTGGTCTTTTTCGATATTTCAATATTTATTTACTTGTTATTAATACTATGGTTTGAGTCTGCCAAAACTAGTGCATCGCAATTAATATACGAGATAGACTTAGTATAAATTGAATCCTGTACATCCTGATTGATTGCAATTATATGAAATGATATGCATGCAGTTTTATAGTTTCTATAGCGCTTGAGTAATTGTAAATGTATGAGATGGTTCTACTGTAACTTTATTTTCATACTTGATGTAATAATACAACGTACTACACAATTATGGATTTCAATGAGTTGTAATATTTTTATTTGATTTCATGTAAATTTTAGTTGTCACAGATGGATATAACTGATTTACGATGCAAGGACTGTACTTAATTAACTGATGTACTAGGGACTTGTGCGTGTGTATATTCTATCTGAGTTAAGTGACTTTACTCATCATGTGATTAAATTTTATTTCTCCGTCTGGTCTATAGAGATTATTCTTGTCTTCGCCAATGAAGTTGCGAAAGCCGTGAAATTGTTTATCGCTCGCCGATTTCAATCCAATCAGATACACAAAAAATTTAAATTCTCTTATATTTTAGATCATTAGTTATATAATTAATTTTACTTACCGCACTTAAGGTTAATCGAAGAGATAGGGTGTCACAGTGACGCACGAAGGCTTCCAGCCCAATAAATATTTGCAGATTCGACAAGTTCCCTACAACTGGTCACTAAGCTTTGGTTCCTGCATTACGTCGACAGCCAGAGCCCACAGAAGGAAGAAGGATGTTGATCACAGTGGGGCGTGCTGAACCGGGTTCACTGGTCAACCTGAACGCCGGCGCGTGCCGGTACCTCGGCGACGGCGAGAAGGCGAACTTGCTCAGCAGGCGCGCGAGCACCACCTTCAGCTCCGCCATTGCCAGGTTCTGCCCGATGCAGGTCCTGGGCACTAAAAGTTCCTTAGCACAATGCAGATAGTCCTACAAACACCTCTTGTTGAGAAATTGCCTTCTGAAGCTGCCTGAGTTTGCCAAATATCTCTTCCCCTTTCACGAAATTGCTACCGAAACAAGCTCTGGCGATCACATCCGCTGAGAAGTTCCTCAAGTAATCATCAACATATATATCCTTGATACCTCCTGAGTTAAGCATACTCTCCCATGCTTCTAACAAGGAACTGTTGCATCCACAATGAGCCGTATCATACGCTGCCACATTATTATTGCAATGACATAATTAGACACAGTACAATTTTATGTATTGTTTCGGTGTAAGCACCTTGATTTTTTCTGTGAAGAATTCTGGTGCAAGGATCTTCCTCTCATAGGCCCAAAGGTCGCCATTCACCATCAATATACCTTCTCCAAAGAGCGGTTTGCGCGATTTGCGCACATAATTTGGCTTCCCGAATTCTGATGGCATCCATTGGCCCATGTCTTATTCACCATGTCTGGCTGAGCAATGTGCAATATCTCCACAGCTCCTGTCGAGTAAAGGAATACAGGCCCTGTTCCAAGTACCATGCCAATTACATATTACAAAAACAATTCATGCGAACTACTGAAATTGTAACAAGAAAGTTTACACCAAGATCCAATAAGGTCAAACTTATATTAAGCAGTATAAATTATGTAGCCGGCAGTAGAACCGACAAAAGCTATTCTTCTACAGCGCTTAGTACTGGATTGTAAGTTCCACAATATACAAAGTGACTAGGAAATTCAAATACAGTATTGTGATATAAAATACCATATAATATATAGAACGAAATTTAAATCAACCACTGATCAGTTGATTCATTGATTGCTAAAGTTGAATAGTAGTGACTTCATAGAACAGGAGAAAGAAAGTAATAAGCATCATTAGTCTACAACCAGATTCCAAATTCCTTGGAGAGGTACGATACCATTACTTGGAGAGGTACGATACCATTAAGCAGAAGATTTGTTTATTGATAGATCCTGGTTTCTACAGAAATTAATTAGTCAATTTTGGACTAACTTATTCTAGGAGCTCCAGAAAACATCATGCTTCCTTTCTTGGACGGCTGGATCAATTGAAAATAACTTATTTATCGAATATGTCTTTTCTGAGGCATATACAGACCAATTAAAGGTTAGGGGAAAATCCAATCATGTGAGAAAATGTGCGTGCTCCTGCAGTGAATAAGACATACAACACGGTTTTCAATTCAGAATATGTGGCCGAGTAAACTTTTGTCTTTAATTTTTGGAAAATTGACTAACTAGGGAGATCAGCTTCAAAGATAGAAAGAACTGTACAGTGATAGATATTAACAGGGATAAGGATATACAAGATTGTGAAACTGAAAACAAGACAGTAGGCAGCAATTTATGCTATTCTGTCAACTTCTGGTCGTTTTCGCCATTGGTTTTCTGAACATGAAAAGCATGCTCACACAAGATGACAAACATTGCAAGAGGCATCTAATCCACACTAAGTACTACCAATATGCTATATAATATGAAATAGTCATCACTATCATAAAGGTATAATTCTGACAAGCCTCATATGCGGGAAGCTGATGTTATACCAGACTATAGATGATAAACAGAGGACAGGGGAGAAGTCAAATCGTGCTTCTGCTCATATATCAAAGGTCATGCTCAATTTAATTAAGGCACGCTTATTGACTAGCCTTTAAGCAACAATATCCTTGGAGCTTTTGTTTATGCAAAGTTGTATGGACCAGATGCAGCATCTTGGTCCAATGTCACTAAAGCAATTGAACCCACTATGATTTAAAAATATAGTAAACGATCATGATCATACCATCGATCTCATTGTAGTCAATTAGCCGTGCACACATAGATTGCATGGATGAAACATTTCCATACATACCATAAATCTTCCTCCAGAGAAGGAAATGAGGGAAGAGGATGGAGATGTAGCTGGTGGTGTCTTGCCTCTGAATAGACATGAGCTCTTGTCGGATCCTCTTCGTCTCCCGGGTGTTGCCATAGAGAAAAGTAGGCTTGGGACCCTTTATGCCTTGCTGCCTCAGCTTCTTCCTTATCTTCTCGAGCCTTAGCCATCATACAAGTACACAAGAGTTAAGCCAAGAAATATGATCAGAAGAACAAGAATTAGAGTAAGTAGTTTCTCCATGAGAGGGGGAGGACCAAATGACAGTCTTATGTCAAATATGCAAGACAAGTAGTGTGTATATAGTGTATTAGTCTAAAATACTTAGTGCTGAGCTCCTATCTATGTCTATACTTGTTAAAATATATGAATGATTGTTTTCCTTTTCCTGATCCATTGATTTCTCAGTGTTTACATCGCTTTCAGATCCTGGGAGGGATCCACAAGATCACAACAAATGGGCAGCCTTAGCAGATCTATCACTGCATGGTGGCGCCTATTCATCAGTAAGCTAGTGACATGTTGGCTTCTTCCTTTCTGCTTGCAGAATATTGTCCCCTACCGTGGTTTACCGCATGGAAATACACATCCCGCCATGGAATGTATACTCTGCAGCAGGCATGCTGCAAGAGGTCAGTTTCGCTAGTCAATAGCTCTACTTCAGGAGAAAAAGAATACAAGAAAAACTTACACATGAACTTCAAAGTAGGCGAAGGATTACCTAACCACTGGACACAGGGTAAAGTCTTAACAGAAGGCCAACCGGAGGCAAGTTGAGTCTTCAACTGCAGATTGTTAAGGAATGGATTGCACTTTGAAGCGAAGATTTATTTACGGTTACAGCAGAAGGAAGCATAGGGCATCCAATCACACGTAGCAGTTGAACAACAGCAAGCATCAATACACACTTTGCCCTGAACTGAGCAAAGTGGTGTAGAAAATTTATTTTTGAACTGAGTTACAAGAACAACTCAATGGATCACCTCAACAATGACAATGTTTGAAACTTTAAATCAATCTTTTTACAAAAACAGCATTGTCAACAATCACGTGCCATCACACAATAAATTTGGTATCAGCGTGTATCTACTGGATATCTAGAACATAGACCACCAACTTCTTTTTGAGTCTACTTGTGCCACAGTGGCACTCTGGGATCTACGGTACAGTTGCCTTCTATGACTGCTAGTAGGGTTTCTGAAGCACAAAAATAGAGCTAAACTGGCTAGGGTTACAACTGGAGCAGCTGTAATGAACAACCATCTACTGTGCCTTGGCTGCTCCGCAACATGGCCAGCATGTTCACTTGTGTTAGTCTCTTCCATTGTACCACTAGTCGTATAATGGGTTCCTTCAACCTCTGGTTCATCAGAAATTTCTTCAACAGTTTCCAGCAGATGGTTGTTCTCCACCTCATGGACATTTCTTTCATTGGTTGTGGCTCGCTTGGACCTCTCATATTCTGGGTCATCTGTAGGAAGCTCATATCGGCAAACTGGACATGTATTCGTAGAACTAAGCCACGGCAAGATGCATGATGAATGATATAGATGCATGCATGGCAGCTGTTTTGCTCTAGTTCTTATAGGCATTGAGTCTTTGCAGATTGGACAGATCACACTACCATTTGTCTCATGGCATGTGGAGATAACCACAGAGGGAAGATTTTCTACGAAGGATGTTGCTGCAGTTGGAGCTCCTCTTCTGGAATTGTTGTCCTCAGCAAATTGCTCAAGAAGCATCTCAAACTGTCTTGCATCAACATAATCACCAAGATTCCCAACAACAACAGGTGTCCTGATTTCTGGCCCTTCCACATCTGCCATCAAGTTGGTCACGTTTGCTGTTTGACTTAAAGTCACTCTCCACGTCCATACACCATCTTCAGATTCATGCCTGCTCAATCCAATTGGGCCAATGTATTGTGATTGCTGCTGGTGCTGCTGCATGGTGTCGACTGCTTCACTGAAATCAGACTCTTCCAACTGCACATCTTCTTGGTCATCTGAATCCCACTGATCTATTCCAGCATCCATGGGATCAATATCCGTATCTGTGTTCATGTAGCTCTCGTTGTCAAGTTGAATGACAATATCCCTTCCCATCATGCTATGTTGATCTAGAGAAGCATCTGAGTCCCCACCGTAGTCACCAAAACTGACGTTTGATTCGATTTCGCCAAACACAGAATCAACATAATTGAGACCATCGCTCTCATCATCTGAAGCATGCCATCTTTGGGATTGGTTTGGTGTAGAATTATAAGATGCCTGCTGCCGCACAACTGTCGGAGAATCAACATCCGCTTCATGACCTTGTCTAGCTAAGTTGATCAACTGGGAGAACTGCTGTGAGAATGCATCCTCAAAGGATTCAAGACTTACAGTCCTGGATCGCCGCCTTCTTCGTCTTCTCTGCCGATAAGTGCTGGTTGTTACACCTCTTTCATTGTCATTAAGCACAGTCATCTTGCACTCCCTGCATATAGCTAAAGCTTCGAAGCTATCGGTAACCTCAGTATCCAAAATAAAAGGCCTCGTGCAAACTAGGCATTGAACGTCTGGCTGGCTGGCAAGGAGCGCATAGTCGCTAGATTGTCTTTGATTGTCAGACATGGGCATCTCGTACTAGTAAATTTGATGCACTGAAATGTGTCAGCAGCTGGCCAGCGTAAAGAACAAACGGGAATACAACCTGTTGCCGATGAGAGAAGTATGCCTTATTGAATTGCTGGATCAGGTGCTCATTATATATGTTGTTGAGCGCATTACAAAAGCTTTGCCCAGATGTCAACCTGCCAAAAGAAAGCAGCAAGTGGTCAATCCAGTTATTTCGCAGTGAAAAAAGAAACATTAATGTGCTTACGCAGCAGCATATACAAAACCAGACGGCTATGAGAATCATAGAGATTGGATCTAATTGGGTAAGCATCTATAAAAAATAAAATGTAACAAATACAGTAACCAAATGATCAAACTAAATCAAATTAAACGTTTAGTCTGATTAATCCTACAAGAAAGAGACCACCAGCAGCCACACCACCAAACATTTGGAACTCTTTTCCAAATTATTTCCCATAGTCCCCTTAGCCTTTTCTGATCGACATCCTCAAGATAAAAATTGCGGGTCCAATATCGCAGGTAGCTACAATCCTAAAGATATCTGGGTGAAAGCAAAGTTATGCCAATTCACCTCAACAAAGAGAAGAGAAGCACCCACAAAATTGGGGAAGTAATTGAGCAGCATGGTGGCACATCAGACCGTGCAAACTGATCAGAACTAACCAATCAGACGGCCTAACCGAATGAAATACTAGAAGCCATCGATCGATTTTCAATGAGAAAGACGAAACATAAATCCCATTTTTGCATGGAACAGAATTGTAGATATATATTATTCGCTTCACAGGGAATGGGAACAGCAGCAAACTGGGCACTAAAAAAAATAAATCCGCCAGTACACAAAAGTAAGGTCAGGTAAGCTCAAGCAGTTGATGAGGGAATGAAGGATTTGAGAAGATTAAGCTCAAGCAGTTGATGAGGCAATGAAGCATTTGAGAAGATTACGTAGAAAAGCTAGGGCAGGAGGGAGCATCCTCACCATGAGCGGAGATGGGGAATCGTTCCCAAACGTATTGAGGCGATTCAGGACCGGAGGAAGAAGACCACGGGATGGGTGCACTGCTCACTCCGTTGGATTGGGGAGTCGGACAGGGAGGAGGGGGTAGTTGAGTTGGGTTTGATTTCCTCTCTCTCTCTCTCTCTCTCTCTCTCTCTCTCTCTCTGCAGCCGCTAGTAACCCTAGCCGCCGCCGGCTCCGCTGCCCGTCCCTCTTCTTTCTTCTCCGGTGTTCTCGCCGGCTCGAGTGGATAGGGCATCCATCGATTTTCAAAAGTAAGTTTAGATATTTTCGTTTAGTCTTTCTTATTTTATTGCTTCCCAACGAGTTCATAGCTACACGATGGATTTTGTTGGATGGATTCATCTGGACGATGATGATAGCGGCTACACCAAAAGATCGACGTCAGATTAAGTTTGGTGTAAATAAATCATCCAATCTACCTTCCTCACTATTATCGTTAGCAATCATAACACCGTTACAAAATATCATGTATTTGACAAAGAGAATAAAGAAGTCCAATATGTTGCAAATAAATCACCTTTATTTTTCGCTAATTTAATCCATCTCCTGCTATCCACTAGTCTTTGCGATAGATCTCTCACCAGAGACTATAGTGTTTTTGCCAGTCATGTGCACCGATCAGTGCCGCAACCAACTACTAGTACATCATCGCACCCAACTTATGTATTTAACGCGTAAACAAGCAATGAGAGAGGCACCAAACATAAGCTAGTTTCGGTGGCTCCACGATCTCTATGCACTAGTGCTATCACCACTAGCCACGGTTTCAACCCCATGTTGTACGGATCTTTCTAACTTATGCGCTAACGACAAACACGCTCGTAAACAAGTATGCAGGGATCAATTAGATAGATCTAATCACCATAATTACAACGACTAGCTAAAATGATCTACATATCAAAATAGATCGCAAGTAAATATTGTGTAACTAGACAATCGTAAAATAGAAGCAATAGAAACAACTAAAATAGATTAAATCAACTAGAACATGAAATATTATAATATCGACTTGAAGATTACATCATTACCTCTTACAGAAGTTGAAGCAAGAGCTTCGGAACCTACGGTAGGGCTTCGCTGCTAAAGAACTACTCTAAACTAGACTATCAATGTTTGATGAGTTTTTGTGCAAAACGGTCGGCTACGACCACACTGCGTCAATCAGACTGATATGACCGCATTTAGCCGCTGTTACGACCACGCTCCGTCAATCAGACCTATACGACCATGATTATTAGACCGGTACGAATACATTCCGATCGCTGGGGCACCAAGCGGTTGCTTTCGATCACGTTGAGTCGGCCGGCTAATACAACCACATTGTAGCACACTGTGTCGACCAGCTGTTACGACCATGTTCTCACAACCACGCCTTCGATCGCCTAGGTGTCGAGCACGTTCTTCGATCAAGGTTACGATGTGTCGATTAGACTGACACGACCATGTTATGCAGGTTGACCATGGTTGCAGATCATCAATAGCAAGGCATGGTCGCACCGTATCCTCATCCAATTGGAGATAGTGCTCAACAAACCTCCGAGATGAAAGCGGAGTCCTGGAAGGTAACGAATCCATAGCCAATCAGGAATCTTATCTCAATTGAAATCTTATCTCTGATTTAAATGGAGCAACCAACACCGTGTTGGAGCCGTGTATGAAACCTACGCCCTCCCCCCGAGCCTATAAAAGGAGAGACAAGGACATGCTGAGAGGGAGAGAGGAGATCCCGGACGCAAAGGCAGGGACGTACAGAGAAGGAAGGAAGGAGGAGATCCTCGGACGCAGACGTAGAGGTGAACATGGAGGAGAATCGCGAGGTGCAAAAGAACACCCCGAACGCAAAGGCGAAGATGAAGAGAAAGACCGAAGCAGAGAAGGAGCCAGAGAGAGGCCTGAGGCGACGATCATGGCCTCATATGTCAAGAGCAGTAAAAATAGTATTTCCTATGTTTCTTTTGTAGCTAGTTAAGATGCATACAACAAGCGGCGGCTACGATGACAATGTTTCCAAAGCAACCACGATCGCTGCCAATTGTCGCCGAAGTCGGGAGCTCCTGATCACTGGCTAAAGTCAGCACTTCTGATCGCTTTCCGAAGGTGGGCGTTCCCGACCTCTATTCACGCTCGAGCGCTCCGATCGTTTCCATAGTCGTGAGCCTCCGATCGCTTCCCAAGTCAGGCCCCTCGACCGCCCACCGAGCCGGCCACCGTCGATCGCTTTCGAAGTCGGCCATGTCTCCGATCGCGTCGCAAAGCATGTCTCCAATCACTTCGCAAAGCCAAGCAGCCATGATCGTTGCTGATCACTCCCAAAGTCGTGCGTACCTCTGATCACTCCTGAAGCTTGACGTCCCCGATCACCGGCCAAAGTCAGGCATCTCCGACCGCTATTCAAAGTCGTGAGTTCCCGATCGCTGACCAAAGTCAACACTTTCAATCATTTTGCAAAGTTGAAGTTCCTAGTTGCCTCTAATCACTTCCGAAGTCGGACGTGTCTTCGATCGCTTCGCAAAGCTGAAGTCCTCGACTGTTGCCGATTGCTTGCTGTAGCCGAAGCCTCGACCGTTGTCGATCGCTTGTTGCAGCCGAAGCCTCGACCACTGCTAACCACATGCTGGAGCTGAAGCCTTCGACCGCTTCCAAGGATGGACACGGCCATCAACCATCAATGATCACTTTTCAAAGCCAAAGCCTCTGATCGCTTCCAAAGACGGATGCCTACAACCATCAGCCATCTACGATCGCTCCCTGGAGCCGGACGCCTCCGACCGCTTCCAAAGATGGACGCCTACGACCATCAGCTATCTACGATCATTTTCTGATTGAAAATCTATGTTAAGCAATAAGCATACGATTATTACTGGGACTGTGACTTGCACCGGAGAAGTTGAGCCTGCTGAGAAGAAGCAGAAGAAGTATAAATACACGGTAACTGTTGACACAAAAAATGGTGGAAAGGAGAAACAACTTTGGGTGGGTGCAATAAATGTCCTCACAAAGCTCGATGTGAGACCTTAAGAGGCACGAAGGCCTTGTGGAATCATTTGCTAAATGTAATAGAGTTAAATGAACTAGTGATGTAGTTGACTACTTGGCTATGGGCAATTCGTACTTTTGAATCATGTGACATGTAGGTAGTTAGCTACTACTTGTTTAACTAGTCTCTATCATTTACTTGCTACTTTGCTAGATAGAATTTACTAGTTGCTTAACTTGTCCCTGTCACCATGTGAAATTTACTTTCGCATTATCCGATCAAATATTCGTGACCGAAACTAACCGTATTCGGAGCGACATGTATTCACTCCGTATTCATGACTGAGAATATCCGCATTCGTATTCGTATCCGGCACTATTCGTGTCCGACTGCGACTGCGACAAAAAATATCAAAAAGGATACAGGATAAGCAATATCTGTCCGTATCCACTCCGTTTGCATCCCTAATTATTAGATGATCAACTACTTCCACTTTGCCAATATGTGTTACGTTGAATCAGACTGTTTCAACTCTTTTTTGTTGTTACACTGTGCATCTAGTGATAACGATTCATGGTCCCTTATTCACATAGCTTCCTGGTTTGTACGGTACAAATTTTAATTTGCACTAGTGTAGTCTACCCTGTATCCTAATAATGGAAAGGTAATAGCTCACTGTTCTGCCATTCTAATTATGTGGCAGCTATTTATTTGTTTTCTCACTTTGTGTAACATTTTGTTTTGAACATGTCAGGGCAATGCCAACATCACAAACATCTGGTAGCTGGTATATAATTCTTTCAGTTTGTCGTATGCTATCGACTTGCTCTTGTGAAAACAAGCATGCTCTGGACATTCAAACCAAAGACAGGGGGCCATCAGCTTCAAATATTAGGAAAAATGAGTGTGGCTGGAGATATGGTGCTGATGATAATGATATATCTCGGAGGAAGTACTCCGAGCATCAGGTGCTCTTGGACTGGGAGAGTGGGAAGCATCTATTTTTGTCCTCTCAAAACTATGGAAAACATCCAATTAGACAGGAAAGCTTGGAATCTGACAGCATCTCAGAGCTAGGATTGTTGTCAGGATGGCTTCTTGCTTTCTTCGTACCTTCATCTTTGCCTCACCTTTGTGATGGTAGCATCTATCTGCAGTGTTGACTGAAAAAACGAAATTCAGAATGGAACTTGACTATGTTGATGGCTGTATGTATTTCTTACAGCACTGATATGTTAATCGTTTATTGTGATGTCCGAATGAACTCGAACTGACAAAAAGAAATGGGTTGTCTCAAAAAACGAAAAGGAATGGGCCAACTACATGTAAAGTGGGTTCATTTTTATTGAAACTTTTATATAGCATTACGTGTAACCTGGCTAGTGTGTCTGAAACTCTGAATTGATTGGAAGGGAACTATGGCCATTGAAATGCTTAATGTTTGCATGATTGAATTGGGTGCAGTACAGTCAATACTCGATAGCTTTGCTTAGATGTCTCCTACTTCTATTCCTGAACAGTAAAAATAACGGTTTTAGTCCCATTGCATGTGTTCATATGACTATCTTCAGTGACTTACAGGTACATCCGTCACTATAGAGGAGAGGAATTGGCCGAAAAATACTTGAGAGAATTGCAAGGTAAGTTACCAAGGTGGGACATTATCTTGTACTAAATTATGCAAGCTAGCAACAGCAAAGCATAAACACTTTCGGTTCCTTCTACAGAGAAAAGGGACGGACCCCTTGCACTGAAACACGTAGTCTTATACATACTTTCAAGCAAACCAACAACCAAGTGATTAAAAGGAAAGAAACAAAAGAAATGATCTTTCTTTGGAAATATATTTGTTTGTCGACAAATTCTTCACATGATATTTTTTCTCCATTAAACATAGATAGTATCCCACAGATTACCAAGTGATTTTTGTAGCTGTTTTGGTTTTTGGTGTTCACAATTACAGTTTTCCTGTATGTCTTTGGCTGCACAACCAAATCCCAATAATCAATGGATCTCTACTAATATTAGAACAACAGGGAAATATGCTATATGAAATACTTGAATATAAATTATGCTTGTTATCTGTGACAGGTTGATTTCTTGTCCAAAGTTCAAGTTTCATCTAATACATCTGCTGCCTGGACAATTTCTGCAGAGTACTCCATAGCAGAGGTATATATGACATTTCTGCATTATGTACAGAAAAGGAGAGGTATGGCCTTCCTATCTAATTTGTTAGACCTCATGAATTTCCTTCTGTTCTTTTTTGTCAATAAAGGTGGAAGCGTGGATCTACTTTGACATATGCACTGCAATAGAATCATAACCGGTACACAGTGATGTTTATTCATTTTGTGGTACCATTTGCAGGCCCTTTTTTGAAGCATGTGGTTTCGGCGATGATGCAATGGGTTCAACAACAATGATGTACGAAGGAAACATGCACAAATAGAATTCCTCGACATGATTGGCAGTTGACAGAATGACGTGATCGATTGCTCCTCTGCTGGGTTAACTGCTGCTACTTGAGAATATTACTGCCAATAAATTGAGACAAGAGATCCAGCAGTGGTTTGAATCCCCTCTAATTGGATCATATTTCCCATGGGTATGCAGGTCTTTCTGGCTGTACAATAAGAATTTAGAGGAACTCATCTATACCAAATTAGTATACGCATGCCTAGCATGTTCAGAATCCAGAACAACATCTGTAAACTCTACCACTGACTGCAAAAACTTGCTGCGGTTACAGAGATTCATATGTATGAGATGAATGTTTGTACATATTCCATCATGTACTTAAGTTTATTAATGTTTGCAAATATACTTGACCGAGGAGTGAATCACAGGAAGAGAACATTGATGTTACAGAAAATTTTGGTTTCTGCAAAGTTAATGGCGTCCAAATTTTATGGAGATGAATTATTTTGCTTCTTCCAGTAATGGTACAGGATAAACCAATAAGATGACTAGATCAAGGGAGATGTGTGCAGGTTTCCAGCTATGTACAAAAGATTAAGGCCAGACTGATACAACGATGATATTTTGTAAACATCGTTTGCTCTACCGGTTCATACAATGAGACGTCCTAGTTTCAGAAAAAGGCCAAGTTTGGGGTGACAACAGGACAAGACCGTTCAATCAGATGAATTCTTCTTGGCCTCTGAATTTGCACAATAAGATTTGACTTCACTGTATGACATCCATCAATCTTAGATGACCAATCCCGAGTTGCTCCCTTGTTTCACTGTAACTAACCTCGTTATCTCTGTCGAGCCACATCTCTACCTTCGTCTTTTTTGCATATGTATTTGCAAGCACTGATCATACAGCTGCTTGGAACACTTGCTCTTGCTCATTTGGAGTTCCAAAAGCTCTCCGTAGGAACCGCTCAACCACTGAAAGGAATTCTTCAACTCGTTCCTCCTGGGGCAAGTGCCCGCAATTCTTGATCACCTCAAATGTTGCACCAGGAATAGCACGCGCTACACGTTCAGTATTCCAAGCAGGAACAAGACGGTCGGTGTCGCCAGTTACCACTAGCACTGCAATGGTGAGACAATTAAAACTGTTCAGAAAGTTACATTGTTTATGGGCATGCCTTGTTTATGAATTGCATGTTAGATTATTCAAATCCTTCATCCCAAATTTCTAGGAACATTAGCGCAAATTTAGTACAGTAGTAGAACTAAATTAAACACAGATAAGGATAAGCATATAGTTTCACTTAAATGTATATCCATGAAGAAGACCAAAAAAGAAACATATAGTAGAACCTGGGCATGATATCTCAGAAAGCCTCTTTGAGACTGGCACTCTTGATGTGGATGTAGAATCTGTGATCATGGATATAGTGTACTCCAAGAGAGCCATCTCCCACCCCCTAGATCTTAGTGGCTGAAAAATGAGCAAATTTCCATGCACAACAATATGAGTACGTATTTGTTACTTGCAGAGTTCTCTGAACTGTGAAACAGAAAACTCACCTTCGTGTACCCTTGAATAACATGATCAGTTACTTTGCTTGCATCATACCATGCGTTACGGACAGCCAGTATACCAAATTTATCCATGATCAATCTTACCTAAGTTACCAAAGTCCAATCAAGGAAAAAAGAACAAAATTCAGGATAGAAAAGTGTTCTGTCTAGTGGCAGTTGATAGAAGTTGCAAGCATTGAAATCTTGAAAAAAATTACTTTCACCAAAGTGCTGTACACTACGCTTGGCATCATCTATAACTATATGACTTTTAGTATAGTGTTCGCCTACGCATTTGCAGCTTCGCACTATTCCTTATGTACATTGGTCAACTCAGGAAAAAAAATCCAGCATCTGAAATCACCACTGACATATTGTATAGCCTCTAGGGCCTACCAAATGGAACCAAAATACTAGTATTTGAGTAAAAATGTTCTTTGTGAACGCTTTAAGATTTAAAATGTACTGCTTTAGTGCCATCAGTTGATATTATCATCAAACTAGCGACAGGTCGAAAACACACACACGCATACACAAAAGAAAATCAGATTAGTTAGATCTGAAAAGGGCAACTGGAGCACCTGATCATGAGGTCAGTTGCCACTTGTCTCATTTGTTTACAGCATAAGAGAATAAAAAAATAGTAAGCACATAAATCATCCAATTCCATACCAATTACTGGAAAACAAAGCAAATTCTAGTTTTTTTGCTGTTAGTGACCATCAAACTCACTCAAGTCAAATCATCAATAGCACCAGCAAGCAATGATTATTAACATTAATTTAATTTACTACCATAGCAATCTAGCACTATACATAAAGAACGTCTTACCAGCATCACTCCAAATGATGATCGAAGAAGAGCAGCAACAGCTTTAAAATACAAAGATCTAACCATATCCTGCAGTGCCGTTACCATCTTCAGAACAACCCCTGCGAGACGCATAAATATCTCAAGAAATCCTCTCCAAATCCTACCAAATGGATTTGGTGGTGCGTTGTTATCGTCAGAGTCCTTCTGCTTCTGCACTTCTTGTTCCCCTACACCATTCTCCCTCACACCCTTCCTCCTGAAAACCGGCACAAAAATTGCTGGCGTAACCAGCACAAGCGCAGCCACCCGTTCTGGTGCCTCAAAGTATGCATCCACTGCGACAAGGCAGCCAGCTGAGTGCCTGGGATCCAAACCGTCACTCACATCTCATGAAACAAAGCAATGCGCACATACAGAAGAATGCAATGCACACTCTGCATATTTACCCGACAAGGACGGCCTTCTCAGCACCAAGGTGGTCGATGAATGCCAAAGTGGCCATGACAGAGAACGCCATGGAGTAGGGATTGACAGGTTTGGTGTCGTCACTAGACCAGCTGACGCGGGACGTCAGACCAAACGCGGGCCGATCGAAGGCAAGAACCTTGGCACCGGCAATGCGGGCGAGTGGACGCATGACACGGCTCCAGGAGAACACCGACGCGCCAAATCCGTGCAGCAGCACTATGGGCAGGTCAATTTGGTTCTGGCCGGCGCTTGCAGCAGTGGGATCCAAAGATTGGTCGCTGGAGTCCTCATGGGTGCAAATCTTGTGGTGGACCCTTACGCCATTGATCTCGTAGAAGCTGCTGTCCGGGTCGGCGAGCGTGTCCGGGTCGAGGAGGTCGTCTTGGTCGATGCCAGCCACGCTCCGGCGGCGGCGGCGGCGTGGCGGCACCTGGGCACCGTCTGGAGCTGATCCTGCATTTGTTTTGGGGTTTAGAAGTAGCAAATCTGTGGTGCTTGTTTGGGGAAATTCAGTTTTTGGTGCAAAATTTGGCCACCCAGGTGGAAAAAATCGCAATTTTGAGCCATTTTTTTAGGGAAAAGATCCCAAATTTTGCTCCAAGAAGACGACGTCGTCTTCCAAAACACCTATTTTAAGCATCTCCGATCCTAAGATAAAATATTTCACAAGGCAAAGAAAAAACTACCTGGAAATTCGGCGGCGGCGGAGGCTGGGGGAGGACCGACCATCCGGCGAGCGCGGAGCAGCGGCGCCGGATTCTGGGCGGAGGCGCCGGGGCGGAGAAGGTGTGCGGCGGCGGGTGGGGGTCGGAGGAGCATCGATCTGCTTCCCTTCAGATCAGCTCAGATCAGGCCCGGGGCGGGAAGCCGACGTTATCTGGAGTGGATTGCGTGGGGCCCCGGTGCAGTCACGCAGCGAACAAATTAGTACTACGTTGTGATCTGCAAACTAGCGATGTATCATTAGCACATCATCTATCCCTAACGAATATAGTTCTTGCCTTCCCATTTCCCATTCATAGCGATGTATCGTTGCACGATTGTGTTGGTGTACCGGGTAGCACATTGATATTCTTTTTCAGAACTAATGTGGATGACACAAATTCTTGGAGCAGATCTGTGCATAAGATAGAACAGTGTAGGCAAAGACACAACCAAGTGTAAATTTCGGGCTTTTCCCTTGCGTTTAATACCACCGTAAAATATGCAAATAAGGTGTAGATCTTTGGGCAATATATCCCTTGCGTTTACTTGGCACCATACCATCTACTCCCTGCCGTTAATTGGCGGGAATTTACCTTTTGCCCATCCATTGGCTCGCATGCTGCTTCCATCTACCAACAGTTGCCGTCGCATCCTGACCCCATCTCCCTCTTCACTCCTCCCTCCCATCTCCGCCACCGTCGCCGCCATAAGTACCAACAGCCGCTGCTGTCACATCCCGACCCATCGCCACATAGATTGGGCAGTATATAGTGAAGAACTTCTGTGAAACGATGTCACAGATCTGGGGGCCCTAATTTGGAGGAAGAGAGGAAGAAGAGAAAGAATAGATGAGTTTGGGGCAGCGATGGAGAGGGCGGCTGCGGCAAGAACCGCACTTGGGGGCGCGGACAGGGGTGGGGTGTGGGGCTCCGAGGAGGATGGTGCTTTGGGTCGGCGGGGTTCAGAGGAGGATCCATGTGAGGAGGGGCTGTGAGAGGTGCAGATAATGGCGGTGCCGGGAGACGACGGTGAAGCATTGTTGGTGGCGACGAATGGGAGAAGATGCCAAGTGATGGTCTGGAGCGAACAAGTATCGGAAAGGAGATGGAAGTGGACCGAAATGATACAATGCCAAAGATTTGCACATTTTGGTGTCATTAAAGTGAACAAGATTTTATTAGGGTAGATATTAAAAGGAGTTGCTACTGGACAATTTATTGTTGAGAACGTTCCCGACGGTATAGAGTTTCACTAAGTTTCATCAATTTTCGTCTCCCCTCTATCTCCCTCCTCCTCCGCCGCTCCTCTCCTCACCTTCTTCCTGGGTGCTAGCTGCAGCTTTGTGACCCTCCTCCGCCTCCCCACACCCCATCCTTCCCCACCAGTGGCCGACAAAGACCTCGCCAGCTTCCCTCCCCGGTCCTACCCAACCTAATATTCAATATATCACCGTCTCGCCGTGCCTCTATTCGTTGCCACACAACACCCTCCGCCACCACCCATTGTCTCCTTGGCCTCCATCTACATCCGAGGGGCATGGTAAACTCGTCCATGGCCACGACGTCACCGTTTCTCAATTCAAAGCTTGAGAAAATAAGAGAGAGCTAGAGCGAGGGGCATACCGTTTCTCTTCTAGGCTAGCGGGGCAGGGGTCGTCCTCCCCAATGGGGACCCGGTAAAAATAAATAATATCTTTAAATAATAGGTTATAGTTTTTTAATATAGAAGATTGTATTTTTTTTGTATATTTGGACCAAAACTTGAATCTATATGTTATAAGATATATTTTGAAGCTATATTTTTAAAAAGTATATCTAAATAATCATAAATTATTATTTTGTAATAATTTATCATATTTTTTTAATCCCCACGAGGGTCAGGTCCACCGGCAAGGCTAACGATGCTGGGGCGGGGCGGCGCCGTGGGGCGGCCTCCCCGGGTCCCGCGCCATGTTGCCACCCCTAGGTCTTCTCTGCAGAAAGGATGACAGTGTATACTATCTGAAAATTTTGGGTCTGAGATTTCATGCATTCTTCAGGCTTTCCGGGCATAAACAAAAGAGCTTGATTGTACTTTAACATCAGAAACTATGTTGCTAAATTATTTTTGTGGCACGGGCTGCAATGCATGAGAGGAGAGATAAAGCGAAAGGAGGGGAGAGGAACAGCATATCAAAAGTAGAGCAACATGCATGCATTCGCTGTACTTGGAGGGCATTTGTTCAGCATAAAAAAAATACACCATGGCACGAGGGGAGCATCATGTACTATATTGCATTGTGCACTCGCACTGTAGCCGAACAGGAGGCTAGCTCTAGCTCTCTTCTTTTCAGGGCCTCTTCCTTTCTTCTAGGCCAACACCAGGAACAGCAAGGGCTGTTCTTAACTTTCTTTGCCATATGCAGCTCTCTCTCTCTCTCAAACTGCAAGTGACTGCAAGTTGCATGAGCTGATGAGCATGACCAATTGTTTTTGGCTTTCGAGATCGGCAAATATACAGCTAGGGGTTGATCTGAAGCATTTCTCTGAACAAAATAAGCAATGTGTTGATGAAGTAAATAAATATTCAAATTGTATCAGTGTACGTATCTGATATATATTCTGACGACCACTGCATGCTTTTAGGGATCTCATTTGCGAACAAAAAAGAAGACATGGTATGCACAGTACTTAATTGGAAACTTGACCATGCGGATTTGCGAACGCCGGTTTTTAGTTTGCGCTCGTCGGTTGCTTGAGTGGTGCCGGATTTGGCGCAGTTGTTTGGTAGCTTTGGTAGTCCACTGTAGAAGATACGGCAAGAGGATAACCATAGCATAATTGTAGGCTAATCAAATTGTAATCTTTAGATGCTAATAAAAGGAAAGGAAAACCAGAAGATGTTGCAGCTCCTGTAGGGGTGCAAATTAAACTTCCTCCTCGTGTTCCAGAGTTTAATTTTCATCAGACCACAGTACTGAGTTGGCTGTGAAACATAGGCTTCATAATAACATGGTTATTTAATTAATTTGCCGCCAAAAGGACGCACTTAGCATGTAATTAATTAGGACAATATTAAAATGATGGTGGATCACAAAATCGGGAGGCATAACAAGTTCCAAGTATCTGTTGTGCTTGGCTGCTTGCACCACAGCTAAAAAGTTGAAAGCAGTATGAAACAAGATGAGTATATATATAACTATATATATATGGTTGTATGTTTGACCTCAAGGGAAAGCCTATACCCTACTCATGTTTTCTGTACACCACGGCCTGAAGATGAAGGCGATGATGCCCTAAGCCCTAAGAGGAGGGAGCCCTGTAGACTGCATACCGGCCACTTGCATGTTGCTGAAGAAGATCTGGTTAGTGCAATTAAGCAGCTCATGCATGCATGGTTATTAGCAAGCAGGTTCTTTTTACCCACCCGAGAGCATGACAACTTTGAATTAATCACGCAGGCAGCACAAGAAAAAAAAAGAGCTGCTGCAATGCATGGAATACCACCGTATACGTATACGTACACTACTACAAAAGAGGCTATACTGGACGGCTACATCACGGATGGTTCATAGAGAACCGTCTGTGTTGCAACTATCACAGACGATTTATACTAACAACCGTCTGTTATATTTTTACAGACGGTTATTTATACGAACCGTCTGTGATAAAAGCAAGACATCACAAATAGTTCGTATTAATAACCGTATGTGAAAAATATTACATACGGTTGTTAGTATAAACCGTTTGTGATAATGCAAAACATCACAGACGGTTCGTATTAATAACCGTCTGTGATAATTCTGTGATAATGCCAGACATCACAGATGGCTTTTAGTTAGAACCGTATATGAAACAATCCCATACGGTTTTTATTTATGACCGTCAGTATTTTGTTATTTATCATATGAACTACAGAAACTACTGATCAGCTGAAACAGATAAGTGTGATCAATCACTATTACAAAAGACAAATTCAAGTCAAATTTATTACAAAAGTTCAAAAAAAAAGAAAATTCTAGACCTTGATCTTCTGGACTTTATATGCCTTCTCTTCTACTTTTTGAGTTGTAGGATCAGCACACATGAACCATGTATGCACCTGTTTGCATGTCAGCAACAGTGGCGGACCCAGACAATTTGACGAGCCTGGGCGAAGAACAAAATCTAAATAACAAGCGCTCAGAAACATAGATCATAATACACGACGTGCATGTCTTTAGCTTCAGAAGCTAAAGACAATATAATATAGAAACTGTCACGGTGTTCATTCATTGTAATACACCAGAGTTACAACTGTTCGGTATTTGATCTGATCTTCAGGTACTATCACAGCAAAGAAAACTTTAGCAGAACATCAAAATGTGTTGCAACAGAAACACACGTTATAGACCAACAATACGTGTGTGTGTGTATATATGCGTCACGAGGATGCATTTAATTAGCAGCCATGCTTGGCTACTACTTAGTAGTTATCAGTCTACTAATTAGCAGCCGCTTGACTCCCGGACGCGAGAGCCCTCACAGGAGGTGAGCCCGGGCAGGGGCCCAGGGTCGCCGGGCCCTGGGTCCGCCCCTGGTCAGCAATAACAGTAACATACGATGTACATGCACCACAGCAGTTGCATTGAAAACAATGGGTGGTCTAAAAACAGATATATCAGCTACATAGTTAAGCAATTGTATTTTCTGTTAATTGCACATACCAGATGCATGGTACACTATGGTGGGAGATCAACCAGCAGTAAGTTGCATAGATAGCCAGATCCCAGATGTATTAGCTATATACCTCAATAACTGTATGTACACATACCACTTAGTATACAGCTATACATAACCTAAAAGAGCATTGCTCGCTTGGGCATAATACAATCGAAAAATGATTCGAAAAACGAATTCAAGGTGTGTGTGTGTCGCAGCAACAGGAAGAATACGAAGCTGGTGATCGAGCTGAGGGAGCTCCCTTCAGTCCAAGCATGGAGTAGGAAAGAGAGAACAGTCTCCCGCATCATTCACTCATTCACATGGCACTTTTCGATTCTCTACCGTGTGTTCGAGTGAATGAGTCGGCAGCTCGTTCAATCCCCGCTTCCTCCCATGAGTGGGCTGAAGAAAGCTCCCTCAGATATCTGCTGCTGCTTCAGTGATCTTCCAAGTAAAGATTAGCTATATAGTGTGGCTCCACGATTAATCAGTACAACATAATTACAAGTAATGGCGCATATAACTGTACACACAGATTCGATCAATGTCCATTAGCACTAGATCAAGATCAAAGAGAAGTTTTTTTCCCCCATGAAAAATCATATATCATCGCGTTACATCTTTAACATTTAAGCTAATAAGTAGGTTAATTAGCAACATGCAAGTATGTGCTACGTACTACTCTTTCCACAGAAGAGATGTAGATATACCAAGTATATACAGTTAAGAACACGCAAAGGTAACAGATCTAGATCCTGCAAAAACTGTACCAGGTATATATATATATCGATCATCTTCTGAACATTTAAGGATTCTAACAGGACAGGTCAGAGAGAGAGAGAGAGAGTAAAAAGAACACAACGCCGAAAATTGGGCAGCACTCAACTGATGATCCTGCAGAGCTCCAAAGTCGAAAAGCCTAATCTCATGCTCAGATCAACACAAACGCCAAAAAAGCACAGGGAGATCGAAGAAGAAAGAACAAGAGCCATGCATACAGTCACAGTGAGCATCCAGCTATGATGGAAGACGAACCTATTCTTACTTATCCTGAGATGGATGCATAACCTATTCTTACTTATCCTGAGATGGATGCATACAAATGGAGATCCAGGACATATAAAGCTCGATTCGGCCTCTCATGAACCTATCATCGAATCAGAAGAGAGATCACGGACGGTAGTACTAGCGACAGGAAAGCTAGATGGAGACGCATAACCAACATCGACAAACACATGTGGCTACGCACGCATGCCCATATCGCATACAATTAACCCAATATATGCTCTAGCTCCCAGAAGAGAATAAACCAAATTAAAGCTACAGAGAAATGAGCCCACCACATCGATAAATCAAGAAAACCAAACCAAAATAGTTCCATCCTTTTGCTTTCTAAAGTTTTGCAAAGATCTAAAATGTTAAGGGTATTAGAGATAGAATAGGAATTGTATTATTCCTTTTCTTATCTATCTTAAATACCTTTAACATAAAAGACTAAAAGCACAGCCATGATGAAGAAAAATGACCAATCACTATGACATTTAGCAGGTGGGACTGTAGCTTTAGTTTCTGATCGTCCTGCGAAGGGGAAGGCTTCTGTCTGGTGATCTGGTCAGTGACCTTGAGGTGCTTGGAACGCTAGATCTAGCAAGTCAGATATAAGAGCTAGGGAAGAGACCAGCAGGGGGGTAGCTGAGGAGACAGGAGGTGAGGAAGAAGGGATATATATAGCAAGAATGGTTTGGTGTTTGCAACTCGCAAGAGGCCGCGCATATCTGCAGGAGGAAATGATGCTCCTTGGAAGTAGGTGGTGGTGTGGTTTATTTTGCTAGAGAATTACTAGTTTGCCACTCCTGCAGGTTGACCGTTTCATTGTCCTTAGCTAAAACACTCATCTTTTTGTTGTTTCAGATTTGAGAACAATAATCTATGAGTTAATGGCATGGCTGATACAGTTTAATATGGCACGGACAGGCAGCTCTCGAATTGATTATAGATTACTACCGGCCGGAAACATTTCATGCCTGCATTATTCATGCATTAGAAGCTAGTATGGATGGCAGATAACTGCCTTGATCATCAGTAAACAAATTTCGCCTACACATGACATGACTGCACAGTGTGACGATCTGTACGCTGCTGACAATATACAAAAGTGGCCGGTCTAAAAGAATTAAAAAGACAGGCGACATGTGAATGCATTGTGCATGCATGCCCATTTCTGCAGTGCGCAGTCTGAACATTGATGCTGTCATGTGTGAATGACGGGACTAGACAGATGATGACAGGGCCGGCCGAGCGAAGAGAGAATCGTATCTGTCCGGCCTTGGCATGCATGTCGCGGGCGCGCAGGCCGATTAGCTCTACATGCTTATTGCGACGGATCTTCCCCGGCGGCCAGGGCCCGGAGACCGGCCGGCGCGCGCGACGGTGGCAGAGACGCACGCAGCTAGCTAGCTCACTAGCTCCATCCCGGCCGGCCACCGTATCCCCCGTCCCTCTCCTGCAGCTATGTACGTACCCCGCCCCGGCAGTGCTCTCACCTTAACTGCTCGTGCATCCGTGCTCAGTGACCACATGGAATGGATTGATCCCACCTACGGGAATATTCTCTCCAGATGTGGGTACGACGCCATATATACTTCAAAATTTGTCGAGCGAGGTGGGTTCCAGGGAAAAGTCGTTCGGCTTGGAAAAAATTTTAGAGGGCAACGAAAGCAATGAAATGGCAAAATCTCATTCATTAATTCGGACAAAATATTCAAACATTATTTGAGTTCTGACAAAATTTAATTAAAATTTGGATAAATGTCAAATGAGGATAAATTCGGTTAACATTTGGCCGAATGCTTTTTTTCCTTTCAATACCCTCCGAAAGGAATGAAATTACCGAAATTTCACCGAAATGTTCAACCATGGGTGGGATGAGCTATCAATTAATTATGACAATTAGCAATGATCAATGATAATTGGTATGTTTAGTGTTAATTAGTGACTATATCAGTGGAAGGCTAGTGTTGATAAGTGATAATTATTCGTACGTTAGTGTCAGTGGGTGTAGTGCTATCTCCCCCATGCCCTTGTGCCACCTCCACCCTTCGTGTCGCTAAATCCCCCGTTGCCTTCTCCCCCTCCATGTAGTCTGATCCTCCGCTATTGTAGCGCCTTCTCATCGCTAAATCCCCCATTGCCTCCTCTCTGCTCCGCTAAATCCCTCATTGCCTCCCCCTCCGCATCGCCAAATCTCCCGCTGCCTTCCCCCTTCATGCCACCAAATCCCATGCTGCATCCTTCTTCCGTGCCGCTGAATCTCCCACTGCCTCCCTCCTCCGTGCCGCAGAATCCACCGCTGCCTCCCCCTCTGTGCTGCCCAATTGTAAGGTCGAGGAGGCTGACTAGAGAGGGGGTGAAGAAGCGCTTATAAATTTCTCTTCTTGGCTAAAATCGAATTTACATGTGGAAGTGTAAATCAAATCAGTTTTGCACAATTAAGATCTAAATTATCTAGGTTCACTTAACTGCACCAATGTCCTGAGTCCATGTTAAGATTTGCAATCTTTAGGATGACAAGCATTCTATTAGTACGGAAACTCTAACACATCTTCATCCCGTGAAGCAAGCAGCAGCAGAAGAGAGAATCGGCTCGGCGGAGGAGCCGGCGCGGGGGCAAAGATGGAGATGGTGCGGCAACGAGGAGGACGGCGGAGTATCGAGACTGCACAGAATAAACAAGGCGGTGCACCGGCGGCGAAGGGTTTGTAGTAGAATAGAACCGAAAAGGGGAAAAAACATCTAGGACTAGGAGTAGGACTCATGAGCGTTCTTGCCGTTGGAGTCCGTCTCGATCCCGGGAATTGAGACCTTAATTTGTCCGATGACGAAACCTGATTCCTCGGCGGATTCGAATTCCTTCTTTCCTCTGGCAAGGAACGTCCTCCGTGCCTCTCCATCCCGCAGGCGAGCTCCTCTTGCAGGCGTGGACAATTCAGCTGATCCTGCTGTCGCCATCTGCAGGAATGTGACGGAGATGAGTTGAGCCGAGAGGTTTAATCGCAGCTCCGAGGAGCCTTGGGGACGAATGCATCCACGAGGATGAGCTCCGGCAAATAAATTGCAAAAACTTGCTCGACGTCGCCAGTACCTAGGTCTGGAGGGTTGAAGAGGACAAGAATGGAGGACTAGATGATTGAAGAAGTTGACTTGGACGGAGTGGTAATCATAGGACGACGGATGAAAATCTGGACGGTATTAAAGTGAACCGATTATTTAAAAAGTAGTCATTTTTTGATGTTATAGAACTAATATTGTTCTAAGAAAATGATATTATACTACGTATGTCCAAGAAATATTGCATACATATCCGAGAAATATTGTAACCGACCGTACGGAGCTAGTGCCCAGATCGAATGTCCGGATGCTATCAAATCCCTCCTTTTTTTTTAACTTTTTATCAAATTATTAGAGTTTTAGTATCATCACTATATTAAAGCCGGGGGAGTTTCCGACCTCCCACCCATGCCACGTCAGATTTCTTGTGAAAATGCCCATGTATCTTCCGAAATCACGTAAAGGTTCTCGGTTCTTTCAAAAAGGTCCCTGCTAGGTTTTTTCCAAAAACCCCCTCCACTTCACCGAAATTGCGTATCATTTTAGAGGATAGCACCCCACGATTTTTCTAAAATTACGTACAGGTCCTTGTTTAGTTACGTACAGATCCTTATATGTCCTCATTTTTTTTGCGAAAAGGTCTTTCCAAAATTACGCACGTGTCCTCGATTTTTTTAAAAAAAACTTCCCGTGAACTATCGTCTCTTTTACTTCGATCCACACGGTAGTTAGCGCGCTTACGCTGCTAGTGTATATTATTACCCGTCCTGGGAACTGTCATTTCCTTTAGGTGGACTGGCTATGAAAATTAACATAAATCAATAAAAAATATGGCGTGCGAATGCCTGTCGGTCGGTGTGTTGCAGAGAGAGGACAAATTAAGGGTACTCCGATCCTAGTGCTTTTACTCGGTCGATCAACTATGCTGCGTCTTGCACCTGCCAAGTGAACCGTCGGCGGCCGGCGGCCGGCCGCCATGCAGCACATCGACGGGATTGATGCGTGCATGATGCAATGATGCATGGACTTGATCTGACATGATTGTTTGAGACCACTCTAGCGAACTACTTGCATACATTTGTCGCTCTCCGGGATCTTGCCGCTATATATTCTTTTTCTAGCTACCTAGGCGAGAGAGAGACAGAGAGTGAGAAAATCAGATCAGACAAATTAAGGAAATTGGCATGGCATCTGCAGGTCAACTTGAATAGTAGTGCTGGATTAGCAGTGAGCACGCACATAAATACACAACAAGCAGTAGGGCATAAACATATAAGTACACGTAATTGCTTAGTAACAGCTACCTGATTAATTTGCGATGCTAGAGATCGGGATTAGTAACGTGCCTCTGCTTCCTAAGGATCGCTCGATCGAGTTCATTCATTGCCCATCCCAGATGTGCGCCTGCCGTGCCTGACTTGTGCACTGTAGCGCTACAGCGCCCTGCCGCCTCCTCCCTTGGCCTAGCTTCCTTTTCTCCCCGCGCGCGACCAACCCCCCTCCTTTCCTCCTCCATGTGTCGTGCCGACGTGATCCACGCCTACCGCTCCTATGTTGCGCCCGCATTGCGTTGCATGCTCGTGCTCGCTACCTAGCCACTGCCCTACGCACCCTCCACGCCTTTACTCCCTCAGTGCAGAACACCGACACTGCCCTCCCCGCCTTGCGCCGCACCCGTACGCCGAGCGACGCCGCCCTCGGCCTCTGTGGGCAATGGCTCTCGCCCCCCTTGGCTATAAGAGCCCGTGGACTACCTCCTTGCGCCTCCAATTACTCCCCCTCGGCTTCAATCACCCTTGAGTCCCCCCTAAGCCACCTCCTTCCTCCTCTCTGGCCCAAACACCGCTGCCAGTGCCGTTGCAAAGCACGGCATCCTGGCCTGATTCTTGGCGTGTGGAGCACTGCCCGAGGACCCTGAAGTCTCCCCGAACCTCACTAGGCGTCATCACTGACTCCGGCAAGCCCTCGGAGATGACCCCTCTTCGCCATCCCGGTCCTCCGATGCTAGACCGCTCCGCCACCTTTCCTTCCTCGCCACGCTTTCCGGTGAGTTCCCTGTAGTCCCTAGTCACTCCCATAGTCGTGCTCCAGTTAGCCACCATCACTCAGCTCATCATCGACTGCCGTGCGAGCCAATTCGAGCTATGAAACGGGGCCTATAAGTACAGGTCGTGATGGGAATTCCATTTTGGGCCTCGTCGCCACCCACCATGCCCTTCCTCATCGACGACGTGCCTCGCCTCCCTTCGGCGAGGAAGAAGACCCTGTAGCACCGTCATTAAGTTAACGTGTGAGATTTGTTTAAGTTAATAAGCTTGCTTAGTCTCGGTTAATTAGAAGCTGACCGATGGGCCCTCCATCCCTATTTAAGTTAATACGTAGCTGACATGTGGGCCCTATCGTTTTAAATTTCTTTCAAATCTTTGGTTAATGTCGGTCACAAACAGGTTACCCCAGTCGCTTACTTGTGGTGAGATGCATCTCCCTTTTTGCTTCCGCTATCATTTCCGTATTTATGTAATGTATCCATTTGGTCTAACCGCTCCTTATTTTAAACTTAACCCGATGCGGTCTATTTGAACTCTTATGTTTTGTAATATTAATATATGGTACAGTTTGCACTATGTATGAAATAATTCAGTGATGTATCTGTGAATACTATCTACTGATCCAGAGCTCATTTCTTTTAGGCTTATGCTTAGGCTTTGGTTTCTATTTCTACAGTAACTAGTCATTAAACGGTGTGTTTTTTAAGACGGGATCTACAGATAAAGTATAGTACAAACTGTACTGAGTTCAACTGTACTGGCCAAAATCGCATGCGTACTGCCTATCACGAACAGGTCAGAATTAAAAAACCACAATCATAAGTCATAAGGCATAGTCTAAAAGAACCCACCCAGAGAATAGTGTAGTTGTTTCACAGAGAATTATGACTTGCTAAATTCGGGTCCAACAGGATAGCTGGCGAAAAATATTTTTTTCCAGAGACCTGGCAATACTACTACTTTGGTTGCCTTGGATCTATCCGTCCGTGGTCCTTGCCAGCATACCTAGAGAGGATTGCATCCGTTGGATTGATGACAGCAATTACACCACTATCAAAGGTACCTTTGCCAGCTGCGGGTGCAGCAGGATCGATAGTTAACTGCTGCGGTACCGGCCAGCACACATGCACCGATTGGGAATTTCTTTTTAACCGTCCACAGTTTGTGTATGCATGGCTCTACCCGTACATCGATAGTTAACTGCTGGATTAAAAATCAAACACTTTTGACTACTGCATTTGATAAAATCAGGCGCTCAAAATTGGTTTCATGGTTTTTTAAATAATCAATTTTTAATTCTAAATTACATCAATATATCTATATTTTATTTTTCCAGTTTTGATCATATATCGCTCTATGGTTGGGTAACTTAGTCCATTCGCCCAACTGTTGAGTGACACATAGCTAAGTCGTTAAACCGTTAGGCGATAAAACCCCAAGTCGCCCAACGGTTAGGTGATTAGGGAGATATCCCCTCGAGCACGCGGCTGGCCGACACTGTGCTCATTCGCATTCCGTTCGGCCAAGGAGGGGAGAAGAGGAAAGAGAGGAGAGGAGAAAGAGAGGGAAAAAAAGAGGAGAAGAGAAGATAGGAGGGAAGAGAGAGGAAGAGAGAGGAGGGAAGAGAGAGGAAGAGGGGAGGGTAAGAGAGGAGGGGGTCTGCGTATTAACGACAGTGAGTTTTTTTTGTATTTTTTGTATATTTGTTTTTCAAATATGGCAAGATAATAACTAAAATCATTAAATTTGTAGTTTAGAAAGTAACGTCAATTTAGTTGTTAATAATTGTATTATCGTTTATATCACTCTATTGCATTGTAATATCACTTACCTTTCTACTTACTAATCATTACTATCTCAATCGTCCTCATAAAATTCTTCAGAAAATTTATCGCATTACAACAACATATGACGATCGTAAAATGTTACAGATTTTATACCATTCATAATCTACGAAAATCACAAACAGATCAACCGATATTGTCTGCCCTTTTATTTCAAAAAAGAAACAACTTACATTTGCTAAATGTATTTCTTACAACAATTACCATTTACCCCTTACAATTATTTCTATCGGATTAATAAAATAATTATATTATTTTTTAAAATCGCCCAACGGTTGGGCCACTTGGTCACATGTCGTCCAACCATGGGGCGACATATGGTCAAAAATATAAAAAATAAAATAAAACACAGGTATATTAGTGTAATTTAGAATTACAAATTGATTATTTTAAAAAATTCATTATGTGCTCATATTCTTTTTGTTAACTCGTTGCATAATTCAACACAGTCGGCAAAAGTAGGAACTGGTGTTTTCCTTTTTGTGTCATATAGGACCAGATCCTTTATTGAACTATCATTATCAACATAATTGTTTAGGTTTAGGTTTTTTGTATTACAATAATTGGGTTTCAATAATGGCATTGACTAGGTGAACTTCCCAGGTATATGACCCTGGAGGAGGACCATTATGGAATATTGAAAAGTATCAATTGTACACTATTGGGAAAAAATACTGACAAGAGTTGGTTAATTAAAAGAGGGGTAGTAATACTTAAGCACTGACCTAGTGATCTCTCTCTTGCAGACATATACTTCCTCTATCCTTAAATATAGATCAGTGTGGATTTCATACATCAAGTTTTTTCAAGTTTTAACTATTAATATATGTTAAAGTATGTAGATTGACTATATAAAAATAGTATTAACCATTAATTTATTTTTCTAGTATATTATGATAATAAATTATAGTTAAAGTTCTGCATTAGAGATGTAAAAAATAAAAAACAATCTATATTTGTGGTGAAGAGAGTATTGAGTTTGCATTTGTGCGTTGGCCGGTTTGATTTGACCATCTAACAAATGGAATCATCATTAATTAAGTATAGACCTTTTTGGTCAGCAATAAGTGAGTACTCATTCATCGAAGCCAAATGGACCATGGTCCCCATAACCACTAAGCATATGCCCTTCCATTTGGCAGAGTCTAGTGCTGTCTTTTGATCCCTTGAACACTAAGAGAGTATTAATAAGTAAAAAGAGAGGGAAAAAATAGAAAATAATGCGATGATGTCAACTGGATTGCGCCATTGATAAATATCACAATACACATCTACATATATCTATATGGATGCGTCTAATACACACGCTTAGGGCTAAAGACAGAGACCCAAGATCTCCGGGACTCCGGGAGCACGGACATACGCTTTGACCACTAGACGTATCCACGTGCGTGTGTACTCAGAGAGTACTATTCATTTAAACAGTACCAAATAGACACTGTTTGCACTGTTCACATGAATAGCGTCCCCCGAAAATATGTGGTGCCACAGCTCGAAGCCGGGCGAGCGAGGCGCCCACTGGCTACCACAACCAACCAAGCAAGTGCTTGGCCGCGGAAAAAACACATGGCTAATCTTTCGATCGAGTGCTCATGTGGTCTTTTAGACTATTTGGGCTTTTTTTTATGGCTTATACTTATTTTTTACTATTTGACACTGTATTTGGTTTATTTTACACGGTAGATATTGATGGTTTTTTGATGTAATAAAATTTAAAAAAATTAAAATTAGAAAAAAAATAAGTTAGGTAATCACGGACAATGCAAATGAATACCAAAAAAAGAAAAGGCAAAAGAACCAAAAAATCAGAAAAAAAATAAAATTAAAAAACTAAAAGCTAAAACCCAGTAGAAAAGCCAAAATAAGCAGAGCACATGAGGACTGAGATCAACGGTGGATTATGGGGGGCTCAGAGTGAGGCCCTTCCTCTTAGGCGTTGTTTAGAAGTAAGGTTTGTCAAAATTCAGTACAATTATTTTAAATTTCATTTGGTATTCCTCGTTGTAAATATGACCTTAGATTAGCTGCCACGTGGAAGTATACAACTTTACAAGTGCTTGGCTTCTCTTTTTTGGGGGAAAATACAGTCCAATAGTGGGGTCCAGCTTCCAGTGGGCGCCGATGCACTTTACGAAAGGAACCCTGAATTATTTTATTAATTCGCAGTTCAGCCCCTGCCTCCGAATCCATACGTGGGGAAGAGAAATCATTACTCACTGCCTGTGGGCCTGACCTTTGTGGGCCCCGCACGGCAGTGACCTTTGCGGTCGCAGAGCTGTTCTTCCTGGAGGTCGGAGCTGGCGCATTCCGGCCCCACAGGTCAGTGACAGATTTTGCATCACGTTCCCCGTGTCGTGGTAGGAGAGGAAGGTTCACTTGCAGAAAAGCCCCTCGGAAGTTAGGAAAGGACGCCACCGCCAAAAGCGGCGAGCGCAGGCAGTACGCTTGACGCCCGGGGGCAAATCAGTAACTTCACGGGGTGTGACAACTGTAAGCCCGTGTCCCGGAGGAGAAAACAGAGTTTCTTTCCGCTTAAAGCCCTGAAAAAAAGCATCCAATCCCATTAAAACCCTCACCACGAAAGAAATCGAGAAATCCTCCTCCTCCTCCTCCTCCACTTCCTCCTATAATCTCTCGCTCCCAACGCCGATCTCAATCCCCAAACCGCGGCCGTCCCCTCACCTCTGTCGCAATCATCCGCGGGGCGCTTTAATCCCTGCCAAATCCTGTGGTCTCTCCTCTCGGATTTCTCCAAGATTGATTGATCTGTTCCTCCTCTCCTCCCAATTCTATCTTGCTTTCTTGGTCGCATTGGTTCTGCCCGATTTGTCACCTTCGGCATCGTCTCCCACCACTCCTTGGTCCTATCTATCTCTCGGTCGTCCTAGCTTCCATCGCCATTGCTGTTCTCTCTGCGCTCAAGCCTGCTTCTTTGGAGCTAACCCGCGCCGGGCGTAAATGCCCGTCCTTGCAGAGGATCCCAGCGTTTTCCGCTCCAAATCGCGTCCTTGTTTCCCCGAGTTAAAGAAGCGGAGATTCTCCTATGCGCGTCAGTCCTAGCCCTAGTCATAGATGAGGAGGGGATCCTGACTCTTCTTCTTGGACTCCGCCTGCTCCACCTCCCGAATCCCTGCGAGCCGTACCCATGGGTTTCTTGATCTGCGCCTGCCTTCTCCAGCTGCTGTTCTTGGGCTCCTCTCGAGTGGCGGCCCAGTCGCCGTCGCCGGCGAGGGCCCTGGACGCAATGCTGCAGGACTACGCGTACCGGGCCTTCGTGCGGCCGCGCACCGGTATTGTCTACAACGGCACCGTGCCCGGCAACCTCACGGGCATCGCGGTGTCCGCGCTCCGCCTGCGCAGCGGCAGCCTCCGGAGGAAAGGAGTCGCCGAGTACTTCGAGTTCAGCGTGCCCACCGGTGTCATCGTGCAGCCGTACGTCGAGAGGGTGGTGCTCGTCTACCACAGCCTGGGCAATTGGTCCGAGTTCTACTACCCGCTTCCCGGGTACACCTACCTCTCGCCGGTGCTCGGGCTGCTGGTCTACGACGCTGCCAACTTGTCGGCAGTTGGGTTGCCCGAGCTGAGCATTGTCGCGTCGGGGAGCCCCATTTCTGTAAATTTCAGCAGTGTCAAGGCAGTGCCGCCAGGCGGCCCAGCGCCGCGGTGTGTGTGGTTTGATTTGGATGGCCAGCCGCAGTTCCGGGACCTAGAGGCAAGTAACATGTGCTCGACGTATCGCCGAGGGCACTTCTCAATAGTGGTGAACTCTACTGAGATTGCTCCAGCGCCATCAGGCACAATTGCTCCTGCTCCAGCGCCATCAGGCACAATTGCCCCGCCAATACCGACTGCGGGAGGTCGTGCTAAGGGCAGCTCAAAGGCATGGAAGATTGCCGTCAGTGTGGTTGGGGGCGCCATAGCGTTGGGGCTGTTGGCTTCGCTTCTGCTGTGTTTTGTGAGGTACAAAAGGGATAAAAGGTTGGAGCTGATGGAACGGAATGCAGAGGTTGGGGAGACATTGCGCATGGCGCAGGTTGGGCGGACGCAAGCGCCTGTGGCGATGGGGACACGGACACAACCGTTGATTGAAAGCGAGTATGTTGCGTAGTTGGTTTTTGGGTTTTTTGCAGAGTTCAGGTAACAAAGGCTCGATGGTGATGCCTGGAGAGGCGGAGACATGGAATTGTCCATACCGTTGCTGCGAATTGTTTGATTTAGGGATCAGCTTCTGGTCCATGCGGGTTGAACACGTTCTTTTGGCAGGTTTGTTTGGAAGTTTAGTTGTTCTGCAATGGCTATTGTTGATGTTCATAGTGGGGAGCTCCATTCATCTCCAAGCAAGCAATGGAGAGGAGATATGTGTCATGTCAGATTCGAAATCCCTTGATTATTTTTTGGTTGCTGTAATCAAAAGGAAGTTGGCTTGGCAATAAGGCTGAGGTAATATTCATTGCACATCACATGGTGCTGTCTCGGTGAAATTCATTTCCAATTCAATTCCATTTTTGCGCCTTTTGGCTTCTCACTTTTAGACAACTGTTAAGATGGTGTACATGTTTACTTGTTTTGGTAATTAGTGTAATAATTTAGATTTCATTGCCACTTGTTTTGACATCCGGTCTATATGTAGTGAGAACTTTCCATTGTCTCCTCAGAAACGATTTCGTTTCTAGTTGTGTATTTTCCTGATGGGCGGACATTATGATTTGTTTCCAAAGTAATACGGGACTGTAAACATACCGGGGTGATATTGTCTTTATTCAGTACTAACAATTTTAAATTATGTTGATACTGAGTTTTGTAAATCATACTCGCTAGGAATGGCTCCAATTTAGGCATGTAAAACAACAAAAGAAGGTCTGATTAATGTAAGCGTGACCAAATAGCAAAATTGATATGAATAGAACAGTGGGATTCAGGAATGCTCTGTTAGCGAAATGCAAATGTTTCTCTTTTTCACCGGTAGGATTTCGGGATAGTGTGAGTTGTTCGCGAGGTCTTAGATGACAACGAAAACAAGAGGTATTTCATTTGTATAATTTAGTGTCAAATCGTTGCATAACTGCTTGTGTTTATTATTGTTCATCACCCTTACCTAGATTGATTTATGAAAGAGTAACCTATGGTACTCTGTTCTGTTTCTTATGCCTTAACAAGGTAACTCAAGAAAATTATGTACTCTCCCATTCACTGAAAGCTCAGGCTGGGTTGAAATGCTTGTCATAAAATTCCCCCGGAAGAGAGCATGAACAATCCATAATTTGAGAGCTGGCCTCAGGTCCAACTTTTTGAGCATGCGGTGTTCTTTTAGTCTGCAATACTCGTCGTGGGTGCACGTCCATTTTTATGTTGATGATCATATAAGCACGAGGAAACGGAGAGCATAGCTGTCACTCGTACCTTATATTTTAGCCGTCAAATGTGATTGGCACTTGAAAATTTTCGTATTAGAGGCTAGTTTTTAATGGGTGTGGTGCTGAAATGTTTGCCAGAAGCAACCTGGAGTCTAATTGGCAGCACATGCTGCATCGACAAGCAAATGTAAGTGTGTAGGGTAGTTAATTAGCTCAGCTGGCCCTGCACACATGTGAGCGGTATCTTGCATGGCCTTTCAGCTCACAAGGAGGACAGATAGATCCGGCCAAGCAAGCAAGCCAGCCAGCCAGCCTGCAGAGATGGATGAACAAACAGATGAAGCGATCATACGAGAACAGAATCCTTTGGGACTTGGATCAACCTGTATGTCAAACGGCATTGCATGGTCTGTTTTGGTGTGGAACACTTGGACTGGTTCTTAGCTGATGCTCCCTAGATAGATTGGTTTTGTGCTTGTGATGAACTGTGGATTAATGATGTAGTATTTCAGTATTCGTACCTCGGACAAATGGACTGGCAAGGAGGAGTAGTAGTAGTAGTGCACCGGAAAGCGTGTGAAGCAATACAAAATTACAAATGGACGGTGGCGTGGTCCATGACTGGGGATTGACCAGTGCCAAAGACACAGCGGCTCGGTGGTAGAGTAGCTGTTAGTTAATTAGTTAATTAATTAAGCCCTAGATTTTGAAACAACAACCGAACTCCTCACCGGAGTAGCGGTCCATGGTGGTGCGGGGCGGCCATGGATGGGACGACGGAGAGCGATGGAAAAGGGATTTGTTTTGGCGGTGACAACGAGAGAAGAAGATGCGTCCTTGTTGATGGTGTGGACATTCACTACTCCACCTACCCCCTCGGCGGTCCTAATTTCGCATACAGGATCTGCTCTTTATTACTTTTAAAAGCGATTTTTGATTTTTACTATAGCATTTAACTTTTAAATGAAGTTTTTTTTAAGTCGGGATCTATAAGTTAATTGTAGTACACGTTAAAAACCTAATATCTGTATCAACCAAAATCACAAGTAAGTATCTCTCTCTGCAATGTCTGTCGCAAACAGACAAAATTTAAAACTTTCAGCTAAAAGCCATAAGCCGCAGCAAAAAAAATACCTGAAATCTGTAGCGTATATATTTATTTTGTATTATAATAATTGAAAATGTACTATAGCTACTAATTTTTTTAGCGTAATTAAATATAAAAGGTTATATCTTCACGAACAATACAAATGAATAAATAGAAACAAAGATTAAAAAAATGTAAAAAATACGTATTGCTAAACAAAGACGAAAGTAAAAGGCTAAAGCTCTAGTAAGTCTGATAGGTCGTAAGAAGCGCCGTCAGTCACACTCACAGATGGACGACCGGCGATGCGAAGGCAAAGCCATATGCCAGCCATTAGCAAGCACCTAAACCATTCAGTACTCGTCATGGCTAATTGGCTTCTCTTTCTCCGTCTTCTTGTACCACTGTATGGACATATGTATGAATGAGCCACTGCGAATATCGCTGCACTACACGATGAATCATTCTATTCGTTCATGGAGCTGTGCGCCATGGTCACCGCGTTGCCTTCCGCAATTAGCAGCCCAACCAACTCGTAGGCGAGGCGACAACAAGCTATTAACCTTTCCGGGCCACAAGAAGGATTTGGATCGGTATAAACTAACTGCTTCCCCTGCTATCTATCCAAGTAGGACTAGTATTTCCTTTTGCTTTACCCGTTGCCTAGTATCACCTGACCTCTTCCTTTCTTTCCTCTTTCAGTTTTGTGACTGAGCCGTGCTGAAGGAATCTAACAAACCCATCCGTGGACTCCCAATTGTTCTAACAGTGGTTGCCGTCATCGATTTGTTAGGTTATACGGATCCAAATTATCTCAATTGATCCTACGCTGCAGGACATCAATGGTACCAAAAGTCAACTCCTAACTTCAATTGAGGCAAACTGTGTAATCCTCAATCATGCGATCAGAACCAAAGAAAACCAAGCAAAGGAACCGCCGGGTGCAGCAACGGCGAGGACGCCTCTCCGTGGAGCATGGGCGAGGCCTCCACCCTGGCCGTGCGCGTGTCGAGCGCCGCCTCCGCGCTGGCCGCGGCCGTGCTGAGCGCCTCTGTAGAGCCCCGGATGCGCGCACGCTGAGGGCCTCCCCCTCGATGGACGGCGCCGTCGCGACCACCATGCCTGCTTGGCGGTGCAGCTCCGATCTATCTCCCTGGGCCGCTTCCCTTGAGTCGTTTGCCGCCTTCCCGATCACGATGAGGTCCCCGGACCTCCGCCTCGGCCTTGCGGAGGTAACTAAGGTGGTCTAGTGTGGGCCGGATTGTGCTCGGTCGGGGTCGGGTTGATCTATGATGGGTTCTGGTGGATCGGCAGGCCGGCCCAACCCAACCAAGCTGGCCGGTTTCTTTCTTCTGTATCTAACGTGTGATTGGACTTCTATTGTTGAGTCATCCAAACTTTTGCAATGTCATATTGTTATAATATCTTACTTTTTCTTTTTATCTATGTCTATTCAAATATGTGTTAGATTTTAAAACTACTACGGTTATCGATTTTGTTTGTATCATGCGTGTATAGATTTGTTTGCGCTTATTAGTTATACTTGCTATTGCGGCTCGACCACGTCCAGACTCCTAAATATTTTGTAGCTCTGCCACTGCTGGTTTGAGTATCAGTTATAGGGCCTGTTCTTTTCGGCTGCGGCTTATGGCTTTTGGCTGAAATTTTTGAATTTTGGTTTACTTACAGATCAGATTACGGAGAGACGGGTACTCATTTACGATTTTGGCAGGTACAGATGTTGGGCTTTTAACGTGTAGATCGTTTAACCCAGAAACCCGTCTTGAGAAAATACTCCGTTTAAAAGTTAGGATCAGAAGAAAGCCAAAACCACGGCCGGAGGAAAAGAACAGGCCCATAGATGGGAATTTGGACGCATCTTTGTGCTTGATGACGTGGCTGGCGGCCGGTTTTGGACGACGACAAGTAGGCCGAATCAGGAAGCAAGGAGAGACGTCCTCGGCGGCCGGCCAGCTTTTGTTTGGTCGTCAGAAATGTCCATCTCAGCATGCGTCTCTACTCCCGTCTAAATTGATTCCATTTCCCTGCCTGACTGGCTGGCCGACTGATGATGATTTGTGTTTTGTTCACTAATAATAAAACAATGACCCCTGCCGTCCTGCCTGCCTGTCCCTTTGGTTCAAAAATTTGATTTTTGATAAGGTGAGAGAGTGTAAAGAGAGAAGATAACCTTCTCAAAGACCCATGAATTAGTGGGCCTATCTCTCCTCTCCAGACAAAGACCCCACTCGTTTCGGCTTCAACTTCTGACTTATTTTTCACTATTTATATATTTTATCTTTTTTAATTTTTGGCTATTTTTTTAGCTTTATTGCCGATTCTTTTTTCCTTATTCGTTTGCGTTGTCCGTGATGAGCTATAATATTTTTTGTATTTTTATTTTTTTTTAAATTTAACAACGCTAAATAAGTCATTTTCAGTTACAGTAAAATTTCAGTTAGTTATAAACCATAGCTTTTCAGTCTAACCGAACATGACCAAATTTTGGTAATAAGCTAAGAGATACAAACAATCGAATGGTTGTTAGTAAAATCATCAAGTCTCTCTCTCTCTCTAAACCCTCCCAACAAGCCGATGGAGGGGAGGTCGTCCACTTGTTTACCGTTCCATCTCTCTAAACCCTCCCAAAACCACAGTACCACGGACAGGGCCGCCCGGGGACAAGACCAACTCCGAGCAACCACTTCCCATCCACCCATCCGTCTACCACCCGCGGCCGCGGATGAAATCGCGCCTCGCTGCAATTTCTCCACGACGGTGATGGATGCTCACCACCACGCCGCCCGTGTCGTCCGCATCCACTTCTTGGACGCCGACGCCACCGACTCCTCCGGCGACGAGCACCAGCACCGCCGCCGCCGTGTTCGTCGCTGCGTCCAACAAATCGACCTCCTGCCGTCTTCTCCTCCTGCGGCACTGAGCTCCGGGCCGAGCAGGAGGAGGGGTGTGCCCACCAAGAAAAAGGGTGTTGCGGATGGGGAGGCCGGGAGGAGGCGGTTCCGCGGCGTGCGGCGCCGGCCGTGGGGGAAGTGGGCGGCGGAGATCCGCGACCCCAACCTGGGGAGGCGCCTCTGGCTCGGCACCTTCGACACCGCCGAGGAGGCCGCCTCCGTCTACGATTCCGCCGCTGTCCGCCTCCGCGGGCCCGGCGCCGTCACCAACTTCCCCTCCTCCTCCCCCTCGTCTCTGTCCTGCTCGGCCGTGTCCGTGCCGTGGCCGGAGAGCTCCACGGCCTCTCCTCCGTGGACCGATTCCCCAGCGAGCTCCATGGCATTTCCTGCGGTGGCTTCGCCGACGAGCTCCTCGGCCTCTCCGTTGCACACTTCCTCGGTGTTGGACGCGGGGGATGGGGTGATCGCGGCGCCGTTCGGGATGGGGTTCGAGGAGGACGAGGCGTTGATCTCCATGGAGTTGTACCTGCCGGCGACGGCTCACCAGTGGTGGGGCCCGACGGCGGAGTTCGGGGAGCTGGGCGATCTGGACGACCTCTTCGCACCGGAGCTCGTCGCGGTCTGACCAACTCGACCTGCCACCGGAGCTCGTTGCATTATCGACTTTTTGGGAGAGCTTTTTCATTCTGCTTATTTATTGTCGGGAGTCTACAGGTTTTCAGCGGATATTTTTTGGCTTTTTCAAAGCGGTGGTGAGCTAGCAATTGATTTTTCTTTTCTTTCGGCTGCAGCAGAGCTTTGCTTGGGAATGTGAGAGATTGATTGCAGCTTGTTTCGAGAGCGTGTGTTTTTTGCTGTATCATGACATGATCCATGTCTGAGAAATTACCATGTTTACGACAGTATTAATTCCTGGGTGTGGCTACTATACCATACATGCATGCTCAGTTCGTCCCCGGATACACTTGGCGTTTTGGTACCGTTTCCCTTCACTGTCCATAGTTTAGTTCTAGTGTCAAATATCGGTCATTTTCTATTAGGCTTTTGGTTACTTTAAAAGTCAAAATTGATAGGACGGTTTTTTGAAACGAACTCTTCAAACAGATTTCAAGTCTAAAACTGTATACATCATCCATAGCCATATACAGCCCAAAACAACGTGACCAGTAGTACTAGCGAATTGAAGCTTCAAGGGAGGATCATCGTTCGCCCGGGCAACATATCTTATGCCCTTAAGCTTGAAGTACTCTTAGATTATATTAAAAATTTTTAGTTTAGATGTATCATGAGTACATCATAAACATAAATGCATAGGATATATTACCTGCTCGGCGGTCACAAATTGGCAATTTTTTTTTACTTCGTTTGCATCACAGCGAATTTTATAGTATACCTACAAGCCAGTGGTATCCAATCCCAATCCATTCTAGCTTGTAGAGCATTCCATCAAGGTGTGTTCCTAACCAACGTGCCAGTGTCCTATATTGTTTCCATCATCGTGTACTAGGGAGATCTAAGGCGTGCTCAATATAGCTTATTTTGGTTTAAAGCTTATGGCTTAAGCTTTTTTTTGCACTATTCACAATTTCGTCTTTTTCTGAATTTTTGACTTTTTTTTGAGCTTTTTTGTCGGTTCTTTTTTTTCTCGTATTCGTTTGCATTGTCTGTGATGGGTTAACATATTTTTTATATTTTTTAATTTTTTTAAATTTAATTATGTCAAATAAGCCTCTCTTAGCTACAGTGTTTTTTTCAGCCAGCTACAGTGTTTTCAGCCATAAGCCTTCAGCTTTCAGCCGAACTGATAGCCGGTCGGATGCAAAAAATGAAGAAGATTGGTTTGATTTGATTTTTGAGTGACAGTCAGTCAGCCTATTGAGATACATTGCGTAGAGAGAGATCAGTGGCATGACTGTGGCCCGCCACCTCCGCATATGGAGACCATCTCCTAGTCACCGCCAGCAGCACCAGCAGCTCGCGAGTGGAATTTTTTAAATAATCTTTTTTCATTAAAAATCACATAAATATACCTTAGTACATTTGCGATGTATTATGAACGAATGTAATGTCGTTAGTACATTGAAAATGCATGCGTACGTTAGAACTGATATATTGGCATTTAAATTATTAGACCATGTAAATTGTCGAAACATATTAGTAATAATTTACAGTAGGAGAGAGCTCGAGAAGTGAGAGAAGAGCAACATTGGTGTGCGTGGGAGCAGATAGGAAGTTGATGCGTATTGGGGTAGAGGATAGAGAGTGGTGGCGATGCGAATGAGGGGGTTATGCTATGAGGGTACTGTAGTAGTTCATGATATGCGGACAGTCATAGAAATGTAAATTACAGTATAGTAGTAGTTACATATTGTGCGATGCGATTTGACCAGTAGCAACATTGAAATTGTTTGCAGGACATTTAAACTGTTTGTAGGCTGACATCAGTAATGCCAGTACCCACTACATTGAAAGTGCATTACAGTGTTAGCACCGTTCATGAAGGTCCGAACAGTGTTGACTTGAGCAGTTTTTCCCAAGCCACTCTGGCACACCTGAATGGTGAGAATGCTCGAATCGCACATATGATGTACTGGCTCGAATCGCCATTATGTCGCCCAACGGCCAACCGATTGCATTTGTGTCGCGTGGCAGTTGGGCGACTGGAGCCCATTCCTGTAAAAAAATTTTACAGGGGTATATTTCTGTAATGTCGAATAAAAAATAGATTATTTAAAAAAATTCCTCACGAGTAACACAAAGTTGTAGCAACTCCGTGAAATTGCTCGATCTAATCTTTTAAGCTTATGATTTATAATTTTTGATTTTTTTTGAACAAATAAATAGAATGACTTTTCTGCTACCGTTTTAAAGTAACTTATCAAGATAATTTTTTACAAGTTACTTATCAACTTGCCATTCATTCACACCAATATTTATATTAGAAATAAAAGAGTTAGGACCAAAAGTCGAACTATAAGCTACAGTACAGCCCCGCAGCCCAAGATTGGAGAGAGAACAACCTACCGTCCGTACGCCCGTGCCAAAATCACACTGTACTACAGTGACCACTCTATATAGTCTGCCTAATAATGCGGCTATTCTAGGAGCTGTATATAGGGGTGAAAACAGATCGAATAGTTTTCAATTGATTCGGATAAAAACGGATACATATTGTGTCAGATCGGATTTTCTTTGGATAATTCTTGGATCGGATACGAATACGGATTGTTTTGTCGGATACGGATACAAATACAGTAGGCTTGATATCTGGCGAATACGGATACGAATACGGATTATCCGGATAATACGAAAACGGATATCCGGGATTTCAGCCCAACATTGCCCAGCACAAGCATTCGATCCGTTTGCATCCCTAGCTGTATATTTCTATTCTGTTCTGTTCTACTTATAGAAATTAAACTAGTGGGTTAACCAACCATGAATTGAGCATTACTTCCTTTATAAAGAGTGAGGCGTACGCGACAAGGTACAGACAGATCAAAAGAGCACCCTCCCAGAAATGAGCAATTCCCATATGCTTAATTTGACATGTGCACAAAACCATGCATGCATCTGCTGCACAAAAGAGCCACGCCATTTATAATCGCCGTGCAACAGTGGAGCCCAGCGTTGAGAACGGGGACTCGCTCGTCCAATTATTCGAGGCAGCGACAGCGAAAAGAAGATCCAGCAGCACTATGCACTGTCTGCGTCTAAGGGTGTTTTAACTGACCGGAATTTTTTATTGAAATAGAATGGTAATTTACAGAAGAAGTTGCTTTTGAAATAAAATTTGAAAAACGGCTTTTGAAAGACGTAGACACAGAGAAAACGATCGAGGTCGGCCAGCGGCTTTTGAAAGCGGCATAGAGAAACTGCTTTTAGAAGCCAAGAAGCCGAGTTATTCAAATCGAGTTTTAGCTTCTCCGATTTCAACACCCCTAATATGATATAATACGCAAGTTTCATCAGAGTTTGTATATACTATAGACCAGTGCCAGCTCAAGATTACTTACTGCACGCCCATCTCAACCAAGGGCATGGAGCAGTTACCTGCCTGTCCTGATGCACATTTACGCAAACAAAACTGACCTAGCTTCCCGTTTTATGCAAACAAAATTTACCACAAAATGGTTTCAGACTTCCACAAAATGGTTTTCATACCGTGGTGTTCCCATGGCTGGCCTTCCTTGAGCTCTCCAAGCGGCTGGCCAGCGGACCTGTGGCCTGGGAGTAAAACCTGGTTAGATCTGATCATATGGTTAGAGTGTAATCTGTCAAGTGGTATCAGAGTCTAGATATTTAACATCTTTTTAGATCTCATGGTTGCAGAAGTACACAATCAACGTGTGAGAGGAAGAATGTTGAGAATAGTCTCATATTGGTTATGAAAAAAAGAAAATTACAACTTATAAATGTGATAAAAACCCCATCCATTGAACTAGTCTTTTAGAGAAAGAAAACCCAATACCACATATAAGATTATTGATTTAGGGTTTGCATATGGCAGCTTATGGGCTTAGGTGCTCAGCCTATTTGGACCTGTGACCCGAGAAATAAAATCCGATTGGATCTATCCATATGACCAAGGTGCAATCTATTCATATTTGTTTTAAGGTACCGTAAAATAGCACTAAATAGAAGTCATGCATCTAGTGTAGCCCATCTACAACTTAACAGAGCAAAGGCCTGACACAAACATTCCTACTAGCTACGATGCATTACTCTACTCGGAAATGACGCCGAGCAGATCTAAGTAGCAATGTTACCTTCGAATCCATCAACAGGAATCAAAGCTTTAACTGAACACATTACAGAAGATAAAGGACAATACTGTTCTTGCGCTTTACTCAGTCAGTCATTGTCTTGCCAAGAAGCAGCAAGGGGAAAAAGAGGGGAGCTTTTGCCTGCTGGGGTGCATCCAGTGTACTGAATGCAAACTCCCTCCGCGGCAAATCACTGCCAATCATGCATACCAACCTGTCCTTCCTTGGCCCTGAGGCAAGTCTGGTCCTGACCAGAGGAATAGAGACCACTTCTGCAGGTAATTATATACATAAAACAGACTACTGCTTCAGTAATTATCACTTGTATAATCACCATGACAGAAATACAGCTTATTAGCTGGAAATTGTTGATGCAGTTTCATATGCAAGTAGCAGCAGAACGTATTTCAGCTGCCCGAGCTGTGTAGCATAATGCTGATCCCAAGATTTCGAAGGTGGATGGAGATTAAGGGCATGTTTGGTAACGGCTGCGGCTTATGGTTTTTGGCCTGTTTGGTACTCGACGACCTCATCCTCTCCGGTTCGACGGCCTGCCATAGCCCTTGGGCCTGCAGGTAATTGATGCGTGTGAGTATAGGGTACTGGACAGAGCCGCCTGCCTCCTTAACGACGCGCTCGATGACGACTTCACCGCCGCGATTGCGCCCTCGGCGCGGCGCAGGCGAATGCGATACCCGTCGTCGGGGAGGGGGCAATGGCAAACGATCACCACCGCCAACGGGAGCCAACTTGACGGACATGACGACCCCGGGAGCGTAACAGCTCTGATACCAATTGTCGTGGATCACCGGCAATCTTTCGCCGGCGAACTCTCGAATGCGCACTCAGATACACAATGAACACAGGTGTTTGGTGCTGCAAAACGGGACAACTTTTTCTGATATATTGCATGCTTATTTAAAGGAAACAATAAACTAAAGACAGCAGGTAGCCTTCTTAATGCACGGCAGGAAATGCATGAATCCTTAAGGACGCACACACTGCAATTACTAACGGAAACGCATGAATCCTTAAAGACGCACACACTGCAGTTACTAGCTGAAAAGAAAAGAAACGGCAACACTTAAAATGAGAAACTTAAACAGCCGTGCTCCACTACTATTGAGAAACGGAAAAAATAGAAAACTGACTACTAACTGAAGCAGTCACGGTGAGACGCCTGGAATAGATTTAACATATACCTTCTCACCCTCCGGCAAGGCTGAGATGAGATCGAAGAGCGGCTTGTCGTACTGCTCAAAGGACCGGACGGTGTTGGGGTCTGTAGGGTCAACGCCACCTCCGGCAAGGTCAATGCACGTCACTCGATAGAGCCACCGGAGCTCTCGAGGAGCCACCGGAGCTTGATCCAGCACCAGCCTCCATGCCCTTCGCCATGAACAAGCACAAACTTCGGTCTCTGCCTACTGAGTTCTCTATATCAACTACTGAAGGATGGACTGGAATTATTTGATCGATATGCACCAGGGGAACTGCAATTGCGTGGCCACTTCCAAATGTCAAACCAAGCAGGACGTCCGGTGAGTTAAATTATAAATGGATCTCAGGAGACGTCTGCATTTCTGCATGTAAAATGGTCTAACATGTCATATGCAGGATATATCGTGTGGACCAGCAAGTTCTTCTCCCTGCGCTGTATTTTGCGTGTCTTCAAGAGATATATGCAGAATATATCATGTAAAATTTTCTTGGTGTCTTCAAGTCACAATAGATTCATGTGTGCTGCACATTAATTTTTTTTCCTGTTCTATGGTGAATAAATTACGAGACCCTGTTGATAGCTTCATTAATTTGACATGTAAAGTTCAGAGTTGCAGAGTGTCGAAGGCAAGTTCAGAGTTCCAGAGCCCTGGAGGGGGCAGACCTAGGAGGTTGAACCAGCACCAGGCGCCGTGGCCGGCACCGTGCACAAGAACAAAGTGCTCCTTGCTCCTCCTGGAAACATCGCCGCCGCCTGCGTCCATTAGCTGGCTTGTTAACTCGCCGTGCTTAATAGTTAGTTAATTTGCTTACTTGTTTGTGCATACATCTATCTGCTTGTGCACATGTATGAATGAACGATCAACCGGTCAGCGAATCAAAGTCAACAGGAGGGGGGTCGGAGAAGCATTCACTGACCACTGGAGTCTCCACCTGCTTACTGACAAAATAGCTGCGCAAAAATCCCAGAGAAGTTCATGGAGATGGGGAATGGAGTGCCACAGCATCCTAGACAATTTCTAGCTCGAAGGCAACCGCTAGAGAGAGAAAATAAAAAGGAAAGGACAGGTTAAGGTTAAGTTTCAGATTATTTTTCATATGCTTAGTCGTAATAGGGTAATAGGGTTAAAATGATATCTTATGACTGAGGTTTGGTCATATAATAAGCGTCCATCAAACTGAAGGTTGATTTTTTCCCCCTTTCTCATGTGAATTTCTAGTGCTTCGATCTCCTTTTCCTCTCAGTGAAAGTTTAACCACTCGTCATTTGTTAGTATATAAACTCTGGAACGGATTGACGAGACAGTAAAATACAGAGATAATTAACTTTAGAGATTAAGATAATCCTTACTGGAGACCTGTCTCCTTTTCTTTTTTGGTCTCTTCAAGTTTCTTCAAAAAAAAAAATGAAGAGGAAAATGAGTTCCATGTTGTTAAATATAGTGCACACATACTTGAGTTGTCTTGGGAAATTAAGAAGTTGCATATTATCCTGTCAATAAGAAATCTCGGAGTCAACACTAAACCATATAGGTTCAGTCATTTTAGTAGAGTTGACTCCCTTTCGTTGATCGCTTTGATTGAGAGTTACCCAACATTTTGATTCATTTGTAAGAAATGTTTACTTTTTTGTCAACTTGGGGATAGTGCATAGAGGCTAGAGCTCAGCCTTTATCCGAGCCCAAAATTTCATATTAGCTTGCAGAGTCAAACAGAACGGGCTGTTATTTTAAGCTATAGCTTATAGTTTATGGCTATGATTTATGACTTTTAGTTACAGAGTACAGAGTAAGAGAAACTCACGTGTGATTTTTACTGACATAAATAAAGTTACTATAATGTGTATTATAATCAACTTGTAAATTCCGTTTTGAAAAGATACTCTCTTTAAAAACTAGTAACTATAGTAAAACTGAAAAACAGTTTTTACAAACTAAAAAAGATGTCCGACAACCGGTGAATCCAGAGCATAGTAAACAATAAGCATATTACCCCAAAGAAGAGATGGAGTCGAAGTACAAGGTACGTATTTTTTGTAGATTAATTTGTGTTTGTAGAGAGGAGCAGGCAAGCAACAACTGGATGGGCGACAAGATCCTTAGTTTCCTCTCCTCCAATGGCGGCTGCCCTGGGTCTCTCGGGCGGAATACCTACCCTCCTCGGCCAGCTCGTCGGTGCCCCTGACCAAGCCGCCATCGCCATGACTGGCGCCCCAGCTGATGAGCGAGTTGCGCATCGGGCCAAGTGCCTGAGTCGAAGACGCCAAGGTAGGCAGCCCAAAGCGAGGCCTCAAGGTCCAAGCCCATTAGCCAAATGCCCACACCAGCATGTAGCTCTGCGTCTCCACTGCTCCAGGGTCCAGGCTCCAAGACAACCCTAATTCCTGAATTCCGAATTCCCCATCGCGCAACACCGTAGCATCGACCATTCCCCATTCCTCTTGGACCTCTTCGATTCTTCTTTCTCAATTCCTTCTGTCGGGCTGCGGCTGTCGGCGACTCAGCAGGTGCTGCGACGCATGCTGCAAGGCATGGGACTGGGCGGCTGGGCCACTGGGTCACGGCCATGAGGCGTCAGCCCTTCGCCCGTCCGTCAGCACCGACCGTGAGCCGGTGAGCTCTTAATATTTTATTCTATGCTTGTTTGGTTGTATCAGTTAGATCTATATTCGTCTGGTTGTATCGGTTAGATCATGACAATTTCAATGCATTTGACATCATTGGTTATATTGAGTATTGAATCATATTGTGCCTCGGTATTTTTTACACTACCGGTTCGCACCAGGTGTTTCTAATTTTTTTAAATTTAATTACGTCAAATAAACCACCTTCAGCTACAGTGAAATTTCAGCCATTACAATGCAATTCCAGTCATAAGCCACAGCTTTTCAGTCCAACCGAGCGGGGCCAAACTTATCTCTCGGGCTGATGCCAACATTTTGATTTCCACCGACAACCTCAATCGTACATGCTCTTTTACATTTACGGAACTCGTTTAGAGATTGTTTGGAACGTAGGAACGTGTAGAGTTGTGAAGCATATGTTTAAATCTGTTAAAAAACTGAGAAATTTTTGAGTGATTGCTATGAACTATATTCACACTGAGAAAAATCTCACAGACCATTTTATAAAGGAATTAGCATGAAAAACGATTTCAGTTGTATCTATGGACATGTGAATGATGCTCATTTAAGTTACATCATAATAATAACACATACCTTCTTGATCGGAGATCCCGTGACTTAGGCAACGGAAAAAACAAATTGATGTTGTAACAAGAGAGTATATATTTAGTATACCTATGTCCTAATAAACAAAGTACTCTCGACTATGCAAAAGGTTGACATAAAGTCTTAATGTATTATGTTATCCAAATAAGAAAAATGTATTAGCCTGCAGGATACCTAGAAAGAATACTCCTACTTGAACTTAACTGTGTGGTCGTAGTTCACGAGAACGGGATATTCTTTAGAAAGCTCATAAGCAGATAAAGGAGCATGACCATATAACGTTTCGTTTAGAAGTAGTTCATTAGCAACCTAGTACTAGTTGAGATTTCAAATGAAATCTGATCACGAAAAGCCGTGAATTCAAGGCATAGTATATTCATCAGTTGTGAGAAGATAAATCTTGTCATTCTATGTGCAAGTTCAACCCGTACGGGACTTACACTAAAAGATTCGTATAGTAACAGTGTTTTAGCACAATATCTTTGACATATTTTTACTTCTTACTTTTGAATTGGTGCGGGATTGTTAGAAATTGGCCCATATGAGTAAGGCACATTTCCTTAATTTCAAAGCATATATGGTTTAGTACCATATTGCTAAGGCAAGATGGGGGAGACTAATTTATAAGGTGGAGTCATTACCACTCCTTGAATATAGATAGAGATGGCATGAGGAGGGCTTTGGCTAATCACACGCGCGCACGCGTATTCGCGTATTTTTGCGTGAAAATCGCGTGACTTATGACTTGCTACACGCGATCGAGCCGTGACGTGGCACGCCACCTGGCATATCAAGTCCATCTTTGTGTTTTTGCTGAACCCTGCACCACACTCTCTTTGTTTGAATGAGATTCAAACGTTTGAATTTGATGCTTTATTGAGATTTTGATGACAGACAGTTACCAGTGGGTAAATGACTGATTAAATGTGTCAGTTACTAGTGGGTAAATGGATGTTTAAATTTGTCAGTTCACAGTCTGTCTATATATATATATATCTGGAGACGTCCAAAGTGTATAGCTGAGAATCTCACTGCCTCCATTTCCTTCTTCTCTGCGATCTTGTGCCTTTGTACTACGCCGTCTGAACTTTGCCACCTTTCTTCCCGGTGTGCACCTGAAAGGAGGGAGAGCGACTATCTTCGAACCATTACCGCAGAGAGTACCTGCACGGAGTGGCAATAAGGTTTCTGGGCAGCGCATTTGCGCGACCGTTTCTGCACTGCATCGTCTACATTCTGCACTGCATCAATCCTGCACTGCCTCCTGCTCTTCAACAAGCCCAATTGAAGTCATTCGCTCATTCGTTCGACTTTAATACTATAATTTACTTGTGTATATTCTGAAGTATGATGAGTAACCTGCTGTTAGTTACGAGTTTTGCATCATTAGTTTATTATATTTGTCTCCTAGTAAAACTTAGAATTAAAATATTGCCCACATTTTCTACAATACATTCTCGATGGAAGTAACATGACCCTTAATTTCACTCATACAGAGGAACCTGCCAATCTTGTTACTTGCAGAAACCACTCAAATCAATCAAAATGAAAAACAAAATCACCCAAATCATTGGCATAGAGTAAGTGGTAGCCGACCCGAATACATGCCGACGACTGGAAGTGCGCCTCAATGGGCGGGGGCGTTGACATAGCAGCGGCACCAGGCTCGTCTCTCTCCCTAACGTAACCCTATCCAACTTGGAGGGAGGCTGCTACGCGTTCGAGCTACAGACAGCTACAGGAGGACGACCACAGGCAGGGGCGTTTCGCAAGGAATCAAGTGTGCGCGGGACGGGGGGCACCGTTTGTTATAGCGATTTTTTTTACTATAGCGATTAAAAATAGGCTACAATTGCTATTAGCTTTTTCTGTATAACTAAATTTTTAAAAAATACAAACAATGAAAAAGGTTATATTATCACACACGATGCAAAAAAAAAAAAGAAAAAGTAAGAAAGTCTGAAAAAAGTTAGAAAGAGAAAAAAAGATAAAATTAAAAAGCTTGAAGACAACCCTGCTCAAATGAGTTTATTTTGTGTGGTTTATGGCTGAAAACTACTGTAGTTGGCTGAAAAACACTGTAACTGACGAAGGCTTATTTGACATAATTAAATTTTAAAAAATAAAAATAGAAAAAATATGTTAGCCTATCACGTATAATACAAACAAATACGAGAAAAAAAAGAACCAGCAAAAAAGCTAAAAAAACCAAAAATATAGAAAAAGTCAAAAATTATGAATAATACAAAATAAACCAGAAGTCAGAAGTTTAAGCTAAAACGAGCGGAGACTTAGATTTTCCTGGTATACTTATGTCAAGAATCGACATATTTTTGTGTTTTTGACTTGGACAGAGTCCACACAAAAACTCTGCTTGTACAGTAGCCTCCTAGCTGGACCATTTCATTTTCATTTTCCTCTCAAGTAAAAAGCTGACTGCTCTATTATTTGGTCAGTCGTCAGGTCACCAGCCATGGGTCCGCCTGTCCTGTTCGTCCCATCCCATCCTCCTCCTCTCTCCCTTCTCCACCACTCCTCAACCTCGATCCATCCTACCAGACAGACAGTGACTCAGTGAGACAAACCTTGAGCTGGCCATTAATAATCTTGCTCACCTTCGGCTTCCCTTCCCCTACCTTTGTGTTCTGTAGCAGCTGGCGACTTTTTCAGATTTAGCGCCTCATCGCAATCATTCCAAGTTCCCTATCTGTTCCGAGGGGCGTCGGGAGGAGAAAGAAACGAAGCATATGGGACGATCCTCAGGATCATGGTCTGCCAAGAAAAGGTTATGTTTTCTCCCCCCCTTATTGAATATGGCTGTAGATTTCCCTCTGAAACTGAGTTCCTAGATCTGTAACTACTCCAAGATTCGATCAATTCGTCTGATCATTGGTGGATTGGGTAGCAGCTATCTGATTATCGAACTTAAATCTAGTTGTTGTTGTTGACTAATTGAGTCCCGGAACAATCGTTTCTTGTCTAATTTTTTCGGCCAGGATACTGTGGATGCGTTACCGCGTTAACCCCCTACGTTGCACGGAAAATCGGCGCATCGGTATCGGATACCGTACCGGATACGGTCAGATATCTGTCCGATTCGGTGTTTTTCTTGTTTTTTTCAAAAAAAATAATTTTTGATACTCGATGGATACTTCCTATACTCAACCTAACTCTAATTCCACTCGTACAAAGTCGTCACTACGCTCGTTTTGTTTCCAGTAACCCACACAATTCGTCTCACCTCGATGCCGCTTCCTTGCTCCTCTGTCCACACCGCTACTACTCTTCTACACTCGCCGGCCGCTGGCAGTCTACGGTTCGAATCCGTATAGCCCTAATATGTCCTATTTTTAGATTTTAGGATAGAGATCCTATGTTTCCTTTAGTATAGTTTTCATTTTCTCATTAGTACTTGTTTATAGACTGGACGGTCGCTTGCGCCATAGAATAGAGATAAAAGCATTACCACAGGCTCATTCTTCGAAAATCATTTCCACCTAGTCCCTAGATCCGGCGACTAGATTTTGAGAAGAGAGATGGAAGAGGAAGAGAGTCATAGTTTCCAAATATCACCACTTGGTGGGCATCGTTGACTCGTCACCACCTCCTCCTGGTTTGCTCTCGTCTCCTCTCTTTTCGCTCTCTTCTCTTCTTTATTTCTTCTCCATGCTTGTTGAGGAAGAAGAGAGAGAGAGATATGGAATTAGTGTGGAGTAGCCGCTGCAAACGGGAGTAGACAGTGATCGAGATGGGTAACCCTAAGTGGCTGGCTGTGCTAGGCTGCTACTCTGGTGCACTGTTTTGTACAAGTGGGCTGGTGGGTTGCTCTTTGTTGGTGGGCTGGTTGGTTACGATGTGGTGATGATCTGGTTGGGCTGCCTATTTCCTTATAAGAAATCAATCATTTTTGTATTTTTTTTATCATATATATACATATGCATCGCCGTATTGGTGTTTTTGAAGAAATGGCATATCACGGTATCGCGTATCCATTTCCGTATCCGGGTAACCTAGGTTACCCTCATCCATTGCATTTACTTGTTGATGATTTATTTACTCTTTATTATTATATTCTTGATTCAGTAAATCGTCTTGCCTCATGTATATGAGACAACAATGTTGGAGTAGGTCTGTTCCAGTAAATTTACAAGTCTCAAGAAATTGCCAGAGAGTGGATGATAACTGACTTGGTATTGTTCTGTCAACAGGGTATAATCCTCATGGCTGATGCCACTTGACTGAAGTACGTCTAGCTTCTGTCATCCAGATATTTCCGGGGAAAAATCATGGCCATGGAAGCTCATAAGCTTCGGTTTGTTAGATGCCCCAAATGCCTCCAGCTTCTTGTCGAATACCCATCCATTCCTGTTTACCAATGCGGTGGCTGCACTACTGTTCTTAGAGGTACAAATCATATGATCTATCTCCCGATGCCTTATTCAGAAATAGTTCTATGTTTAAGAACAACTGTAATCATTATTTAATCTATAATGCAGCAAAAAATCAAGTTGTGCCTGTAACGCATAGTGATTCAGAATCCAGTGAACACAACAATTTTCCAAGTAGCTTGAAAGGATCCCCTTGGAATAACAAATCGAATTGCTCGGATGAACAGAAAATTGTCTCCTCCAATGTGCAGCCTAGTGAAAATGTTGTGGAGGAAAACATTTCCTCTATTAGCAAGAATGCCAACTCTTGTGAGAATTTAAATCAAGAGATAACTATGTCCATTGGAGAGAGTGTAACCCCTGTTGAGCATGAGAATGAGCAAAATTGTTCCTCAATTGATGGGAACCCTGAGTTTATGATCAAAGAGAAAGATGACAAAGGCACTGGAGCTAAGTCTAGTCCCAAGTTGATTGAAAAAGCGGGGAATGTTGACACGAGTGCACATGCAAATGAGGAAAAAAGCTACACTATGGATGATACGTATGGTATAAGTGTTGGCAGTGAAGTTGCTGCCATCCATAGGATGGCCGCTGAGGAATCACGACCTGATTCTAATTGTAATATGAGGGGAGAAATAGAGAGCGTGACTGTGCAAAAGTGTTCTGTTAGCAATAATAATGTGAACTGCAAAGAGAAAGCTGAAGGGAGCAAATTGTATGAGGAAACTGGGGCTAAATCCAACAACATGTTGATTCAAAGAGGGGAGAGGTCACACCTGTATGATGGTTTGCGTGTTGAATCTCATGAAGATCTGATTGAAGAATTGGAGAGGTCTCTTTCATTTAGTGATGATGAAGAACACTTTCTAAATGTAACAGACAACAACGGGCTTAATGATGCTCTACATTATCAAATTGGCAGCCGGAGATTTTTGTCAGGGGGCATAATGAATGATGCCTCCCAAAGTGATCCTCATGGTCGATTGATTGAAGAACTGGAGAGGTCATTCAGTGATACAGAAGAACCATTGGAGCAGCATGGTGTGGTTGCAGACAAGGACATTGCAGAGAGAGTTCATGGGAATGAGCATGGTAAGGATCCACAATCCCTGGATGCTGAAAGTGCAAATCCATGTGAAGGAAGCATCTCTTCCTTTGACGATGGACATCTCAAATCTGGACAAAGTTTTCATCAAAATGAGCTAACAACTGATGACACTAAAGAAAAGGAAGAGAGCCATGTGGAAGATGACAATGAGACCAACTGTGTTCACCAGAATGAGCATGGTGTGGTTGCAGACAAGGACATTGCAGAGAGAGTTCATGGGAATGAGCATGGTAAGGATCCACAATCCCTGGATGCTGAAAGTGCAAATCCATGTGAAGGAAGCATCTCTTCCTTTGACGATGGACATCTCAAATCTGGACAAAGTTTTCATCAAAATGAGCTAACAACTGATGACACTAAAGAAAAGGAAGAGAGCCATGTGGAAGATGACAATGAGACCAACTGTGTTCACCAGAATGAGCATGGTGTGGTTGCAGACAAGGACATTGCAGAGAGAGTTCATGGGAATGAGCATGGTAAGGATCCACAATCCCTGGATGCTGAAATTGCAAATCTATGTGAAGGAAGCATCTCTTCGTTCGATGATGATCATCTGAAATCTAGACAAAGTTTTCAACAAAACGAGCTAAATGATGATGGCACTAAAGAAAAGGAAGAGGGCCATACGGAAGACAACAATATGTCCAGCTGTGTTCAAGCATATGATGCAGCTGTTACTGTTTTTTCAAGCTTGTCAAACGAGAGGATTCATCGCGAATCGCCTAGCTTTAATAAGAAGAAAGAAGAGAGATTGTCCAGATACAGAGCTAGTCAACTTTGTCAGGGACTTTCTCTTGATTCTGAAGAATTCAAGGCAATCCAAAACTTTATCGAGTTGCAAATGGATGGGGCCTCGAGTTCCCTTTCAAGTGGATCTCCCAGTCAAGGGGATTTGTTGCAGAAAACATCAAACAAGTTCAAGAATATTAATAGACTTGAGCGTCTCGAGAAGATGGATGAACTAAGAGATCAGCTGAATAGGCTTTCTAACCGGAAGGGCTTGGAGGAAAGGTATCAGAAGAAAGGCCAGCTGTACCAACCACAATTGAATAACTATGATGTTGAGCAACATCTTCAAAGTGTTGATGCTGATTCCATCCCAAGTTCCTGTACTCTGGAGTCCTATTATGGTCATGGAAAGCCACCGATGTACCCCCAGCCAAATACTTTCTCACCAACCCATCCATGCACTCACTGCCATTTTGGACATGTGCAAACGCACATGCCGTACAATCACGATGCTTGGGAATTCAATTCATATTACCGGTCGTCGTACGCTGGAAGCACAATCCTTGACCATGAGTCACTTAAGTCAAGCTACAAGGAGCAGAAGCGAGTGGTGAGAAAGCATATTTTGCGGCCTTTGTCCGGTGCTTCACCATTTACTATCTGCAACAACTGTTTCAATTTGGTTCAAATGCCATCAGATATCTACTTAACAAAAACAAAGGTAGGCAAAATACAGTGCGGTCAGTGCTCCAAGGTTCTTGTACTATCATTTCCTTCTGTATGTCACATGGATGCAAAGATCAGTAATGAAGTAGCACAAAAATCAAACAAGCCTGAAGACAGCGTAGTCACTAAAACGGACGATGCTGCTTCTTATTCTGCTGAGTGCCTAACAAGGGATCCTGTTAGTATAAACGAAGAATATGGAGTATCCTTCACAAGAAGCTTGTCAACTCAAGCTGGATCAGGCCTTGCTGCCTCACAAAGTGGCGAGAAGGTTTCAGACTCAGCACTTCATCGACTCATGGGTTATGATTCTGCAAGCCAGTTGTTACGTCACAGCAGGGTGTTTGATGATGGATATGACAGCTTCGAGTCAATGGTGCCAGTTTCCAACAGAGTATCCAGAAGAAAGAACATGTGAGGTTTTGCACTGAAATGTGAAGCCTTTGGTCCGTTGCAATTAGGATAGGAAGGACAAACAATTTTGCAGTATGGTACAACTGTACAAGTCACAGTTATAAAGACAAGCAGACACCTTGCCTGCAAATAGTTCCATATGTTTTTCATATAAGTCTATTTGAAGTCATTCGGTTTAGTCAAATTCTTTAGTTATGGTATATATGTGTTGTTTATTCTTGTTGTAATTTTTTCCATATCTGAGGATATGATAACAGTTATTGATGTTATACTGTCAATTTGTCCATTCTGGCATTTAGTTCAGTTATCATTGCTCAAGTAGAAAGATATCAAAACTCTTACACCATGAAAAAAGGCTGAGAATTCTTGACATGCAAGTGCTTCAAGGTTGACATTGTCATAACTCTTCGTACTGATGCGTACCCTTTTTTTAGTTCTCTTTTCCTTCTGCAATGCGTCTATGGTGGTGTTCATTATGGCTTATTTTTGGTGGCTTATGGCTGAAAAGCACTATAATTGGTGAAAAAAACATCAGAATGACAGAGGCTTATTTAACATAATTAAGTTTAAAAAATTTAAAAAATTTAAAAAATATGTTAGTCCATCACAGACAACGCAAACGAATATAGGAAAAAAAAGAACCGGTAAAAAAGCTCAAAAAAAACCAAAAGTTCAGAAAAAGACAAAATTATAAATAGTGAAAAATAAGCCAGAAGCTGAAGCCGAAACGAGCGGGGCCTATGCCAATTTCCGTTCATTGTATTCCAAAATTGATAGTGGCATGCCAACGGATCAAATCAGGTGGCGCGATCAGCCCTTATTTCTGTTGGTGCGCACGCGTGTGGAGGTGAAGAGAACTGTTTAGCCACTCTGAATCTAACATACGAGGCGTTCTTTCCATGCATGTTAAGATATGCAGGGATAATAATATCCAGCCACAATGTGCCATGTCTTTGCAAGACATGCATGATGCATCTTGTCTCTAATGATTGCAATAGACAAAGTTGTTACAAATTGCAATTGGAGCTCACATTATGTCAGGTGTCAAAGGCTCTGGACAGGCTAATAAAGCCATTCCTGATGGTATCGAGCTACTGTCCTAGCAACCACAGTTTCCTGAAAAGTTAGTTCATGTGTTGATGATCCATGTACTGTATTATTCTGCAAATATTTTGTTGTATTCTTGCTACTATTTGTAGACAAAACAGTAATTACATAACTTGAATTATTCTCGGTATACATTGGTCATGTGCACAATGTGTATTGTCAAAAAGAGGGGTGTACTGAAAATACCAACTGAATTCTTTCCGATTGGTTCTTTGGTTAAGTACAGTTATCAAGAAATTGGAAGTAAATCTTTTACATATAAACAAGTTGCTGCTTGTGTAATGATCCTGTGATAATTGTTGTCTGGAGTGTTAGCGTGACTTACGATATGTTTTCAGTTGCTAGAATGGTTTCCATGATATTTTGTTGTTCAGGCAAAACCTGACGGTTGGGGCTATTGTTGAAGCCTGTTCTGATTGCTGAGCTCCTGGAATGAATCTGACGACTCAGCTTACTTTGTTTAAGGATCTTTATAATGGAACTAGAATTTCTAGTAGTTTTGTGTGATGACAGTAGAGAATGGACGTAGGCAGCTGGAGTAGATTTGGAGATGAGACGTGCTGCTTGTGGAGGTCAGCTTCATTCTTGAGCTTATACTACTAGTATCGATTATCTTGAGCTTATATCAACGAGCTAGGGAAGGGAACTGAGCTTGCTTTCCATGGGGAAATGCTTCTACATAATACTATATATGTATTGTGTGGTAATGTGCAAGCTCTGCAAGTTGCGGAAAGTAGAAGTTCGTCTTCTCATATGGATGTAAATTTGTAACATCTCGTCCATCCTTTGAGCATAGAATGTTATCATTATTGTATAATTTTACCATTTTTCAACAACTGATAACCATTTTAAGCCAACACTACTCTATTCATAATGCAGCGAATACTTACATCATATCATTTTAAGCAACTATTCTAACATACAAGTAGAGTTTAAACATTCTAACAAAAGTTGATATGTAAAGTACTGCTTGTACGTGAATTTATTCATGTGCTACTCCCGTCCGTGCACGACGCCTTCACTGACTACCTAAAAAAACCAACAAAGCAAATATGAGTCCGGAGACTCAATAAGTACATAATAGAACGATAAACGCTATCAAAACATGTAAGCAATTAACCAACCATAACAAAGGTCGTTCTGCCGATCGGTCCGACCGACCACCAAGTCGTAAAAGCACCTGTCAACCACCAAGTTGTAAGAAGCAAGAGCTCTGGTTTCACAAACAGACAAGCTAAAATGATAGAACAAGAGGCATTCTTTTGCAAACTTTTTAAAAACCAAATTCAACCTCTATATAAACTCTAATTTAAATATCAATTACTCATTATAACTATAAAATTATCTCCACACATATGGACAAAAGAAAAGTGAAAAGTTTGGCGACGAGCATTCATTCGAGAGGATTACGATGATGGCGTGTCCTGCTGTGGATACACTACGAGTATGTATGTGTGCTTGACGAGCGATGAATGAATTGGGCCGAGACAAAAAGGCCATCTTGGGCAGACGTGAAGGCCCCGGACGGGGGAAGCGAGATGCATGCCGTACTCCGGGTTGTCAGACCTTGTACGTGTGTCGTGTCCTAGTGTAATAAGAGGATGACACTCATCGATATTCAACCAAGATTTAATCGGCCACGTAGGTCATGTATCATCCTACTACTATGATTCTATTCAAAAATTATTAGCTTTTGGGCTAATTCGTGAATTTTTGTTGGAACGTGAGGCACGAGAAGCCTAGCCGTCAAGGTGGACTAGCTTGTTACATGTCCTAAACTTTTGGGGGTCAACGCTAGCTGGGATGAGTCATGGCTTGCCTAGCGACTTTTCCCTCGGTCGATGGATGGGGCTAGTTGTTGGTACACTGTCTCTTTCGTTACTCGGACACATGGACACCACACTATATTCATGATATTTTTGGTGGAGCTTCTCAATGCAATGTGGTATATTATATAATTATTTTGTAATTTTTTGAGCCTATTTGCTATCTCTCAAAACTCATGGAACGACGCATAATTAACTAGACGATTAGATAGTTATGCGTCGTTCTAAGAATTTTTAGATGTAGAAAATAGTTGTGAAAAATTATAAAATTTTTTATGGAGCTTTCTTATATAGTGTGCTACGTTTTGTAATTTTTACGTAATTCTTTGCACCACTCTGCTACCTCTAAAAATTATTTAAGTAGCTATAATTAAATAGATAATTAAGCACTAATGGTCAGGGCTAATGATCTATCGGCTGACCACCAGACGGCAAGCCTGGTGCCGCCCAGTGGCCAGACGGCAGGTCATTAGGTCCACCTCTATTAGTGTTTAATCATCTGATTTAATTATACGCTGCTTAAATTACAAATTAGGTAGGTAATTAAGCTTGTCGTCCGGTGGGCGATAGTAGGCGCCTGCCGTCTGTGTCGTCTGCATAAACGATATATTTATCAATACGTTGTGTATACAATTATTTTTATAAATATGATACAAAAATATGTCAAGAGTGGTTTTGATTCGAATGAATGCAGCTAGCCGTACATACGTATGGGCTCTGGACCAGTGGACTCCGCGGCAACTCCGCGGCTGAGCCTGAGCCTGACTAGCTGCTCCGCACGCCATTTCCCACGCACCTAACTAAGCTCCACTTGTCGCCTTCCATCTTCAATTCTAACGGTGCAGCAGACTGCTGGTCAAGATTACAGTTTTTGTCCAGCGGTCAAAACAGGAATTCCTATGACGACATCTGCTCAAAACATAACTTCTGAAACACTTTTTAATAGCTGTACGAAAGATTTTCCTTGTAGCTATACTGGATATACATAGAGAGAAACGCGTAGAAAATCTATATAGTGAGTGATTAACCACACAAAACAATGATGCCCGAAATATCAGACACCACACACTATATATATATATATATATATATATATATATAGAAGCCTCTTTCTACACCGGGTGAAGTTACACCCTATATCGTATCTCACAATGTAGGGAGTATCTCGTGTAACGGAGGGTATGTACGTGTAGTATACAAGTATTTAAGACCATCTAGGTGGTATGAACAATTTTTCAGAAGTGGTATGTACATTTTTTCGACATACTCCTTTTTATGCGCTTATATAAGGGTATTTACAAAATACGCTAAAACTATGAACTCATTTACAAGTTTTTCGTGTGGTTCACATTGGAGTATCTTATAATTACTATACAAATGTACCTAAAGTGATAAAGGAGTATTTCAAGTTTGTTTAGGTGGTATATTAGAGGTGGGTGTAACTACACCGGTGTAGAATGTATTTTCCTATATATATATATATATATATATATATATATATATATATATATATATATATATATATATATCCATGTGAACATCCCCATCCTATGATGCTGACACGTACGTACACGCAGTGAATGATACTATAGCTGGAGTATCACTTCAGATCTCGGTTCGGTACATGTTGGTTTTCTAGCTACTATCAATTTTTCTTTGTGTATTAATTCTCAAGTTTTCATTCGTGTTAAGCCCTACTCCATGTCACTGCTACAAAAAAAGGTAAAATTGAACACTTACATCATAAACGGTTCATAGAAATTATCTGTGTTATAAGTGTCACAGACGATTATTTATACGAATAACCGTCAGTGATAATACAAGATATCACTGACGGTTCTTGATGGCAGACATCACAGACGGTTTTTTATTTAAACCATTTGTGATATGTTTCCCGCTTCGTAATCCTTCAAAATTTCATAATCTCCCGCCTAAGTCCAAGTAGGATTTAGTTTTCAAACACCTTTAGTAAAACGGGCATAATTTTTGCATACGGTGTCAGTTTTCGACGTTCTTATACTTGTTGGAAAGTTAACGATGAGACCGATCGAAAAAAATGACCCGCTTGCGCCTGTCACCCTCTAAGACCCTCAAAATCGGTCATCTTTAGCCCCAAATTTGTGTTTTAATTTTTCAGTTTATGATTTTACCAAATTTGTTTATCTGTGTACTGATCGATTGTAGTACACACTGCAGCGACTTAATTAATATCATCCAAATTCATACGCAAGTATCTCTCTATAAATTATTATTATTGATAAGCTAAAACTAAATCTAATATGAACGGGCTGCAAGACTTTACTCGTTTAGTTGTTGCGGACGTCAACTGTGGAATGCTTTTCAAGGATAAGCCCCTGAAATAGGAGTGTTTAGATAAGGAAGTCAATGGAATTAATGGCAGCCATAACTATACAGTGGTACTGTACTACTGCACCACCAGCCACGTTACCTTGCTTATGTCATGGGCACGACGTCAGCAGTGTGTACGTAGGGGTAATTCTAGGTTCTAACCCGTCCGTCGATCCGGCGGCGTCCATAACTAACACGAGAGAGAGAGACAGAGAGGGACATGCCTATATACGAGGGCTTATGTTAATTTTATGTGATAGAGATTATAGACAGTTGATATATAAATATATTGTCTTACTGTCCCGAGTAACATACGACATACATGTCCACGTACGTTCTACCTAACAGCATGAATTTACATCAGTGTTCTAAATTTATTTTGTTTCACCCCCAGCTTCTTTACCAACAGCTAGCCACACGCTGCAGGCCAAGAAATTTCGTTGCTAACCATGTATGCCCGTCCAACTTCACAATTATATATCTAGCTAGGTTGACTATTCTACGGTCGTTAAATATATCGACAGGTTGGCTTATCGACCATTGAAGCCTTTGAGAACATCAAGGATTGGCCTCAATTTTCAATTGGAAGCATAAATTCAAGATTGAATTTGGTATATGTGGTTATCCATCGGACAAAGAAGAAATACTTCCTCAATTTTCAAGACTGGCCAGATAATCTTGTATGATTTCCCCCTTAATTTGTACATTCTTTTCTTTTATTCTTGTAAATTTAACACTCTTCTATATCATATATATATATATATATATATATATATATATATATATATATATATATATATATATATATATATATATATATATATATATACAAACAGTCAATACCATCTTGGTCTTACCGTTTGTACTGAAAAAAAATCGTTAAACATATCATACATTTGTGCTGCTGAAAATTTATGTTTTTTTTCCGCGAGGAATGTTGAAAGGCATTATTTAAGTGTGTGGCTCCCCGTCTTTCTCCACTGAAATACCTCGTATTTTTTAGATGAAAATCCACGTGCATCACACATGCATATGTACATAACCATCCAACATCTCGGGGGCCATGTCACGATCCTAGCTAGGCGGGCCCCACACGCAAATCTAGTTTGGAGGCATCCTCCGTATACCAGTGACCTGCGTCTTCTCTTCGGTTTTTAAAAATTACTTTTTTAACTTTTTATTACAATAACCAGTTTGTAAACGAAATATTTTTAAGAAAAATCTATAAATTGATTGTAGTACACACTATAACGACTTTATTTATATCGATTAAAATCGCATACGAGTTTTTATTATTTCGTATGTCTCTTATAAACAGTCTAAAAACTATAAGTCACAATTAAAAGTTATAAACTGAAGCAAAAAAAAAAAAACAGACAGGGTCTCATTCGTACCATAAAGAGAAATTAAAACTGCCTCGTGGGAGTGTGGACCATCTATACGTGCTGCATGATCCATGTGGTGCCGTGTCCACAGCTAGCTAGATTTGAATTCTTCCTATTTCTTTCGAGAGAGATTTCACACTATTATAGTACTCAGTAACTACATGATTTATAATAGACCTACTTATTATGAGACAGACTAATGAGTCTAGGGCGCACACGTTAATAAGACGTCAATGAGATGTGCGGCCTGTTATTTTTAGTCTCTAAAAACTATTTTTTAGTTTTTTTATAGTAATTAGCTTTAGAATAGAATATCTTTTTATGATAGTTTTATCGACTTCATTTATATCGGTAAAAATCACATGTGAGTTTCTATTACTATATAATCTCTCGTACGAACGGTTTATGAACTATAAGGTACAACAAAAAAACTATAAGTTTCAGCGAAAAAAAGAACAGCCTTTGAAGTTGTTCGGTGGCATACAGAGTAACAGAAACTCTGTATGAAAAAAAAAGTGCTCTTTTTTCAAGGATACGCGCCTCCTCCTCCTCCTGGCTGGCCCCTCTCTATATAGCTAGCGTTGCATCGTAGCAGTAGCATCACCAAGCCATCAACAACACTAAGAAATTTGCTTGCACGACTAGCTAGCTGCTACTGCCTTGTCTAAACTCAGAAGGTAGCTTGATATATAGAGTCGTCAATAATGCAACGCAGCTGCATTCGCAGAGGTGCAGGTGAGCAGGATACGGCGTTGGAGGGGATGTTGGGGCGGGAGCGGGAGCTGGTGGCGCAGCTGCGCGAGCTGCTGCTGCCGCCGTCTCCGCCTCCGACTCCAAGCGGCGACGGCACGTCATGGTCGTCGGGGCTTGTGCCCGAGCTGTTCGACAACATTGACGAGTGCTCCTTGCCCGGGCTGCGCGGCGCCTGCAGCCACGCGTCGGCGATGGCCGAGGCGCCGGCGTGCGCTGGGAGACGGCGGCGCCGGGGGAGTAAGAGAGCCCGGGACGAAGAACACGAGGAGCAGCCGCTAGCCCAGGGTGGCGGTGCGAATGCAAAGCATCGTTGCGGTAATAATAAAACAAGGTAGCGATCGATCTCATCCCTCACACACACACACACAGCTCGCGCGATCAACCTCTAGCTCGATGATCATCATCATCATCATACTAGCTAGCTAACTTACTATGTGCATGTGTCAATTGATGGATCGATCGCAGGAGGAGGAACAAGGAAGAGACGACGACGCTTGTAACAACGGTGCCAGATTTCGATGGGTACCAATGGAGAAAGTACGGCCAGAAGCAGATTGAAGGCACCAAGTACCCCAGGTAAATATATATTACTCTCCATCCGTCAACGTCTTAAATCTTAATTGTAGCTAGTAATACGTATAATTAATTAACGGGAGTGTGTATCATATCGCATACATACATACATGCTTTGATTAACCTAGATTAATCACTGCATGCTTATCTCGAAACAGCGGGGAGCTAGCTAGCTGCAGTGCGCTAAAATTAAGATGCTAGTATATCGTCATCGTATATACAGACAATTCTTGCTGTGCTAGCTGGATATATATGTTCATCCATCATATAGGAGATTAATTGCATCGCCATGCAATCTAAGACGAATAAGATCGATGCTTACGCTGTACACATGCATGGATCAATTGCAAGCTATATATATACTGAAGCTAATATATATTGCTTAATTTTTTTTTTTTTGCAACTGGCGCATTTGAATTACAGGAGTTACTACAGGTGCACCAACAGCACGGAGCAGGGGTGCCCCGCGAAAAGAACGGTGCAACGCAACGACGACGACGTCAACGGTGACGCCGGTGGGCCTCCAAACTACACGGTGGTGTACATCGCGGAGCACACCTGCAAGACGATCGAATCGGTGGCGCCGGTCATCCTCGAGACCACCGTCTGCACGACGAAACGAGCAGCCGAGGATGATGCAGCAGCACATGCCCTGCTACTGACTCCTGACGGCGTCGTCGGTCCTGCTGCTGATAGTAGCACTACTACTGGGACTGAATCTCCGGCGCTGTCATCGGATGTCACATGGAGTAGTAGTGATGCCAATTCGAGCGACCACGATTATTATCCGCACGTCACCCGGTTGTTCGCCGTCGATGACTGGGACCCAACGACACCGGCAGCTGCTGCTTTGCTCCAGGGGATGGACTTCACCGGGCCGATCCGGTCGCCGGTGCACGTCGCTGCGGACGGTTGGATCGATGACTTGCTCGTCAATGAGCCTATTAACATTCCCAGCGACTGCCATCTAATGTTTGGTTTCTAGATCTTTGTAAATGCAATGATCGCACTACTACAAAAAGAGTCATCACAGACGGTTTGAAAACTACTATCACATACGATTTTTTGAATCATCTAAATTTATGCGTTAGTGATAATCAGAGGTTATCACAGACGGTTCGTGAGCAGTCTGTGATAAGTACAATACAGACGGTTTATAACTAAAACCGTATGTAAAAAACACTATCACAGACGATTCGAACCAAAAACCGTCTGTGATACTCACACATCACAGACGGTTCTAGCTACCAACTGTCTGTGATGGATGAGTATCACAGATGGTTGTAATATAAAACAGCCTGTGATAGTCCTTTATAGACAGTTTACACCACAAAATTATCTGTGATAGTTTATATTATACCTAAATTTTTCTGTTTTTTGGCTAGTCTTAAGAAATGTTATCTATGCTCTTTGAAAACAAGCAAATATAGCAGCAATACAGCAACACATTCCATTAGAATCCACCGTTACAGCATCACAAGCTAATAAGCAGATTATCCATCTAACATAGCAAGAACACATCCTAATCCTACGAACCCAACTCTTAAACACGGTAAGAACACATCTCTTAATCCTACGAACCCAACTCTTAAACATGACAAGAACACATCTCCTAATCCTACGAACCCATGGCAAAAACATAGAAGAAGGAGAGATCCAAGCAGCGTGTGAGCTGGATGTTCTTGACACCGATTTGAGCACCGTCGTGGTAACTAGCTGCTTCCGCGGTGCCTTACAGCGAAGGAGAGGTGGCGGTAGCGTCACCTTTGTGTCACGACGGTGAGACTGCACAAGACACTCTTACGACATGTACGAAAAGAGTGTGTTGTGCAGTCAACCGTGGTGTCACAACGGAGGCACTAGCTCACGACGGTAGTCAGCGTCATCAAGGAACAAGCTAGGAGTGGCTGAACTAGCTAGAAGCAGCCGGTAGAACTCACACATCTCAGAGTGAAAAGGAGAGGGGGAGTAATTAATAAGCGGCAAGAGGTGGGAGGAACCTGTGTCTGCCGTTCGATGCAGAGAGAATGGTGGTTTCTTATCGTCGGCTTGACGAGCACCTCTGTCTTCGATGGATCAAGTTCGTTTCCTGTAATCTTAATGAGCTTTTCTAACTTCGACGGATCATCAGCGTTACTGGTCATCTCTGCATCCACTTAGCGTGCTCGAGATCTTATAAGAAGTGGCCATTTTAATTAGTACCTAAGACGCTCTTGTTTAAAATGTAAAGCGAGCTACAAAATTACACAAAAACAACTCATGCACGGTATGCAATAATGGGTTCTTAATTCCATGCATACAATGGGCCCACATGTGCATGGCTGAGACCGCGGATCGGTCGACATACCACTGAAAGCGTCTGAATTAGGCCGAGAGCTCAACTAATGGTCGATCAACGCTAGCTACTCCTGACCTCTCGTTAGGACCGCTAGTGGACTAAAATCTGATCTAAATTTAAATAAAATTGAAAACAATCTGATCCAAATTTGTCCTAAATTATGTAAGTCTAAGTCCAAAAATAGATCTAGATCTTAGATTAGACTAAGTACCTCTACCTTATTAGTTGTCTAATTAAGATCAGCTATTATTTACCTTTAATAATTAGTACAAAAATAAAATATGAGGCTCAAGATGTGGTCCAATCTAACCCAAGTGACCAAGTTCAGCCTAATAAAGAGGATCTAAATTTGATCTAATCTATTTATATTTTTTAATCAGTCCGATCTAAAACTCTAGATAGATCTAAATCCATCAGTAGCCACACCTCTCATGATCTCATCTATGCACCACGCGTGCCTAAATTAAATAAATCGGGAATTAACAGCAGCAGCAGCAGCTGGCTCGACAGATCTGACGACTGCACGATTTTGTCCGTGACATCACCAGCGTGACATCACTCTGTTGTCGTCGGCATACAGCTGAGCTATATTAATCGCTGGCGCTACGAGCCAGCCGACGACCACTTATCTCATGATGGTGAATACTTTAGTACCTGGAAAGGCACTTGTCGTATATACCTGCGTCAGTTTCTTCAGTCCACTCGTTGCTTCTTATCGACTTTCTGTACAACACGAGCTACACATGTACACGTTGTGTTATACTAATATATATTATTGAGTTTCATGCACCAATCAATTCACCCAAAAGCTTAAGCTGATGAGGAAAGATAGACAATTCACTTATACTTCAACACTCCCCCTCACGTGTAGGCTCTCTTAGACCTAATACGTGGAATAGAAGTGGACTGCAATTCATTTTTTTAATTGCGTCGGTGTGTCTTGAACTCGAGACCTCTTGGCTCTGATACCATATTGAGTTTCATGCATCAACCAGTTCACCCAAAAGCTTAAGCTGATGAGGAAAGATGAGCAATTCACTTATACTTCAACATATACAATTAGGTTGTAGACTTCATGGCAATCTGCAATGCTAGAAGCGCCTAGCCTATTGATTAACTGGCTCAGTGATAATCCGTTCCAATTAACAATATATAGACCGTGCAAATCTTCCAGGTTTTCCAAGATAAGATCTGCATATGGTTGAGTGGGTGACTTTACCATGCATGCATATATAGATCGACCAACACTACATGGCATTCTAGCTCGATGGTGTGCAGAGTTGCAGTTATTAAGATTTGCTATAATTTAATTTGTTTGACAGATTTGCAGGACTCACGAACCACACAAAAGGAGAGCACAGATCCAACTACCATTATATAATAAAAGCCAAGACTCTTTGTTGTTTTTTTGCCTTCCATGGTTCGTACCCAAGGTTAATGTGAAGATATATGGGCCATTTAGTTTTGTATTCATCAAATTGATGAGTAAGGATTATCGTTTTTTAGAGTGCAAGGATTATCTCATATTTTAGTTCTAAAATTATTAAGTAATGATATCCTATAGACACTGTCATTCAACTTTAATTGTGGTCCACTTGATTGAGAGCCAGACCTTTCTTTAATTAGGGTGTATCAGATTAAGGGATATTTTTTTAAGAATTTGTAGCGTATTTTTCATTTTGTTTCTTAGAAATCGTAGAACACATGCCATAATACTGGGCAGAATTATATAAACCTAGTCTGGCACTAGAAATAATGTGTATGATGGGAAGAGTTGGATGGTGTAAAATGTAACACCCAGGTAGCCCAAATCATAGTGCTTTTAGGTTGACCCTTTTAGACGAAGCAACCATGAAGAACTAAGCAGGTGCTATGTATGCATGCCTGTTGGGGGCTAGGCAAGAGAGAATTTTGGGCCATAAGGTGTTACAGATGGTGTGACTGCTTCAACCCATGTCAGTCGGCCCGTGTGTGCGTGTGGGCCTGTAGCAGAACATGGTAGTATGGGACATGCACCGAGGGGCTTTTCTAGGTAGTCTGCTTCTGAGGGCATCAATTCTTTAATGGGGTAGAATGTAATGTCCTGATTTTTAGTATTATATTGAGTTACACTGGCATATAATATTTGTTGGTTCAAATCGTAGTACTATTGCATTGACCCTTTTTGGGTGAAGTAAGGATGCAAACCTAAGTGAGTTGCTACATCTCGTGTAGGGCTAGGCTATGAACAGATTTGAGTCACATGGTGTTACAAGTAGTATAAGAGCATGGATCCTCGTTGCATGGGCAGGCCATGCAGAGGCACATGGCACATGTTGCGTACCGATGCACTTTTTTGATTAGATTACTACCAAGGGCATCAACGCTTTAGGAAAAAGATGTTACACTTTAGAGGCGAAGCTGGGCCTCAGGTCGCCGAGGCAATGGCTCAAGGTCTAAATCAAATTTTCTCACTATAAAACACTATAGCTCAAGGAAAGGAGCTGGATCTCCTGTACTCTCCATGGATTAGGCCTGAGGCTGGTTGGCTAGCTAGCTACGCCCCTGTAGATATCATATTATCATTTTACATTGAATTACACTAGTATATAATATAATACATATTGGTCTAAATTGTAGTACTTTGGGATTGACACTTTTGGGTGATGTAGCCCCCGTTCTTTTTTTTTTTGTTTCTGGTTTATGTCTTATGCTATAGTAACTAACTTTTAAATGGAGAGTTTTTTTAAAACGGAGTCTACAAATCAATTATAGTAGACGTTGTACCGACTTCAGCTATATCGGTCAAAATTGCACACAAGTTTCTTTCTCACCGTACTCTCTCTCTCACGAGCAGACAGAATTCAAAACTTTAAATCATGAGCCATAAACTATAGCCCAAAAAACGACCCGTAATGACCTGGCCCAATTAAGGCCTGGTAATTTTACAGATAAAGCCAGGTCTTTGTTGGGACTTCAGCCCATGATTTTGCATAAACCTCCTTGAAAGATGAGAACTAACAGCAAACGAGTCCTCCTGTGAGAAATTGGCACCTGGCAGCAGCAAAAGCAGGAGGTGGCCTTTGATTGCTCACGGGAGAACGAGGGGGTCAAGTACATCGTTATCTTTGGACAGAGCAACGTCATCTCTGCTCTTTCCTCCCCTTCTTCTTCCGATGAGAGAGTGTGTGTGTGTGGAGGGCAGCAGCACGACGTCGATGGTGATCGGTGCTGGTGCAATGCTCTGGAGCCTACCTGCTGTGCTGCCGTGGCGCCGCACGTGCAAGCTGTGTCTCGGCTGTTGAGGATGGCGGCCGGGCACGACGCTCGCGGCCGGCCGTCGACGAGCGGCTTTGGTCGGGGACATCGATGGCGCTTTGGTAAAGTAAATTATACTAGTTCAGCATGTAGAAAATGCCATGCTCTGGGGGAAATTATTTCATTTTGGAGCTGGACAATAGTCAAGTAGTAGTTGTTGCATGGGGACGTCGGATATTCAGCGGTGTCAAATAGGAGAAATAAGGCAAGCTGCGCTTTCACCTTGCTTGGTCACTTCTAACCGCATTTAAATTATTGTGCTATTCATCGCTCCAATATATATGGTTGTGATATTGTCGCGTTTGTACCCTGTTACAAGTGACTGCGCTGCAGTTCAGATCCATTAAATTGCATAGATCCCCTCAAAGGATCCGACATCTTCGTCGGACCAACATACCCATATTAAGACAAATGATAAAGATCTCCCCTCTTGGCACATGTACGTTCAGTGCCAACACATATGCCATGCCGTGTGTCCGCTACGGGCCCACATGCGTCATGCGCCATAGGCCCGCGCCCCTGACCCGCACGCGCCCATGTAACCGCGAGAGTCGGCTCTGATACCATTTGTAACGCCCTAGGGTCCAAATCGGCTTAGACCTAACCCCACTCTGGATAGATCACGCACACGTAACAATCCGCTTGCATTTTCATCCTCGCTTCGCGCAAAACGGTTAACCGTGCACATATGCCGTGCGTGGACTCGCTTCTTTCTTTATTCGTTCCCTCTTGAGAAAACTGGCTGATGTTGCAAGTCCGTGCACGGCAGGAAAAGTTGGTAGTCTAAATATATATTGTACACTCGGCAAATTCTTTCGTCATTCTTTAGAAAACTGGCTGATATATATATATATATATGTTGCGAGTCCACGCACGGCAGGAAAAGCTGGTAGTCTAACCTACTCGTGCTCTCGGTCTCACTCTGAAATGGACGTCTCACTGTTTCTTTAAACTTCTTCCATGCACATATAACCGGCAAGTGTGTGCCACCACTATTGTAGTTATTTTTTTTCCAAATTTGTTCAAACACGTGCTTTTACAAAACCGGCAAGTAGACCTACTAGGCTCGGCAGATTGCTTGTCGAGTCCCCTGCGCGGGAGCAAAAAAAAAAAAAAAAGAAATAGAAAAAAACTAGAGGTTTTGTTTTCTTCTCGGCTGGTACAAATTTCTTGATTTCTAGATAGATTAGATATGGTTCGCATTGATCTAGCAGTTAATTATTAAATGTGTCTTTTCTTAATTACAATCTAGATAACAAGGACTTCAAATTTCTTACGTGGTGGAATTTGAATGTACATAGATTTTCAGTTGTGTCAAACATGGCTAGGAATTTTTTGACTGTACCAGCTACCAGTGTATCTTCAGAATCAACTTTTAGTGCTGGAGGTAGAGTACTAGATGACTATCGGAGTTCTTTACGTCCGGCTATGGTTCAACATTTGGTTTGTGCCTCCAGCTGGATCAGAGGTGCACATGATGACATGAGACCTCCTATAGGTGTGGTAGGTTCATCTGTACTGCAATATTTGTCTATTTTGTTTTTGCTTATGTTATAGCCAACTTGAATATTATGCATCTTTTCAGGAAGAAGATGAAGAGAATGATGTTCAAACCATTCCATTTCCTAAAAGCGTTGTAGAGAGTAGCTAGTGTGTGGTAATGTTTCCACCAATCTTATTCTATTTTTTCTATTACCTTACTCATTGCTACTTATGATATGAGGCATATAGGTGATTTTCTGCTTATGTATGTGATACATTTTTGTTGTTGTTTTCATGTTCTTCTAGTGTACCTACTTTCATGAACACAGACAATTGTAAGCAGAAAAAGGAAGGTTTTGGAGAGACAAAAGTTTGAAAGTTCTTGCTGCTGCTGTCGAAAACTTGATGTTTCCATGCATTTCGAGCAGCTGCTACTCCTAGACAGTTACTGCTGCTGTTGTATGTCCTATGCTGTGTTCTTTGCTGCTGCTGCTGTTCTTTGCTGCTGTAAACTTTGATGTTTTTATGCTACTGCTGTGAACTGCTACTATGACCAACATGTAAAGTTGTAAACTGCTGCTGCTACTACCGCTACTGCTGTGAATTGCTGCTGAACTGCTGTAAACTGTGATGTTTTCATGCTACTGCTGTGACCAACATGTAAAGTTGTAAACTGCTGCTGCTACTGATACTGCTGTAAACTGTGTTGTTTTCATGCTACTGCTGTTGCTGTGAACTACTGCTGTTCCCAGTGGGAAGTTTGTGAATTTTGAATTCTAGCTGCTCAGTGGGAAGATTGTGAATTCTAGCCGAATTGTGAGTTTTCATGTAAATTCTAGCTACTGCTACTGCTGCTGCTAATTCTAGTTTTCATGTAAACTCTAGCTGCTGATACTGCAGCTGCTAATTCTAGTTTTCATGTGAATTGCTTTGCTTTGCTACTGCTTAGCTGCTACTAATTTTGCTTTGCTATTGTGGATTATGGGTTTTCATGTGAATTTTCATGTGTTGTGTTCTTTGCTTTGTTGCTGCTACTGCTCAGCTGCTCCCAGACTTATTCTGGCTCGCGAGCCGGCTCGAGCCGCATTTCGAGCCAAGTCGAGCCTCTCTCATAGCTCGTTTTTCAAACGAGCCGAGCCGAGCCAAGCCTCCTGTTCACACGAGCCCAAATGAGCTTGGTTTGAGCCAGCTCGGCACGACTCTTTTCCACCCCTACTTATATGAGGACCGAGGACAGCTTTGATAGCTGGGTACCACCAGATCGACCACGTCGGGTTTAGATTGTTGATCAGATCGATTGTTGGGGATTTATGGCAGCTACACATATACATATATAGATAGATAGATATATAGATAGATAAATAAATAGATAGATAGATAGATATATAACATCGATGCTCCAGCAAGCAGGCCAGGCTAAATCCAACGAAAAGCTAGCAAGCTACTGCAAAAGCTAGTCAACAGGTGCTGACGCTACGGATGACAGAATCGCGGCGACCAATTCGTTCCCTCTCTGAGAAAGCTGGCTGCAGGAAAAGTTGGTAGTCTAACCTCCTCGTGCTCTCAGTCTCACTCCGCGTTGCCGTGCGCTCACACTGTGAAATGGACGTCTCACTGTTTCTTTAAACTTCTTCCATGCATATGGTGGTGATCATTTTGACTTATTTTCGGTGGCTTATGGTTGAAAAGCACTGTAGCTGGTTGAAAAAACATTGTAGCTGACAGAGGCTTATTTAACATAATTAAATTTAAAAAATTTAAAATATAAAAAATATGTTAGCCCATCACAAACAACGCAAACGAATACGGCAAAAAAAAGAACCGGCAAAAAAGCTCAAAAAAAGCCAAAAGTTCAGAAAAAGACGAAATTATAAATAGTAAAAAATAAGCCAGAAACCAGAAGCTGAAACCGAAACGAGCGGGGCCATATATATCTAGTGTGTGCCAGCATATAGGTGGTACCTTTTCTAACGTAGACCCACTAGGCAAGTAGACCTACTAGGCTCGGCAGATTGCTTGTCGAGTCCCCTGCGCGGCAGCAAAAAATATCAGAAATAGAAAACTAGAGGTTTTTTGTTTTCTTCTCAGCTGGTACCAAATTCCTTGATTTCTAGATAGATTGGATATGGTTCGCATTGATCTAGTAGTTAATCCTTAAATGTGTCTTTTCTTAATTACAGTTTATTGTGAGTCCAACTAGCTAGTGGACTTTGAACGCTGAGCCCCTTTGTGCAGATCGATCACATCATGAAATGGACACTACATTCCCCAGCTCTAATCTTAGACTTGACTCAAACCCTCATATATATATAAGCACATCCATGCTCCAGCAAGCAGGCCAGGCTAAATACTTAACAGCATAAGCTTTCACTTGCAAGCTAAGTCACAAATCTCACGATCGAAAAGCTAGCAAGCTTCTGCAAAAGCTAGTTAACAGGTGCTGACGCTATGGACGCCAGAATCACGGCGAACAAGACTGCAGTCTGCAACAATGGTTTGGCGATCGAAGTGATGAGGCGGCAGCAGCTGCTCGTGACGAAGCTCCGAGCGCTCGTCCTGCCGCTGCTCTGTGCCGACGAGCCGTCCACAGAGCTCGTCGTCCGTCTGTTTGAAGATGTCATCGGCTGCAACACGAGCGTCATATCAAAGCTCAGCCAGCTCGTGGGAAACACTTCCGTGAACGATAAGCTCACGGTTATTAGCAAGAGTACCACTGACGACAGCAATGTGGAAGAAGAAGAAGAAGAACAACAGAAGCCTATGGGCCATAAGAGGAGGTATACTAGCTACTGATTGATCTGTTAATATGCACAATGCATAAAATTAATCGTAGTTAATCTGTACTAAATTACCATGAGTTCTCGCGGCAAAAGGATAATTCCAGGCAATTATTTGACATGTGGTTCCCTTTGTTTCTTGCGTGTAGGAGGAAGGAAAAACAATCAAGATCACTCATAACTGATGCACCACACAATGATGGCCATCAGTGGAGGAAATATGGGCAAAAATCCATCAATGGAATGCAACATCCCAGGTTCTATATATCTACACTCCTTTATAAAGCTATTATATATTTTTAACAAAGAATTAATTAAACTGTACGAGTATCCTAACAAGATCGCTAATTGCATGTGTCAAATAATTGTCTCTGTACGAGTATCCTTCAAGCAGGAGCTACTATAGATGCACCTACAGTAAGGAACAAAACTGCTCAGCAGCTAAGACAATTCAGCAGCAAGGAAATAACGATTTCAGTACCTACGGTGAAACCACACAGTACATAGTTGTGTACTACGACAACCACACTTGCAAGCAAGACAACAATCACAAGATCGAGCACCCCTATATAGTTGGTCCCGACCATCAGAACATTCTCATGCCATTAGAAATGCAAGAGTTTGCAATGGATTCAGAGCTGTCAGCTCTACTACAGGGGTTCACTGATGTCCCGGTGGATCCATGCAGTTGGGTGGGGGAAGAAATGGTCGGTGTTGAGCAGGCAAGCAGTCAGTGTACGTGGGATCGAGGGTTTATTTTCTGACGGGCCATAACAGTATATATGTAGAATTGCTAGTTAAGTAATTATTATTGTATCTCTGGTTTAGTTCCAGGGAATTATCAATTTATCAATAAAAGGCTTGAAGCTATTTGTTGGTTTAATGGTTCAGATCACATTGCTTAATCTCATGACTAAGCGTGAGATCCTGAGGTTAAATATCGTTCTGGGTTAATTTTGTGTATAAAAATATAAATTATAGTGTTGGTGTGACCAGCTAGATTAATTGTACTTACATTAATTGCATGTGTATCAGTATTGGCCAATAATTAACGGGAAAATTTAGGATATGCCACTCCAAAGATTGGCTTGGCTCAAAATACCACCACTATTACGAAATAAGCTATGCTAGATGTCTCATCACAGATTATTTATGAAAAATTATCTGTGTTGTTATTATCACAGATGGTTTTACAGGAGTGACCATTTGTCGTCTGTGATGAGCCACTATTACAGACGGTCCGTATTAATAACCATTTGACACAAACTATTTGTGATAGTTACAGACATTACAGACGGTTCATATTAAAAACCATCTGTAATAGTTCATAAACGGTTATTAATATGAACCTCTGTGATATTTGCACACATCACAGACATTTATTAATACGGTTCACAGATGGTTATTAATACGTTGCATTGAAGGAGGTGGCCGACTTTGGAGAAGTATTTCGATTGTAAATATAGTTGCTTATAGATCGATTAATTCTAGCTTGGTGATTAAATGTTAGTATTTATTTTTAATTTATATGTCTTGTAATAAAGAGAGATGATAGGTAAATTTAGATCTAACTTAATTGGTAGTTTGTTGCAACTTAAGAATGGATCAATACTCCTAGTTTACTTTAACATATTAATTCTTACTTGATATATATTGCTTCATGAATAGTACATAGCTGGCTAGCTATATATAGTAGCATTAATAATTTAATTTAACACTAATTTGTTATATACGTAGTGTAGATGGACCAAAACTGGATGTACGTTGGGAACTGTGTGAGTGAAAAGTACATTAATGATGTGTCTACTTTTAGAAGAGTGGCCAATCTGGATATGTTGAAGAAGGGGATGAAATATATATATTGTCCATACATAACTCTATTATAGTCTTCCTTTCGTTTGCAATGTCCGAAGCTAACTTTTTGGAATCACATATGTCATTCAATACTTACGTTGCCTAGAAAAGGAGACACAAGAAATCTAGCATCACACTGCAACACAGGACGCAATTTCTAGTACCCGCTACAATTCAACAATCATATATCACACTTCGTAATAATGCCTCTAGAACTGATAATACCTATGTACATAATTCTATTTTTGCAGTACCACCAGCAGTTATAGAACAACGTATGTGGATTCTACGTTTGCCGCTATATTGAGGACATCATGGCCATTAAGACGAATGATCCAGAGGTTTATCAACTTGCCAATAATTATTTCATGATTATATATGTATAGGAAAAATACCTTTTACTCCCAGGTGTAATTACATCCACCTCTAGCATGTACGTACGTACGTGTATGTATGTATGTACGTACGTACGTATATACGTATGTACGTACATACGTATGTATGTATGTATGTATATACGTATGTACGTACGTACGTACGTACGTATGTATGTATGTATGTATGTATGTATGTATGTATGTATGTATGTATGTATGTATGTATGTATGTATGTATGTATGTATGTATGTATGTATGTATGTATGTATGTATGTATGTATGTATGTATAAAAAGGGGTATAACAATCCAATTATATGTCTGGCCTTTTGTACATCAATTCTTGTGTGGGTAAATTAAGGTCGTAGGGTTTAATAAGTTTGACGGGTTTGTGATTTGATTCGTGAGTGATAATTTTTGTGAGTGTGCGCACTCATGCATACTGTATATCATATGTCTGTACGCAGTATCGTCTCAGTTTCAGCTAATTTGAAAGCCCCTGAAATACCCTCACACAGTGGTGGCTTCTAAAACTAGTGTGCGTTCAATTATTCATTGCTTAGCAGAGTCAATGTTCTGAGGGTCGGTCTTTGATCATCTGGTTAGTGGAAAATCACGGCAAAAGCTAGCCAGCCACTCATCGGTTAGCTTAGGTCGGTCCAGATCAGTATCTCTGCAGTCAATTTCAGTGTCGCTGCAGTCGGGTTCAGTGTCACCGCAGTCAGGTCGCTTGTTTGAGTTGAATAAGTGTTCAGAACGTTAGTGTTCAGTAGGTGGATTAGTGACTTTGGTCCATGATCCGAAATCTGTGTGATATGGTGGTGTTAGTTGCTAAGAAAGCGGATCAGCAGTTGCCATCTTCTGTGTGTGTGGTGTTTTCAGTGTACTGTAACGTTTCCGAAAATACACAATACCGAAAAGGCTCTGGTTTCAGCGTTTGTTCTGTGTTCTTCTGAAAGCGATTCCCTGGCAGTGTGTGTCCACTCTTGCGTATGTGCATGCGTATATCCTCACCTGATCTTGTGCCAACATTTGGTATCGGAGCATTGGGGTGGTGATCTTTGATGCCCAACTTCATGCCGAGAGACGCCAGCGATATGTCAAAGTCGGCGACAAAGGAGGGAAGTGTGTCTCTCCACTATCCATTGCTCACCAGGAGCAACTACTCAGCTTGGGTTTTGAAGATGAAGGTGTACATGCGTGCACAAGGGGTATGGGAAGCCGTGAAGCTGACAAATCCTAAGGAGCATGTCAACAAGTGCTTGGATCCGATGGCGCTTGTAGCCATCTATCAAGGCATCCGCGAGGAGACGCTCCTTGTGCTAGCTAAAAAGTAGATGGCAACAAGCGCATGGGAAATGCTCAGAACCATCTACCTGGGAGCAGACCATGTGAAAGAGGCCAAGATTCAGGCTTTGAAGTCTGAATTTGAGCAACTACGGGCGGAGGAGAATGAGACGGTTGATGAGTTTGTAGTGACCCTCACTACAATCATTAACAAAATCTGCGGTTTGGGTGACAAAGATGGAGGAGTCATATGATGTCAGGAAGCCGCTTCGAGTTGTTCCGTGGATGTTTGTCCAAACTGTATGTGCTCTGGAACAATTTGGTGACCTGAACTCCATGTCCATTGAGGAGACTATTGGACGGCTCAAAGCTCACGAGGAGAAACTCGCCATTAGTTACATCCTATGACTCAAAGCTCATTACTTGCTAAGTAATTCCTCTTCGATCTTGTTGATGCCCTCCCGGCCCATTTCTTCTTTTCCTTGTGATCGTAAAGAAGAAGACCGATCAGTCCTCATCTACATCCAATCATCAGCATAATTTATTCAAACTACTCTATTAATCTCCCTTCGCTTAAACTTGTTTTCATGCTAAACTTCCTTCTCACCGACGAGACAGACCTGAATGCTAAGTTTATTCCAGAATCCCATTGCAGCCACATGTCTGCACTGCAAATATAAACACACTAGTTGCTTGGACCGCAGGCTGCAGCATTACAATATGCTAAGAAAATTTGGTGAAGGCTGTCGTGTCTCTAGCTAAACTGCTTCCTCTAGCTTGCTTCTAGGTGGCTGCTGCCTGCATAAACTAATTAACTAGGAAGCCTAAACAGATTCAACTTCTGAATTAACAAAAAAACTTTCCCCACAACCGCTTGATCCCCCTACACATGGGCACTGGCACTATGAAATTCATATATTATTAAACTAGTTGCCTCCCATTGGAATACTCATCCATCTTCCTTCTGGCTTACTATGTTACAGTAAGATTTACATCGAAGAAAGTTTGGCAGTACGCAAACAATTCAGTAGTTAAAACGCACTGAACTTACTGTCTGATTTCTATCTTACTACTAGGTGATCTTCCTGGAAAGTTCCCACCGCCACCATCGTAGAATAGGAAGTACCTCCGGAAACAATTGATTAGATGGACGATCGTTCTCGTGGATCGATTAAGATTTGGATCAATTTGCGCGGGAACAGTGCAAAACCACATGCAAGCACGGGAATAGCGAATCAACTAGATTGTCTTTGTTTTCCCCCATTATTACTCTCTGCTATTTAGTATTGAATTAAGGGCAGTTCGCAAGTTCCAGAACATCTGTGCTATTGTTTATGACTCCACCCCGAGGTGCGCTCACTGCTATTGCAAAGGCGACTGAAATTTTTTTATCTCTCAGTCACTTGAAGTTGCACACTCAATCAACTAAAATTGCAGCCCTTTTCCAAAAAAACAGCTGCAACTTTAGGTGATTCAGAGTGCAACTAAACAATCAAAGGGCAAACTAAGAAATGGTGCTGGATAACTAAGAAATGGATATACGAAATTATCAAGCAAAGGGCAGAGTCGCAGAGTGGCTTCACAGTTGTTGTTACTCGCTGCGAACTTGCTTCTTCCCACGGAGCTTCGGGAAAAAGCAAGCAGAGTTTAACAATGGTTGGACGAGCTGTTTCTTATGCACATGTGTTAGAAGCAGATGAAAAGGATCCTGTGCAGAATCATCACCTATACAATTTGATCTGTCCCATCAATCCAAATAAACTAAGCCGGACTGTTTGAATTTGTCGTCAGGAAGTCCTGATGGCTCCACCGGCTGCAATAAAATAACGCATGGAGGTGATGCGGCTACAATAACAGCCACAATCTCAAATTTCTAAAATATTGCCATGCAGTGTATTAAAAGTCCAGATTGTTTCTACTTGCTTTGTGGTCCTTGACAGTGAAATTTTTAGCGCATGCTAGTTGATTAGTCAGGTAGATGATAAGGTTAAAAGGAAATTGATGGTCATTATCTTTGCATTTGGAGCCGAAATTCATTCGGTGTTGTTATACTCTGAAACCCCTTTAATAGGTAGCGACTCTCGGATCGGATATTGTAAAATACGGTATGAGCGTGCACGGTATCAAGATTGAATTAGTTGAATCTTATTGAGAGAATCAAAATAATAGCGACGGAAACAATCGCGATAAGAGAGAAAAGATTTAATAAAGCCGACCGTATATTTCTTAAGCACAATCTTACAAGATACGAGAGATTATCGTTCTCTCATAACCTTCTCGAATGTTTTGGATTCTTGTCATATACAAGAATGTAGTGCTAAATAATAATCTAATCTTTAATCCTCTTGTGTGTCTCTTGCTTTGTTTGTTGGCTTTTGACTTTTGGCTTGGTTCTTAGCCACCTCATGGCTTTATATAGCCTTAAGTCTTCCTTTTGGAGAAATATAAATCCTAACCCAATTAGAATTAGAATTAGCACACGTCTCCAAGTTCTAGTAAAATTAGTATACGAGTCACTAATTCAACAAGTTCAAATGTCCATGCAGCTGAATAATACCTCCATTTTCAAATAATTGTCAGTCTCGTCCAAACTCAGTAACTAGGCAATCATTTTTTTTATGAAATATGACCAAAGTGCTTCTCAATAATATCTCCAGCACAAATAATAAGGTAGAAAAGTGGAGGAATGGTTAGGAGTTAAGAGAGGCATTTTGGAAAAGCACGCATTGGGCAACCTTGAAAGTGACAAGTATTTGTTAACAAATATTTTGGTCAAAAGTGTCGATAATTCAAAAACGGAGGGAGTAATTCATTTGCCTAGATAGTTGAAGTAAACCCAATGATGATCCTTTTCTTTTTGGGAGAAAAACCACACCAACTAAGAAGGCGCCATTAATTTGCAGATCAACGTATCGATTTGGTTGCCATTGTCATGTTGAAATGAGCATAGCTTATTAGCCATTGAACAAGTAACAACAGTAAACTACTTACAGAATGCAGCTCTGCCCAGTGTATTGATTGTATAGGTGTAGAACAATAGAAGTATCTCAGAGACAAGGTCCGGTATATGTTTGTTATTACCCATTGACATTTTGGTTGAGTTGAATTTGAACTTTGTAAAAGTTTTAGAAAATTCAGATTTCAGATTTCAGGCGGTCTGACCGGCTGATCGTTGGTCTAATCGTCATGGGGTGAGCAGTCAGACCGGCCATGGACTTTTGGAAAATTAAATACCAAACACTTATGTAGACTTGTTTGGAGATAAATTTGCACTTAGTGCCACTGAAAATTGAAAGCTGGATCGAAAACTAGATAGAGTTTAACCAAAATTTTAAAGAGAATGTTTCCTGTTGTTCTTAAGCGGTCAGACCAGCTAGTGACTGATGTGGTCTGACCACCATGGGGAGAGTGGTCAGAACAGTGGCTACAGCCAGAGATCAGTGAAAATGGTTTTGAGTTAGATGAGTGTGTGCACGGTATGGATACCGTTGGTTGGTTCTATTGTATTGCATGATGCATAGTTTTGACTAATATGAGTCAAGTGCACGGAACTTGTGCTCGAGATGGTTGTTTGGTCTTTGAATGTGTAGGTGGTTTGGAGAACATTAGCGATCGACGACAACAGATTGGGACTAGACAGGGGAGCTGAGGTTTGAGGGGCTGTGTAAACCTAGGTGAGGCTACATGGCTCAAGCGGAAAGTACAAAGAAGACAAGAATCGTGAAGAGATAAGTTGACACTTGTCGTGCACCAAGTGACGATGTTGATGCATGTAGAGATGGTTTAAGGGAGTCTAAATGCGTGAAGACATGACAGCTAATCATTAGGTACAACAGGATACGTGTCAAAGTATACAATATACTTTGAGGTGAAGGTGAAGACAGAGTCAAGGGAATGTGCTCGAAAGTTTCGTCAAGGGTATTATGGTAGTTGACAAAATATCAGGTTAGTGTCTTGATCAAAATCACAGCGCTTGGAGGCGCAAATAAGAAGTGGTGGTCAAGTAGAGCTGGAATTGTCAAGTAGATCAATCGCTAAAGTCTTAGCGGGTTGAGTCTTGTAAATGCTTTGAGAAGTATGTGTAAGTTTGTAAAACTCGTGTTAGTAGGGTTAATGGGTTTCCACGGTGTCTTAATGGGTTGAACCCATTAGGATTGTTGCTAGTTATTAAAGGAAGGAGAGGAGGTGCTAGATCCATGTAGCACCTCACATATCAATATGAGATACTACTATAGAACGTCATCACCAAAGTATAGAATAAATGATAAAAACAACAACGGAAATAGCAAGGAAATTAAAACTTTAAGAGTACTTCAATAGAAAACCAGCGGAAACTAAAAATAAAAGTTTGAAACATAGGATCGGTTCACTTCTAATCAAAAGAAAGATGGATAAGAAAACAAAGATAGTGGCAAGTCACGGTGGTCAAAACTCGAGTGCTCTTACCCATACATGTTAATATCACTCCACTGGTATTTTACCTAAGAATAGAAAGAGCAAGTATGAGATTTGGAAGTCTCAGCAAGTACCCAACAACGGTCGCAACAAGGTGAGTAAAAGACAACTAACCCAAACAAGTAATTAACACAAGTTAATGCAAGGTGACTAGGTTATTAAGAACACTGATGAAAGTTAGGGATAGAAGTAACCGGAGCAGCGAACTTAAGGATAATTGTACTCAATGGCAATGGTAACAAGTAATCATGAAAGATGTGGAACGTGGAATAGAGTGGTTACGGCCGCAAGGTACTTGCTTTGGGCATACTTGGCGTACTTGCTACTCGAAGGATCAAAGGTGTGCAACTAGTCGAACGCCCCCTCGAAGACCGCGTGCGAACCTACAAGGAGAAACAAAGATGAATCAGATCAGGGCTAAGGTAATCTTGCGGAAAGACGGACATAAGTGCGTTTGGCCGAAACAATTTGCGTTCACTAATCCATCACCGTGCGAATCGCCATTCGGCTGACCGAACACTCATTCAGCCACGCGAACGGCGTCCCGTTACAAGGCTGGCCAAAACACAGTGCGAACATGTGATTCGACTGCGCACCCGACCGGCCGAACCATGTGACTGTGAAGATCGTTCATCGGTCGCTCTGGCCACAACACCGCTGCCGGCCGCCGCCACACGGCCGCACACGCCATGCGGCCGTGCGGCCATGCCACCTTTGTCGGCTGCCGCTCCACGCCGCGCCACCATGGTCGGCTGCTACCGTTGACTACTCACGCCCTTTGGCTGCCGCCGTCCGAGTTCCTACCGCGTCGTTAGCCGCATGCGCCACCCGCCGCTAGCCTTGCGCCTTCCGCCCAAGCTACTGTGCCATTGCCGGCCTGTGCCGTTGCCGTGGTGTCGTAGCCTGCCGGTGCGTCGCCTGCTGCTGCCAGTTCTACCATCTTGTCTCCCTCCATGGTTGTGAAAGAGAAAATAGTGATGCTTTGCTGCACCTTGTAATTATCTATGAGTATGTAAACTTCTTCCTTTACTAGAAATAGATCAAAGGTTTGCATTCTTATTTGTTTTTGCTTATTCTTAAGCTAGATTTGTGATTTCGTATTTGTAGAAGTTCTAGCATGAACTCTTGCTTAAATTATCTTGCTATGACATGTGAGAATAGATATGGAAGACCCTATGCCATGGATCCTCACTAGCAAAAAGTAATTTAAGTTTTAGTTTTTTTTTTGTGTTTTTGTGACCTAGATTCGATCCTCTTCGATTTAGTGAACCCGAGACCAAGAAACCATGTGATTCTTGATTGATTTATGTTACTAATACATTGAACAAGTTTCATGCAAAAATTAAAAGTGTTTGGATGAGGATTGAGCAAATTCTTGAGATTTGAGTTTTGTTCTGAAAGTCTTTTAAGTCTGAAAACAGAGAACCGGTCAGACCGGCATTGTGCATGTAGTCAGACTGGCACATCCATGGCGGTCTGACCGGTCTTGGGCAAAAGGTTGCTAATTAAGTCTAGCCTGCTTTGCTCTATGAAGTTTAGTTGTGTAATCTGATTTTGGTGACTCTCATAGTCATTTAAGTAAAGGTTTTAAATATTATTTGGAAAAAAAGATTCAACAATCATTTACCCCTCTAATTGCCGACATCAACCCTACAGTATCAAAATATTTGAGGTAGTAAAAATGGTCCCAATATACTCTAATTTATTCAAACACAGCTATAATCGAAAAATACTGTGAAGAAATATATGACCAGCTAATCATATATTCTGCCACTTTTTAAATATTAGCTTTTGCCAAATTACAAGCAGTGAACCTTGCCAAATTAGCATATTGCAAAAGTCGAAAAGAAATATGAGGAAGCCGTTAAGAAAACTCGTGGTATTTACAAGGGCATGTGCTTTCCTTCATTATTGTCATTGACATGGTAACGAGCTAGTACTCGATCTAAATCAGGACTTTCAGGAGTCATTAACAAGACTCGTTACTTTCTCGTTTCTTTTATAGTATAATCTCTGTCTTGGAGCTGCTTTAAAAAGACTACTTGGTGGAAGATCGTCCAAAGGGGTGGAGTATTATAAGCCTCTTGATCGATTCCAATGCTAGGCTGTGCCGGTAGGATCGTTTGTTGATCCACCACCAAACCCAAGATTCTGTACTAACAAAGCTGTACCATGTTTCATTTAACAAGTAACATAAGACCAGGCTGAGAGACTGCATGAAACGAAAAGAAATGCAGATGGAGCTGGCCTTTCTCCTCTTGCACATGGAGTTGCATTGACATTGGCAGTAGTTATGCAGATAGATGTGCCGGGTTCTCACATTGATTACTCCGTCAGCTTCTCTCCGTTACCGATTCCTTTTTTTTCTTTTAGAATCTCTGTAAGCGTTCGACTGAAATATAGAGATAAAAAGTATCCGAGGAATATGGCATTTTGGTTCTACTAACAAGGGGAAAACTGTACATCCTAACTTTGTTTTATGGCTTTCTAGGTCGTTGTGCAGACGACGGCAGACATATTTGACACAGTCAGTCAGGAGGGGGAGATGCAATGCATGGGGAAGAAGAAGAAGAGAGCGCCGTCCGGTGAGCAGTGGCAGAGGTGGCGACGTTGAAGAATGCTCCTCCTCCTCCTCCCCCGTCGTTGTTTAATGCCAGCTATAAATAAAGGTGGTCAGTCAGAGAGCAGAGGAGGCCGAGGCGAGGAAAACCAGAAGAAACGTCTCCTCTTCACGGCACTGCGGCCAGCCCCCACAAAATCCTCTCTCCCGTCCGGCTCTCTCCTCCTCTCTTGGCTCTTCTTCTCCATGGCTCTGGACTCTCTGACTGTGCCGTCCTATCCCAGCGACCTGGGATCCAACAGGGCCACCAGAACCCAACAAAGGATCAGGTATGCACTCCATGGTTCCCTCTACTCCTTACATCAGAGATCCTCAGGTTAATTTACTTTCTTGATACGCCCCCCGCCCGCCGTGTTTGTGTGTGTGATAACGCCAGGAAGGACGAGCGCACCTGGACGGCGGACACCTACGCGCCGTACGACGACGGGCACCAGTGGAGGAAGTACGGCGAGAAGAAGCTCTCCAACTCCAGCTTCCCAAGGTTGCTTCTTGGCTTTAATTCATTCCTACGCCAGTCAATCCATTCCCCAAATTTAATTACGTGCTTTCAGTCCATGCATGCATGTCCCTTCTCTTTTTCTCTCGTGCAAGAGCTTGTCTGTTTTACTGTTTTGATGCTGTAATTTCAAGAAGAACGGTTAATTCTAGGGTATTAGTAGATCTACTGGTGAATTTGGAGGACCTGTAGTTGATGGGGGGAGCTGATGGCTCTGATCTCAATCCTTCGGAATCTACAACTTCTCCCGTTTTTTTAGCAGGAAGAAATAGAATTCGTGGGCGCAAATCTTTGATATCTGATTGTCTAGAGAGAGCTATCAAAATACATGAAGTATCATCTCTTTAGTCTCGGAATGATTCTTCCAGAACAACGCGTTGGTGGTGGTCACCGATCGATTTCTTCTTGATTGTCTTCTCAATACCTTTGGAATTTAGAAGCTCTGCCCTTTTAGAACAGGCTCAATGCCTGGTAATTAATTCACCAAGGCATTGCTGAGTACCATGGGTCCACCGGTCTAAGTGGAGAATATATCTTTCAGATATTGTACATGTTCATGTAAGTAATCTTCAATGCCTGTAATATTTATAGATAAAGCAACGCTCTCTTTTTAGGGGGTCAATATATAGTCATTGTCCGTGCAGCTAGCTGCTGGGCCAAATGTTTTTTTATATCGAAAATCACATCGTCGCTTAATGTACCCAACGTTTGTATATCTACGGACGGTTTGGTCAATGTTTTTGATTTTTTTTTCTCGCAAGAAAACACTGTTGTGGACACTGTTGTCGGCAGAGCCCGTAATCACATTTGTATCATTATCATTACTATTATAAAAGAACGGGTTGGTGGTTGTAGGTCTATTCTCCTTCAACTGCTCTATTCTTTTAACTTCTCACTATTCTCCATTTTCAAACCGATTAGAGCAACTCTCTTCTGTAGTACGATTCTCTATATATCCAATGAGTTTTGTTACAACGCACAGATACGTAACTAGTACTAAGAAAATGTTTAATGTAATGACCGTAAGAAAAGAACCTTCACAGCAGCCAGCCATCTCTTTTGCCATTGACAACTCAACAAGACCAATAAAAACTCGGAAAAGTGCTGCTCACCATATGAATAGAAAATTCGCGAGTGACCCTCCTTTATCGCCTGTCATTTGCAACTGGTTTGAAATCTAATATTTCACTAGGACACTGAAAGCTTCCTCATTTGTTTAGCGCACCTGCTCTGATTCAGGTTTCCAACCATTAGCATCGTACCGACAGTTTCCGCAAATAGCATCGTGCCGACAGTTTTCGCAAACTCTTTTTTACTTATCTTGCGATGTAGACCTCACGTATCTTGTTAGTCCATCTAGAGCGTGTTAATCTTTACTATTATAAAAGTATGAGTTGGTAGTTGATCTATTCTTTCTTATCTCTTCTCAGCCATCCAATTTGATCTGGACTATTCGTCTCTCTCCTCACTCTCTCTCAGAATACAACCGCCCACCCCTCCACTTTTTCTATCTCCTTGCGCATTATAGCCACTCTTTTTTACTTCCTTGGAGACTGGTTGGCTTGCGATGCAGACCTCACGTATCTTGTTAGTCCATCTAGAGCGTGTTAGTCTTTACTATTATAAAAGCATAAGTTGGTGGTTGATCTATTCTTCCTCCTCTTTTTTCAGTCATTCGATTTTATCTGAACCATTCGTCTCTCTCCTCTTCACTCTCTCAGGATACAACCATCTACCCACTCCACTTTTCTCATCTCCTCGCGTATTCTGGCCACCCTTCTTTCTCTGTCGTTTGCCCTCCAATGTTTCATGTGTGAAGTTGGCCAGGTAGTAGGTTCCATCTCATTATTTTTATGACTCCATTGCAACGCACAAGTCTCTAACTAGTAGATATCGATGTTTCTTGTTTTTTTTTTTGAAAAGGTAGTAGATGAAGAGGTGTCAAAAGCGTGTACTGGCAACATTCCGCCTAATTTAGGTAGAACGGATGTTGATGGGGGGAGTGGAAAAAAGAATTTTTTTTCTTATAAACTGGAAAAAGATGCTATTTAACCTTCCAAACATTTTCTTTCTGCTTCCTTAAATGTACGTTGTAGGGAATGATCATGCTGCACATATGAATGCTTACTGCAAAGCACTACAATTTAACAACTGTTAGAATAATAAGGCAAGTTGGTGCACCAAAGGCGTGAAAAGAGTAGAGGTGTTGTTCAACCATCCAACTTGAAATTTAGTAGGATTAGTGGCGGCTTTACTCACTAACTGTGAGGCAGATTAGTTAAGCTCTAGAATAGAAAATTAGCGACAATCTAAGAAAATATTATTTTTTTTGTAATAGCAACAAAGGAATACAAGATCCTCCGCTGTCAACAAAAAAAAAAACACCCCTATGTTATTCTGGAACAGTTAGGAGCTCTGCTGTCAACAAAAAAACTTTTCTTAAATGTAGAGCAGTATGTAATTAGCACTTTGGTGAAGATTTCTTCTCTTTCCTTTCTGAGGGGATCTTTGGTTTCATATGATTATATCTGCAGGTTTTATTACAGATGCACCTACAAGAACGACATGAAGTGTCCTGCCACAAAGCAAATCCAGCAGAAGGACACCAATGATCCTCCATTGTACTCAGTCACTTACTTCAACCAGCACACCTGCAACAGCAGCTCAAGGTCCATTGGCAGCGCTTCAGATATTCCGGCGCGGTCGTCTTCGAGGAAGGCCGTATCGATCTGCTTCAACTCGCAAGCCACCGGTGAGCAGCACACATTCCTGACCTCGTCGGCTACGCTGCAGCCTCCAAGCGCACGTTCATACAGAGCCAACCAACAGCCAGGCAGCAGTACCTCCTACACTCGCCAGTTTCAGTGGGCAGAGACGTCGTCGTCGACGACGAGCAATGCTCCGGTTGAGATGGAGGCTGACGATTTTGCAGGAGCAAGCACTTCGTCCAACGCCACCACCGGTGCTCTGTCGAGGACATTGCTGCCGATCGGCCAGTCAAGATGCATCGAGTACTTCCATTTCTTGTGACGATTCTCATGGAAGGAGATGCAGATTATATGTGGGTAGCCGCTTGGCCCATGTTTCGAGTGGAGCTTATATTGGGAGCTAGAGGCGATCTTGTGCTAAAGCTTGAGTACTGATAGGAACCCAGCCTACTGATCTGAATGATCCCCACCCCATAGAGAGACACTGCTTGCTACCTTGTTCTTTACTTCTTTACATTCGGATCCAAGCCACATTTTTGTGCTTTGTTTGAATGATGTAAAGAATTGGATTGAAGGTTTTTTTTTACAGAATACCAAGTCATCCCAAGTTAGATTTAGATTTGCCTGGTCATTCTCCTAGCACTGAAGCAAAATTATCAGAATCTTGATTCTAGTCATACGATCCTACAAGTTTGTGATCTAGATTGACTCAGACCGAGCTGATCCTAGGGTAGAGTCTTAATTTGGTGGAATTTTAATATTATTATGATTCTACAAAAAAAATTATAGGATCATGATCAAAATTTCCATTCGACTCCACTCTCAAAATTTTCATACGACAATACTCTCGATTATAGTGTTTTATTATAATTATAAATAATTACTTGTGTATGTTCTTTTAATTGCAATATCTCTTCGTATCCATTATAATTTGCATAAATAATAAATGATCTTTTATTTGCACTACTTTAAAAATGTAGCAGCGCTGAAATACATGGTAGATTTTTAAAAATATTTATTGTGTAGAATCAGATAGAATTCTATATTCTGCATTGATCCTACGATTTTCGATCCTACCAAAGAACATTTGATCCGATTTAGAATCGTGATTCTGGCAGCCTTGCACGAAGGTTGTAAGTTCTCTACATTTTTTAGGTGTCTACAGTTTTCAAGATATAGGTTTTTCTTTTTTAGAAATAGAGGTTAGTATATGCTTGGTGCAGAGTGAGAATGGATGGTTAAATAAGCTGATTCGGATGGGTTCTTTTAAGTTGTGGCTTTTCGCCTATAATTTTTTAATTCTGACTGTTCGTGGGAGAGAACAAAGAAAGAGAGTCGCGTGCAATTTTGGCCGGTATAGCTAAAGTCAGTGTAGTGTCTACTGTAATCGACTTGTATATCCCATCTTAAAAAAACTCATTGTTTAAAAGTTAATTACTATAGCAAAAATAGTAGGCCAAAAGAATTCATCCGAACTTGCTGTTTCTGTTTGAGTTGACACATGTATAGGCCTAAAGAAGCTGTTTCTGTACGAAGTCTTGTGTGTTGGGGCGATGGAGTGCGTGTGTGGGTTTTGGGCCTGCAGCATGGTAGAGATGGTTGGGCCTTGGGGTGGACATGGCCTTCCTTCCAACACTATTACTGCCTTGATTGGTCGTCGGTGTAGGCAGACGCAGCTAGCATGACATGCTAATTAAGAATTTGATTAGAGCTACTAATGATTTTCATTGACGGGAATCATACATGCATGTACATGTTTAGTTCATAATGTATTGAGACTAAAACTAAAGTATGTCAAGTTAAGATTAAGGATATGCATTATAAACATAAACTATATGATATGCATTACAAGCATATAGTATGGACAAGCATTACAATAATAAAATGAATAGATGATGTTGATATAAATGGAAAATCAAAAGCAGGGTTGAATCTACAAGGAAATAAGGGTTCACGCCTTTTTCATAGAAATTAAGGGATCTAAATAGGCATCTACCGGGCGCCTGTCGTGATGAGGGAAAAAGAAGCACACATAGACAAAAGCAATTTACAAGAAAAGGTGAAAAGCAGCAAATCCATGGAGGATCCTGTAACGTCCTAGGGTCTAAATTAGTTTAGATCTTACGTCCTAGGGTCTAAATCAGCTTAGACCTAACTTTATTCTAAATAGATCACGCACATATAGCAACTTACTTGCGCTTTTGTCCTCGCTTCGCGCAAAACGGTTAACCGAGGGTGCTACCATTGGAACTCCTAGGCTTATATGAAAGGGCTTCTCAAAGTAAGCTAGCAAAGTGAGACTAACCCAGAAATTCATATGCACACATACATGGGCCAACATATGCCGAGGTGTCACATACATCCCTATCAAAGGACCCGACATTCTCGTCGGACCAACATACCCACACTGGAGCAAATGATAAGGATCTCCCCTCTTGTCACATGTCCGTGCGTTCAGTGTCAGCACATATGACATGCCGTGTGTCCACTCCGGGCCCACACGCGACATACGCCATATGCCCGCGCCTCTGACCCGCACGCGCCCATATAACTGCGAGAGTCGGCTCTGATACCATTTGTAACGCCCTAGGGTCCAAACCGGCTTAGGCCTAACCCCATTCTGGATAGGTCACGCACACTAGCAACCCGCTTGCGCTTTCGTTCTCGCTTCGCGTAAAACGGTTAACCGAAGATGCTACCATTAGAACTTCTAGGCTTATATGTAAGGGCTTCTCAAGGTAAGCTAGTAAAATGGAACTAACCTAGAAATTTATATACACACGGATCAATATGGACCAAGGTGTCACATATCCTCTCACGTTACAAGTTGCACATGGTTGGTTTCACGGTCAATTGATCGCTAGATCTCCACCTGAGCGTGAGCATGACGAGCAACATCTGATGTCAAAATTACAATACGCACTCTACAATTGTCATGATCTGAGTTATGAAGTGAATGGACATGGTTGGTTGCACGGTCAATTAAGTTGCACATGGTTGGTTGCACGGTCAATTGATCTCCACCAGAGCGTGAGCATGACGGGCAACATCTGATGTCAAAATTACAATACGCACTCTCTAATTTTCATGGTGATATGAGATATGAAGTGAATGGAATCGTCGTATGTATGACGAATTTCGTGTGACGCTGGCATGATATATAATTTTTATATCTTAGATCCTTTCTTTGAATAGGTCATGTGTTTGGAGGGTTGTTGGATTGTACATGATTAAAAAAAACTAGCTTGTGAGGTGAGAAATTGTCTGACATTTAAATTAAATCTCTTATCTTTGTATAGCTAATGTGAGACTATTCGAAAAGACATTTTCAAAGCGGGGGATCATTGCGGTCAAACTTGATGCCTACTACGTCAGTCGTCTGTTGATTCTATTTATTGAGTTTTACGGACTAATCAGTTTACCTAAAATCTTAAATCGTTAGGAAAAGGTGAACAATTCTCGTAAACTCCTTACCCTGGTCACTCGTGATGCACGTGCTGCCTGTGACAAGGAGTTGAATAATAATCGGAAGCATCATGCATGTAATATGGAAACTTGACAGAATAATAAGCTGCTTTCAACGACCCAATATATCCCAATAAACTAAACGGCAAGTTGCTATAAATCTGAATCCGTGCTGGTCCGTCCATGTACGGGCACATGCTATACGCTGCGTAAGTCGCGTCGACTTTGATGGAAAACATTTGACTAAACGCTGACCATGTAGCGCCAGCTACTACCTGTGCAAGAAAGCTTCAGAGCGAGCTAGCTTCCAAGCATCTTCGATCTTGTTTATCCCTAATTTCCACACCATTATACAGGGCTTGTTCTTTTCAGCTGCGGCTTATGACTTTTGGTTGAAATTTTTGAATTTTAACTGTTTACGGTACAGATTACGGAGAGATAGATACTCACTTGTGATTTTGGCAGGTACAGATATTGGGCTTTTAACGTGTAGATCGTTTAACCTGTAGACCCCGTCTTAAGAAAATACTCCGTTTAAAAGTTAGGTACTGTAGTAAAAGCCAAAAATCGCTGGTTTCGAAGGAGAAGAACAGACCCATAGTATACTAATCACCTAGCTCACCTGCTCCCTCCATTGCCATTAGTTAGCTTCTATCTCTTGCATCCACTACCTAGCTTAGCTGGTCCTCAGTCCTTACATGGCTTTATTATTTTCCACACGTACTGGTCAAACTTCACGCAGTTGAGGCCTGGCCATATATATATATATAAAACATACATACAGGCTGCAGGCCTCGGCAGCAGCTGAAGAAACACGCAAACGCACGTACGCTATAGCTCCTTGACAAGCAAGCATAAAGCAAGCTACTGGTAATGGCTGCTGCTTCTCTGCCTGATCGTGATGGCGCGGTGAGGGAGGTGGCGCAGGTGTACGAGCTCATCAAGACGCACCAACCCCTCCTCCTACTCGTCGACGCCGACGAGCACTCGTTGTCCACGACGGCGCTGCTGGCGCAGAACCTCCTCAGCGAGGCGCTGCGAGCCCTGAACGTCGCCCTCTCCTTCATGAACGCTGCCGCTGCTGTTCCAGTAAGCATCAAAGCTGAGCCTGAAGCACTCTCGTCGAGCTTTCCAGCCAACAGCAGTGGTAGCCCTGCAGCAGACTGCAAACAAGCGAGCATGGTGAGGAGAGCTGGCAAAAGAAGAAGGTATATATATATACACGCATTCTACTAACATCGATCGATCGGGTTAATTATATATCTTCAAGATCTTCCATATAGTATGTCTTGTCTTTGTTTCTATTTTTCTTTTTGGGAACTAATTAAGCTGATCTTTAATTTTTGCTGATACATATACAGAACTGAGGAAAGGTACTCGTGGATTAACATGACGGCCGTGCCTCATGAGGATGGCTACCAGTGGAGAAAATATGGCGAGAAGAAGATCCATGGCACTCATTTCACAAGGTTAATTAGTTTGTTGATTATATAGTATTATACATCGATCTTATATGGAGGTGAAGGGTAGATTGCATCTATGAATTAAGCCGATTGATAATATGTCCCTGAGAGTTCGTCCATACGAGTTTCTTTTCATACTTAGATTTATAAAAAGGTCAGCAGTATATATTCATACTCCGATTATAAGTTTAACTTAAACATCTAGTCCTTATCATAGGGGGCTTCGTCTCTTCCCTACCCCTAGCCTATAATATTTTGTAACATACAAACTGTGTTGACTTTCCTTGTAGGACTAAGTCCCAGGAAACGATGCTTCGCTTGACACAACTCTTTCCTTTTCATATATGAGCCATGCACGACAGTATATAAATATCTAGATATATTATTTGGCACGTGTTGCAATTGCAATTGGCATATGGATCAGTACATAGATTATGATGATAAACATTCCATGAGCATGGCCACATGTTAATATTCAATTAGTACTATATTGAGTAGGCAGGCATGGACAAAAGGAACAGCATCTGGCTCTGGTTTCCGATCATAGAACATCAGTGCTTGGAGGATTAGATGTCCTGGTGTGATTCAGATTCTATACAACAAAATTTAGCAGTAGCTTGGAACATCTGTTTTTAGATGGAAACAAGGATTAGCTAGCATCACACTCAATTTTTTTTTTTTTTGACATCCAAACAGGCCTTGCTTAAAAGTTCATCTCTTGTTCCGTTCCTGATAGCATACAAATGTAGTTGGCACGGGAAAGGAACAGTACAGTCTTGTTCAAATTAACACTGTTTTGGGTATTAATTATCACAGACTGCATAGATATATACATTGTGTACTGCTCGAATTGAAATCTTAGAAAATGTAAATTTTGCAGGAGCTACTTCAGGTGTACGTACAAGGATGACAAGGGTTGCCAGGCTAGAAAGCAAATCCAACAAAAGGGCAACAACGAGCCACCCATGTTCCAAGTGACCTACAACAATGAGCACACCTGCAACTGCAGTAACAGATCAGCAGCCACCGATAACAGCAATCTTGCCTTACTAGACTACGACTGTAACACCGCCGCCGGAATCAGTTGTCCAACAAATGGTAATCCTGCTGCTGATCATGCCAGCAGCAGGATGATCAAGCAAGAACCACAAGCAGCTCTAATTACTCCTCTAGCTGCCGAGGTCGTTTCTGATTCGGATCAAACGCTGTGGCGAGAGGCATTTCCTGACAGTAATAACCACTGCGGTGTAAGCCCGTATGATGGTATTCCGTCGACTGCTTGTACCGGCAGCTGTTCCAATGTCTCTGCCCTGTCACCATGCATCGATGAATTGGACAAGATGGGGCAGACGACGACCACGGTGATGGATCATGAACCAGCACTGGGAGATGACCCTTCCTTCTATGATCCCCATCTTCTCCTCCTATATGACAGCTTCAAGTTGTACTAGCTACAAGGGCCACTTAACGCAATTTTCAGCAAGATATAAGAATCCAGTGAAACATATATGACTCTCTCTCTCTCTCTCTCTCTCTCTCTCTCTCTGCGTGTCTGCTCGAGATGTATAAATTTGACATGCAAGGAATGAGACTAGTGTGAGCTTTGTTGTTTTATTGATCGCTTGGATTACACAATTAACTAGAAATACATTTGTTTGTACTTCCTCCATCTCAAAAAAAAATGGAAAAAGAGAACAAAAAAAGAAGAAAAAAAGGAAGAAATGCGCTAGTAGGCCTTATTAGTTACACCAGTCGTCAACCCGTGCATCACACGGGCGGTTACATGTTTTAAACAATGTTTTTTGGTGCCAGCATTTTTTTAGGTTAACAACTCCGAAGTTATTTTAGTGTGGATGCTGAAGTTTTAGTTTTGAAATTTACTAAAAAATTTGAAGATTGACATTGCAATTTTTTATTTGTTTCTATTTTTTGTTGATAACAATCATTTTTAATTCCGAAACTTGTACATATAACTTCAAACATATGTAATGCAGACTATTTGATATAATCAAATTTTTATGTTTAATTTAATTCAAGATATTATTATTAAAAAATATAACCAAATCATTGTAGTTGGAGGGTGGATTACTGGCTTGACGCAGCTTGTCCTTAAATTCCGGCAAAGGGGCAGCCCTAGTGTCTTGCCGAAAGACCATGTAAGAATGTCTAGGATATTGTCATGATAAACTATTACAAGTTTCGTGAAGTGATTAAGTGATTTTACGAAGATCGCTTTTGGTTTGGACTGTTTTCTGGAAGTCTCAGAAAAATTGAAGACCGCAAGTATAAAGTGTGGTAGTCAGTTTTTTGTTATCAGGGGTGGCTAGCTAAGATGTAAATTACGATTATCAGTTTTTTCAGTTAATTTCGGACCAAAAAATTCAAATAAAATTTAAAATTCAAACAAACTTTGACCGGAAATAGCTGATTATCGTCCGATTTTTTATGAAAAAATCGGGTAGAAACCGGCCTCAATTTTCTAACACAAACACACACAGGCTTCTAGAAATACAGTGGAGTAAGCTGATCAAGATTTAACATTGTACAACATCACCGCATGTCACAAGCTAGCTATATACAGTTGAATTAGAAAATCAGGATCATTTCTTGCATGACAAATCGAATCTCTTATGTGCAGACTCAAATAGAAATCGAGAAGAACAAACATTTCCAAACAACCATAGCACCATGATCATATCATGAAGAATTCTTACTGTCCAATTAATTAGGTTTTCACAGTGATCTCAGATAGGTCTTGCAAATCGGATTCAAAGTTTTGCTCAAAAGATCAAAAGGTAAATACTCATGCTCTGATTGAACCAATACAAGACTACAAGTACACAGTGAACCAGTACAAGACTACAAGTACACAAAGGGCCAGATCATTCCAAGTTTTGAACCTTACCTGTAGTTACTGTTGCAGAAGATCTGCCCCGGCCACCACTGCCATCCTGGGCTCTGCCCCCGCCACCCTGGTTTATGCCCCTAACATCCCGGCCACCACCGCCCTCCTGGCCTCCGCCCCCGCTGCCTCGGCTCCACCACCGTCCTGCTCCTACCTTCTCCCACCCCCGCCCCGACCTCCACCGCCGTCTAGGTTTCCCCTCTGCCACCTACCATCAAGGGGATTTGAGAAGAATGAAGTGCCGAAGTGGGGACTAGGGGGACTGAGTAGAAGATCCGACGAGTAAGCGATGAGACGGCTAAGGAGAGGAAGGCGAACAGAGGAGAGGAAGAACCGTCGGCTGGGCCAGCTGGGCCGCGGCTATTTCAAATTGGGCCTGACGGAGGCCACGTCGATTTCCATCCTTCCAAAACCTGTAGTAGAAAAACAATGCAAATGGCAACAAAATTACAAAACTCCAACAAAATTACAAAACTCCAAGAAGTCGTTGTTCCTCGTAGCGTTGCCGGCCATCTCCTTCTCTTTGCTCTCCGCCATCTTCTCTATCCTCGTCTATCTTCATCCTTGCAAAACCTATATATCATAGAAAAACAATGCAAACGGAAAGACGAAAACCCCCGACAAAATTACAGAACCCCAAGAAGAGGTTGTTCCTCGCAGCGTTGCCGGTCTTCTCCTTCTCCGTGCTCTCCGCCATCTTCTTTGTCATCGTCCACCTCCATCCTTCCTCCCAAGCCCCATTAATAAAAGCAAGCAGCCCCATGAAATTCTACAATCCAACCTCCCAGACTCCCGCGCCCAAAATCCAATCTTTATGCTTCTCCCTGCGCTTTTCCGGCCGTCCATTGTCCCAAATTGCTTCAAGATCGGCACTTCCCAATTCGGGTGGCACGCATCATCTTAATCCCCAAGCTCCCTATCCAATTTGTAACTGATTAAGGCTAGAAGCTTCCATCCAAAAGGCGGCAGCCATGCTGCGGTTATTGGTTTGGGCTGTGCTCTTGTGCTGCTGCCATGGGCGGTTTGTGGTGGAGAAGAACAGCCTGATGGTGAGGTCGCCTCCAGGGCTCAAGGGCACATACCAGTGCGCCATTGCCAGCTTCGGTTTGCCACAGTACGGCGGCTCGATGGGTGGCACGGTCGTGTACCCACGGGCGAACAAGAAAGCTTGCAGGGACTTCGACGATTTTGGTATCTATTTCCGTGCTCGGCCCGGTGCGCTTCCTGTTTTCTTGCTCGTCGACAGGGGAGGTAAGAAATAACCAAAACCAATTAATTTTCTAGAAATGGCATACTAATTAAGGTGTCCTGAAATCAGCTAAACACATTAGGAAATGCTGTTACGAGTACTACTTTAATGAGATAATTCAGCACTTGCATGAAATAATTGCCCCCACATTTTTCTTTGTTGACATAGCATTCATCAGATATTAATCTACTCTGACGCAATATCTTTGTTATAAACAGATTGTTACTTCACAACGAAGGTGAGAAACGCGCAGAAAGCTGGAGCGGCAGCAGTTCTTATTGTCGATAACATAGTCGAACCACTAATTACAGTAGACACGCCCGGATACAGCGACGCGATAGATGATTTACAGGATATCACCATTCCTTCAGCCGTAGTAACCAAAAGATTCGGGGACAGCCTCAAGAAAGTAATTGATAACGGTGACATGGTTATTGTGAACTTGGATTGGAGGGAGTCCCTGCCCCATCCTGATGAGCGTGCTGAGTATGAACTTTGGACGAACAGTAACGATCGATGTGGTCCAAACTGTGATAGCCAGCTTGAATTCGTGAAGACCTTCAAGGGAGCAGCTCAGATACTCGAGAAGAAGGGCTACACACAGTTCACTCCTCATTACATTACCTGGTACTGCCCAGAGGCCTTCGTTCTAAGCAGGCAGTGCAAGTCCCAGTGTATCAACCACGGGAGGTACTGTGCACCTGACAGGGAACAGGATCTCAGCGAAGGGTATGATGGGAGAGATGTGATGGTCCAGAATTTATACCAGCTCTGTGTCTATAAAGTCGCTAAGGAGCATGAGAAACCTTGGCTGTGGTGGGACTATGTGACCGATCTTGCGATCCGGTGCCCAATGAAGGAGAAGAAATACACTAAGGAATGTGCTGATGGAGTTATCAAGTCCCTTGGTAAGCTAATGTTCTGCACCTGTCGCTCTACATTTTAGATCGAAGCGCAGCAATGGAGCCGAGTGCGTATATGTTTTTTTTTCAGGCCTTAATCAGCAAGCGGTGGACGAGTGCTTTGGTGATCCTGAAGCTGACGAGGAAAATCCGGTGCTCAAAGCTGAACAGGATGCACAGGTTATTTATTGCTTAGGCGTGACCCTGTCTCTTTTTCTATTCATCTCAATTAGTCATCTGAATGCAGCAACATCGATCTGCTATTTTACATAGACTGGCAAGGGCTCGCGTGGTGATGTTTTTATCTTTCCGACTCTCATAATCAACAGTAGACAGTACAAAGGTGATCGAGTTCTCTTCTATCCATTATAAATACTGCAAGACAGCAACTCGAGGTGTCATGAGTGCTTAACTGCTTATAAAATCCTTGCTTCCCAGGGAAACTCAACAAACGAGCAGTTCTTAAAGCTCTTTGTGCCAATTTTCGAGAAAATAGCAAACCAACTCTTTGCTTAAACGAAGGTTGACTTACTGTTTTCCCAAGTTTTTTTTATTGTTGGCTGTATTGGCAATGAATAGTGCAGGCGTAACTTGTTTTGTTCTTCATTAAAAATGGGTCTGATATTCATTCTGTCAAACCTTAGATATACAAACAAATGAGTGCTCGGAGAACAATGGTGGTTGTTGGCAGGATAAGGCTGCTAATGTTACTGCATGCAAGGTACATGTCACGGTGTTTTAATTTCTTCAGAAATGCACTACTACACATGCTGAACAGTTTGTACATGTAGGATACTTCCCATGGAAGAGTTTGCGAATGTCCAGTTGTGCAAGGTGTAAAGTATATTGGTGATGGTTACACCCATTGTAAAGGTACACCTAGAAAATATTGCTTTATATATTTATCTTTTGATACCATTTCTCTGTAATTTTGAAGGAGTATGTGATATGCGTCTTTCTCTAGTAAACATGGATATCTAGACCATCTATCTCCTTATCATCATGACTCTAGAATTTTTTTAATTCTATAAGACAAGTCACAAACTTAAGTTGTTTTTAAGGTAAAATGGTCCCTATGGACCCTATGAGACCAAAATCTTGAGGTAAAATGGTCCCTATGAGACCAAAATCTTGATTGGAAACAATGTAGCAAATCCCAATTTTAAATTAACAAAGCTTGAACTTTTAAAAACCGTACTATTTTGGTGATTTTTTCTTCTCATATTAACAGTTTCAACTCTTCTTACAGCTCTCACAGATGTCCACCATGAGATCTACAGTGAAGGGTGGGCGAAGGAGATTAAGAATAGCCAAACATGTTCTTTTGCAGTAAGTATTGTTGCAAAAGTTTCTTATTTTACCATAATGCTTCCAACTATATAGATGTTAAAGGCCATTTTTGATTGGGTGAAGAGGTGATGTTACGTACATGAATTGCTTAGTCATTTTCATCTAATAAAAACTCCTAAGTGCCTGTTGAGTTTATAGTTTTGTACTGATTTTGTTTAGAATTGCTGGCGAAGCACAACCATATATCTTTCTTTTGTTATTGTTGGGAATTATGTGCTGTTTATATTATACAAACAAGTTGAGGGCTTCCATCGTTTACAACAACAGCATGAAGATGGATTTGGAGTTGATGGAACCGACCAATACAAAAAAATGTTGAATCGTATTGAATCACTGCTCTTACACATGGTTAGAACAACAAGCTTACCTTGTTAATCCAAAATAGTGCATAAAAAACACAAGACATAGAAGTTTTTTAACATATTATTTTGTTGGCTGTAGAAACATGCTGTTGATGAGGCCATTTACAACATCTTTTCAGGTAAGTAGAAATTACATAACAACATGTGATATTCATTTTTTTACATTGAAGTAGTTCTTGAGCATAATTTCATTTCCTTCTGTAAGCAGCATAGCATTTGTGAGCGAACATGTTGTCGTAGTAGCAGAAGTTGCAAGGTATGAAAAGTTTACTGTTTTGGCCCACTCGGGCTATTTTTTTTGCCGTTCTGGCTTCCCTAGCAAATTTTTTTGCGAATCTAACCCCTCTCCAAGCGCGAAAACACGTGGCATGAAGAAATTCCTCGATAAGGTACCACCGAAATTGAGATTCCGTGCTACAGTACCGCAGAATTGCTACAGAACTTTCCGCGGTACTGTAGTGCGGAATTTTGATTTCCGTGGTACCTTGCCGTGGAATTTGCCATGTGTCAATGTTACGTGTTTCCGTGCTTGAGAATGGGCTAGATTCACCAAAAAATTGCTATCGGAAGCTAGAAATGAAAAAAAATGACTCAAAAGGGCCAAAGTAGCTCAGTTAATAAAGAGGCACTGATGTGTATCTCCCATCCGGGTTCCGAGTCCTAGGACCAGCTCGGGTGTACTTCCTTCTTAGTGGATGGCAGAGATTTTTGTCATTTTTTTTTAAAGAACAAGAGTTGCAAGATATGGTGGCCTTTGCTGGATTGATACATACTTTTGTCAAGCGTGTAAAATTGTCAGAAAGATTGTTCTTTATGTTGTGTGATGTCATAGTGTATGTCTTGCATTTCTATCTCTGCGAGTATTTCAAGTGATTAAAATATCTCAAACAACATTATTGTATGTTTTTCCTCCTCGAGCATGGCAAGAGACGCCCTGCAGATGAAGCACACACATCTCAAAAGTCAAAACACATTTAACAGCAACAAAAATTGATTTACTTCAAAAAAAATCAGGGGTTGTCTATAGAAAACTCAACAAGATACATAGAAGTGGAGGTATGAATCTGTTCCATTGCTCAATGGCTAGTGGTTCCAAGTTGTCTTTGTTTGGAGCTTGTAATCGAAGAAGGAAAATGACACCGGAATTTCCATGAGAGCAACCTGGGAACCTGGTGTAAAGTTGGATAGCAATGGAGATAATAAAATATAATTATGGATTAATCTTAGTTTCTTGGCCTTCTTTTTCAATTAAGCTATTACTAGCTGGGAACCTGAAGAGAAGGGGGAACTAAGTTCAGTGGACAGATATTTGATGCTGGACAACACCATTCGAGAAAAAGGACTTGTCCATTGGGGAAAGTCTTGGCTGAACGGGCAACCGAAAGACCACCCCAATAATACTCATCTTAGAAACAAAACATGAAAGAATCTGAGGGGGAAAAAAAGAAGCAAAGATGCAAATAATCCTCTGAAAGTAAGTCGTAGTTTGGTTTAACTCTCTACGAGTAGCCGCAAATTTTTGTTGACGTGGACTTCATGACGTTCTACCACAGCTATATACTAAGTGCAACGAGGGTATTTGCGATTTTGCAGGGGGGGAAATCCCATATGCTGCAACACAGGCAGGAACTCGTCGAAACAGCTGAACAGATGATCAGTGTGACAAAGACACTGAAAACATTGCACCCAGACCCTTGTGTTATCACAAAATGTCAAATCCTAATTAATTTACAGGGACCACCCACATGAAAATCAAAATCACGCGGACAGTTGAAAACCAACCCTATAACTTTGCTCTTTAAACCCTACTCTAGAAGAAATTATAAACCAGTAACATTATATATTGTCCGGTCGCGCGCTATCTCCCTTGGGCGGCCGCCGTTGCCGCGCCGGCGACGCCCTCCTCGAGAAGCGAGTCCCGGCATGTGGGGCAGGAGGAGTGCGTGGCGAGCCACATGTCGATGCAGCTGACGTGGAAGCCGTGGTGGCACCTGGGGAGCACGCGGACCTTCTCGCCGTCGGCGAACTCGCCGAGGCAGATGGCGCACTCGTTGGCCGGGATGCCGGACTTGGGCCCGTACACCTCCACCGGTATCCTCCCCAGCGCCTTCTTCTTTAGCCCTGCGGTGACTGATGGCGCGGACCTTGTTCTCCTTGTGGTGGCGCCCGCTGGTGGTGCGAGCCTGCGGGCGCAGTGGAGGATGCAGCGGATGACGGAGTTGAGGCCGAGGGCGCAGATGAGAACGCAGAGCAGCGCGGCGAGGATGATGACCATGCTGGCGTCGAAGCTGGCGTTGCTTGCCTGGTCCCCACCACCAGCTGCACCTGCATCTGCACCTGACGCGGCGGCCGATGCTGGCGTCACCAGCGCCGGAACCTGATCGGAGCTGTGTCTGTCGCTGAGTCGTCGCATGGTGCTTCTTCTTCTTTCCCCCCTATGCAGCTAGATAGCTGCGCCCCTGTACAACCTAGCTGAGGATCGGGGAGTCAGCTGGTCAGGAAGCTTTTGTTCGGGATTTGCTCCTATAGTGGTAATTAATTATGTATGAGATAATTAATTGAGACAAATTTAAGCTAGCTAGGCGTACTTTGTTTCTTTTTCTCGGCGCAGCAGCTAGCTGAGCTGAGCTGATCTGTGAAAGTGAAAGCACTGTATGTACGTCTGCTTATATAAAAGTCTCGTGGACAGCATATGCAGTCTCTTAATTAGTTGTGCTTTTCTTGTAAGAGATGCTGCTGATCAGGCGCAAGTATGTGCGATCAGGCAGAACAGAAGGCCAACCTCAGCTTTTGAAAAAACAACAGATAACGCTAACACTTTTTTGTTGAAACTAGAGAGAGAGAGAGAGAGAGAGAGAGAGAGAGAGAGAGAGAGAGAGAGAGAGAGAGAGAGAGAGGTTTGATGGATTCTTTGCCAAAACATGCATCCAAGAAAGGAAGCAGTTGGAGCTACTTTCCTTTCCCTGTTCCGTGCCTCTATTAATTCCTCCCTTGATGCATTAGTCACTTTGCCGCGAACGATAATCCATCTTTGCGAGTGCCCCTTGAAAGATAATTAAGCTGGGTATTGATGGATGTTGCAAGCTAAGCTGGATAATCCATCTCTCCCTAAATTCGGCAATTTCCTGTCATATTGCTGGTCAAAACTAAAAAAATGTTTGACTGGTACGTATTCTTGGAGTTCAGGCTCTCCTGATGTTGAAATTAGAATTAATATATCTTGCATTCGAGTCCAAGTGAGAGCGACGGGATTCTTGTACTTTTTTTATTATTCAAAAGTTGGACAAAATTCCTCCAGTTTGCCTGGTGCTAAGCTTAACTAAACCTAGCTGTTTTTTTTTTCCATTCAGTTTCGTTCTTTTCCAAAGCAAGGGCGGACCTAGGGTCCAAATTAGAAGGCTGTAGCCCAGGTACTGATCCATTAATCTCCATGGGCTTTTATTGTTCACAAGGCCCAATAACCTATAAAACTGATGGCTCCCCTCTCTTAGCCCCTGGCGACCTGGCTAGATGCTGAGTCCAGCACCTTTAGCCCCTAGACCCAACCACCTGTGTCTCCTCCCTCCAATCACATTCTCCCAACCCTAGCTCGTGGCACCCCTAGCCAATTCGACCACCCCTAGCCGCTAGCCTGCCAGAACTCCACCTCCGCCCTTCGGCAACGCCCTCCGCCTCCGCCTCCACCCCTTTGGCCCCCTGCTTCGGGTCCTGGCCACCGGCTCTGGCCTCGCCGCCTTGGTCCTCCGCGGCTCCACCCCTCTGGCCTTTGCGTCCGCTCATCACCCTCGTCACTTCAGCCCTCTACGCCTCTGCCCTCCACGGCCATCAACCAACTCCGCCAATCTGCCCTCCAGCCACCGTTTGCTGGTATTATTCCTTGTCTCCTTTATTTCCTTATGCTATTTGATATATATTCGAATGTGGTATGAGAATGTCTAAATTTGAGATGAGAATGTCTGTATGTCTTGAAGCAATTTATTTGATCGTATTTTGATCAATTAACACATCTTTCTACTTGTAGTCATTTTGTCATATGTAGTTGTCCACTATTGAAGAGTTGGAACTATTCATTCACTACTACAAAAAGAGTCATTATAGACGGTTTGGATCTGTCAACACAGATGGTTCTTTAAACCGTATGAATTTATGTATCAGTGATAATCGAATGTTGATAAATACAATACAGACGGTTTGTAACTAGAACCGTCTGTGAAGAACTATCACAGACGGCTCGAACCAAAAAACATATGTGATACTCACACATCACAGACGGTTTTAGCTACTGACCGTCTTGCCATCACATGGAGAGATATTTTTCCAAAGATGTCTCTAAGAAAAGTTTAGCAACTGAGGGTAGCGGTGTTGATGCGAACTGTTTTGCAATACATCCATCTGTCAAGCTCTGTATTTTGTTGAATCTTGAGGTCCTGTTAGGCCAACTCAGCTGATCTATGAATATCCTGCTTGATTCAAAACAGTTACTTGATTTTTGTCAACAGTGATCTTTTTGGCTTTCTTTACTTTATGCGTAGCTTGTTAGTCCTCATGTCAATTGAATAGGCTAACTTTTACTTGGCATTACTCAGTGCTTTATTGGTATACCTTTTGAATTGCTTTCTCAATGCTAAGTTGCTTAGCTCGTGTTGTATTAGTGCTTATGTATTTTTACTATGTGTAGCTTAATTGCAACCTAGTGATGTTTCCATTCTGTCATAACTTAGCTTGGAGATTAAATTTTAGATACACATGACACTCAATATTTCGGTTTACTTGTGCACCTTGCTGAAAGCATAGATACATGCACCCAGATCATGAGGGAAATGTACAAGATACATCATATTTAGATGAAGCTGCTTGCATGCCGCAGCTCGATCATATTTTATTTTTCTAGCATCTCCATCTTATCTAAGAACTCGATCAACATACGTACGTTAACTATTAACCTCCACACGCGTGCGTAGGTCGACGCGCGATTAATCTAGCGGACCCTGCACAAAATTATGAATCGATCGAGAGTGAGATTAATTAATCTGCAAGTGGGACGACATGCATGAGAGAAGCTAGCTAGATGCAGCACGCATGGTGAGTAGGGGGCACTATGAACTGCATATATATATGCTTACTTGTTGCAGTCGGTGGACGTGCTGATGGGGTACGGGGCGTTGACGCCGCACTTGCCGGGGACGCCGGCGACGAGGCCAGGGTTGATCGACTTGATGCTGCCGATGATGCTCTTGAGGCACCGGCACACCGCCTGCCGGTCCGGGGTCGTGCTCGCAGCGCTGTTGAGGCTCCTCACGCCGTTGCAGCAGGCCGGGGCGAGCGCGCCCCTCCCCGTCACGTACGAGACGCACGGCGCGACCGCCGACCCCACCTGCCCGCACGTGATCGCCGCCGACGCCATCACCGCCGCCGCCGCCACGAACACAGCCACCATCGCCTGCTTGTTACGAGCCATATCGGTCGTTCGTTCGTTCGTACGTTCGTTCGTACTGATCAAATCAGTAGTGTGCTTCCATCAGTAGTGTTGGATAGGAGGGTATAAATAGGGATGAGTGGCGTAGCTACCTAGCTAGGCTAGCTCACATGCATATGCATGATTCAATGATGCCCGTCGCCGTCAGGTCAGCTGGCTGCTGAACTGGTTACTGCTAGAGCAGATCAGTACACTTGTTCTATCAGTTGATTTAATCATCGCAAGTGCATCATTACTAGCTAGTACTTACACTCTTCTAGCTAATTGATCGACATAGTAATAGCTAGATGTTTATGTATTGAGCGGCATTTCTAGAATTTTCCCTCTTCGCTAGATGTTTATATAATCGTACGTCTATGTGCAAGGCAATTTCTCCGGGCGGTTCCCTAAGGGAGCGGTACCTCTACAGTCAACAAAGGTGGCTTCATCTAGTGATGTGATGATATAATGCCAATTGCCAAAGCATGTAGTGTTGCCAACTTGCATGCATCGAACAAGGTATGTAGTTTTCGATCGATGGTTTCTTGCACCATTCGTTATCACGTCGTGATGATATGACGCCAATTGCCAAAGTATGTAGTGTTGCCAACTTGCATGCATCGAACAAGGCATGTAGTTTTCGATCGATGGTTTCTTTCCAACTGTAAATGGTGTCGCTGCAGTATGTGTTAATTCAATTTAATTTAAAGCATGCATGTGTTTCCTCGCAAAATAAAATCTAAAGTAAACAAAGAATAATGTCTTACGATGTCTGGCCCAAGGATTATTTTCAAATCATATATAATTAGTTAAAGTTCATATACACCCGTGTCAAACTAAAAAAATACCTATACACTAGTGCAAAAAAAACATAAAAAAGAGGTTCACACACACGACTTCGAGCATGCATGTAATTGCCTGACCACCTCTTAATAGCATGGCGGAGTTGTGTACATGACTCTATTCATCAGCTTTAATCCTGATGCTTACCTATTACGTGATGTAGATATATTTTAGTAGAAATTTTGTGAGATCATAAATTTATTTTTGAGCTCTGTCTTTTTAGACATGTGCTCATGTGTTAAGGGGCACAGTCACGTGTGTGTGCATACTTGTAATGTGTACTTTTATATCATTTTTTTTGTAATCGCAAAAAAAATGGTCGGAAGCTTGAACACGAAGGCTAGCATAATTTGTGAACCTATACAGGGCTAGCCCAATACAAAATCCTAGCTAAATTAACCCAGTAGTAGACTTGGGCGATTGGGCCGAATCGAAGCCAGGCAATCGTCTATATACTTATCTTAGTAAATTAAGCTGACAGAAATTCGAGATGGGCCGTCGGTCATAGTTTATCTGTTGCGGATCGACTAATTAGACCTTGTCTCAACGTTCCTAAATTCAGCTGTAAGCATCAGGTTCAGGCTGTAGGGAAACAATGCATTCAGGTTTGATAACATTTCCTAATATGTCAGTGTTTGTTCATAAAACGTGCAATGTGTGACTAATCAAACAGACATTCTCAAAGCAGTTTAAGTAAGTCAGCGGTTACTCGTTTACGCAATCTGTTGATTAACAGGGCAATGTGCTGTTTGATTTTGACCTTGCAAACCTTGATGTAAGCTTGGTTATATTCCTTGGTCAAAGAGTCCTCAAAGTCAACATGAGAGTGACCATGGCAATTTCAACCATGGTAGCTTTGATCACGACGCTTGATCGAAGCCGTGATCAAAGTCGCCGTGGTCAAAGCCGTTGTGGTTGAAGTAGTGCGTGATCGGGAGGGGAGGGGCGCTAGCCGTCGGAAGGAGGGAGGCGCTAGGGAGGTCGGAGGGGCAGCGTCGGGAGAGACCGAGGGATGCCGGAGGGGCGACGCCGGGAGGCCGGGAGGGAGTCGGGAGGCCGGGCGGTCTTGGGGAGGCGGAGGGGCGACGCCGGGAAGGGAGCCGGGTGAGGCGTCCAGGGAAGGATGGTGCTCGGGGAGGGAAGCGTTAACTCTTGTGAGTTGTAACTGAAGTCAAAGGAGCGGTGGGGGGTTTCTTGCAAGTAAGCATAAGTCATCTGGTGGTTTTCACCCCCTAGATCGTGCCCGTCCGACCGAGATCCGACGGTCCTAGGCGTTTGTTAGCACCCAAATAGACATTAGCACTACATATGCTCGCAATATGCATGTATATATATATATATATATATATATATATATATATATATATATATATATATATATATATATATATATATATATATATGCGATTGCGGTATTATTAAAAGGCCGTGCATTTCATTTGAATCCAAGGATAGGATAGGCAAGAAGAAGTACAGGGTACAGGCTCCCCGATCGATCGAGGCCTCACGGTAACAACATCAGCAGCAGCAGCCACAGCTAGCGTACACGAAGCAGCAGTAGCAGTAGCATTACAATCGAAGTACGATCAAACTAATTAAGGAGTCGGAAAACAAACAGTAGTACTAATTAAGCATCCAGCGCACGCAGTCGTGTGCGCCTCCATTCCTCGCCGGTGCAGCAGCAACACGCGGTGCAGCTAGCAGAGCAAGCTCGGAGAGAGGCACACCTCGCTGGCTCCTTTATTGTTCTCGCGTCACTTGATCGATTAGCGCACCCTGCATTTAGAACAAGGAGAGAAAGGCAAGCACGCACGTATGGTTAAGGCTGACGCAGATCAAATAGCACATATATATATATAATTGTATACGTACTTGGAGCAGTCTGTGGATGCGCTGATGCCGTATGGGATGTTGACGCCGCACTTGGCGGGGATGCCGGCGACGAGGTCGGGCTTGATGCCGCCCATGCCGCTGGTCTGCTGCTTCAGGCAGGTGCAGGTCATCTTGCGGTCCGCGGTGGTGGCAGCGGCCGCCTTCAGGGTCCTCACGCCGCTGCAGCAGTTCTCCGCGGGAGAGGCCACCCTGCCCATGGCGTAGCCGAGGCACGGCGCCAGATACCCCGCCACCTGCCCGCAATTCGTCACCGCGCCCTCCGCCGGCGCCGGAGCCGCCACCAGGAGAGCCACCAGCAGGGCGGCGGTCACCGCAACGCGGGCGGAGCGAGCCATGGCAGATGACCGATGAGAGATCGAGCTGTAGCGTAGCTACTTGCTGGCTAGTGTGTGTGGTGTGGCTTCTTTGAGTGAGAGCGAGTGTGGTGTGGGGAGTGAGGCTGTGGGAGGGTTTATATAGGGATTTTAAGCCGGCCGGATGGTCTGTAATCGATTAACTTAATTGTAGCTTTGTATAGGGGGGCAAATGAACTTTTTTACGAGGGTTTAGGGCGTCCGGCCGGTAGGTTTACTTGTAGCTTTGTGGTTCGTGCATGTTTGAATTCCTTAATTTGCCCTAATTTATTGCTTGCATGCATAGCCGCTGGATGCGATGCAAGACGGTAAAGATGGTCGATCCCTGATGGAATCCGGATCAGTTTGTAACTGTAGCGCCGGAGTATGCTGCTTCTTTTTGTCTTTTCGAACGTTTTTTTTCTTAGGCTTCTACCAACTTCGTATTATTTATCAAATCTACTAGTTATAGCTAAAAGTAATGGTTCTTCAGTTTTTATCGATTAGTATTATTTATCAGATCTATCGATTGTAGCTAAAAATAATCGGCCGCCTATCTGGGTCGATCGATCCGGTTTGAACCGGAATTGAGGATTCAGAGTTGGTGGTGGTTGCCACCTTTCATTTACTCTCAACTCCAGGGTGTCAGACGAAGGAAATCCACACCCAATCAACGTACCACGAGTCTTCAGGGTTTTACATGAGCATGTATAGTGTGATTATCTCTTTTTTTCTCCAAGGAAGGAGCTCAATTTTTTCTCCATTACAAGACACACAAACACACCACACGTACACGTATATGAATACATTATTTTAAGGTCTCACTCGGTTGAACTGAAAAGTTGTGGTTTAGACTGAAATTACATTATAGCGGCTGAAATTTCTCTGTAGCTGAAGATAGCGTATTTGGCGTAATTAAATTTAAAATTTTTAAAAATAGAAAAATATTCTAACTAGACAACGTAAATGAATATAGAAAAAAACCGACAAAAAACTCAAAAAAATAGTCAAAAATTCAAAAAAACAAATTTTATATAAAAAAAATAAATCAGAAACTAGTAGCTGAAGCTGAAAGCATTGTTCATAAAGGCCATCACGAGTATTCAAACTGTGGTGTGGGTCGAATCATAGACCCATGGCTCCACCGCCTCGTTCTCCCTTAAAAGAAGAGCTCAATTTTCATTACCCATCATCAGGAGTACAATCACGGGGCAGACAAACTAACAATCGGTGGTACAATCAGTCAATCACCGAGGAAACTAACAAGAAAATCTGATGCCTGGTTAATCCGAGTTTAGCACACTAGATAACGTCTTAAGCATCAGTGAAGCTATAGAATTATGGTTGTGAGTATGGCGAACAATTAAATCGAAGCTTACCAAAAAAAGAGTGATGTTTTGAATGTCGAGACGGTTCTAAAACATAATTTTGACCCCAAGCAATATGTTGTAATATCTTAATATAACATAACTTATAATGTTAATTATGAAAATATTTCTTGAGCCTAATATATACATATCATTATTACAGGCCGAATACAATACTTAGAAAGATATCATATCCATAACTAAAGTTTAGAAAATTCGGCTCAACACGTCGGAAAAACCGTTCTTTCGTAAGTTGATAAGAGTAGTGTTTGTTTTCCACTGCTTTCTCAACTAATGGGACTTTTCTTTTCGGCTTCAGCTTCTTGTTTTTTTTATAATAAATAGATTTTCTACCATACCTAATCTTTAGATGAAGTGTCTTCTCAATGCGAGGTCTACTAATCGATTATAGTAGATACTATAGTAACTTTATTTATATCGGCTAAAACTGTATATGAGTATCTCTTTTTGTACGATTTCTCTGTAAATTATTAATATTTATCAGTCAATTAAAAATTAAAAGTCACAGTAAAAAACAAAAGCCACGGTAAAAAAAAAAGAAGAGGCCAAACATGTCCTCATGGCATATGCTGGTATGCATGTCGGTGGATGAGCTTACGCGTACGGGAGTAGCCAGTAAATGCATGCTTTGTTTGGTGGAGTGGGTGGCTGTCATTTGTTACGGGGTGTTTGGCAAGCCATAAGCCGTTTGATTTTTGTCAGCTGCTATAGTTTCTAACTTTTAAATAAAGTATTTTCTCAAGACAGGGTCTACAAGTTAAATGTAGTACACGTTAAAAACTTAACATCTGTACCAGCCAAAATTGTAAATGAGTATCAATCTCTCCATAATCTGTACCGTAAGCAGCTAAAAAAACAGACCCAGGTACTCAATCGACTTCCACCTGTAACGTAGACGCGACGAAACCTTGCGTGAATGCATATACTAAGCTATGCAACAAACAAGCACGCACACATGCATGCATGCATGCTGTTTCTCAGATGAGATCTACTGAGTCGATCCCAATAATTATATCTACAGTGCGGTCGGTGCCAAATGGAAGAAGAGAAGATGCATCCGTCCATGCACGCGTACAGGAAGCTAGGGCCGGCCACGTACGTATAAACACAGCATCATATCATACATTGAAGGCTTCGTCCTGCGTGCGGCCGGAGGCTGGGCAGTGCTAGCTAGCAAGCTAGCTCGTCAACATTGATGGCTATAGCTAGCTAGCGAGGGCCTAGGAGCTGATGCATTTACAGCGAGTTCCTACGCGGTCTCACTGACAAGTGCTTTTGACTTTTAGTTTTAGTAACTTCTATAAACCATTTTTATTAGTCACTATTTTTATTTTTATAAGTTATAACATACATTATATTTATTACATTAAAATCTCATAAGTCATATAGCGGTCTGAATGTTGTTATGTCTTTCGTTACACCGTTTTTCTTACATAACACACTACTATTCATCAGTCACTACTATTCATCAACCACAGTTAAAAGCCATCAGTAAAAGTCAATATGAACATACACTATGTTCTCTGTGGAGACCAAATATATAGTTATTACAATATTCTCACTATATACCTCTACTTTAATACTAAAAAAATTAAGTAAGTAGTTATACTATGACATTTTATAGAGGTATGCATACTTCAATTATATTAAGTTTTCTTACATTTAATATCTTCTTGGTCTGTACTCGTACGAGGCTTTCAACTTATATTGTGAGATAGAGGAAGTAGTAAATAGTACTCTCATGTCACACGTACTCATTGTTTTGAATATACGTACAATTAAATTTTTAAAACTTTAAATATCAATATCTTTTTAAATATTTAAATTAGATATATGAAAATCATAATAATATATTTGTCTCAAAAAGTACCATCACAGTTTTGTTAGATTTTATAAATATATTATAATAAACATTAATAATTAAAATTAATTTTCAGACTGTGTTAATATCTAAAATAACGTGTATTTACGATAAGAGGGAGTAATTAAGAGGCACCGACAAGTTCCTGCCACCCACAACTCAAGAACAAATTGTTTGAATGCATATGCCTGCACAGTTCTTTGGAGTACGGATCAGCAAGGTAGATTGTCAACTTGTTAGCTGTAGTAATATCTCATCGTCTTTCCTGAGTACTAGTATTTTATATATGGTGCCGTTGACACATATACGCAGTACAATGTACAATCGTAGGAAATGCATGCATGGTATGTGTGTATATATTGGGTCTGTTCTTTTTGGTGCAACTTATAGTTTTAATTGAATTTTTGAATTTTAGTCATTTGCAGTCTGATTACGGAGAGATCGATACTCATTTGCGATTTTGGCTGATACAGATGTTAAGCTTTTAACGTGTACTACGTTTAATTTGTAGACCCCATTTTAAGAAAATACTCTGTTTAAAAGTTAGGTACTCTAGCAGCTGCTAAAAGCCGACTGGCTTGTGGCCTGAAGAACAGGCCCTATACGGGCGAATCTAGGAAAAAAAGTTTACTGATATATATCCACATATGCGGCCACTTATGCCCGTGTTATATACTCGTCGCCGTTATTATTGTTGTTATAGAAAAGGTGTATACATGGAATACTTATTTATATTTATCATGTGGAAATAATACTATTAGATTTGTACTCGTCGCCGTTATTATTGTTGTTATAGAAAAGGTGTATACATGGAATACTTATTTATATTTATCATGTGGAAATAATACTATTAGATTTGTCCTCGACAATAATTGCATGTTAATATATTTTTTATAATATTTTGTAACATATAGCAAACTCGATCATTCACTAATATATAACAATAAACTACTCCAGGAATATCCAACCGGTCGAAGAAATTAGAGAGAGGGATAGAAATGTTGCAAATATAGGTCTGCATATAGACCGATCGGAGCAATACACGCGGCCAGAAGCAGCTGGTCGACCGAACGCATTCAAGTGAGCAGGTGGTCAGATCGGAACAATCCAGGCGAGGAGGCCAAAGCACGTCGATTTCTTTTTAGACTTTTTTTAAGTTTTAACCATACCAAGTACTATTGTTTAATATGCTCTATTTTTTAAGATCCCATTGTAACCAGTGGTTGTTGTACCTACATTTCCATACACTAATCCAGAGGTAATGACCTTAGTGGCCATGCTTGCCTTAAAAAAAAAGGATCGATCACTGTGCATACGGGTCCATTGATTGATTTATATCGTACTGATGCCAGAAATTTATCTGCTAACGTACGCGTGCACCGAGCGACTGTGCATGCAGTCGGTCTGTCCTTGCTGCCATGTCCATCCTCCTCGATCGACTCACGATCGACTTGCACCAGAATTTTTCATGACTATATTTACCTTGTAACTTAAGATATAAGGGCATCAGAAATATAGAAGATCATAATACGTCTTAAAGCGGATTCATGTAATTGTTAAAGTTGACTTGTTATGTTTGAGGCCACTGTTCGGCTGTAGCAAAGGTCCCAATCAACAGTAAAAAAATTATATTTTAATGCTTATGGTTATTGGTAGTTGGCTGGTAGGAGGAGAGAGAACAACAGGATTAAAAAAATTGTATTTTAATGCTTGTGACCAGATCTTTAGCTTAAGGATCAGCCTTAAATTTTTTTTGCTTATGGCCTGCTTAAGATCAACCACGTAATATATAAGATCGATCTTAAGATGACTTATGATTTTTTATTTTCATACACTACAGATGCCCTAATGCACGGAAGAAGAAATTTCATTTGATCAGTAGAAGAAAATTTACGGTCATCACACCGAACATGTGTCAAGCTCAAGCGCATGCCAAAGGCAAACAATGCAATGCGCTGAGTTTTTACATTTACCTAGTACAGCCACGGGTATATGGCCCGAATCATCTGGGCTTGCAAAAGTTGGGCCCATTAATTTCTGTATCTTCCCCACGTACAAGCCCATCTAACAAAGCCCATCATCTCTTGTCCAAGCTAGCTAATCTCCTCATGCATGATCCACTAGTCAAAAGTCGTAACAAAGTTCAGAAAAATAGCTCAGTAAACCTCCGCCCTAAAAAAAAACTCTGAATGATGTAGCTTGTTAATCTAGCTATACCATCATGATCTATACCTAACTCAAAACCTAAACAAACACAGGGAAGAAAGGGACGTCTACCTCCATCCGGTCATTCCTTTCCACTAAATACAGAGAAAAATCGCATATGATATTACATATAGGAATAACGAATCAGCTGCAAACAACTACCAAATCAATCAGACTCCTTGTCACTAGATGACAGACAAAAAAAAAGGAACTTCTTAAAACTGCCACTGCAATTACAACACAAAGCTGCACTACGAAGTTGCTAAGAACAGAAACAGACTGTTGTCAGTAATTCAGCAAAGAATACTTCACCCTCAGAACAGGCAGGTCATCAGGCCGTTTGCACAACTCTGACCTGTCCACAATCTTCACCAGCTTCCCTGCATCGCTCGAGCCTACCCCTGGGTCTGGAGACTCGGTGGTGGGCCCACTTGTCAGGTGGTTACTGGCGTGTACAGGACGCTCTTTGATCCAAAGTCCCACACCCCGATCTGAGCTCCAGTGACAACATGCACGCCAGAGCCGTCCCCGATGAGCGGCTCATGGTACTCAACCGGTGCTGTACTGTGCTGACTTGGGAGAAGTTCTTCCACTTCACAGGCTCAAACCAGCGGCTGTCTCTCCGTTCTCAGCTCTTTCAATCTTTTACTCTCATAATTTTACCTTAGTTCATCTTCGACTTCCTAATTACCTTATGGATAACTCACTAATAAAAGAAACGACAGTTACCTGCCCCGAGATCACTCACATATAGGGAAGATTTCTACCTACCTGGTAACGTACAAGGGGCCGTATATTCTCGTTACACAAGATATTACACTCCGTTGGTGGTTATACAGTCGAGGACAAGGATGTGCCTGACTATTCTTATATAACCGGGTAAGTGGGATGTGATCGCCGGCGTCTTTGCTATAACTTGCTAAATAACAATTATATTTAATTACATTGTTTCTGCAATCTCTATCTCCGATCTATATCAGTGTTTCCGGTAATCTAGGTTCATTATATTTAACATGTGTCAATTACTTGCTTATATTGCTTGTCCTTTACATATCTGGCTTGCTTACCTGTCCTTACTCACCGTGTTGCGACCGTCGTTAGGTACTTGCTGAGATTTCTAAATCTCACACTTGCTCTTTCTATTCTTAGATAAAAGACCAGTGGAGTGATAGCAGCATGTATGGGTGGGAGTACTCGAGTTTTCAGTACCGTGACTTGCCACTATTTATGTCATTTTATTTATTCTTCATTTGGTTAGAAGTGGACTGGTCTATATTTCAAACATTTACTTTTAGCTTTCACTGGCTCTCTAATAACGTACCTTTAAAATTTTAATTTTCTTGTAATTTCTATTGTTGCTTTTATTATTTATTTTTTACTTTGACGATTACGTTTCATAGTAGTATCTTACATTGGTATGTGAGGTGCTACACTTACGGACTACGACAGCAGCGGCAACGCTATGGTACCGCAGCAGCATCGTGGCAGCGCGGTAGCAAGTAGTAGTGCGACAACAGCACCTTCGGCGGTTTGGGTGCTCGACACGACCTCCTCCTGCGGTCTTGTAGCGCAGCAGGTTGCATGCCGTAGCAGCTACATGCAAGCTGATTAACAGCCCGCTCAGTTGAGCTGAAAAAAGTGACTTACGACTGAAATTGCACCATAGATATTTGGCGTAGTTAAATTTAAAAAGAAAATTAAAAATAGAAAAAATGTTTAGTCTATTATGGACAATACAAATAAATACGAAAAAAGAACCAGCTAAAAAATAAAAAAAAGATAAAAATTAAAAATAGTAAAAAGTAAGAGAGAAGTAGAAATTTTTCGCCAAAACGGGTGGAGCCTAATGCAAACTAGACTAGTGCAGGCCGCGGTAGGACACCGCAGCGCCAACGTGCTGCGCCCGGGTAGCAAGCGTGTCACGGTGGGGCAACTATCCTGCTGTGCTGCCACGTGTCACCGATCTGCTGCGGTGCGGTGCCGCATCGCACAAGAAGGTAGGAGCCAGCTGCTGCCGTCGTTGGGCCAAAATGCAATTTTCAGGAAAAGGCGCAGCCTTTTTTTTCACATATTAAATTCCCTCTTGCTCTAATCCTCCCCTCGCCGGCGGCGCCCTGATTGCGACTCCGACCCGATCGCCCCCGCCCCCCAGCGTACGCTCCTTGGGGGGCTCTCCTCTCTCGCCGTTTCCGGCGGTTCCTGCATCGCCTCAAGTCGCCCGCCTCCTTTGACGGTTGCTTCACGCCTTCGGATCGTTTCTGCGTCCTGGGGCTTGGGGCTCCGGCGCCCATGGTCGACATCCACGAGCGCACGCTGGCGCTCGCCCCCGTCCCGGAGCCCGACCACGCGCCGCCGAACCCGGACCCCTCCTCCATCTCCGCGGACGCCTGGGAGCCCTTCGAGACAGCCGCGCTCGCTGTCATCGGCCGGATCCAGCCCACCCTCCCATCCGATACCCGCCGCGCCGCCGTCATAGACTACGTCCAGCGCCTCATCAGGTGCACCGTCGGCTGCGAGGTACCACTCACTCCGTTTTGGCATGCTCCAATTATTTACTGGGACCTCATGCTTGCCTTAGTCGGTGTTCCGTAGCTTGAAAACTCTTGTGCATCAAGGATATGGGCACGGTGTTCTGATTCGTTCTTTAGGTCATGGAAATGAAGTCAGGATAACCTGCTTGGTGCATTGCTGCTGCTTATTTGATAGTTACCATGCTTGCGGTTTCATTGTGCTGGATTGTAATGGCTCAAGTGTGATTTTACTGACACAAGTGATGCCGCCAAAGTCCAAACTGAAATTCAAGTTGGTATATCTGAATCCGACCTTATGTGGATAGGGGCTAGAGGTGTCAAGGGCTTGTTGGCCATGAATGCTTTGATGTCCATTGTCGGATGTGCACTCAATTTTACACGTCATATGGTTTGATGATGTATTTATGCGAACTTTAATTGATGGCTGACGCATGTTTCGATACTGCATTGAACAACAGCGAAGTTTTCGATCTTGGGCTGGATGGTTGGGCATATGGTATATACCTTAGTGACCGTTTTCGTGACGTGGCCCTCCATATCTTGCTTATGTTGCACGGTCCTTTTGGATAAATGCCGTTACCCTACTATATTTGTGCACATAAGAAATTATAGAACCTGGTTTCTCCGTACAGTTAGTTTTATTTAAGGAATATTTGCATGTTTGTTATGCGATTGAGCTTTCTCCGTTCTAGCATTGTTTGTGCTGCGTTGATAATTCATGTGCAGTGGAATTGACATTTTTAGCACAACATGTGTATATCAGTATTTCAAGTTCTCTCTCCAAGAAAAAGTATGTCACTGTTAGCCAGAAATAAATTTCTGTATTTCTCATCAATGTGAAGCACTTGAAGGGTACTTTCAGTCTGACTGAAATTAGGCCACAGTATGACTTGTCCTGGGAAAAAATGTTCTAGCTATTTAACTTGTCTTCGAAAAGTATACTATCAAATGGATTGGTAAATTTTTAAGTTGACCCGATTAAACATTCTGTAAGAGGTTCACTGCCAGTTGTTCTATGAAGAGTCCCTTGATGATCCCAGGTACCAACATGGCATTAGAAGAGATAACATGGAAATCACAGATTTTGTTGTGTACTTGTATACAAAAATGGGAAAAGAATTAATGCTTGAGCTTTTTTATTCCTCTACTGAAATTGATCTCTTTTTTTATTATTTCGAATCATCTGATAGCATGTTATAGAAATACAAATTAACCTTTCCCTTCTTTTTTTTGTTGTAAAACATAGGTCTTTCCATTTGGATCTGTTCCATTGAAAACATATCTTCCTGATGGAGATATTGACTTGACTGCATTTGGCTCTACAACTTCTGATGAAAACCTAGCAAATGAGGCACGAGCAGTTCTAGAATCAGAAGAACTGAGAAAAGATGCTGAATTCGAAGTCAAGGATGTCCAGTATATCCATGCTGAGGTTTGCCACCTGGATTGCTCTTTTTTTTATCCACTAATTGTTTCATTTTCATACTTTTAGTTGCTGCTATCTACTTATGAGTGCTCCTTTTTTGTGTACATTGTATAAGATTGGCCGATGACATTCCTGTGATTTTTTATACTCATTTTTTTTGCTAATGTCAACCAAACATTTCACAGCATTCTTGTTGTACCATAAATAGGGGGGAAGACAATAGAATAATCCATCTTTGCATATGACATCAATGAAACATGTGAATATCTCAATATGTCACTGCCAACAATGAAAAGAAATTGTTGATACTCGATAGCGATTGAGTGTACTCTCCACCACTGTGCTCTATTTTCATGTTTCGGTAGGTTCTTGCTATGCGCATGGATACAACAATACAGCATAGATTCTCGAGGAAAGTCATTTTTGTGTTGAACTGCTAGGGACACATTTTGGGCACTGGTGAACAATTGTTAGTATTTTATCATCAGGATATTTCAAATGATAAGTCTTTCTGATGGCAGGTCAAGCTGGTCAAATGCCTTGTCCAAAATATCGTTGTAGACATCTCCTTTAATCAGATTGGTGGACTCTGTACGCTTTGTTTTCTTGAGCAGGTAATATTTTAAAAGTCACCACAAACATGTAGTTGTTTGGTTCTTTTCCTTAAAGCACAGATCTATCATCTATCTGATATTTGACGTGATAAAAATCCATTCCCTTTCCCTTATGGTCAGTCTGCTCATTGGCAACTGTATTTATAACCATTATGTTTTACAGGTTGATCAAAGATTTGAAAAAAACCACCTTTTCAAGAGAAGTATAATGCTGATAAAATCCTGGTGTTATTATGAAAGCCGCATTCTTGGTGCTCACCATGGTTTAATTTCTACCTATGCCTTGGAGACATTGGTGCTATATATTCTCCATCTCTTCCATGAGTCTTTGGATGGTCCATTAGCTGTAAGTTCAGACTTATTTTTTTTTGCCACATTTGTAAGTTGTTGTTTTTGTCGCACCTTATTATCTAAGCTGCTTTAGGAATTAGGATAGACATATTCCTAGGGGTGACATGACTATCTGCTCTCCTGCAGGTCCTCTATAGGTTTCTGGACTATTATAGCACATTTGACTGGGACAATAAGGGTATAAGCTTATATGGTCCTGTTTCCTTGTCTTCCCTACCTGAGCTAGTTAGTAAGTGAATGCAGTCTGATCTGGTTTTTTGTGATCGAATGTTTTCTGTTATTATTGGTCATCACATAGCTTTTCTTGCACAGCCGACCCACCAGACACTCATGATGATGGTTTTCTTAAACGGGAGGAGTTTTTCAAAGAATGTGCGCAAATGTTTACTGTTCCCCCTAGGAACTCTGAGAAAAATACTCGAGTATTCTCTCGGAAATTTCTCAACATAGTGGATCCATTGAAGCAGAGTAACAATCTTGGGCGCAGTGTCAGCAAAGGTTTGTTTTCTGCCTCTAGATCTTGAATTTGATGGTAGGAATGGATGGTTATGCTTGGAATTGTGTTGCACAGCTTTAGTTAATTTAGGATAAGTTGATGCTTTAACTTGATCATTGTAATCTTAAATTGTTCGTGAATTCATCTTCATCTCAGGATTAACACTGCCACTCAGGGGAAGAATGCTGGTTGATAGCTCAGTTCAGCTTTTGGTCATTTATTGTGCATGCAAAAGTGACAGTTTTGCTACCCTATTATTTGTGATTTGGAAATATCTTTCTTATCCAATCCTTCAGTATTCTGCTAGTTCATTAATCATCACACCATTAGTTCACATAATAAGTGGTTGCATACTTGCATTGGACTTCCACGTCCAGAGTTCTACTGTTGATACATGCTTCTCCAAATTTGCAGTTCCTGTATCTACCTATTCCAAATCTAATTCTTTTTAAAATTTACCATTAACTGCAACTAGTGTTTTTTGGACTGTCTTGCTTTTCCTACTGCCTCACTGCTGCACACCTGAGCGCAGTTGCCATTTACCCATGGGCCAAGAGATTTCATTTCAATTATGTGCAGAAGGAAACTCTGAGCCACTTAAAACCAATCTAGTGGGGAGCTTGGGTAAGGGCCCTTACGCCTGATCACCCCCCTGGACCCAAGTGACGTGACGGCGCCTTGATGGCAACCACACCACTGGGGCAGGAGAAGAGATAGACTAGGGAACTTTGGTTTATTTCTTGCTTACCTGATAATGACAACAATGACCTCCTTATATAGAGGACTCTTCTAACAACAATTATAGGTAGAATCAATCCCAATAATAACCTACCTAACTTAATAAATAAGATACCGAACAACTAATCCTTATCCCAGGAAACTAATCCAACTAATTAGGGAAATAGATAACTTGGTTGGGAAGAAGAACCATCCTAATCTTTGACAGTGGCCTTTGCTACAGTACCCGCTGTGCTGTTCATGCTCCTGAATAGTGCATGCAACTAGTAATTTCTGCACGGGACAACTATGCTCGCATTGCATACCAATGTGATGTCATGTGCCCCTGCACCACCTTTACCAGATGCTGCTGCTGTCTAACACGCTAGAACATGGATACTGATTGTACTGAACTGTTGTCTGTTGTGTGGGCACTTATTGTTTTAATTCAATCCACAGGCATAGCTTTCTTGTGGTATATTGCACGGTTGCTTATGTGAATTAAGCTGTTGGATTGCTGTTTATTTTGTCCTTAACATTATCCAAGATGCTTCAAACACATAGTTCTTTTTTTGTTTCATTTAATTTGCCTGGCCTAATTTCACTGTGTAATGTGCAGGTAACTTTTACCGAATACGCAGTGCATTTGATCTTGGTGCCCGAAAGCTTGGGAAGATCCTTCAAGTGCCTGCCAATTCTACTTTGGATGAAGTGAATCAGTTCTTCAGGAACACATTGAAGAGACATCGCACTAGGGTAAGGCCAGATGTGCAGGACATCGCACTGGACTTCAATGTTGAAAGAGCCAACAAGGGCTGTTCACCTTTATACAATAATTCCTTTGGCGATCTATCTGATCGGTTCAATACCATCAGCATTTCAGATTCCAATAATCTTGGGTCTCTAAAGCAAAAGGAATGGAATTCTATGGCTGGGGACAAGGAAATGAAGTCTGTTTCAAATCTTGTGACTACTCATTCAATTAGTACAAGGAATGGCAGTGACTTCTGTGAGGCTGCATCATCAACTAGTGGAACATGTTCCTTGCCATCTGGGAAAGGTTACTACATCCCCCGTCTCTTTTACGAGTCAGAAAATGGTAAGGTTGACGTAAACTATGATACAAACCCATCACACCATGGGATGTCAACAAATGGGTATGCAGCCAGATCTTGCCACTCGATTGAAAGCACTAAGCATGGCAATGAATTTTCAACACATCCTGTGGACTACTGTTTAGCACCAAGAAAAGAGGCAGATAGCAATGGAGTTCACGTTAAAGAGTTGGGTGGTGATGGAGGTACCACCAGTGACAATATATCAGATCTTACCGGAGACTACAGAACAAATTTGAATAATCTTCTCTATGCACAAGGGTGCCACCAAGATTGTCCAACGAACCAAGATTATCCAGTTAATCAAGCTTACTATCAAATGCTTGCACCACCACCTGCACAATATCAGAACAAGCACTCACCAAATGGTCATAGCAGAAAAAATGCATATGGATATGCTGGTAGAAATGGAATAGTCCCCGGTCCTTATCCACCTGGTTATTTTGTTTTAAGGCCATTTTATCAAACAGATGGTCCTATGCGAGCTCGTGGAACAGGCACCTACTTTCCCGACCCAGTATGTTCCCTTTTTGCACGTTTTTATGCTTATACAACTTAAATCCCATTCTGAATAAACTGCACCTAGTGTTACCCTGTAAGTTATTTTTTTTATTCCACTTGCCATGCATATGAATGCTTGGAGCAACGATTTACTAATGTTCTCGTACTTAAATTATTGCGTTATTGGAGTTACTATGTCTTCTATACATAATTGTCTGGGACATATCCCCATTAGTTTCATGTTTCTCTTGCAGAATTGTATTACTTTTGCAAGGTTAGGCATTGTATTTGTGTCGTTTGGGCAGTGTTTTGTGTTTTTGCTGAGTTTTCTTCCTTATATATTGTAGAATTTGTGCAAGGACAGGTCACCCACTGGACGAGGGGAAAGAGGAAGGAATCATTTTCCTCTGAATAACAATCATAGGTCTCACCGCTATGGCAGAGTGGATATGCCTGCAGATATGACACCTTCGGAGGAATTGAGGCAAGAGCCACTATTGCAGATTTATATTCCTGTTGCAAATGATCAAGGAATTCCCTCCCCATTGAAGATACCGGTACCATCTCCGTCTTCCCAGGTTCCAAGGGATATTATTCATGGCAATGGTTTTATTCACCCACGAGACAGTAAACTTGAGTTTGGGACCTTGGGGGCATTGCCTTTGGACGTTAGGAGTACCTCCCAAGACCAAGCTAAGCCTTTGGAAGTGAGGAGTATCTCCCCAGACCAAGCTAACAGATCAAATCCTGCTTCTAACAGTCAACCTTCTGCACCTGTGAGCCCTATGTCTCCAGCACAAAATCTTGGAACGGGTTCTAATCTAATTAGGTACGTATGATGTATTCTTTTAGTCATCAAAAGCAATAACATCAACTGTTTCATGAAAGAGACGTGTAGCTAATAGCCATTTCTTTACCATGTTGCAGCAGTGAGATATTTACCTTAAAAAAAGCATCAATGAGATTGACTATTGAGGCATGCCATAATTAATAAGTTCTTAGACATAATCAATGTTCTAAAAACAGGTATATCACGCCGTATACTCGTACTAGGTCATCTCACCTGTTACTAGTATGCAAAACCGGGTAATCAACAGGTCTACAAAGTATAACCGGGCGAGTATACGGGATACTCGGCTAACAGGCTGTTTAAAAGCTGTTAGAGTAGGCTAGCAGTAGCAGTCTAGCACTTTATAAGCTTTAGTTTAGCACTTTAGTCATATGACACCTTTTGGTTTGGTTGCTAATTAGCTATTTAGAAGGCTGATTAGTTAACTAAACATTTAGTGATAAGACGCTAACAACAGGTCTTACTTTTGTTAAAGCTACATTGTGCTCAAATCATATCATTAAACCTTTTGTTGTTAGCACTTTACTACATGTACATCTAGTGATGTTGCTGCCATATGATGGCATGGTTGAAGTTGTCAAGGTGGAACAATATATAATATGAATTATGAGCTCAACTTTATTGCTAATTTCCACCTCTCAATTTACAATTGCATCAATTTTTATCTACCATTGGTCCTTTCTGATTTACAATACATTATTGATTACATAAATGCTCACTTGCTCAGCTTGTGATCCTTCTTACTTTCTCATTTATAATTGCATGCTGAACTCCATTTTGATGCTATATGAATATACATGTTTATATCCACATTTTAAATAGAAAAACCGGTTACAAGGTCGAGTACAAGGCCGATTATTGTATAATTGCTATAAGGTGAGGTGACCTAGCGATTACCTGTTACCTGTTTTTAGAACCTTGAACATAATTTAAGGTCTGTTAGGTTGGAGCTTCTGCAAAAAATATTGAGATGGCCACGTGAAGCTCACGCTTGGACATTAAAATATAATGTGGAAACCATTCATATTTTAAATCTTACAGTGAAGGCATATTTGTTCATCTTGAAAAATGTGTTTCTTCTTTTCCTTTTTTTTACCACATTCATCTTGTAACTTCTCTACTCATTTCTCATGCATGTTTTCACCGTTTACAATGTTTAATCCTGCACTATACAATTTACAGAAATACTCAGCCATATCATCTCAAGGACAATGGTGACTTCCCACCACTATCCAGTTGATGCGATATATAGTTCATTGCATATCAGAGATAACGCGGGCCAAGAGAACTGATACATGGTGCACACTCGGTGCAGCAATAGCGGAGGGTTACTCTGCAAAATAAGCATCATCGTGTACATTCCAACTTGTTATTCTCCGGTCGTCAGATTCACCATGCAGCTGCAATGCAGCTTGTGCTGCCATAACGGAAACTTCATGCCACCATTCCCCCAGTAAAAAAAAGGAAAGAAAGAAAGAAGAAAGTAAGCTTAAACTTTGTGCCATGTAGATACTTTTGGAGGGAAATAAGGTCCTTAGGCTGTCCCCTTTGAAGGGGGAACAAGTGTAGTAGAGATCTAGTTTAGCTCTGTTGTTTTGACCTCATGTGCAGTTGCTCGGGAGCTCTCATAGCGTAATCTGCTTCTGTTTGGAGAGGCCTCGAGTTGAAAGCCCTATATTTTGAAGTAACATTAGCTGCTTGAAGAAATCTGTTGGTAGGGAGAGATGTATGAGCTGTTAGATTTAGTCTTTATAGAAGTATTTAGTCTTTTCTCAGAGAAAAATGGCTCCTTTTTTTCTCTTCTTTTTGCCTGTTGTTGTGTCTTTTCATATCTTCGTTAATCAGTTGGATTTGTAACATAATTTTGCTCTATTGTTATTAGCTCTGTTTCAGGTTTAAAAAGGGTTATGATTTTGAGTATCATACGCATGATTGTGGGCCTGTTCTTTTGAAACTGGTTTTTGGCTTCTGCTATAGTACCCAACTTTCAAACGGAGTATTTTTTCAAGACGAGATCTATAAGTTAATTGTACTATATATTAAAAGTTTAACATATGTACCAACTAAAATTGCAAGCGAGTATCTTTCTCTTCGTAATTTCTGTCACAAATAGCCAAAAATTCAAAAATTTTGCTTGATACTTGCACTGCTGATACTCCCATGGAGCTATCCCTTCAACTTCATGCTATTGATGGTGATCTTCTTGAGGGTTCTGCTTGATATCGTTATCTTGGTGTATCTTATGAGCACTAATCCTGATATTGTTCATGTTGTTCATATCTTAAGTCAGTTCATGACTCGTCCTACTCATCTTTACTACAGTCATCTTCGTGTTCTTCGCTACTTGCGTGGGATTATCTCTCGTCGTTTTTTCCTAGCTTAAGCTCACTATAGCTTTAGGCGTACTCCGATGCGATCTGGGCTAGTAATCTTTCTAATCATCATTCTCTTTTTGTTTACTGTATTTTTCTTGGCTCATCTTTGATTGCCTGAAAGACAAAGAAACAGACTGTAGTTTTCTGTTTAAGTGCAGAGGCTGGTTGAGAACTATGGTAACAGTGACAGTAGATTTATTTAGTTGAGGTGGCTACTTGTAGATTTTAAAGTGCTTATAATAGGACTTATGTCTCTTTTATCTGACAGTACATGTGCTATCAGTATTGTCCATAACCCATTGAAGCATGAGCTTATAAAGCATATTGGTGCGGATGTTTCATACACTCGCTCACAGGTACAGGAGGGAGTACTCGCTTTACAGTTTGTGCTATCAGAGTTACAGATTGCTGACTTTTTCACGAAGCCACAGATTAGAGTACAATATTTGTATTTTCTCTCTAAACCAAGTGTATGTGATCCACCATGAGTTTGAGAGGGTGTTAGAATAGGATATGTTTTTTTTGTTTCCTTGTATACCTTTGTTTTCTTATATATGTATAGCATATTTTTTATACTTTCTATATATATTGCTTATTGGGACTTATGGATATACACGTAAAATTTATAACAGGGAGGATGTCAATGGCCTTGTCAGAATGGAGGAGATGAGACAAGGACGTTGTTTGAGCATGGCAGCAAGCCGGGCAGCAGAAAACACCACCTAGGAGGAACTAGATATATTTTCAAATAAGAAGAAAAATGCACCCAAATCCGAGCCGAAGAATCATGTCCTACATATTTTGCTACTCAAGTTGCAACAAGCAATATATGTAGCAGCTGATGGTACTCTGGATTTTGCAAATGCGTCTCCTTTAGTATGTTCTCTCCCAAAGATGGGGCAAAAACCTAAACCTGCTTGCTGCTTTGGCATTCTTAAAAGAGTGGTGGAGCACGATGCTTGCATTCGAGATTTTAATTAGGCTACCATGCATGCATGCCTGTCGAAAAGAACCGAGCCTCTAATTAGGCTACTTGTGGTTGGGTTCTTGCTGTCTGAAAAGGTGTTTGCCTGAATTTTTACCTGCCAGCAGCCTGAAGGACCGATGCTTCAGATTTTTCGTTATCCATGCAAACCCTGCCCCTGAAGCATACATACACTTGAGGATGTCAATGGCATTGTGTTCGAGCATGTCAGAAAGTCGGGCGCCAGAAAACACCACCGATGACTCGATGAGTGTTCTGCCAGGCCGTAATCATTCTGAATTCTGACGTGGAATGATACAACCAAGGTTCACCGTGGCCGTCGAACAGTTTCTCAGTGTGTAACTAGTTTGCTTGCAGTGACAGTAGTGTACGTGTGATGGTGTCGAGGAAGAAGGCTGTGCTTCTTCGTTTGCAACCTTCTCTGGCAGCGAATGCACATAGTTACTCAGTATGACATGGCAATGGAAATGTTGTTAGGAAACATTTATTCATCAATTATGTATATTATCACTACGGCAAGATACACTTCACCAAAAATAACAAACATACACTAAGAATCAGCCATGACAAGATTGCCTCTTTACAAGTAGCATCACACGTAACAAACACCCAGCAAGAGAACCGAAAAGTACAGCACAATATATCCAAAAAAACAAGTACAGCACCAAGCAAGCTACTTCGAACACTACATGGAAAAGGAAGAAACCTATAATGGAACATCATTTCAACAAAAGTAATATACAGTCCAATCAACTTTTTCAGAAACTCCCAGATTCCAATTACACACATTTGTTATATGCTTCGAGTCACACATTTAAGCATAAATTTAGTGGAAAGACAAAACACACACAAATTTCATGTCCAAAGTCCATACTCCCAACATTGCCCCCAATTATAGTTTATATGACGCAAGGTTCAAACATGAACAATTTTGCACATTTATTTTGATGTATAATCCCCATGTTAGAATTGCCACCGTATTACACATCAACATCAATATGTAACCACCATGGAAAAAGTTCATCACCACGCCTTATCAGATTCACATTTTGCCGGTGGTGAAACAAGGGTCCGCCAAAGATACCGCCATTACACATCAACATCAATATGTAACCACCATGGAAAAAGTTCATCACCACGCCTTATCAGATTCACATTTTGCCGGTGGTGAAACAAGGGTCCGCCAAAGATACCGCCCGCTTGCCATGTCCACCATTGTCCAGAATCCTGTTTTCAGGGCCGATCCAACCTACATGTGCATGCAAAATTCTTCTTCAGTCCAAAGACCAATTCTCATTAAGGAATCAATATGAAGAGGTTCTGTTGCAGATTTGTACACAATGGAAAACCCTGATTTCATGGTTTAATCTTAAATCTAAGAAGTCTGGGCAGTTAGCTATTGACTATGCGCCATTATATGTGGCTAACTTACCTATTTTGTTATCATGTATACTGCAACTTCTTAAATACTTAGTCCATTACACTTTAAATCAGCTGATATGTGCATAATATTCAAGATAAGTCTACACAGTTAACTTTGTATATAAATTTGGATAAGTACATCAAGAAGATGTATCCATAGGTAATCGGATGTTGGTGTGAGAGTTCAGGACGGTGTGAGCGCTTGTGCAACCTCCATGTACTAAAGTCTCTGATGAAAAATTAGAAATCCCCCAATCTCTAGTGAATTAGTAAAAGGCAATCAAGCCCTACTCAAGCATTTTCTCTGATTAGTGTACGCCTGACAAAAATGAGTGAAAATGTAGCTGTCCACAAAGTCATATCGCCATTGGTTTTTTTGCTTTGCATGCGTCACAGTTATCAATGAGGTACTCTCCTATGTACGCAAAAAAGAAAAGCCAGAGTAGCTTAGCCATAGGATGCCGTATGCACTAACAACCAAAGTGCTTGTAATTAGTCTGGAAACATGACAAAGTTGCAACCCGAGATGAAGGTTTCGGTGCTAAACCATCATTAAGCATCTTTACTGGGGTCATGAATGTGCAAAAAAAAAAACCTGTTGAAACAGATTCCTTGTTCGCATATGAGGGGGGAAGTTAGCTATGAATCAAATCACCATATCAGCAGTACATCAGAAGAAGGGAATGCTACATAGAGCGGGTAGCTCATTGAGGTGTGAAGACCTAATGCTGTAGTATGTTGCAAGAGCATGGACCGGAAATTCGGCACTTGCGCTGCCATACGAAGGGCTGTCATATTAGCAGAGCAGCAGTAGTATAGCAAGGTCCCGGCAGGACGCAAGAAACGTCAGAGGTAAGCAAAGATTACAAAGGCGCGGCCTTGATTTGAGTACCTTGGAATGGAGGGGCACTGGGGCCCTTGGTGACTGTGATCCCTTGTCGGCGGCGGCAGGGGCGTCGTCGTCTTGGAAGTCGGGGTCGGCGCTGAGGCCCCGGATGAGGAAGAATCCGGCGATTGTGGCGGAGAGGAAGATGAGTATGACCCTCAGCGGGCACATTTCTTCCTTCCTTCCTTCCTTCCTTGCCGAATCAACCAGTGTAAGTGGAATCAAGAAATAGGTGGAAGATGAAAGGAAATCAGGAGCCTCGCCTATGGGGATCAAGATTTCTGCTTGTCCTCGTCCTCGCTGGGCTCTGGTGGTGGAAATTGGGGGGAGGAGAGAGTGGTTGGGTGGATTGAGACTAGTATTCGACACAGCACGCGCCACCACCTAACGCCTCCAGCTTTTGGTAATCACAATAATAGGTAGTAGTATACGGTATTGAACAGAGAGAAGAAGTAGATAATAATAATACTCCTAAATTTTGTCAACCATTTAGTCTAACCCCATTGTTTGCTCCCCAGAACATACACGCAAGTGATGAGTGGTTAGCAACTAAGTAGAAAGTGGAGAGCACTTCATCATTACCTAGCAGACAGATCTGCAGGTGCATAGATTACTGCTGTCACCGACTAGTTCCAGAAACAAAGTGAAGAAATTTGTAAAACGTATGCACGCAATTGAGACGCCACTGATCCTACTGAACAGGTGTAGTAGCAGGCTAATGTCTTTCGATTTTATCCTTTTATGATTTTAGCTTGAGCATTAGCGAAGTAACTCGGCGAGAAGGGAGTACAGGCACTTGCTGGTTTGATTGGCGAGGCTGGAGATATGGGACAGGCTCCGGCTCAACAAGGTAAGCTCGCTTGATTTTAATATGACTTGTGTTCCCCGGCAAGGAATGCCGTATCTTCCACAGGCACGTGTTGCATCGTGCACATGGCTCTTCCCGTCACTTCCACAGGCACGCAAAGCTGGCGGCTACACAAAGGCAAAGCTCCATTGGTTTCAGATCTAAACTAGTCAGAAATCTTCTCTAAGGAGCCAAGCCCAGGCAGTGAGCTTCGTCACGACGCAACCAATGTCACCATCATGTCCCGGTCTCACCCACGAATTTCACAATCAACACAAAAAAAGGTTAGGCAGGCAGTGTGGTAGCTAGTGAACCACTTGCAACGCATGGTTTGCACTTGGCACACGCAGCTCTGGTTTCACTTCTCATTTAAGCTGATACAAAGATAAGCATGCAGATTAACAAATTTGCAACGCCGCCTTCCAGCACTGAAGAAAGGGGAGAGAGTTACTGGATAAGACGCACCAAAGCAGTTAATGCGAACAGCGTTTGTTCCACAACCATTTCTTCATCCTCATATAATTGAGACCCACCAGACTTGAGAGTAACATCTCACTGGAAACCACCAACCCCCACACAAGCTCAACACTCAATATCCACACACAAAAGACAATGTTAGCAGCAATCGACCAAAGTAATCTGATGACCTCACTTGTCAGTACAAAGATAAGAGCGAGACGACGCCTGTGCATGATGAGTTCCAATCCCAATTTGCACTGAATCCAAAAAGGGTGAAATGCGCCAAAACATCAGGTGAGAGGCCTAATGCAATGCATGGACTCACGTTAACAGTAAGTGATACTAAATAAAACGACAATCATTCGCATCAAGGAATACAGTCCAACTTATCTCCTCAACTCCCTGCACAGAAAGGAGGCAAGGATGCCTTCGCTCCACGTTTGATTCTATAAGATTCTCTATGTTGTCTCTTTTTGATTGAATGACCAGACTGACTGTACATCAGGATTAGTTGAAAATAAGCCTCCACCACCATGTGCCCCGGTTGGTGAGCAAATTTGACCAGCTTCCTGAGGTCCATTCAGCACCAGTTCCTCCCTGCATAAAGCATAACCAACAAGTCATGAGTTTTCACCATTTTCATTGTATCAACCAAGTACGATACTACCATGAAAATGAACACATCTGATTAACACAATATTAGTTAATAGCTCTCAACGAAATGAAGCACATGAGTGGTAGTACACGAGTTTTTATTTGTTGGCCTAGAACAGCATTTTCAACATCAACAAACAGTTGCAAAATGCCAGTAAGGCTCAGTTACTTGAGCTACACAGTTCTCCCTACAACATGTAAAATTGCAGTACTGCCAGCCAAAAAACCAAAAGGCGAAAGGGCCATGGTAAAAGGGTGAAGATTCGAAGGATTTACAAGGTCATATACTCCATTCATAGAAGACAATATGTGTAACTCCAAGCTAAAAGGACTTCAAATGATGAGACCATGTAAATGTAAGGTCTGACTAAAACAGTCCAACAGCCCACAAAAGACCTAATGGCCCTAATCTACTTAAAGGTAATGTTACTGTCTCAGTTTAGCATTAGAGCGCTTACAAAAAATCAAAGATGAAAATTATCTATTGAAATCCTGGTATTGACATTTATGCTTTATAAATCCTCGTATTTTTATTTGGCCCACCAAACAGCACGGGTAAGCAAAAATTAACGAATGGTGATGATTCTCAGCAGTATCAAGTGTAGGAGAAAATAATCAGCACATCATCTGTCAATTCTATCTCAACACATGTGAAACCCTTGTATCTTAGCTGGTCAATGCAGAGAACCTATGTCAAACCTAGTAATTACATTGATAGTGTGTAACCAACCATAGACCTCCATAACTCTCATCATGTAAATACTGTCTTAGTGTCTCTTGAGCTCAAACTGAACACAGAAGATTCTTGTCCACACTAAGTGATTAAATCTTTACTAAACAAACATATAATGAAAGACGCCATAGAAAAAACTTGCTTTTAATAGCTTCAATACTGATCCCAAGGCTTTGAAAACTGAAAACTGTTCTAGACCTGATTCCCAAAGGAACCCCACTAGCGACTTCCCATTGGCAATTCCCGACCCAAAAGGGTTGCTACTCTGGCCCATAGAAAATCAACCCTGTCAGAAAAACCAGCAATTTTCAACCAAAAAAGATGAAGCGAACAAATCATGGTTTTCCTCATGCCTGGTCCTGACAGCCTGAACTGAAAAGTTCAGAACCATTGTGCACTATATCAGATACAGATAATATTGTGAAGGTCCATGCAGAAAGCCAGAAACTATTTAGACATGAAAGATAGCTACAAATTGCTAAAGATATTAAACTGACAAACCCATAATAAATTGTTCATGCCAACCCTACATTAAGTCAGCATATTTTCCCAACTTACACGGCAACAGTTTTATAACATGTTTGCTATTACCAGGATATTGCACTCCTACAGGGGCGCCGTTCTTACTCTGAACAGTCTTGTCTTACTTTGCTAGCCCTCCAACGGAGTCTTTCCCAGTACCCACCAAGTAGACCACCCAGGTATAAAAGCTAGTTCTATTAAGTTTTCATCATCTTGGAGTTGATGGTTGAGTGCCTCCAGCATGGAACCTGATCCTGTTTGAACCAGTTGCTTCCAGTCAGGCCACCGATCCCAAGTACTCAACTTGACCAAAATGCACTGGCCAAGCTAAGAATATGCTCTCTTTTCTTTTGTTGTGTTACCCTGAGCCACCTCCACAACTAACCTTTTTCCCTTCGCGTCAAAAGGCCTGCCCCATCCATGCCAAGAAACCAAACTAGCTAGTGGGTACCACCTTAAAATATGCTACAAGTACATGGCCTGTCCAACAAAGAAATCAAACAAGCCACACCCTAAAAAATGCCTCATTTATCACAAGGCCAAAAGGGACACAGGTAACCAATCACCACTTACAAACATCATTTCTAAGAATCATATCAAACATCTGCGATGCCAAAAGATTTATCCTATCAAACTATTTATTTCCTAAGAACATGCTATCAATCCACATATCACGTATAAACAATGATAGTTCCCCACTAAGCCATCCATTCAAACATTCAATGGTTGTGGCATTATGCAATTTACAAGCAAATCAATGATTCATTTTGGACTTTGGAGTCAAATGAATTTTATTTAGTCAACTTCCAGTCTCATATGAGATAATCATCTAAACTGACAGTATTGTCGTATTTCATATAAATGAAAGATTATCACGGTCTTACTACAGGTAAAAGGTAAACTAAACTACTTGCTATCAAACATAATAATTTGAAAAAAAATCATTAAAAAACCATACAACCTATTCCGATGCAACCACTAGCAGATAACACGGACTGCACAATTGCACATGCTGGAACTTTTAAGTTGAAGACCAGTGAATTCATTGCAGTGAGCACCCTAACATAACATCATGTATCCACTGTGTTTATCCATTCCACACTTCTTTTCATTCCAAGTACAAAGACTTATGGCTATCAAACACTTCAGTAACCTCTAAAACAATATTTTATTTGAATTTCATGCTATAGACTTAGACTACCTTAAGAGTCCACAGACTACACTGAAACAGCATTGGGAGTAAATTTCTCCTAGTAATCGAAAAAAATAACTATGACGCTGTTGAAACAGATTCTTGACTGATAATACATTTAAATTTTAAGGTTCAGTTATCATACTCAGTGGAACACATCATTATCGTGTTGAAAGCATCTAGGCCCCTAAAATGATTTTGGTAATTAATGACGACTATGATTAAAGGGACTAACTTGTTTATTGAGATGATTGAAAGGTTTAGTTCCGGATAATGATGACTTCATGGAAAAGGCACGCAAAGGTGATCAAAGATCGATATGGTTCAAGATTTAGCTCAAGACAAAAGTATATTGTAGGCTAATGACCTCTTTACAGCTTTTACCGGTTTCAGTGTTTGAATGAAAAGTATATTGTAGGATATGGAAATTGCAGTTAAGTCCTTCTTCCTCTTTAAATTTCTTCTAATGTAAACCTCCAGGTAGGATATGGAAATTGCAGTTATCCTTCTTCCTCTTTAAATTTCTTCTAATTTAAACCTCCAGAGCTCAGTTTTCTTCGCCTTACGATGTGTGCATGGCGTCGCCTCGCCTCACGCCTTACCGCTTAAAAGGTGTGAGGGGGGTGGGTCGCCTCGCCTTAATAACCTTGCTTTAGTGAAATCTAGAGTATTTAAGCCTTAATTGTGCAAAACGATTTTGATTAAGTTTATACTTGCTAAAAATTGTGATTTAACCAAAACAATATAAAACCTCTTATTCACCCCCTCTAGTTGATTATCCTTCATCCTACACATGTAAACCAGACCAAGTGCTATCCTTGCAAGCTAAAAGTTTAGGGTGAGAGCTGAGCGTCACCACGAACCACTGGCAGAGTATAACTGTTAATATCATATCATCAAGGATCTAATATAAATCTCATAAACAATATCCATATAAAAAAATCCCACCTAATCCTTAAAAGATTACTGGTGCTTACTGGTTCAAAGACAAGAGGGTCATCTAATTACCGATTCTTCACATATGGTAATGTAGGAATCAAGGCACTTGGTAATGCACTCGACTCCAATTTTCTCTCAGTTATCTGTTTGGTAAAAATTATTAAAATGCTCTGGTTGAAAACTAATAACGAACTTCAATAGTTATACATGACCACATGTGCATGTACACCCAAATTCATGTATATGAGCATGTAAGACAGCAGGAATATCACATGAATTCATCCGCGCTTTGGTGCTTATATATGTATTGACACTACATGAAGCTATAGTCAGTAGGAAATTGGACCACCTGAATGACAGTTGACTCACATAGTCACATGCAAAACAATCACTGGCAACATCTGGAGGAGGGTGACAACTATTCTTTATGAGTTATGACCAAGTTTCTATGTCAAGTTGAGTGTCAAATAATTGGTAAGGATTAAAAGCATCTTTTCTATGGAAATTATTAGAGAAAATAAAAAAGAACATCAGAAAAGACTTACTTGGACCAAGAATGACCAGGTGGTCCAAAGGGGTGTGCACGAGCTGATTTGTTTGGAGATCCAAAACCCAAGTCGTTGTGTGTAGCATTTTCTGAAACATCATGTGAAACAAAAAGACTCCCTGTATCAAGAGGCAATTGCTGGAAAGGTGCATTCTGCAACCATAAATCATTGTCATTCAAACCAGCACCCAGCGGGCTTCGTGTTCCACCATTCAAATGGCTGGCACCATGGTTAAATCGGTTCATGTTTGGTAGAAGCCACTGTGTCTGAGGACCTCGTAGACCTAAACTGTCCTGAACCAATGGTGTGCTCCACATTTGCCATGTGCCTTGTTCATTGGTAGTCTCAGGTGAAATGAAACCATTAGGCCCTTTTGCAATTGAGAAATTTGAGGGTTTAATAGGCTTTTCTTCAACAGTCCGTGATCTTGATAGAGGAGACTCAATTGGTGAAGGCCTAACATGTGGTTCCTTGCTGACATCACTCGAGATGAACCTGCTATCTAAGTCTGGAGGGAAATCGTCTAGGGACTCTGAAACTGGCCCAAGCAATGCTATTGCATCTGGATCATAGCATGGGTCCTCAAATTGCTCCGGTTCTTCCGATACTGTTGGTTCCGCCTCATTATAAAAGGGCATATGTCCAGCTGGAAAATGAGATAGTGGCGTGTTGGCAGGTGCTGCATTCACTGGTGGAAAACCTGGAAATTGCATGGATTGGCTTAAAGTTGGTTTGCTGTCCAGAGGAGGATGCTGAACCAGAAAATTTTGAGAGTTGCTTGTTTGTGCTCCATTAGGTACTGGCAGCCCATTCTTTTCACAAGCTGAAGCAGAAACATCAGGACAAGGGGACACTGACGCTGAGCGACTAAACAGCTGATGCCATGACTTTTTAAGACCTGTAGGATGTGGCTGCATATTCGGACTAACCTGCATATAGCATAATACAAATAATTGAGAGATTAAGATGGTAAATGGGGTGCAAACAATTTATGCCATATGTTCTAGTCATAACAGTTTAAAATAAAATGGTAACGCCCTTGTTACTCACAGGTCGATGAAAATTAGTCCACGAATTTATTGGTTCTCCAGCGGTAGCAGATTTGGTCATCGCTAGTGCAGCTGCAGGTTGCACATATCTTTTGACTGCATTGCTCTGGCCAGTTGCGGTAACAAGTGGTTTAGTCACCTTGTTAACTGGAGGAACAAGGGCCTGGGCACTTCTGCCAAAAAAGGAACCACTGCCAAAGTACTTTGTCCTGCTCTGTGCTATCTTACTACCCTGATTGTTAGCTTCAATTTTATGGGCCTTATAGCCCTCTGTCCCAACTCTTGTTGCATCCCGCCTCTCTAGCTCATTTCTTCTATCGAAGTCCCGCTTTCTCTCACCTTCCCTGCCCACTCTTTTCTCAATATCCTCGCAATCTGAATTGCTCTTGCTTGACCCCTTATCCTTCTCTTCCTTCCTCCTCCTCTCATGCCGCCGCCGTTCTGCTTCCTTCCTAGCAGCATCCTTCTCCCCAACAGGGGTTGCACCTTTGGATCGTTCCTCAGCCTCTGCTTTCTCATCCCTCAGCCTCCTCCGCTCCTCCACTAGCTTTGACATCTCCTCCCGTTGCTTCCTTTCCTCCTCCTCCAGCATTTCCCTCTCCAGTCTCGCCAACCTCTTCTCCTCTGCCTTCCTTTTCGCCTTCTCCACTCTGCTCTCCTCAGCCTTTTCTCCATTTTCCCCTCCTTTTGCCAACCTTTTACCATCCCGGCCCAAGCCTTCGCCTTCCCCCGACGACCCAAACCTGAAGACTTTCCTCCAGAACCACCTCATGCTCACGCAAAAGCACGAGAAGAACCGCCATGAGAATCCCGAGCATGAGTTATCAGCCGAGCACCGCGAGTCAAGCCAGTAGCCTGGGTCACCGGCAGCAGTGGCCCAATCCTGACTGCAAGGCCAGCCAGCTGGGGACTTCCGTGCAGGGCCGAGGTCAAGCACGGGCCGTTTGGATACGTGGCCGCAGTAGGAGCACATGAACTTTCCGCCGCCGGGGTTCTGGTCCCTATAGGGGCAGTTGCAGTTGCGGCAGCGGCGGGTGGCGGTCTTGCGGAGCTTGTGGAGCTCGAGGGCGTGGGCGCGGCGCTCCTCGCGGAGGCGGGCGGAGCGGCGGGCGCGCCAGAGGGAGAGGCGCGGGAGGAGGATCTCGTACCAGAAGAGGGTGAGGAGGAGGACGGAGACGCAGGCGAGGCGCGGGGAGGTGACCTCGAAGCGGTAGGCGGCGGGGAGGAGCTGGGAGAGCGCCCAGAGGAGGATGAGGGGGAGGACGAGCCACGGCAGCATGGTGGCGACGCGGCGCGACCACCGTTGGACGGCGCACAGTATACACATTATCCGACCGCCGGAGCCCTCGCCTGGTGGATCGCCAGCGCCGCCTCCCTCAAACCCTACCTGATTCCGATAGGCCGGTCGGTCGCTTGCTCCGTCTGCGAGGCGAGGCGAGGCGATGCGATGGGGCGGCTTTGGGGAAGGGAAACCCTCGGATGGAGGAGAGGGAGCGGGGGAAAGGCGGCTCCTTTGGTGCGAGATGCGGGGAACTCTAGGAGAGATTGGGAATGGAGGGGAAGAGGAGCTCGACCACGGCGAAACCCTAGCTTTCCTCCTTGGGATGCCCCCTTCAATTTCCTTTCCTTTTTTGGTTTTTTCCCCCTTCTTCTTCTCGTGGTTTGGTCGGCGAGGGAAGCGAGGGAAGAAGAGATGCGCTGCTGCTGCTGCTGGGAGACGAGAGAGAGAAGCGTGCTCGTGCCTGCGTCGCGTCTTCCCATGGAAAATTGGGGACTTTTTCCCCTCTCTCGTCCAGCTGCACCATCTTAATTTTGTCTTTTTTTTAACTTTTTAGTTTCTTAAGCTTTTTTGTATTTCCTATTTTTTATTCCTTTACAGTATCTGTGGTGATAAACCTTTTTGTTTTATTTAAATTTTTTAATTTTAATTCGCTGAAAAAAGGTTACAACAGTTACTGTAAAAAACCGCTACAGAGCAAAAAAAAAAAAGCTAAAAGTTTAGGTTTAAAAGTCCAAACAAGCTTCATCTCAGACTGTTCACATTTGTTTTAAAGATAGCAGATTTACCCGCATAATTACGTGGCTGGATATTATGATACAGATGTCTTTAGTATACAACTCTACCGTCTATGATTGAAATACAATTGTATTTGCTATACAACTCTAATATACATATATGATTAATCTACATCGTTATAATCTGGTCCCACCAAAAATAAGTAGTGGAGATTTTTTTCTCGATTAATGTGAGAATTTCTATAATTTTTTTATAATAGTAATGATATAGATTTGCCACAACCTTTGAAAAGATAAACATTATATTGTATTTTGGTTCAGCCGCAAACTTTCAATTGGACTATCATTGTTTTTTCTTTGTTCCTTCCTCGTGAAGCGTCCACCCTAGTGTTTTTTCCTCCTTCTGTTCTTACTTTATAACGGGATCTTCTGTTTCAAGAGAGCAAGAAAAGAATATTAGCAATTATAGCTCTCATTGATGTTGTAACTTAAAGTATATGTTTCCCCGTTTTCCAATGTTATTTACTTTAATATGCATATACTCGCATGGATCACGAATTGAGCTTACTGGATATCCATACGTTGCTATAGATAAAAAAGATCATATTATATTATACGCTCTAAAACCCCTCTACTTAATTTAAATTTGAGCCCAATGATTTTTGTTTCAGCTCTTACATTCCTTCGTATTACACTATGGTCCAGACTTTTATTATGGGAACCCTGAAAGGTAGAAATACGAAAATGGTTACAACCACACCACCAGCCGGCGATCTCCCGACCTGTGTGGTGCCGGCGCACAGAAGGCTGCTAAATACTAATTTACCTCTGTTAGTTCTTCAACTTCTGTCTATACCAAAGGATCTGATCAACTAATTCATACACCACAAAGCCAGAATATATATATATATATATATATATATATATATATATATATATATATATATAATACCTTTTACACCCGGTGTAATTACACCCACCTCTAATATACCGCCTAAACAAACTTGAAATACTCCTTTATCACTTTAGGTGCATTTGTATACTAATTATAAGATACTCCAATGTGAACCACACGAAAAACTTGTTAAAGAATTCATAGTTTTTAGCGTATTTTGTAAATACCCTTATATACGCGTATAAAAGGAGTATGTCAAAAAAATGTACATATCACTTCTGAAAAATTGTTCATACCACCTAGATGGTCTTAAATACTTGTATACTACACGTATACACCCTTCGTTACGCGAGATACTCCCTACATTGCGAGATACGATATAGGGTGTAATTACACCGGTGTAGAAAAGAGGTTTCCTATATATATATATATATATATATATATATATATATATATATATATATATATATATATATATATATATATATATATATATATATATATATATATATATATATATGAAAATACATTCTACACCCGGGTGTAGTTACACCCACCTCTAATATACCACCTAAATAAACTTGAAATACTCCTTTATCACTTTAGGTACATTTGTATACTAATTATAAGATACTCCAATGTGAACCACACGAAAAACTTGTAAAGGAGTTCATAGTTTTTAGCGTATTTTGTAAATACCCTTATATACGTGCATAAAATGGAGTATGTCGAAAAAATATACATACCACTTCTGAAAAATTGTTCATACCACCTAGATGGTCTTAAATACTTGTATACTACACGTACATACCATCCGTTACGCGAGATACTCCTACATTGCGAGATACGATATAGGTGTAACTACACCGGTGTAGAAAGAGGCTATATATATATATATATATATATATATATATATATATATATATATATATATATATATATATATATATATATATATATATATATATATATATATATATATATATCGACTCACTTGCACTTCGGTCAATCACGCTGCTGTTACCTTGTACACCGCCATATGGTGCTTGATGCGTAGATCCTTCGACGAAACATCTTCCCAAAGAAGACCAATTCAGTAAGGTTTAGTTTTTCTTCGCAACGGGAGAGCACAACAAAAAAAAACATATTATTACCCGACGCCGCCAGCGCCTCGTATCCCTCCGCATCCTGCGAGTCATGGCGATTGCTGATCCATGCTGCCCACCGGCTCCTTCTCTCTGCTAAGGAAGGTATCTTTAATCTCATGAAAAAAAACAATATAAAAAAAGCTTAGGCGCGGTTTGGGGGCGAAGCAATTCGCTAGAAAAATTAGGGAGATCAAAACGTTTCTTACAAAATTTATGTGAATCCAATTTCCAAAGTTTGGCAAGAATTCGCATTGCGTCGGGCATTGGGCTGTGTAACGCTCCGGATGGATGCGACGAACATGGGAGCCACGGGCCATGGCCAACACCTCCTGTGTCCCCACCTCCCGGAGCCTCCAAAAAGGCTGCATCGTCGCTAGGAGCCGGAGGCCAGCCATGGCCGACGTTGGATGGTCTCCCGTTCCCGGGGGCAGCAGGATCCACCGGAGCCCTGGGCTTTTCCTGTGCCGCTACTCCACTACGGCCGGAGCCGAGGGGTGAAGCGCATGATGCGAAACCCCTACGAGTCTACGACTACCACCATGATCTCGGTGCAGATTTTGACGTGTTTCTCGCGATTACCCCCTGATAGCTACTGGAAATGGGGCAAAGGTTGGATTTTTGTAATGTGGGCTGTTGGTTTCTTATCCAGATGGTCAGTGAAAGACCTCAAAATTTCAAACCAAAATTTTTTCTGAATTTTCCTGAATTTTTGAGTGAATTTTGAAAACTTTCCCAATTGGGAAATTTTCGGCTCTTTCCGCTTTCTCTTTCGGGCCGAGCCGCCTCCTTTCGCCGAAGGCGCCTTTCCTCCTTTCCGCTTCCTCTTTCCTCGGCGCCTCCTCCTTCTTCCGTCTCTCTCGCCGCTGCCTCGCCCGCGCCGGGACACCGCCGCGGTCGTCCCGCCCGCCGCAACCCGGTCCGGCGGGTGCGCCCCCTCTCCACGTGTCGCCCGATGCCTTTCCCCTGGGCCCACTTGCCAGCCCCGGCCGCCCGCTCGCTCCACCGGCCGCGCGCTTCGCCCCGACTCCGCCCTGCCACCTCGCCCCCCCCAACCCAGCGGAGACGCTCGCCCACTCGCCACGTAGCCGCTGACTCCGCTTAGCCGTCCCCTCAAAGCCCCACCTGCCAGTGGTCGCCTTCCTTCTCTTACCGCGCGGACGCGCCACCGGCCACTCCGCCGCTACCTGCTCCCGCACGCCCGCACCTCCTCCTTTACTCCTTTCTGCTCCCTGTCTCATCCCAGTCACTCAGTGGACTCGTGTCACGCTCTCCCCGCCCGTGGGCGCCACGACACCCTTTCCCTCTTCCCTCTTTTTCCTCTCCCTCCGCCGAAGGAAATCGGTCACTCGTCGCCACCCACACCCCCGCACTCCAGAGCTTCTCCCACCCTTCCACTAGCCTCCCACCACCCTCAGTATTCTCCCAGAGCCACCGATTGGATCGCCATCGTCTCCAGCTCCGGCATTGCCCTCCCCTGAGCCGGCGACCTCCACAGGGCAATCTTCGGCTCCTCTCTTCTATTCTTCGATTCTTCTCGCTCTGAGCATCCTTTCTGTCCTCTGATAACATCTGTAACCTTCTCTGGCCAGGTGATCGACCCAGGAAGTCCGGCACCGAAGATCGCCGACTTCAACACCTCCCGTGGCCGCCTTCTGGAGTATTCCCGAGCTCAAACCACTTCAGCCATTGTAAGCACCAAGCTCCATAGACCGTGAAATCACTTTCCGTTTCTCCCAGGGACCACCTGTGAGCCGTTGCGCCACCGCGAGGCCGAAGGTTCCCCTTCTGCCGCCAGCAGTCATCTTCGGTTTTCGCCCGATTCTTAGCCCCGAAATGGTTTCTCCACCTCCTCTAGGACCTTTCTCCACCCCCAATTTCGGCCAGGAGCCACTGTTTGTGCCACGCCGTTTTTCCTCCGCCGTTCCCTGTTTCTCCGGCGAGAGCTCGAGCGCGAGGAGGACGAAGAGACGTAGCCGCATCCCCACCGTGTCCCCAAGCGGTATCTTTTAAAATCCGTCGTTGGATGACGCTCTCGGACAGCCGTCCGATCTTTGTAAAAACCACTGCCAGTCGCCGTCCGATCCATAACCCTGCACCCCAACCGTCCGATTTCATTTAACCCGCACGATCGAGACCGCCCGCTGTCGCCCCATCTCGGCCACCCACCAAACCACGTGTCGACCATCCGGCCGAGGGAGAGCGCTTGCCAGAGACTGGCCACAGCTCGCCGTGGGCATGGCCGCCCTTGACCACAGCGAGCCGCACGATCTTGGGCTGCACTGCTTATTGCGGTTGGGCCGGCCGTTCTTCGTTCATCGGATTTTCCGATTTTCTCAATTTCAAAATCCGAAAAATCCAAATAAATTCTAGAAAATCACCGAAAATCCCAAAAATTCTCAAATTTCACCACAATATTCTTCTCACTTTTCTAAACCCACCTGTAAATTTCAATTTACAGTTTTCTCCTCCAGTAGAATCTAAAAAATTCAAAGAGCCCTTTCTATTTGATATTTTATGCAATTTACTTCCTTTTTATTTCTTTTTATAGATTATTTTGCCTTGCTTAATTAGAATTAAGCAGGACTTATGTTATTTTATGTGTTTGCGCTAGTGACGGAACTGCCGGAAGGTTCAGTGCAAGACCCAGATTCAGGAGCTGCCGCCTACGAGATCGCCGAAGTCGTCCAGTTTCACGGCAAGTCGCAACCCTTGATCATGTTGAATCCCATGTCCTTTAAATTATGTCTTTACACTATTTGCATTATTGTTAGATGTAAAATGCTAGTTTGTGTAAAATAAAATGCTTAGAATGACATGCGATATAGATAATACCTGCCACCAATAAATGCCATGTTAAACTTGCAGCCATTCCATTGTTAACCCTAGTAGTAAATAAATTATTGAATTAATAGCTATAGGTTATATTTACATCATGCAAATCTTTACACTGCTAAGGTTGCGGCCGTGGGCCAGTAGATTTGAAAAACCCGAAGTTAGGGTAGGGTGGTGTGGGACACCGTACCCTAAGTCGGTGGTGCTGGTATACAGAAATTTAGGGTAAGAGTGTTGTGGGAAACCGTGAGACGGTCTTCGCCCACCGTTTACCCTGAGGTGGAGGTTGCGAACCTCATGAGAAAAATATAAGGACTAAATCCCTTGCGCCAAGCATATGACATAGTAATCGCTCAACCATTGGTGTTGACGTGTCAACCCTGGTTTAGTAGCTGCTCAAATCCAAGTGAAACCCTACATGAGAATTGGTATGTGGTATGTAGATCCATACACAATAACGATGGGTCCCTATAACTCGGGCCTGGCGTTCCGTTTTGGCCTACTTGATACCGAGGGTATATGGATTACGAACCTATCGGGTAGAGTGTAGCGAAGAACCGAGCGGTGAAAAGACCGGTTTCTTAACTCGGTCATGAGGGTTAAGAATGCTTGTGGGTAAAGATGAGCAACTCTGCGAGTCAATTAAATGGTATTCGAATACGCCGTGCTCCCGGTTAATGGAGCTGTGTCAAATGGGTGATTTCCAGCTGCGAAGCTTAAGTAGTTTTCACAAGTATGTTTAACTCGACTAGTTGGTAAATCAAACTTTGAAAACCCCTGTGAATTAAGAAGTAGTCTTATTTTGATCTTCCAAAGGATTTATTAAATAAAATTGCATCCACACAAGTAATAAACCAAGTATACTCCCAACCTTTGTTGAATCGTGCAAATAGTTAAGCTAGGTTTCCATTGTGGCTTGCTGAGCTGGTTAGCTCACGACTTGTTGAACACATTAGATGATCAAGATGCTGGCGAAGGCTGCTCTGTCGAAGAAGCGCCTGAGGAGCTGATCCCCGATGAAGATCCTTGGTTTTAGGTCTCAAATACGCTCGAGTTCCTGGTAGTTCTTTTGTATTGTAATATATTTCGGGCTTGCATGCCCGCCTAACAAAACCGGGTTGTTAAACCTTATCTTGTAATATATGTTGGTCTTTTCTGTAATCGCGATGGTATACTCTTGCGCGACGTTCCATAACTGTTCATGCGTGAATAGTTGCGGGACGCCGTGTCCTCACATCACCCCCGCAGCGGGGGTGTGACAAGAAGTGGTATCAGAGCCAGGTTTCTTGACCGTAGGTTGAGACCTAAGGAAATTTAGGAAGCGATTTCATCGCAAAACCTAATTTAAATTCTAAAAAGAAGTTGATGAAAAATATAAGTATTACTGCTGTCTTGCTTCTCTCTTGATGCTGTCTTACCTGTCTTAGTAAAGTTCAGCTTAAGCTTTATTTTTGCAAAATGTTTATTACTTTACTTGTCTAACTTCAAAATTTTCGTTTACAGATGGTGCACTTCATCCACTCCGTCCCCGGCGTATGGAGGGTTGGCCTTCCAAGCTTTGGGAGATGCAGCAGTTTTTGGGAGCAGACGGCTGGCACACTCCTGTGTTTCATGCCGTCAGCTGCTTCCATGACCAGGAGAGGTATGAGTGGAAGGCTTGGGTGACCTTGATCCCCTTGCCTGTCCGCCCAGACCAGGAGCGGAGGTTCGTTGCTCGCCGCATCAGCCAGGAGGATGCCTTGCAGGATGTGGCCAGGAAGGCCGCAATCTACCTGCGTGACTACTACGATCTGGAGTTGGCCGAGTCTCCTTTTGATCTGATCCCGCGGTCGCTGGACGGCGGGAGGGCCTTTTTAGTGCCCCAGTTCCACGAGGGAGACGATCCCCGTCTGCCGGGGGTCGCCAACATCGTGGCCCAGCAGGAGCTCCAGTACGAGCGGGCCGTGAAGGAGTCACGGTCCCTTCAGCAGCAGCTGCGCGAGGCACGTCAGGAGGCGCAGCAGCTCCGTCTCGCCCTCGTCCGCCATGAGGCAGTCGAGGCAGGCGAGATGTCAGACTTCGGAGAGTCTCCCAGCGTTGCCTCCTCGTGCGACTCCGCAGCGGTCTCACGAGGCGCAGCCGATCGCCGGGAGTACCGTGCGTGGTTCCGTCCTGCGACTCCTCGCACCTTGCCAGCACCAGATGCCAGAGAGGAGTAGTTAGTATCTGTTAGTTTAGTCTGACCCTGTGTAATAGTGGTACTTTTGGTAGTGTAATGCAAGTTGTATCATGAACCCTAAGTGGTATGTGTATACCACTTGCTTATTGTAATCCTTATGTTAACTATCTTTTATGTTGTTTATCTAAGTATCAATATTCTCGATGTCTTCAAAGCTTTCTTCTGTCTTGTTCGTCTTAATTCTTACCTTTTCATCCTATACTTGCCTTGAAAAATTCAAGTCTTACTTATCTATTCTTGTTCACCAAAACCGCTGCAAAGCTAATCTCAAGTTCCCAATTGGCAGACTCTCACAATGGACCCAAAGACAACAGATCGAGCGGACCGGTAGGCGAGTGGTGCACCTGCCACCGATCAGACTACAATTGCAAGTGTGTTGGCTATGATAGAACAGAACAGATATCAGTCAGAGCAGACTATGGCTAGAGTGTTAGAACAGCATACTAGACTACTTGAGCAGTTGCTACGGATCCCGTGTCAACAAGGTGGAAATAATGTCAACCGAGAGGGTGCCCCAATTACCTCTCGATGGGCTGATTTCCAAAAGACCCGTCCACCAATCTTTTCTCGTCGGTGATCCTCTAGCGGCGAGAGGATCAAGCTCTTGGATGTAGAAAGGAAGCTACAAACAGTACAGTGTGATGATAAAGAAAAAGTATTATATGCTTCACATCAATTACAAGGTCCTGCATCGACATGGTGGATCAACTACCAGCGTATACAGAGAAATGAAGAAATTACTTGGGAGGAATTCTCAAAAGCCTTCCGTAAAGCACATATTCCAGATGGAATCATTGAAGCTAAACGTCGAGAGTTTCTGACACTCAAGCAAGGAAACAATACAGTAATGGAGTACTTGCATCAGTTCAATCATCTTTCAAGATTTGCTCCAAATGACGTCGACAATGAAGATAAGAAGATGGGGAAATTTCGAACTGGATTGCAGAAGACATTAAAATTTCACATTTCTGCAATAAAATTCAAAGATCTATCTGAAATGGTGGATAGTCTTATCAGCTCTGAAGAAGCCAAAAATGAAAAAGAAGATTTCAAGAAACGTAAAGCAATGTTTAAACCACAATCATCTTCACATGGTGCTCAACGAGGACGGACAACGGGGTCATCTTCATATCGACCCCAATCATCGCGACAACTTGTCATCCTTCCAAAAGCTCAATCAAATCAGTTACAACAAAATCAAGTCCCTCGACCACTGTCCATTAAGTGCTTCACATGTGGTGGTAACCACTTAGCTAGCAATTGTCCGCGAAGGACAAATGCCTGTTTCCATTGTGGAGAAATTGGCCATTTCAGAGATCAGTGTCCTAAGAAAAACTTACCATCGGAGGTGGCCAAGACACAAGTTCTCCATCAACAGCAGGAGGTGAAACCGCAGATAGGAACTGGCACTGCAAGGGGAGGATTTTTACAGATAAAGCCAACAGGACCTCAGTCACCAGCCAGCATAGCAAATTACAGTGCAGGCTAGAGGCGAGGCTCAAGACCTACCTTCTTAGCCAGAGTCAACCATGTGTCAGCTGAAGACGCGGCAGGAGCCAGCGACATCATTGCGGGTATGTTTCCCATTAATTCCATACCTGCACTGATTTTATTTGATCCTGGTGCAACACATTCTTTCATTTCAAAGAGTTTTGCTTCAAGAAATCAGTTGCCATCTGTTTCCTTGCCAAAACCTTATGTAGTCCAAACCCCTGGGATTAGAATGGAGTCCCATATCGGGTGTGGTGGGCTTACAGTAAAAATACAAGGAGTAGATTTTAAGGCAGACTTACTGCAGTTAGACATGACAGGACTAGATGCCATTCTGGGTATGAATTGGCTAGCCAAGAATAAAGGCCAGGTAAACTGTGAATCCAAGATAAGTTATATTAGTCACCCGAAGGTCGACAAGAGTGGTAAAAACAGATCGAGAGTTGATAAAGAAAACCAAGAAGCATGTACTTAATGCACTAACAGTCACACTTAGTCAAGTACCTGTGGTGCATGAGTACCCTGATGTATTTCCAGAGGAATTGCCAGGAAGACCACCTGACAGACAAATAGAACTTGCCATAGAGTTGATTCCAGGCACTAAGCCGATCGCCAAACATCAATACAGAATGTCAGCAAGCGAATTAAAAGAACTCAAGAGACAACTGGATGAATTACAAGAAAAAGAGTTTATTCAACCAAGTATTTCACCTTGGTCACCCATGTGTTGTGAAGAAAAGAGTGGAGAATTAAGAATGTGTGTTGATTATCGAGGATTGAATGCTGTCACAATCAAGAATAAATATCCATTACCGAGAATTGATGACTTGTTTGATCAACTCAAAGGAGCTAAAGTATTTTCCAAGATTGATCTACGTTCAGGTTATCACCAACTCAAGATCCGAAAACAAGATCGAGAGAAGACAGCTTTCACAACCAGATATGGACTGTTTGAATTCACAGTTGTGCCATTTGGTCTGACCAATGCACCAGCATATTTCATGAATCTTATGAACTTGGTGCATATGGACCAACTGGACCGATTTGTGATAGTCTTCATAGATGACATCTTGATTTATTCCAAAAGCGAAGAAGAACATCAACAACATTTGCATATGGCGTTATCCAGACTCAGAGAACATCAATTATATGCCAAGTTTGAGAAATGCAGTTTTTGGTTGAAAGAAGTAGCTTTCTTAGGTCACATTATTTCCGAAGAAGGGGTCAAAGTTGATCCAGAGAAGATTGCAGCAGTTATGAAGTGGAACCAACCCAAGACAGTGACTGAAGTGAGAAGTTTTCTTGGATTGGCAGGCTATTACCGCCGATTCATAGAAGGATTCTCAAAAATCTCCCGTCCACTCACTCAATTATTGAAGAAAGACAAGTCATTCATTTGGACAGATACCTGTGAGAAGAGCTTTCAGATACTGAAGACCAAGTTAACAACAACGCCAGTTTTGATTCTACCAAACCCAGAAAAAGAATTCCAAATTTATTGTGATGCCTCAAAACAAGGTTTGGGATGCGTGCTAATGCAAGATAGAAGGGTTGTTGCTTATGCATCCAGACAATTGAAGCCGCATGAAGAGAACTATCCAACACATGATTTGGAGCTAGCAGCTGTAGTGCATTCTCTCAAAATTTGGAGACACTATCTACTAGGAAATCGTTGTGAAATATTTTCTGATCATAAAAGTTTGAAATACCTTTTCACTCAGCCAGAGTTAAACATGAGGCAGCGAAGATGGTTGGAATTGATCAAGGACTATGATGTAGATCTACAATACCACCCGAGCAAAGCAAATGTGGTTCTTGATGCCCTTAGCGAAAAGACTCGTCATCATAAAACCAAGGCGATCGAATATCCTTGAATTACAAAAGATATACAACGATTGAACCTAGTTATAACAGAAGAAGGTGATGAAGCAGCACTAGAAATTAAATCTCTACTGACAGATCAAATCAAGGCGGTAAGAAAAGATGAAGAAATTCAAGAACTTAAAAAGAAAATTCAAGAAGAAGGGTTGACAGATTATGCAATAGACGAACATGGGATTCTCATTTTCCGTGGTCGTTATTGCATCCCAACAAAAGGAGTTGAGAGAATTGATCCTAGTGAGGCTCACTCCTCTCAATTCTCGATTCACCAGAAGCACCAAGATGTATCAAGACCTGAAAAAGAAATATTGGTGGAAGACAATGAAGAAAGAAGTGGCAGAATACGTAGCAAAATGTGATGTCTGCCAACAAATCAAAATAGATCATCAGAAACCCTCAGGGTTACTACAACCTTTACCAATTCCTGAATGGAAATGGGATAGTATCGGCATGGACTTTATCACTGGGCTCCCCAAAACTCGTGAAGGTTTTGACGCCATTTGGGTCATTGTCGATAGATTAACCAAAGTGGCTCATTTCCTTCCAATTAAGCAAACTTATGGGAAAGATAAACTCGCCGAGTTATACCTGACAAAGATTGTGACACTTCATGGAATCCCTAAAAGAATTGTCTCAGATAGAGGAGCACAATTTACATCCAAATTCTGGAAGAAGTTACATGAAGCCATGGGCACTGACCTGAATTTCAGTTCAGCATATCATCCACAAACAGATGGTCAGACAGAAAGGACAAATCAAATATTAGAAGACATGTTGAGAGCTTGCACTATTGTGTATGGAGCAGCATGGAACACCTGCCTACCATTTGCACAGTTTTCATACAACAATAGCTATCAAGCCAGCATTAAAATGGCCCCATTTGAAGCATTATATGGTAGAAAATGCAGAACGCCTTTGAATTGGTCAGAAACCGGAGAGCGCCAACTTCTGGGTCCCCAAATTGTTCAAGACTCAGAAGCTCATATCAAAATTATCAGGAACAGACTAAAGATTGCACAAGACCGACAGAAGAGTTACGCTGACAATCGCAGAAAAGATCTAAGCTTCGAAGTTGGAGACTTTGTTTACATTAAAGTCACCCCATTCAAAACCGTCAAAAGATTTCAAGTCAAAGGGAAACTAGCTCCGAGATATGTGGGACCTTTCCAAATAACTGAAAGAGTTGGGGAAGTGGCTTATAAAGTGCAGCTTCCACCCAACTTATCCAGGATACATAATGTATTCCATGTATCCCAACTTCGGAAATGTCTACGACAACCTACAGATGAAGTACCGTTGTCAGATATTGAGCTACAAGACGATTGGACCTATCCAGAAGAACCGTTACAGATACTCGAGACTTCAGAGAGACAGCTCAGAAACAGAAATGTTAAATTCTACAGAGTACAGTGGAAGAATCACACGGCTAATGAGTCTACTTGGGAAAGAGAATCAGACTTGCAGCGGGATTTCCCTAACTTACTCCCTGGACCAGTTGAATCTCGAGGTCGAGATTCCTTTAAGGGGGGTAGGTTGAAAGACCTCAAAATTTCAAACCAAAATTTTTTCTGAATTTTCCTGAATTTTTGAGTGAATTTTGAAAACTTTCCCAATTGGGAAATTTTCGGCTCTTTCCGCTTTCTCTTTCGGGCCGAGCCGCCTCCTTTCGCCGAAGGCGCCTTTCCTCCTTTCCGCTTCCTCTTTTCCTCAGCGCCTCCTCCCACTTCCCGTCTCTCTCCGCTCGCTCGCGTCCTCGCCCGCCTGGGGGGACCGCCGCCATGTCGTCCCCGCCGCAACCCGGTCGGCCGGGTCGCGCCTCCACGTGTCGCCCGATGCCTTTCCCACAGGCCCACTTGCCAGCCCCGGCCGCCCGCTCGCTCCACCGGCCGCGCCGCCCGACTCGCCCCCGCCACCCCCCCAACCCAGTGGAGACGCCGCCCGCTCGCCACGTAGCCGCCGACTCGCTTAGCCGTCCCTCAAAGCCCCACCGCGGTGGTCGCCTTCCTTCTCTTCTGCATGGACGCCACCACCCACTCACGCTACCGCCCCGCACGCCCGCACCTCCTCCTTTACTCCTTTCTGCTCCCTGTCTCATCCCAGTCACTCAGTGGACTCGTGTCACGCTCTCCCCGCCCGTGGGCGCCACGACACCCTTTCCCTCTTCCCTCTTTTTCCTCTCCCTCCGCCGAAGGAAATCGGTCACTCGTCGCCACCCACACCCCCGCACTCCAGAGCTTCTCCCACCCTTCCACTAGCCTCCCACCACCCTCAGTATTCTCCCAGAGCCACCGATTGGATCGCCATCGTCTCCAGCTCGGATTGCCCTCCCCGGCCGGCGACCTCCACAGGGCAATCTTCGGCTCCTCTCTTCTATTCTTCGATTCTTCTCGCTCTGAGCATCCTTTCTGTCCTCTGATAACATCTGTAACCTTCTCTGGCCAGGTGATCGACCCAGGAAGTCCGGCACCGAAGATCGCCGCCGACTTCAACACCCTCCCGTGGCCAGCCTTCTGGAGTATTCCCGAGCTCAAACCACTTCAGCCATTGTAAGCACCAAGCTCCATAGACCGTGAAATCACTTTCCGTTTCTCCCAGGGACCACCTGTGAGCCGTTGCGCCACCGCGAGGCCGAAGGTTCCCCTTCTGCCGCCAGCAGTCATCTTCGGTTTCCGCCCGATTCTTAGCCCCAAATGGTTTCTCCACCTCCTCTGGACCTTTCTCCACCCCAATTTCGGCCAGAGCCACTTGTTTGTGCCACGCCGTTTTTCCTCCGCCGTTCCCTGTTTCTCCGGCGAGAGCTCGAGCGCGAGGAGGACGAAGAGACGTGGCCGCATCCCCACCGTGTCCCCAAGCGGTATCTTTTAAAATCCGTCGTTGGATGACGCTCTCGGACAGCCGTCCGATCTTTGTAAAAACCACTGCCAGTCGCCGTCCGATCCATAACCCTGCACCCCAACCGTCCGATTTCATTTAACCCGCACGATCGAGACCGCCCGCTGTCGCCCCATCTCGGCCACCCACCAAACCACGTGTCGACCATCCGTGAGGAGAGGCAGACGCCTTGGGCCTGACCGCTCGCCCGTGGGCATACGCCGGCCTTGACCCGCAGCCGCACAAAGGTCTGGGCTGCTGTTGTTGCGGTTGGGCGGCCCGTTCTTGTTCATCGGATTTTCCGATTTTCTCAATTTCCAAAATCCAGAAAAATCCAAATAAATTCTAGAAAATCACCGAAAATCCCAAAAATTCCCAAATTTCACCACAATATTCTTCTCACTTTTCTAAACCCACCTGTAAATTTCAATTTACAGTTTTCTCCTCCAGTAGAATCTAAAAAATTCAAAGAGCCCTTTCTATTTGATATTTTATGCAATTTACTTCCTTTTATTTCTTTTATAGATTATTTTGCCTTGCTTAATTAGAATTAAGCAGGACTTATGTTATTTTATGTGTTTGCGCTAGTGACGGAACTAGGAAGGTTCGGTGCAAGACCAGATTCAGAGGCTGCCGCTACGAGATCGCCGAAGTCGTCCAGTTTCACGGCAAGTCGCAACCCTTGATCATGTTGAATCCCATGTCCTTTAAATTATGTCTTTACACTATTTGCATTATTGTTAGATGTAAAATGCTAGTTTGTGTAAAATAAAATGCTTAGAATGACATGCGATATAGATAATACCTGCCACCAATAAATGCCATGTTAAACTTGCAGCCATTCCATTGTTAACCCTAGTAGTAAATAAATTATTGAATTAATAGCTATAGGTTATATTTACATCATGCAAATCTTTACACTGCTAAGGTTGCGGCCGTGGGCCAGTAGATTTGAAAAACCCGAAGTTAGGGTAGGGTGGTGTGGGACACCGTACCCTAAGTCGGTGGTGCTGGTATACAGAAATTTAGGGTAAGAGTGTTGTGGGAAACCGTGAGACGGTCTTCGCCCACCGTTTACCCTGAGGTGGAGGTTGCGAACCTCATGAGAAAAATATAAGGACTAAATCCCTTGCGCCAAGCATATGACATAGTAATCGCTCAACCATTGGTGTTGACGTGTCAACCCTGGTTTAGTAGCTGCTCAAATCCAAGTGAAACCCTACATGAGAATTGGTATGTGGTATGTAGATCCATACACAATAACGATGGGTCCCTATAACTCGGGCCTGGCGTTCCGTTTTGGCCTACGGATACCCGAGGGTATATGGATTCTGAACCTATCGGGTAGAGTGTAAGCGAAGAACTGAGCAGTGAAAAGACCTGGTTTCTTAACTCAGTCATGAGGGTTAAGAATGCTTGTGGGTAAAGATGAGCAACTCGCAGAGTCAATTAAATGGTATTCGAATACGCCGTGCTCCCTTGTTAATGGAGTCGTGTCAAATGGGTGATTTCAATGCGAAGCTTAAGTAGTTTTCACAAGTATGTTTAACTCGACTAGTTGGTAAATCAAACTTTGAAAACCCCTGTGAATTAAGAAGTAGTCTTATTTTGATCTTCCAAAGGATTTATTAAATAAAATTGCATCCACACAAGTAATAAACCAAGTATACTCCCAACCTTTGTTGAATCGTGCAAATAGTTAAGCTAGGTTTCCATTGTGGCTTTCTGGGCTGGTTAGCTCACGACTTGTTGAACACATTAGATGATCAAGATCTTTGGCGAAGGCTGCTCTGTCGAAGAAGCGCCTGAGGAGCTGATCCCCGATGAAGATCCTTGGTTTTAGGTCTCAAATACGCTCGAGTTCTGGTAGTTCTTTTGTATTGTAATATATTTCGGCTTGCATGCCCGCTCTAAACTGGGTTGTTAAACCTTATCTTGTAATATATGTTGGTCTTTTGCTGTAATCTGCGATGGTATACTCTTGCGCGACGTTCCATAACTGTTCATGCGTGAATAGTTGCGGGACGCCGTGTCCTCACATCACCCCTGGCAACGGGGGTGTGACAGTCAGGTTCTTGTGTCCCATTGTTTTGGATAGGTCCTACTAGTGCCATCTTAAGAGTAATGCCACGCTACTGATACAGTACCGGGTGATATTGCTAATGGGTTTGTTTAAAGGTTGCATTTGGGGATCTCGTTTCTACTTTTCTTGGCCAAACGTATTATAGGTAATCTTAACACTGCATTCTGTGAGCAACATTAGATTGGTTTGCTCACGGAGCTTTCAGGCAGACAGGCACTTGGTATGCTGAGTAGTTGGCGCCTGAGCGGCTCAATGTATTTCGGGGTGTAGCTACTTGTCCGTGGTTGGTGCCATTCATCCACGTTGATTGGGCTTTCCTGGATGAACTACACCGCTGCTTGGCTAATGTCCAATTTTGCTGCGGAATGCCAGAATATTGCTCTCTCGGTCAAATGAACTGTAGGCTACAATTTGTTTGAGCTGATGTTAGATTGGGATTGAGCCGTTTCATTAGGTTTTATGAGCCACATGTTATAAGTAGCTGGTGAATCAATGTCTTTTCTGGTTCTATAGATCAGCATTTGGTCAAAGATTGGATTCTGGGATGTGCCTTATTGTTCTTGGCCTAATGATGGGTGAGTATCATCTTGTCATGGAAATCTTTCATAGAAATTTGGATTTTATTATTGACAATATTGTTTTGATGTTACATGGTTTACGTTTGGTAAAAAGAAGTTACCTTTTGAGTATAAACTTATATTAGTTAATGGGATAATCATGAAAGCATGTTAAGGAGAAAGGAACTAAGCAGCTAGTAGCTAGTTTTCTGTGTTGGGTGTGGCCGTGGAGCTGGGGACAGATCTTGAATTGATTTCTTTAATTTTTTATGTCAAGATTTTTTTTATATGGATTTACCCTTTCGTGGCAATAGGATGGATAAGGATGCCAGGATGAAAACATTGCCATCTTGGAAGCTTCTTAATTAGCAAATTGTTGTCTGTGTAATATTTTGCCCAACACAAAAATATTATAACTGTAGTCTGTTTCTACCTTTTTGACTTCAATGAAGTATCTCTTGGTGAGGAAATCTTGTAGTATGTTTCATTCTCCAATTCGGGTTTAGGATCTGCTTGGACTAATAAAAAGAGTGATACTGTGCTCTTGTTAAGAGGATTGTGATCTTTTGTTTGAATACGTGTTGTAGCTTCAGATACCAGTTTCATGGTGTTTCCTTAAATAGAACTACTGTGTGACACTATTTTCTTGCAGTTCAGAACGGCTCAAATCTACATCATGACACTAAAGCAATCCTTTTTTCTTCAAAAAATTAGTTTACTTGCCAAATGTTTGTGAAATATTCATGTCCCACGTAAATTCTTTTGTCTCCTACGCAAATTTACTGAAAAAGGTAGTACATTTTGGTCCTCTTTTGTCATTGAGCCAATTAGATGTTCACATCTTGCTTTAATTATTTTTTAAAAAAATGCTGAACTAGACATAATAATTAATTACAGACAAAGAAAATTCCCCTTTTGTGCATTCAAGAATTAATTCTGGCCTGGAATTAAGTATGAATTATGCTGTCATAAGTGGTAGCTTGATTGTTAGCTCACCACCTCAGAAGCCTGAAGACATTGATCACTTGAAAGATGAAGAGAAAGTCACCTATATTCTTTGTTTACAGCAGGACAAGGACATCGAATATTGGGGCATTGATTTCCAAGCTATTGTCAGTAGTTGCAAAGAACTCAGCATTCAACACATCAGAAGACCGGTGAGCTTCTTATTTATCCACTGAGCCAGTATCATGTTTTCTGCTTAATGTGCTTCTTAATTTCTGGTAACATAAAAAATATCAATTAGTGTCACTCTTCATTCTTTCTAGATTTCAAGTGTGATTTACATCCATAGTATTTGGCCTTTCCCATATGTCTATTTTTTCAGCCAAGTTGTACTAGTTGATGCTTGAGAATCCATGGCGAGGAGCAAATTGATGAGAAAAAGGTGAAATTGTGTGTCGGAATGCAGTGACCAGTGGGCATTGTTGACCCTCTTATTGGAGGACTTCATGGCTCATTTCAAATAATCACAATCACAGAAAAATCGTTTATTCATCTAAAATTTTAAACAATCATAACAGTTTCATATTTCCTTTATTTTTATGGGATGGAGTAATAAAGCTGACAAGATAGACTCATAAACTAGAAAACATTGACCCCAAATGCTCTGTAGAACCATAAATTTGTGGTGCAATCTTTAACGGTTGTAAGCAAGAAAATTAGAAAAGACTGAAGACTGGCAAATAAGTAATCTCGAAGAAGCCAAGATGCAACTCATAAGCAAACTGCAATCTAAGGAATTAAGGATATTTACATATCCTTGGTCGCAGGCAGTGGACTGCCATCCTGATTCGTTGAGGATGCAATTGCCCAAAGCAGTTTCAGCACTAGAATAGGCAAAGGACGAGTTTTTGTCCATTGCACTGATGGGCTTGGGAGAGCGCCTGCGGTTGCAATTGCTTACATGTTCTGGTTCGAGAATATGGATGTAAGCTCATTTTATCTTATCATACACATACAGTATTAGAAATCACATCAATCTTATTACTACTATCCATCTGTTACTTGTCGCTTAACACAGCTTATGACAAGCTGACCTCCAAAAGACCCTGTGGACCCAATAAGAGAGCTATCCGTGCTGCGACCTATGATCTATCTAAGAGTGATCCATGGAAAGAGCCTTTTGAGAGCCTGGCAGAGCATGCTTTTGAGGGCATATCAGACTGGGAGAGGATCAGAGGAAGTTAATCCAAGACTGTGTGCGTGCTCTTCGTGAGGCTTGAGAAGGAAAAGAAAACATCAAGATATCCTTTTTCAGGCGACATGCTCTTTGTATTCTAATATGGATTACAAGCCAATGTAGCATTCGTACACTAATGTTCTTTTCATGGTACAGGAGGTGAGGTAAACTTATGTTAGAGGCAAACGAACAAATCTATACAAGCGCAACTCCTTTTATGCACTAAACTGAGCCCCTGAAGTGCTAGACGTGATTGCCAGATTACCAGACGCTGGAAGGAAGAGGTTTGACCAAACAATTGTCAGAATAAAGATTATGCAAGATCATCTTTGTTGGTTGGTATATGGTAATAAGAAGAAAATAATGAGGTGCCAAAAGATGGTAGTTACTCGTCATGAACTTGGTTGCAGGTTACTGCATCTTTTTGGTGAGAGATCATGTAAATGGGGAACCACCCGCCCAAGCATATATAGGGCCTTGTAGATTCATTGTGTCAACAAAACTGTGAATGTGATGTATCTAACATTAACCTTGCGGTTGCGGGAGTATCACATAGTTCATGTGTAGAGCCATTGCTCAAAGTGCCAAGATATAATTGCCAAATTTGCTGATGTATGTTCAGTTCAGTTGGTGTGACAAGAGTTTCTTCTGTGGTTGCATGAGAAAGCTTACTGTTAGTTATCTGCTTCATAACCCGAGCATTGCGAGTAAATTATCTCGATAAAAGCAACGTCATGCCTACCGGAAGTTTCCTGCAGTTTACCTGTATTTTACACCCTCAAGTTTTCTTTCTTTACTCAATTTGATCACACTCTTTAGTTGAAGAGAAAGAATAATTGAATGCAAGTTGCTCTTATATATTTTTTTCCTCTCTGAAAAAGAACATGCTGTTACATCATGCATGATGTATTGGCCAATCTGCTGTACGTAGCAGTATGGTAACTAATTTCTGAACAATGTAGTGTAAGAATCTTGAAGAATTGAAAACACATGTACGTGAATCAACACCCAAGAGCAGCAGCTTGGTAACGTCGCACATGTACGTCAAGCTTGATAAATATGAGATACTGAATCACCCGTGCGACGTAACATCCGATCCAATCGACATGAATCAAGGTGAGAAAGCTGCATGGAAAACAACAGATGGCAATATGAGAAAGCAAATTTTATCATGAAACGATTAATGCGAATTCGCATGCATGGGGTGATTTTGACAAGGGAGGAAGAATTGCCTGAAGACGGTGTTGTCCAGGAGTCAGGAATACGGGTGAGCACCGGCGGGGTGGGCTGCCCGGCTGCATTCCAAATTCCATCAACAAAGCTCAGTTCAGTTTCATTTGTTTTGTGAGCATCAAAATGCATCAGGCATGCAGGACAGAGAGAGAGAGATTGAAGTGATCTTGTAATGGAGTACTGACTGAAGCAGATGAAGAGGACTTGTGGCGGGAGGACGACGCCGCAGGCGATGGGGAGGTACAGCATGCGGACGGGGTCGATGGGCTTGGGCAGCATCCGGTTCACGTCCCCCAGGATCACCGGGCACAGGCACCGCAGCGACCGGTCCTCCGCCGCCGAGCTGTTCAGGAACATCCCCAGCCCGCTGCAGCAATCGCTCTGCGGCGTCGGCGTGTCCGGCTGGCTCCCCGTAAGGAACGACGCGCACGTCATCAGCCCCGCCAGAGGCGTCACGCAGTCCGTCGGCGATGACGACGACGAAGAAGAAGAGCCGCCGCTGCTACCTGGCAGGCCTGGGAAGCCAGGCATCGGCTGTGCCGGCCTCGAGCACGGCGGCTGCGGCTGCGACTGCGAGCCAGGCGACGACGAGCCAGGCATGGGTGGCGGCGGTGGCAGGCCCGGGAAGCCGGGTGCTGACGGCGGCGATGGCCTGGCACCGGGAAAGCCCGGGAAGCCGGGATTTCGCTGCCTGGTGCCAGGCATGCCCGGGAACCGGAGCAATGGGGATGCTGCAGCTGCTTCCGATGGTTGCAGCTGCGGCATCATCGTCACCATCACGGCAACCACGACGACGGTGCACTTGGAAATCATGGACGATGCTTCCATCTTCGCACAGAGTATTACTTACTTGGAAGACACAAGAGCGATGCAACCGCAGTATGAGTTGATGATCCGGCCGGCGTACGTCCCATTTTATCTCTCACTTATTTCACTTCATTTGTTATTCTAAATGATTAGCACAAAGATCGTGTACGCGACATTATTCTACTTTATGCTTCAATCTTGGGCTTGTTTTGCAAACAAATGCAAGTCGTCTTTAAGTGTACGTGCTCCAGAAAGCAGGCATTATGAAAATCGAAGCAGATCGGTATGTGAATATGAACAGCATTTGATCTGTAAAATGCCCGTGAATCAGTATTAATACAAGTATTAATTTTGTGTTTAGCATCAATAGTGTGGGTCCTTAGGGTTGCATGAAACATCTCTGCAAATAGTATGCAGTCTGGGTGTTGTATTCATGCATTGGACAATATAAAGTTCAAAATCGAGGTATTTGGTGAGGTGGGGTAGGATTTGTCCACATGCCCCCGCGAGAAGACGGAACTCGATGTGTACGAGGACCCTTTGTACTCCAAGCGCCTCCGTTTTGCGGAGGCCGAACAACAGTGCTTCATACTCTGTCGTGATGCTGGTTGCCGGGAAGTTGAGGGGGGCTGTGTACATGAGGGTCCGCCTCTTGGGTGTTGTTATAATGGCCCCTATCCTTGTGCTTGTTGCACAGTATGTTCCGTCCGTGTTTAGGGCCCATATTGGCTCTAGAGGTGGTTGGCAGGCCTTTCAACCTGCAGAAGTCCATTCGGCGATGAAGTCGGCCAGTATTTGTGACTTTATGGTGGTACGCATGACATAGGTGATGGAGAAGAGGGCTAGCTTGGTCGCCCACTTGCCGATGTAGCCCGTGGATTCCTTGTTTTGCAGTATCTCCCCCAGGGCGAAGGATGAGGGCACTGTGATGTTGTATGCTAGAAAATAATATCGTAGCTTGCGCGAAGTCATTAGCAACAAGTTGGTCGATGTAGAGCAATGGATAGTTGTCCTTGGGGCACTCCTTGTTAAGGTTGATGAAGTCCACGCATGCGTGCCATGTGTCATTCGACTTCTTCAACAGTATTAGGTTGGTGAATGGACTAGTTCCCTGATGATGCCGGAGGCGATCAGTTTGGCCACCTCTGCCTTGGCAACCTCTTGCCTATCGAGGGACATTCGTCTCATGCGTTGTTTGTCTGGTTTTGCGTCGGAGCGCACCGCCAGCTTGTATTTGATGATGGAACGGTTGATGCCAGTGATGTCGTCGAGTGACCACACGAAGATATCCACGTTCTGGAGAAGAACCTCCAATAGGCTTCACTCGGCCTCCGGGGTGAGGTCGGCCCCCACAACACCCGCTTCAATGGGTCCTCCGGGCTGAGTGACACCTTCTTTATTTCACCATCAGATTTTGGCTTCGGCATCCACCCTGGGACCCAAGGGGGCATCGCTGAGAGGGGGCTGTTTCACGGGGAGGGGATGTCACAGAGTTCACTGTGGTCATTTTGCCTACCGCGTGTACCCTTTGACGCGGGTTTCGCGTTTCGACCTCGATCTGGCATACAAGGTCCTAGTTGCCAAAAACTATGATGATCCCCCTGGGGCCTGGGAGCTTCCTACACAGGTAATTGTTATGCGGGATCGTATCGAAGGCGTTGAGGGTGGCTCTCCTCAAGATGGCATTATGCAGGCACTAGAGGTCCACCAAGTCAAAGTTGGCGACTTCTCGCTTGCTTTGTGCTCCTTGGCCGAAAGCTACCTCAAGCACTATTTGTCCTAATGCGTGGACAGGTTGTCCCTCGAAGCCTTGCTAGGGTACGCTCGGTAGCTCTAACACATTGATGTCGAAGCATTCAAGCGGAGGAAAATTATGACTACATACAAAGGGGTCGAGCGAGCAGTTGAACGCCGAGCAGTCGAAACCTTTATCGAACACTGAGAGATTCGAAAAAACAGAGTCAATCATTTACCTCCTCTGATTGTGGTATTCGATACATGTTTAATATTTTATTTATTATTTGCAAAACTAGAGAATGTAGGCGCAGCGCATTGCAGGTGAATTGACACTGGGCAATGTCACGGAGTTACAATAACTCAATAGATAGATTTACGCGATCACTCAGACCCAAGCAAAGAGAAGTTTTGAGTGGTCTCCAGCAATGCTCCCGTGTCTTCTCACGTCAAGATGCTCAGTTCGTAGAGCTCTCAAGTTTCACTTTTGTTTACATAAGGCACCTACATAAAACACAATTCAAAATTGCTCTACTTTCTTAAATGATCAACCATTGGTGCAGCCCCCGATCATCTTCCGCTTCCACTAGTGCATTGCGGAGGTTTTTTCCATGGAGGTAACATTAGCCAGAAAGGGAAACGGCTCCTCTGACTTGCAAGATGCAAAGTTGGAGGTAAACATTAGCCTTTGTTTTCAAGGCCAGTTGATTTATAAACCACGCCGTCCAAGAGAGAAATTTCTTCGCATATTCCGCTAGCACAACATGTCCGGAACAAGTAGATTGAACAGGGTGTAGATACAAATTCACACGATACAATAACCGCCAGCAAAGTAACAAGTAGATTGAACAGGGTGTGATATCATATCACTAGATTGAATTGAAAGGCACACTAACTTGACAGACAGTGTTGCCTATTCATACCGCTCGCTCCCTTTGTAATACAAGTCACACAAAGAATGCAGGAGCAGCCATTTACATTACAAATTGTAGCCCTATGTACAACAAGCAAAGCAAACACTTCCTGTAATATGACCTTCCTCCTGCCTTCATGCGTCACTTCGCAATCCCCCATCAAAGAATGATCCAACTGTCCTCTTTTGGCTAGCGTCGCAGGCTTGGATGAGCGCGCATACATCATTCTTCTCGAGGAACTTCCCACCATTCACCAGAATGAGGGGGATGTATTGCAGAACCATTCTCTTGCACTGCCAACAAACAGCAACAACCCATGTCATTCTTGCATACTAGCTAATATTGTACATTAACTGAAGAAGAAGACAAGGGCTCCTAGAATAAGACTTTTAAGGATAAGCATTTCTACAAAATCTTCAAGTGGTTTATTGATGCATAAAAGTAAATCTAACAACTGAGTGGTGAGGTAGAAAACATCAAGGAGTCAAGAGAACATAATTGCCAAATAGCTTTACCTGCTGGACATGGCCTGATATCTTGTTGCACTCCTTGAGGAGAAGTTGGATTATCTCAAACTACAGGTATCACATGGAAAATGTTAGTGGCGGGCAGGTTAGCTCAGGACAATAACTATGTAGGTGAGGCAAATTAATTACCTCTGCATCAGGATCTTTCAGTTTGGAGAGAACTTCATCGACAAGGTGGTGGCAAAATACGCATGTGCTTTCACTTTTCACACCAGAGAGAAATGCTATGTCCCTGCAGAGGCCATACTGTTTGCAGAACTCGTCTGGCTTGATCTCGGTAATCTTTGCAAAGAGAAGAGTTGCATAGGAGTCCACCAACTCAACACACTGCAGAGATATATAGAGTTCATGGTAACAAAAGGTCATATACTTTTTTTTCCAGCATGGCATGTAGCAAGACAATCAAATCTCCTTATCTCCATGCGTGTAATATCTTTTCATCAAACTGGTAACCACACAAACCTAACATGCACACATAATCATAACAAATGAGCCAAAATGTTCAAAATGCTTACCTTCTGTTGCAAGGAGAATGTCTGAGAACAAGCGTCATGAAGGGTCTTAATGATCTTATCTTGTGTTTGCTTCTCACTAAGATAACTGACAACTTCACTTGTGAAGTTCTCACAAGTTGAGCACAGTGGGCTGCCCCTCTCAAGAGGGACAGGAATTTTGCTGGAGGTAATTTGGTCCTCGTAGATTGGGCCAGGATCTCGGACCACACTTGTATCAAGGTCAAGAACAACTGAGAAGAAATAAATCAGATACTTTCATCGATGCTGTCGGCCAAAGAAGAGTTGCAAACATTGGCCACGTTATCATGGTCACATCTTGTTCATGTATATTTCCCATTCCCCCATCTAGGCCTCGAATTAGGGAAGCGAACTAGCATACCCAAGTAACTAGCATAAGAAGATGAGGAATAGGATATCCTCCTCCAGCGCAATGTTTTCATGATAATATACTCCCCCATCCCCAACCCTAGCCGTAGCTGCCCCAAGCCGCCGCCGCCCCCACCCAAAAAAAACTGTTTTTTTAGCAAATCCGCGATATCAATAGCAGGGAATCTTCATGTTGTTTTCCAATTTGCATATGGGAGTGATTTGGTGTTGATGTGAAGATGAGTAAACATAAGTAGCAGCGTAGATAGGAAGGAAGGCAGTTAAGACATACCAGTGCTCCTGGCTCCACAGCTGACGACCAGCAAGAGGAGGAGGAGGAAGAAAGGAACAACTCTCAGACCCATTGCGAGACGGGGGTTGAGGACCTGCCATGGAAATTATCATACGGCTTCAGTAACCCAATCCAATCAATCAATTTTAGCCACGAAACAAAGAGGAAAGAAGCATGTGGTCCGACCCGAATCCAGAAATCAGGAAACGAAGCCCACGGACGGACGATTCGAGGAGGGGAAGAAGCAGGCTGGGCAACAAACCCATCGAATCGACCAGGGTAAGGAAATCGAGGAACCAGGGGATAATAATACCAAGCAAGTCGATAGAGCGGATTGAACGACCGCAGGGGAGCAGTCCACCAAACGCAAGCAAAATCTCGCCAAGAGGGAGAAAATCTGGAAACACAGGTAGAAGAAAAAAAGAGTGAACTCACCTGCCTAGGGAATCGAGGAGCAGCAAGCCAAGCGGCCTCTCGCGCGTAAAAATCTTCTTCTTCTTCTTCTTCTTCCTCTTCTTCCCCTGGCTCTCCCTCTCTGAGCTGAGGCGATTGATTATTATTATTTTTCTTGCGTTTCCTGTAGTCTATTTATATAATCCTACTAGTATTATTATTCGTTCGTCGGCTCAGTTGCGTGGGGGATATGGATTCGTGCAAAACGAGGAAGAGGAAATTGAGGCGGTTAAGAAAGAAAGAAAGAAGCGTTCTTGCATGCTAATCCGAGACTTTTCTCTTAGGGCATGTGATTATACATAAATACTTAAAGAGATAATATAACCATATCATCAAATATCTATATAAAAATTACTTTCTCCAATACAAATATCTCTTCTATAGGTGCTTCGATGTTATATTATCTTTTAATTAGATATAGTTATACACATAAGCACCTGCTAAGCACCGATGCTTATTTAAGCATCCATACTTTAAAATAATAGTCTTATCTATCCTATGTGGCAAGAAAAATCAGTTTTTAATTACTAAACATCTCTCTAAATGTTTGCGTTGTTAAGAAAAAATTACTATGCTCCTTTTTCACGTGACATTACTTTCAAAAATTTGATCACTAGTATATTTTAAACTAACTAGATTCAATATATGAAAACTACATATTTAAACTTGTTGTTAAAAATAATATCATAATTTTATTGATATGTAATAATATAAAATTAAAAAGGCAACTCTCAAAGTCTCTCGAGACATAGTAAAATAAAAAATCACTTAAAAAATAACGTAGGAAGCACTGATTAGCCAGGCAGAGGCAGAACTGATCTATCTTGCGGCCCAATTGAAGCCCAGCCCACCCTCATCCATCTTCGCAACTCGGCCGAATAAACGCTCAGGCTTCCTTTTTTCCTTCTATGCCAAAAAGGAAAAAAAGTCAAAAGAAAAAAAAAAAGAAATGGTCGTTCTATGCCAGAAAGCAAAAAAAAAAATGCAAAAAAAGAGAGAGAGAAATGGTCGTCGACGGCAGGTGACGAACCTGCGCGGGCGAAACCCAACAAGGGATTTCAAGTCCGTCTCCTTAACCATTCAATTATCCAAGAGAGCTATTCATACATGTACTGCACTCTAGCAGACATCCTCTATCCTGCCAGCATCGATACTTCAAAATCGATCGAATACGACCCTCGTGGAAAAGCAACCGCGTGCAATAAACAAAGAAAAATATTGTTAGTATGCCACATCAATTCATTCTCCATACTCTCGAGAGTCTATTCTCTCACTTTCAATATACCATTTAAACAAATATGTTACACATCTTTATTACTTCTAGAATACTTAAATACTAATTCTAAGATACTCTAATACGATCTAGTTGCAAAATTTTATCAAAACCATTTATTTTTACTATATACCTTTTTTCATATGTAAAAGGGAGTATATACATAAATTATGCAACAAAAAGTTAATTTTGATGAAATCTTCCACGGAGCTCACTTTTGAGTATCTATAATCATTATTAGAGTTCGTTCAAAAGAATAAAATGATATAACTTATTTTGTTTAAATAATGTATGAGAAATTGGAGTACGTACTCCTATATATATATATCTCCCCACGTTGTCCACGTTGACATGGACTTTGCCGTTAATGTTACTCAATTTTTTTTTGCACGTTACATCATGCATGATTCCAAACTAATCGACATTGAGCACATAATTATCTCATATACACCCAAACAAAACTTTAGAGCAAAGGCAGGGAATAAAAATAAGTGATATCTCATATACACCCAAACAAAACTTTAGAGCAAAGGCAGGGAATAAAAATAAGTGATATCACATATACACCCAAACAAAACTTTAGAGCAAAGGCAGGGAATAAAAATAAGTGATGTTAGCCTGCACCTGACTAAAGGTTTCAAAAGTGAAGTGGCTTTTGGGCTTTGATCGTGACTTTTAGCTGATTGTGAAAGAGATTGAGGGAGTAAGGGACACTCGTATTAAGAAACCACTCTATTCAAAGTAGATTCTACAGTGACTCCTACAAATAGTTTATAGAAACCAAGGAAAATATTCTTGGGAAAAAATTTCGCCCCCTACTAATAAAACCGAAATTGGAAAATTTTTGTTTGAAAATTTTAAATTCAAATATGAATTTCTAAGGGAAAATAGGAAAAAAAAAAAGAAAAAAAACAGTGCTAGTTTTGGGGGTCTGAACTCACAACCTCATGCTCATCCACCACCATTCCTTACCAATAGGCTAGCTTTTTCTTACTTAGTGTTAGTTATGAAATCTATTTAAACCTGAATTTACGGACGAAATTTATAAATTCAACCGGTTTTTGCACCCCATCGAGAACACTGAAATTTTGTGAATTTCGGAGCGAAATTGTAATCTATAGTAGAAACCACCTTGAGAAACCACTCTATTCAAAAGCTAAAAACTGTTTAGAATATAGCCTAAGATGCTTCCATGTCATATCTTATTGTATTTTGTCGGGGCTTGAATGTGACATTCTTTGTGGTCAATAGTTACCAGCAATTAAGGAATTTAATTTTATGAAACAAACTTTTAGAACGAAAAAACAACAACTGCTAAATGTTTGTGCATAAAACAAATGGTATATCGTTTACTTATTCAAACGAACATACATATTGATACATACGTTGGTACGACATATATTAATGTCACGAATAATTGTGGAAAACAAAAAAGGGGGGGAAATTACAAGCTCGCAAACACGCGGGCGAACATGGTCTCACACACACAGTGTTCATTGCATTGCCTCCTCTTAGCTAGTTAACCCTTCTGCAGTTCTTCCTGATCTGTCCATTGGAGCCCGTCAATGGCGTGACGTCTCCCATCTTGATCATGCCGGCGACGAAATCGGCGAAGAACGCGCTTTGGCTACTAACATAGGATTGGACCTGCGCATCGGTGGCTCCGCCGTTGAAGAGCTCCTGGTCGGAGTGCAGAAGGCCCTTGTTGCCGACGAGGTTCTTGTAGTAGTTGTTCTCGAACACGGTCGGGGCTTGAAGGTCCAGAGGCGCCAGGTTGTTGTCGCCGGAGCCTGACGTCCTAGGGCAACCCGACTGCCTCGTCCTCGCAAAGGCTCCGTCGATGTTGCTGTCGTTGTACACATGAGCTCTGAAGTTTGTACAGCGGGCTAGGCCAATGGTGTGAGATCCTGACAGAAGAGCAGAGTCGCATATGAGGAAATATGACTAGTATGAGTATGATTCACTGACTCTCTTTTTTCTAATTGTTTATGGCCACGTGTCGTGCTGTTAGGTATTATTAGATTTTCGTAAGCTTTCATGCCGAAACATATTAAAACGACAAAATTGACCTTGTTGAAACCTGAAGGCAGATTGTGAAGCAGAGGCATATAAAAAACTGAATATGTCTTTCTTTCAGTCTTGATGCCTCAGTTAACTGAAAGGACTTGTTAAAGTCTAATTATGGGTGGAGGAAAGAGAATCTTTCCTCCTCCCCAGAGAGGATGAATGATTGGTCACTTCACTTAATCTGCAAGTAATTACCGCGAGGCATTTCTTTTCAGAAACAGTTCGTCATTGATCTCCCTAAAGCGTAAGAAAGAACAGGGTATTCGATTCGGGCCACGAAACAAAAACAGAAGGAATCGTATGCCTGTGTGGTTGTAATTAACTTAGGTTGGATGCCAACTTTATGGTTGCTATTAGCGTCAGGTTTATAGCATGCAGAAACTTAAAAGCTTTACACAAATTAAAACTGATTCTGCTTCCAGAAACCCACACCGACAACCTTGCTTCACCAACTTTCGTACTGCGTTTTGTTTAGTGGAGCAGTCAAGGAGGAGATTAAAGGCTGTCTAGCCTTTCCCTGAAAGTAAACCGAAAAGGTAACTAAGGGCGGGTTCTTTTGTATTTGCTAGCTGATGAACTGTAAATCAATCCTCTCACAGGTAGCTAGTCAAAACGTAGCTATCTATTCCGTTGGTGATACCAGCTGTACCTAGCTGCTGAAGCTATCTAGATGTATAGAAACAGAGTTTGAAGTGGTTCTTTCTTTTCTTCTAGATTCTTGTTCCTTTCGTTCTGGTTACAGCACATGTATATGTCCTCTACTTGAAATGTCGACTTTATTCCTCGTTTCGGTCTCAGTTTCTAGTTTATTTTATATTATTTATAAATTTCATTTTTTTCAATATTTTTTATTTTTTTTTAGCTTTTTTACCAGTTCTTTTTTCTCGTACTTGTTTGCATTATACGTGATGGGCTAACATGTTTTTTCTTTTTTAAAAAATTTTAAATTTAATTATGCTAAATAAACATCCGTCAACTAAAGTGTTTTTCAGCCAGCTACAGTACTTTTCAGCCATAAGCTACAAAAAAAAAAAGCTCTTTTTGAGCAGGTCATTGGTTTTGCTTTCCTTTGGTTAAGAATATAGTATTATTTATGTTAGTAACTAATCGATCGAGCAGGTAGGTGGTAGGCGCGTACCGGCGAGGGCGACCATGTCTTTCTGGGAGAGGCCCTGCGCGGCGAAGAGGGAGGTGAGGTTGGCGAGGCCCGACGTCGGCGGGGGGATGTTGTTGTTGGCGCCGCTGAAGCTCGCCGTCGTCGAGTCCCTCCGCCCCACCTTCACGTCCCAGCTCGGACCACCAAGCTGCACATATATACGCACCATGCACGCATGTCGATCGATCGGTTACACTAGTTTCAGTTCAGATATAATAGTGATGCACCAGCTGAATACACAAGAACACGCTCTTACAATGGCTACGCTGTCCCTGGCCGCGATGGCGAGGATGTCGGCGCAGGAGACGACGCCGGGGCACACCTTCTCCACCGCCGCCTTGATGCTGTCGATCACCTCGAATCCTCTCACCGACCCGTTGTTGGGGGTCGCCAGCTTCTCGCCCTGCAGGCTCGGCGTGTCATCCAGCAGCAAAGAGGCGTCGCAGCCCTGCGTGCATGATCAGTCGCAAAATTGTTATTGTTAAGTAGGAATATTAGTCGTCAGTCAGTGCGACCGATTAGTACTAAGCCGTACTTGGACGAAGCAGTCGTGGAAGAAGAGCCTGACGACGGACGCGCCCATGCGCTTCTCGCTGGCGATGGCGGACTGCATCACCGACTTGACGGCGCCGAACACGCCGGGGCACGAGTTGTAGTAGAAGCCCGTCGAAAGCTGCGCCGACGAGCTGCCGGCGAGCGCAAGGAGGAAGAAGAGGAGAGCAATGCTGCCGCACCTGCTTGCAGCTGATGACGCACACGGCCGAGCCATGATCGATCTATCCGTGGATCCTACCCCTAGCTAGCTTCCTCTCCCTAGCTTGTCGATGCCAACAAGTGTGTTAGCTAGCTAGCTGCGTGTGCGCGCGTGTTGCCTTGAGCTTCGCTTGCTGAGACATGGATATTTATAGCAGAGACTCATGGCGCGTCCAGTAAACTAAAAGCTAGCCAGCACTAGGCATCAAGCAATAAACATGATTAGAGATTACATCACCACCGGCCATCTTCACCTACTCTTTCTGACCTTGAGTTGAACACGGAGGCCATGGCGCTCGCAATGGCATGGGCATAGGAATCACACGTTTCTTTCACACCATGCGATGCAGGTAGGTGCCTACAGGACAGGTGTCTACACTATACCCACACTGGCTAGTGCTCGTCTGCCAGCTCGGTACGCCGCTGAGGCCGGCGGAACTGCACTGTACGTACCCCGTTTGCCGGCCGCCTGTGGCCGACTTCGCCGGCAGATATACACACACCACGTGTCACTAGGGGTGCAAACGGATCGGATTCGAACGGATATTATTGTTACCATATCGTAACCATATTTTTTCTCCGGATTCGATACCAATCGGATTTGGTACCAATCAGATTCGGTGCCAGATCGGTCGGGATTAACCCGAGCCGTTTGCACCCATACTTGTTTGTAAGGAATGCATGCAGTACAACAAATAGAGTAGGAGGACGTACTGTCAAGAACTTGATGTTACTACTTAATAGCTGATGTGGAAGATTTTATTTTACCATTGCAAAAGAAAATGAAACGCCAAATAGTAGCACTAACCTGAAATCAAACTTGAAGACGTATCGGATTCGGACGGATATTACTGTTACCATATCCTAACCCATATTTTTTCTTCGAATTCGATATCAATCGGATTCGATGCCGGATCGATCGGGATTAATCCGACTCATTTGCACCCCTACATGTCACTGTAGTCTAGGACATGAGGCACTTCTGTATGGATGCATGGGTTTGGTGAGTGAGAACACCTGCGCCTGTCAAACAGGGCGACACGGTTAACTGAAGCTGGCTGGCGATCAGCAACAACATGGGTCCTTCCTACCTTCCTTTCCTTTCCTTGGGGATGGCTAAGCTAGCCAGGCCCTCAGCTACCACGTGTTATGGTTGCCCATCAATTCAGGTTCATGGAAATTTTTATATATACAAAAAGAGGCTAGTATATGTTAATGGATGGGCCATGGTCAATTCAATTATACTATGCATGACAGGGACAATTCAGTTACTTCAGCCTTTAACTCTCCTTTCAAGCTAGTATGTATGCTGCATATCAATTCTTTAGCTTGTACTGGTAGGATAAAATATGCCAGCAGCAGCTAGCTCTCCTTGTTCTGTTACTTCTGCTCTACATTAAGTCTCCATTTGTTTCTCAGGTGCGTTGGCAGGAGGGAGTCTAGAAAGTCAACAGTGTCAAAGCTGCTTCGCGGTCAGCTTGCATACTTGGACAAGCGAAGATGTACATCCACAAGGTCCGAGCAGGCCTACTTGCCAAATATTTTAGTTGTGATACAGGGACAGCAACTACCTGTTGATCTTGCTGGTATTATTGTAAGATCTTGTAGGTATTGTTTGGTCAAAGTATTATTCGGTACAGTTCACACACCCAACCACCCACTTAACCTTGAACCTTAAGTAAATCTTTTCATCTGAGAACATTCCATGCTCTCATTTTTTGCTTTTAATTCAAGGGAATTGTAAGGATGGAGAAGCTTCCTAATGCCGCCTAAACTTTAAAGTGATCACACTCTAAAATATACATTGATTATACATGCTTGCTTGTAAATTTTCAATATACAATGAAGTATCAAACAAACTACTAGCTTTTTCGAAATGGCCATTGCTTTGTTTGCTTGCAGATGATCTAGAAGGCTGGAGCAATTGATACATTTCATGGGGATGGAGAAGAAGCTTTCAAAGTAGTTGTATTAGTAGTATTATAATGGTACTAAACTGAACAAACAAATCAAGTGATGCAGTGAAAACAACCTTTACTTGTTTCCTCTGATTTTACGAAAAGCTAGCCAGAAAAATTGGTCGATGCGTTAACCCTTTTCCCCAGAGACAACTGAAGCAGATGAAATGTCACTAATTTGCAGAGATTTAGTGCCGATCGATTAGTTGGTCAATAGCCATCAGGAGACACATGTGACTGCACAGTGTGACCAGTTAATTTGCTCATCAAGTAAAGACGACGAATCGGATCCAAATACGCAGTGCAAGAGGACTCACGATGAATGGCCCAAGGAAAAGTGATTAGGAAGTAGAATAGCTAGCCTCCTTGTTTGTGGTACCAGGAATGTGTCATCTTGTCAGAAAGTAGTTTGCATCAGACAATAGAGATGCTACGGTAACGTAGAGCTTGTTGATTAGTTTGCATCAGACGCAGCTCATTCTTGATTTTCCACCACTTAGCCAAAATATCGGATTTGATTACCGATTGGTCAGCGTCTAAGCTTAGATCGAATAAGCTGAAGGTCATGGGACAGGAATGATTGCTTCCTGACAGGGTATTGATCCCGTGGAGCTCGGCAGCTAGAGATAATTTTTCGAGTGGAAACGACGGTGAAATATCGATATTCTAGGCATATATAGAGTGCGGATTCAGTCTGCCAGCGCATCCATTCCTATTGGAGGTCTTAGAGTTCTATGGGATCAAATTAGACAATCTAGCCCCCAATTTGATCGCCAACTTGAGCATCTTCGTTTATCTCTGTGAAGCATATTTGGGGATTCTACCAAATTTGGAGCCTTAATTATGCAGATTTGAAGCATATTTGCTCATCAATCTGTGAAGCATATTACCACGGATAGATCGACAACTGCCTTAACTAAATATTTAAAATTGCATCTAAAGATTTATCCAATACTTATCAGAGACAAAAGTGAAGAAGGGCAGATGCAGATTTGCAGTCGTCTATACAGCATCTAGCTAGTTCCGTAATGGATTCAATGCATGGATGCAGACCCATCCATGCATCGACCGTCGACCCGGGGGCAGGAACAGGAGGATAGGTACGTGCGAGTGAGTGCTCACAAATCAAAGCGAAGACAATTTGGCACACGACGGCCGTGGAACTGAGGAATCAGTCACTAGCTTAGTGCATACTAGCAGGCAGCGATCACTCACCGATCAGGCTGTTGATTTGTCAAACAACGCATGCCAGCTGAAAGCCAATACTCGTAGCTGCATTGCATTATTTGGCCAACCGATCGATCGAAAGCGCACGCATTTGCATTGCATGCGTCTCTGCATATACTACAGGATCTTTCGCGTGTCCTTGAGTTTACTTTCAGGCTCGCGTGTCCTTGAGTTTTGTTTAAAAGCATCAGATATATAGCTGCTACATAAGATCTCAATCCTCACAGCATTCCGACTAATTGAGTCCATGATTCTAGAGTAGTAAGATTTTAGTCTAAGGAATTCAATGCTGGCTGCCGAATGCAGCGACTTTTCCTACCGCGCGCAATTACTGGAGGTTTGGCAGACCAAAATGCCGCAGTTCATGCGCGCTCAGGGACATCTTCCCTCTCTTTTTTTTCTTTCTTTCTTTTTTTTAGTCAGTGTTCAAATCCATATATGGTGTAATATATAGTTGCCGAATGTGCATTTCACACAACACCTTATATCACCGAACACGAGTTAGGTCGTGCGTTTGGTGTGCCTTCTTGTTTGGCACCCCGTTTTTTATTTTTCACTTGATTTTTTTTTTATTTTTCACGGTATCAGAAATATGACTTTGACCTTTGACTTTATATTATATTACTAATCTAGATGATTTTAAATATATTATTAGCCAAAAAGCCTGATGATATGGGTTCCATGACACCAAGCAAAGAAGTATCACCGATTTATATTATTTACAAGCACGACAGATAGCAGAATAAGTCAATTCAGTCTACAATGTTGTGCATCTTGCGCCGTTTAATCATACAGTGCACTTTGACCGCTGAACCTTGCATATATATGTAGCCAGCAATCGTTGTTGAACATACGTACTAATAGCGCCGAAGGAGAACAAATATATATTATCCTAATTCCGAAGATCAATCTAGCAAGCGTCACACACACACACTTTTCTACACCCGGGTGTAGTTACACCCTATATTGTATCTCGCAATGTAGGGAGTATCTCACGTAACGGAGGGTATGTACGTGTAGTATACAAGTATTTAAGATCATCTAGGTGGTATGAACAATTTTTCAGAAGTAGTATGTACATTTTTTCGACATACTCCATTTTATACGCTTATATAAGGGTATTTACAAAATACACTAAAAACTATGAACTCATTTACAAGTTTTTCGTGTGGTTCACATTGGAGTATCTTATAATTAGTATACAAATGTACTTAAAGTGATAAAAGAGTATTTCAAGTTTGTTTAGGTGGTATATTAGAGGTGGGTGTAACTACACCTGGGTGTAGAATGTATTTTCATATATATATATATATATATATATATATATATATATATATATATATATATATATATAGGTTAGGGTTCGGTAAGAAACCAAGCATACCCTTGTGATAAGGCGCAGGCTGTCCTTCTGGTGAGACAACGCATGATTTGACTCTGAGCTGACTGCAGAGCTGTATAAAATTTTTAGTAAGGTAAGCTAACACTTTCAAATCCATATTTGCATAGACATAATTAGTACTGTTGATTAGGTCGCCACAAGAATCAAGCTACAGCATTTGACGCAAGGACACACCTAAGTAGTAGGGCTGCACACGCAACTGGCCAGTAGTCTTGTCATGCAAGCAATCCGTTCGGTTAAACTGAAAAATAGTGGTTTATAGCTGAAATTATAAGATAACTGGCTGAAATTACACTGTAGATGAATATGGCTTATTTGGCGTAATTAAATTTTAAAAAATTATTCTAAAAACAGATGAGCAGTCAACCCGCCCTAGGCCCGATCGTCGGTCAGACCGCACCTATAGTAGCGGTTATGCCGCACCTATAGTAACAGTTAGATCAGTTATATGTTGAATTTGTCAATTTTTACTGATTTAGATTGTTGCTTGAATTTAGGTCGTCTGATATGATTTTTAGCTCGATTGCCATTTCTCTCGAGAGATTTCGGATAGAAAAGATTTTTAAAAAGCACCTATCACCCTGTCTTGTCATCACGGGTCACTTCGCCGGTCTAAAAAAAAAAGTTGCGACAATGCATCTAAATTCCTTTGACTTAATTATGCAGCTAGCTAAGCTAGATAGAGTTGATGCGTAGCTGCCCCGATCGTCCGTCAGGTTGGTAGGGCTTGGCCCTGCTGAGGGAGACAGACCGGCCGCAATTATTTAGTTCTGGAGAAACTGAAGTTGGACTTGAGCACTAGCTACATACATCTGTAGATCGGATGGGAGGAGTAGACCGGGTTGGGATTGCGTCTTGCAGCCGTCAGTTTCTTCTACGTAGAAAAATACCCTGGGACGTAAGCGGAGCCCCATCCAATCCTTCTTCTCTTCTCTTTGATCGATTGATTCCTTCTTGTTGTTATTACCACATCACCGCTGACGATGCAAATTTCAATCTTCCACTGTTAATTGGCCACTGTATCATTGTTCCTACTGTGAATCCTGCTGCTCAAATGATCTTTTCTTCCCGTACAAACGAACGAACAGAGAGAGAGCAAAGAGGAATGCTTGACGGCGGGGTTGACGGAGCGCCGTGCAGGTTGCCGATCTTCTTGTGGACACGGTTGACGGCGGGGTGCACCCACGAGCTCTTCGTCAACGAGAAGCGCGTAGAGCTTGAAGCCATTGCGCTGCTTGCCACAATCGCGCGGTATAGGAAGCAAGCCGATCAGTGGCTTGCTGCCACCAATGCAATCAACTCGGTCTTGATGGTCTATCCAAACTCAACTGATCCTTGATTATTTTTACAGATGCTTTTGTCAGTCAAATTCGCAGGTTTACATATCATCCATGATCTCTGTTCTGACATAAAAATACGAACTTACCATTATGAAACATGCTGCACTAATACAACAATTTCTCAACAGATACTACTAATTTGTAAGTTATTGTTACACTGTAATTACTATTAATCTTTTCCTGCACAACCCTTGCCCGAATCTAAATCCTACCACTGTACTGATTAGAGTATGATTTTGTGCTTGTTTAATTATGTTACAGGAAATTGGTGACTTTGAGAACTGGATGAAGATCATGGGTTTTGACTGTAAAAGTATCAATGCAGCCATCCGTAATATTCATCAGTCATGACCTGCCTGCAACTGCAATGTTAGGAAGTATTCATTCCATCCTCTGCTCAGTTAGAATGTTTTATGTTGTGAATCTCTTGTATAGAACTATTTACCTGGTTTGGCACAATTCGGAAACTAATCCTTGCCAAGCTTTTGTACTTGGAATGCTACCTCAGCTTCCTTCAGTTTCGACAGGCAATGAATGCATGTTTTCATAGGACTGGAAGCCATGTGTTTTAATAAAATATAAAATATATTATAACATGTAAAAATATAAAATAATAGATGATAGAAGCGATTTATAGAAACTCGGCACTCCAAAGCCAATACGAAAGGTCCGGTGAGACACCTTTCTTGTTCAGCAGGTTTCTATATTAAAGCATAGGGTGTTGATGTATCGAGAACTCCGTCTATGTAGCTTTCTAACAAGCATTACTGACAAACCTGGAATATTAGAGACAAATGTGTTCAGTTCTTTTCAGTTTAACTTACAACTTATAGCTTATCCTTATAACTTATAGTTTCTCCCTAACAAAAAACGAGACAACTTATTCACTACCATTTCAAAGCAATTTATCTAGACAACCTTTTCGAAGTAGTTTATCAATTTATCGACATTCAATTTGTTTACACAAGTGTTCATATTAAGATCAAAACTCATCAGCCGTAGCCGAAAAAAACACTGTTTGGTTTTGTTTCATTCGATCTGTCATCAGTCCACACTCCATAGCGCATGCCGCAAAAGTACTGTTATATAGTTCCTTCAATGGCAACATGTCATGACTTTTTTTTGTTGGGGATAGCAAGCTCCATCTAGTATGATTCAGCTGAGAGTCTTCCTGTAACATATCACGCAAGCACATACACTTGTGATAGCTACCTTCGTGTATGAATTATGATATACATGCACCAGAAGAAGCAACTTCCAATAAAAACCGAGACAAATAATAGTTGAGACTTACACAGTAGCTACTTCCAAACAAGCTAAAGATCATAGCCAGTTTTTTGAGGTCAAGAGGTCAAAAGCACTGGTCCCATCTTGAGATCTCAGTGTCTGCTCTAGTACAACGACAAGCAGGTGAAAACGAACATCAGTGGGGCTTCGACTAGTGATCACTACGGCACACGGTTTATATTACAAGTTCTTTAGGTTGATGCGCATAACTCGCAGTTACATTGTTCTACAAGTAATGCGAGTATATCTACTTCTGTACAGAAAAGGTCACACGTTCTATTAATATCATACAAGATGGACTGATTGGCTTGAGTTCTCACTCAAGGTCTGTTTCCGAGGCCGCCTCCTCTGGCAGTTCAAAGGCATCAATCTCGTCAAAGTATGCCCTCTGCTTCTTGACAAAATCTTCTGGTAATTTGGGTTTACCTGAAGATAAATTATTCTCTGTGTGCCGCTTCTGTTCAAAATTGCAAGCAATCAGAAAGGTGAAACATCATGGCCACTGTTCCAACATTTACAACTGTTTTGCTTCTAGAGTTGACACATTTTCAACTGTTTTGCTTCTAGAGTTGTCTCTGTGAAAGCTGGGTATACAGACCCTGGCATTGGCACTGCTGTTTTCATAGCCCTCGTCCATGTACTACCTATGGGCTATGGCCTTCGCACTCTGAAGAGAAACAAGAATAATCGATCCTACATATGGACCTAAGCTAGATGATCCATAAACTGACTTTTTAAGTGCATGTTATACTTGCGATTATGGTAGCAGCACTACAGCCTACATCATACAAATGCAGTGTTAAAATATTCATATGATTGTATCTAGATACGCAGCATCACTAAACGTTACATAATAAATACACACATGTAAAGGAGCATGCAAGAGAAAAATTCTACACGGGCCTTATTACAGCTTTAATGATTACATATTAATAAATGACAAAGTTTGGGCAAAACCATGAGTTACGAATAGTAAGCATAACACACAATTGAATCATGTAGATCACTCAAAGAGAGAATCATCTAATAGTACAGGACGTAGTGGGGTTCTTAGGAAATGCACTCAGATTGTGTGCCGCTTACCTTTTTAGCTTGACGACAAGGAACTGAGGATGAACTAGGCTCCTGAGCCACTGAGGTTTTCCTAATTGAATGATCGAAAGAAAAGTGCAATTCAGTATTACAGTTAATAAAATGTGCTCAGACTACAACCATTAGCTATGAATGAAATAACTAAACTACAGAACTCTAAATTCCAGATTCCAGAATTTGTGGATGTCCGGGTGGGAACATTTATTTATCCAGTTATCCCCACACTTGTGACACAGTAAATGATTAGGTAACTTTATCCTCTTCAAAATCTGAAAGAATTTGCACATTCTTGGAATTATATGGTACTTTACAACAAGAATAAAAGTGGCTAACATACCGACTATCACATTGACGCCGTCAGTTGAAAATAATCAAAACTGGGCAGATTTTAGATCAGTCTGAGTCTTGGCTTAGTTAGGACTTCAACTCACATTACTTACATTATCTTTCAAACTGAATAATACACATAATGGTTAATTTGGATTATGATGCAAGCCATGCTATCTTTTTTCGATAACAATATATTCCCAGAGATGGTTAGCAACCTTCATTATTTCCAACTTCATTTTACTTTATCTGTTTTCCAGACAAACTAGACACATTGATTGATGCAATGGCACTCCCACGCAATAGTGGCTCACGAACGGTATCAAGATCCCACAAGCAATTGCACAAAAAAGTGGGTGCTAGAGATGCAGGGGATGAACCAAAGTTATCAGATGCAAGTGAAATTGTACTAGGCGTAGATGAACTCACTCACCTGATGGTCCTTGTAGCTCTTCCAAGAGGGGGGCAACTTGCTGTTCCAGCAGGAAAGAGCGCCTTGTTGTTGGTGTTGGGATTCCTCCTCTTTTCAGCGATCTTGCGCCTTGTATAAACCGTGGAGATGGCGGATTTTACCAAGCTATGCTCCTCGGCGACTGCTAACAAAAGGCAGTATTAGGAATCCCGATTGCTAGTTTGCTACCGCTGGGAAACGGAAAAGTTGACAGAGAAGTTGCACGAAAGGAGAGGCAGGTGCAAATGTGATGTAATGGTGAAGTGAATTGGTGAGAGAAGATTGCGGGACGAGCAGAAATGAGGTAGTGGGCTCACCGGCGGCGGAAGAACCCTTGGATACGGGCGTGACCGACGCAGATGCGGAGGCGGAGCAGGAGCACGTGGTGGAGGCGGAGGGCAGCGAAAGTGGGCGTCCAGGGGTAGGGTTTCTTGGGGTATTGGGGAGGAGGTTGGTCACATCGCCTAAAGGCAGCGGCGCCTTCGGCTGCCGCTTGTTGCCGCTGGCCATAGGGCTCGCCGGTGGTGGTGATTCGCGTGGATCGGATTGGGTTTGGAGGTGGGATTGTATCCGTGCCGTGTGTTGTGGGAGAGCAGAGCGGAGCGGAGCGGGAAGAAGGCGGCCACCAGTTCAGTTCTACTCTGGATTGCAGAGGAAGATTCATTGGAGAAGAAGAGTTATTTATTTTCTCTCTGTTTCCTTTTTCTTTTCAGTTTGGGCTGGGAACGTCCTCTTACTTGTCGGCCCAAGCCCAACCAGCAATAACTACGAGTGTTCTAGAACCGCCGTTGTGAACGAAGTAACTAGCAACACAGGTTGACTTAGTCAACGGCTTCCATCTATTTCCTATTAATAAGGTCGCTTCTTTTTCACATTTTAAAGTTGTTTTTAATTTTTTTTATATTAACTAGTTTTTAAATAAAATATATTTTTTAGATAAGATCTATAAATTAATTATAGTACACGTAATAGTCTCCGTCTTCTTATTCCATTGACAGCCACCGTTCCAAAACCTCATTTGATCCTCCCTCCTCTTGCATCGATAGGCTCCTTTTCCTTCATGCTAGATACTACATTTTTGTCTTCCTTCAATTGTGATACGTTTCTGATATGAATTTTTGGTTCCATGATTGAGAATTGGCTCGGGTGATGGCACCAATGAGAACCAAAGTTTCTCAAAAGTTGCCAAACAACTATGGCACTTACATGATATTATCAGCAAGTAATGTTTTACATGTATGGGTTATTGAATTGTATACATGAGACCTATGATGGGAAAAAATAAAAGCTAATTCATGGTTATATTTGTGTTGCTCATTACTTTCTTATGTTACCGTTTGCTTTAAAATTTTGGATGAGATGTCGTTTGTTGCCTGTCGTGTCTCGAGTTTTGCAAAGGATACTACACTAGTGCTTGATGTCGTGAATAGTTCTCGCACGTAAAGCAGAGCACATTTTTCGGTTCTGCGTTAATCGTTAGGGACAAGTAAAAGTCACGATCACATTGTTGTATCATTTCGGTTTTACAGCCGCCTTTTCGCTTTGGTATTTTTTCGGTGATTACTATTCAGTAGATTGATAAACTATGATCAAAAGATATAAGTCGTAACTAGAAAAATTGGCAACATATATATCTCTTAAGGACATGTATAATAGTTTGTATAGTAAGATTGTCCCTGAGTCTTCCATCTGACTTAAAGATATCACTAAAAATAATCTCTCCAATAGTAAATCATTTCTTTAATTATTTTTGTATTATTTTAACCGTAACTAATGTCTTACACCTTCACTATTTGTATTGATTTACGAACTCAAGAAACAACATATTATCTCTTCTCACCTTCTCTCTTATCCACATAGGATTTTACTCATTTAAGATAGCTAAGCGACAGCTGAGATGATACTATTAAAGTTGTCTAAGAGCATGTAGAATAGTTTGTCTTTTAAGATTGTCTCTAAGATTTCCATCTCATCTAAAGACGGTATAAGAGACAAACTTTTCAACAATAAATTATTTCTCTAACAATTTTATACTATTTTCATCATAATTTTCTGTCTCACATTCTTCCACTATTTATATTGATTTGTGAACTCAAGTCATCTCTTTTATAAAAGACAACATATTATATCTTCTCATATTCTCTTTTACATATGATTTTACTTATTTAACATAGATACGATGTCACTGTTAAAGATGCTCTAAGGCTGTAGTAAAGAAAAGTAAGCATGGATGAACCCATGGGACTGTGAATCGCCGAATCAACGGGCAAGACTGTCGTCGGTTTCATCCCAATTAAGGTTCCCACAAAGCAAGCAAACGTTGAACCAGTTGTGTTGTTGTTAATACGCATGTCAATCACTCACGGCAAGTATCATCTGCGAGACTGACATGGGGTCCCGTCACATTGTCTATGACCCACATATCAGTGCCCGATACAATATAATAAAGCATTTTTGGCACCGCCTTGACCTATCGAAACTGCGGAAAGAGATCGAGCCACTCACCACTCACCAGGAGAGCAAGGGAAAACCATGGACACAACACAAACTCATGGCTGGGCCACTGGTTTCTTCCTCCAGCCGCTGCTTTGGGATTGGATCACTCCACTCGACAGCTATAAATACGCTACCAAACTAGCCGGCCGATCTCATCACTCCATCCCCATCCTGTCACATCCCCGTCCCTAAAGGAAAATCATCGAGGAATTGATCCAAAAGAGGCGCTAGCTTAGCCCTTTTCCTTTTCTTGCATCGCGAACCCAGCCAGCCCAGTTGTTCCTTGTTGCTGTCATAGCAGAAAGATGGAGAAGATGAGCTCGTCGGTGCAGTCCTGGGTGGGGGAGCACAAGCTGACGAGCATCGGTGAGTCAGCAATGGTACTCAGCTCGAAATTTCCTGCCTGCAAGCAAAGGCGATCGATCGATCCCCTTTTCTCTTGATTTGTTCTCTCTTTCCTTTTGATCGGTGCAGGTTATCAGCAGATAGATTCATGTCGCTTGGATTGATTGAAACTAACCGCTGATCCGTTCATCATATGGGATGTCTGGCTTTAGGAGCCCTGTGGGCGACGGCGGTGGGCGCGTCGGTGGCGTACAGCCGGAGGAGGACGCCGCAGAGGACGACGGGCCTGCGGCTGATCCACGCCAGGATACACGCCCAGGCCCTCACGGTCGCCGTCCTTGGAGGAGCGGCGCTCGTGCACTACTACTACAACAGCGACAGCACTAGCAAGAAGAAGAACAAGGAGAGTAGCTTGGACTACGAGTTCTACTCGCAGCTGCCGGCGGCCACCTCCGCTGACGGCCAGGAGAACGAGAGGTGGAGCTGGTAGATTAAGAAGAAGAAGAAGATGATGATGATGATCAATTACTAGTTAATAATAGTTGTGTATGACGTGGCGGCTTAATTTGTCCTAATCCATCCAGCTAGCTAGGACGGGTGGCGCCGGCCCCTGGTTTTCTGATGGAGCAGAGCAGGTCAACTGCAGCTTTGTGTTTTGTCGTCTAGTAGTACTAGTAGTAGATTCTCATTCTAGGATGCTTCCATGCGCATGCATTACTATATGTTGTGTATGTTTGAAGCAAGAATAACTTGTCTGAGTTTTCCAAGATGGAGGGAGTTTTTGCATTCTTGGGGTTATCTCCTGAATATTATTGATTTATTGAATAACTAGGTTATTGACATGTGGGATCTAGTTTACTGGAAGGGAATATTGCCACAATTGTGACTGCAACCAAACAGCTCTCTGAGTTGATCAAACTTGCCTAACCTTAGGCGTGGTAAACTATGGCTGGCAACTAAACACCCCTGTAGTGCCGTGTAGCGGCGCAAAGACCATATGGCCAGGCCATGTAGTTAGGTAATTAGCTAGGGTAATTAAGGGGTTTGTTTAGTGTACTACTTGTATAAATTTTTTAGGAATATTAATTACGAGTAGTAAATTTGCACTAAGTAGTGCATACCTTAAATAACAAAGCCTAATTTGTTATGACTGATTAATATCTACAAAGTATCATGCGCTAATAAATTATGGATATTGCACCTAAGATTATATTATAAATGGTACAACACTATAGCTAAATTATTGTGACGTACTTACTTTAGAATGCAAGTTGTATTAATTACGACTAGCTGACATTGACTAACTACCACTACAATAATAACGACAAAGGTATCCCATAAATAATTACATGTTCTTCGGGGGAAGAAATAAAAACCGCTAAGATCGTGATGACTGTTCCGAACTTCACTCTCCAAAAATATTTAATTACGTCATGTTCCCTGAGTTCTCAGCGATGAGCATAAGAACAGGAAGCAAAATGTAGTTGAGGTGAGCGATAAGCGACAATGAGAAAATACTACTCCAAAATACACTAATACAGCCAAAAACTCTCCAAGTCAAACGAACCCCCATTTGTTCGTTTGACTTTCTTTGTTTTGCGGCAACATGAAAGCAGCATTAGTTGACATGCTAAATATCGTGCTAACAATCTTTATCGATCGATCCTAGAATTTTCACTTGACATCGGCCTTTGATGAAATTAATATGGGGAACGTTAAATTTCTGCAAGAATATTTCCAAGCCTCCCATTTGTTGGCAAATTAAACCATATTAGTTCTGCCCTTGAAATTGCTAGACACCAATTGAATTGCTTTACCGGAGAGATTATATGTAGTGTTAATTTGTGGTAGGTAAAATGGAGGCATCCGTATCCACCGATTGACGCACCCTGCAACACAATCAGAGATGATGCAACACAAGAACGATTTGAACGAACGCATTTCATTTTAAGATTAATGTATCAATTCGGGACATTGATTCTTCGAGAAAGAAGACTTAGGTTGTATTCTTTTGGACTTTTAGCTTCTTCAAAAGTTAAAATAAATATGACGACTTCTTAAAACAGATTATTCAAATAATTTTTTGAGTTTAAAATCATATGTGCCATCCGCTACTCTCTAAAAAACATAGACAAAAAGCCATCACTAAAAGATGGGCTTGTTCTTTTTAGCTGAGCCTTGTGATTTTTTGCTGCGGTTTATAACTTTTGGACTGTTCGTGTGAGAGATTATAGAGTAACAGAAACTCACATGCGATTTTTGTCGATATAAATAAAATCGGTACAGTATGTACTATAATTAATTTAGTAAATCTTATTTTTTAAAAAAATACTTTATTTAAAAACTAGGCACCGCTTAATATGGCTTGAGCTTCTGTCTTATTTTTGTACTATTCATAATTTTGTCTTTTTCTGAATTTTTGGCTTTTTTTGAGCTTTTTTGCAGTTTCTTTTTTTCCCGTATTCGTTTGCGTTATCTGTGATGGGCTAACAAATTTTTTATATGTTTCAATTTTTTTAAATTTAATTATGTTGAATAAGCCTCTGTCAGCTACAGTGTTTTTTTCATCTAGCTACAGTGTTTTCAGCCATAAGCCACCAAAAATAAGCCGAACTGAACACCACCTTAGTTATTATAAAAAACTAAAAACTAAAATCAAAAGCTTAAAAAAAAAGAACAGACCAGACAGTATCCACGACCGAAAAAAGCCGGAGCCTTAATTGCTACATGCATTGTGGTCGTCAAATTACTAGTACTTTCCATGATGGATGTGTACTACTGCATCGGTTGCTTCCTTTTGGTAAAGGTTGACGTACTTTTATCGTGGCACGTCAACAATCTATCACCAACGCACGCACGCACGTTCGTTCTAATATCTTAGGAATAGTATTAGCAGAGATAAATGACCTGATGTCCCTAGTTCTAATATCTTAGGAATAGGAAAAAGCATAGTGTGGATGGTTGTTTGCTCATAAATATTGCATGGAGAGGGAAGAAAAATGAGGGCAAAAGAGAGAAATTAAAAGTTATTAATTTTGAGATGAATTTAAAAAAACTGTATGCCTTATAATTTTGAAACGGAGGGACTATTATTTACGAGTACGTAGCTAGGTTGCCAATTTGTTCTCAGCCAAGGAAAAAAAAGGTTCTTTTAAGTAATCATCTTTCTTTCTCTGTCAGTGGGAGGATAGTGGTTAACTTGTTAATGCTGCATAGCCTAGCCGTCCGACCTCCAACATCTCTCTTTCCAGCTTCCCTAACGTCTTCTTTGTGGTTGGAAAGTCCCTCTCAACCTCTGGCCCATGATTCTTTCATACATTATATAGTCACTTGATCATCATATTGCCTGAATTTAAAAAGGATTCCCTTCTTCTCATGTCTACTCATGTCTTGGGAGGAAAAGGCAGGATTGTCCATCCAACTTCACTTCCCATTTGTCTTAATTAGCTCACCATCACATAAGTTTATGTTAAAAACGCTGCAAATCTGAAGATTTCTCTCTCGTTTTTGTTTTGCCCTGCAGCAAGGAGCATACAATGCGCACGATGAACTCCGAATTTTGGTGCACAGTAGTTGGCCTCGGCCAACTTTCGACAATTGTACCTCAGCTTCCATCAAAAGAAAATTCTTTTTAACATAAACTTAATTCTTTTATTCTGGTAGGAATTGCAATCTTAATTTCAACAGAAACATTGTGAATGATTGAGGTTATTTTAGTCAGTGCACTGGAACAAAAGTGCCCATGCACCAAACCACATTCATGAGTTACACATTTTTCATATCATTATGAAAACCAAGCCTAAACGAGAGGAGGAGAATTTTAATTCCTCTTCTTGTCTTAGTTAGCAACCACCACATATACTAGCTAGTCCTAGAAAAGAAATAGCAACACCCCATCCCCCTCCCTCCCTCCCCCAAAACATCTTTATAGCCTCATACGGCACACAACAATGGCGACCTTGTCGTCAACATCATCGCCAAGCGGAAGGGAGAAGGGAGCAAAGGAAGGCGAGGAAGCAGCCAGCAACGAGGGCAGAAGCATGGACTGCTGCATTTGCAGCCCCATGGCCTCCATGTACAGGCTTCCGAGGAACACCGTCTGCTCCTCCTGCTATGAAGGTGCCAAGGCCATCATCGCCTTCCTCAACAACGACGAGCGTGCCGACGATGACGACCATGGCTCGGTGAAGCCCCGTGGATTGAATAAGCCCGACAGCTCAACCAAGGCAAGCTCTCCTAATTAACTGTACTCCTTAAGGTCTCAGATGTTACCTGCATCTCAATTGCATATGCTTCCCCTTCCTGGTTCCTCCTCCTTCTCAAAAAACTGTCTGCTTCCGTTCAATATCTCGAGTGGATTCAGTTCAGAAATATCGGTATTAGAGAATGAATTGATGAAAGGTAACCCGCGTCTGATGCAAGCATTACATTATTTAGGTTCATTGACGTGTGGTTTGCATGTCAGTATTATTGTTTTGGTTACTGGTGGTGAGCTGCACGTCTCAATCGCAGAGCTGTATGCCCGAGCTGAAAGGTTCTGGTAGGAGTGACATATTGCCTAAAGTTTGGTGATTGATGCTTAAAGTTGGCTTTCAGCAAGCAGAAGTATTATACAGTAGCGTACTGTTAGAACAGTTCATCTTTTCGTTTTAGTTTTAAAAAAACTTTGCATGCAATGTACAGAAAAGACTCTCCTTGACTGTAATCGCTGGAACACAGCGAGGAAACAAAGTTGACTGTAATCCCTCAAAAGAGATGGTTTAATTTTCTTGTCTGAAACTTGGAGATGCAACGCAGGGGATGAGAGAGGCATGGGAGCAGGTGAAGGAGAGGAGGCGCAGGGAGGAGGAGACCAAGCAGAGGGCGGCGTTCCTTGAGCAAGGCTTTGCGTTGGCGTGGAAGGAGGGAATCCACACCGACATCGTCGTCAAACCTTCCGGTGGCCGCCCAATCCCAGCCCACAAAGCAATCCTTGTGAGTCTCATTGTCATGGCCTTTTTTTTCTTGGACCTAGCTAGCTAGTACGGATTTCCTTCGTTAGTAAGCCCAGCTGCGCATGCATGCAGGCCGCCAGGTCGGAGGTGTTCCGGCACATCCTCTCCGACGACGACTGCAAGGCCCCCGCCGGCGACTCCATCTCCCTCCCGGAGCTGGACCACGACGAGCTCTGCCACCTCCTCGCCTTCCTCTACACCGGCGCCCTAGATGGTGCGTGCACGGAGCGCCACCTGCACGCGCTCCTCGTGGCCGCCGACAAGTACGACGTCCCGTTCCTCGGGCCGGCCTGCGAGGCGCGGCTGGCGGCGTCCGTGGAGCCGGGGAACGTGCTGCGGACGCTGGAGGTGGCGGAGCTGAGCTCGAGCGCGGCGCTCAAGGAGCGGGCCATGGAGACGGTGGTGGAGCACGCGGAGCAGGTGGTGTTCTCCCCCGAGTACGACGACTTCGCTGTCAGGAACGCGAGCCTGTGCGTGGAGATCACCAGGGCGCTGCTCGCCAAGTCCACCAAAAGAGGCCGCGGATAGATCAGCTTCAAGGCTAGCACGTCGTGTTTTGTACTAGCTAGCTAGCTCTTGCTTAATTTGGAGTACGCGTACTACATGTATGGAACGTTATCCACGGTTTACGTGTTCATATATATATATATATATATATATATATATATATATATATATATATATATATATATATATATATATATATACGTTTACACCATCTCGGCCTCTTCTCTATCATTCGAATTGCGCAAGAGATCCAACAAAGTTTTGCAATATGCTGATATGGATTACAATTTCGGGCCGAATTTCGTGAAAATCGCCGAAATCCGGTTTTCTCGGCCCACCCCAAAAAACCCCAATCTGGTTAAAAAATTCAGCTCGTCTCATATTTTCTCTGCCCAACCCATATGATTGTATCACTTCTCCATTTGGGCCTTCAGCACTCAACAGTCAGCTCTCCCAAAGACCCCATTCCCCATCTCTTGAAGACTCGTGCCCCATCTCTCTCTAAGACTCCCCATTCAGTCATTCCCCATGTCTCTCCATTTGGACCTTCGGCAGGCGGTACTGGACAGGAAGAGAGGCGATGCCAGCCGCAAGGGAGGCAACGCCAGCAAGGATCAGGGTGGGCGATGCCGATGTGGGCGTCGGCATCTCCCGAACACTCCCCATTCCCCATGTCTCTCCATTCAGACCTTCAGCAGGCGATGCCAGCACGGGAAGGGGAGGAGGGGCGGCTGTGGCCGCAAGGCGGGCAGGGAAGGCAGCGTCAACAAGGATCGGGTGGGTGACGCTGATATGGCCACCGACATCTCCTGAAGACTCCCCATTCCCCATCTCTCTCCGTCCGGGCCTTCGGCAGGCAGCATTGGCACGGGAAGGGGGAGGCAGCGTCGGCATGGGAGGGGCGGCGATGGCCACAATGGAGGCGGGGAGGCGACACCGGCAAGGATCAGGTGGGCGACGTGATGTGGCCACCGGTAGGGGAACGACTGTAAGATCGAGGTGGCCGACTAGAGGGGGGTGAATAGGCGGTCTTAAAAATTCTCTACAAATTAATACTAACAATTTAAGAGCTTTTCTATTTGCCTAAACCAAGTATATAAAGCGGAAGGGAAAATCAATTTGGTTTAGCTCAAATAGCGCCTACAACAATAATATCGCCTAAGTGCACCAAAATTCTAACCTAGGTCAAGGTTTGCTATTCTAGATATACAAGCAATCAATTTAATTCTATGAATGTAAATTGCTTGAATGTAAATAAGGAACAAGAAAACAAACCACAATTTGACACGGTCTCTTTTTACCGTGGTGTTCGGAGAGTTGCCGCTCTCCCCTAATCCACGTTGAGGTTAGCCCAAACGAATTGGACCGGCTCCACGAATTAAGCCGAAACACCTCAATCCACTAGTGGTAGCTCTTTCCCGCTCCGGGTAGGTGAGCTCCAACCTTCACACACGCCGGGCCTTCTCACAAGCTTCTTTGAGAAGATCACCGGCACGACGCCCAACGCCGTCTAGGAGTCGGCAAACTCCAAGAGTAATAAGTCAAGCCCTTGCTTGACTCTCACCACGCAACAAATGCACAAGCTCAAGTGGATACAAAATCCACCTCTAGATGCAACACATGCAACTAGAGACCTCTCTCCTTGCTCACAAGGTGCAACACATGCACAAAGGAGAGGAGAAGCTCACACTAGCTCAAGAGAGTGAAATGGAGTGCCAAAAACTATATCCCAACCGGCCACAAGGGAGTATTTATAGCCCACACCTCAAAACTAGCCGTTGGAGTCAAAACAAGATTTTCCTGAACTATCATAGGTTGTAGGAGCGGTACTACCGCTCCCATCATAACGGCTAGAAAATAGCCGTTATTCAGTCATTTCCGAACTACCGCAGCTACGGGCGGTACTATCGATTTTCGAACTACCGCAGTTCCGGCGGTACTTCCGTTTCCGTTTTTCAGCACGCAGACAGACTCGAAAACGGTCATAACTTTTGACTCCGATGTCGGAATTGAGTGATCTTGGACTCTATGGAAAGCTTATTCATAGGGCTACACAACTCATCTATTTGCATGATCTCAAACACATTAGATCAATGCAGAAATCACAAGACATCCAAAGAGTCACTACCATGGTCTAATGTCAAAGAAAATAGCAACAAATAATCTTAGACCATACCAAGGGATAATACATGATCTCCAACTTTTGTAAAACACATTTGCAAACTTAGATCATGTCACAAGGAGTAGGTACATGGACCTCAACCTTTTGCAAAACACATTTGCAAAGTATAGTCACATGTTACAAGGATTGGCCACATGAGCTTCAACCATTTGCAAAACACATTCGCAAATGCAAGCCTCATGCCAAGATGAGCTAGAGCAAGTGAGGTTGAGCCATCAACACATGATGAGACTCAAACTACTAGACATGACCCCTCTTAATAGTACGGCAACCTATACTAGCAATCCGGTCTTTCAACCAAACACCAAGACCGGTAAAAGACTAGGAGCACATCCTTAGCCCTAGCTAGTCATACCTTTGCCTTGGGTCATCATCTCGATATGCATCAACTCATGATGCATCCTTCTCATCAACTCCATCAACACATGATGGTCTCCTTGACTTGATGATCAACACATGAACATCTTCACTTCGGAATCTTGATGTGCATCAACACATGATGTATCCTCTTCTTGATAACCTTCAACTCATGAAGTCATCTAAAGTCGTCATCATCATGGAACCTAACCTATTTATCCAACTCATAGAAAATGTTAGTCCCACAATGTGATTGTCATTAATTACCAAAACACACCATTAACTCATAATGGAGGGACTAGATTCTCAATCTTTCCCTTTTGGTAATTGATGACAATCTCAACAAATAATGAGATAATAAATTGAATATAAAACCATTTGAATTCAAAGTGCGGTACTACCGCCATCTAAGGTCCGGTAGTTCCGCTAGCCGGTAGTTCCGCAGAGTCGGCGCGGTACTACCACTTCCCTATCTGACACGACAGAACGGCTATGTCGAGCCTCGCAATGACCGTTGGATTTTCTGGCAGTACTACCGACGTTGTAAACCGGTACTACCGCCGGTAGTTCCAGAAAGTCGGCGCAGTACTACCGCTCGGACCGAACTCCAAAGTCCCAATTTTGGCGCTCGAAAAAGGCTCCGCCTACCTCCGGAGCTTCCGGGCGCCGGTAGTACCGTTCCTATGCGGTACTACCGCTCTTCCAGACAGAGCACTGATTTGACTTTTAAAGCAGATTTTTAATGAATGCATGATTCTAGCTTGATCCCAATATATATGGAAAAAGAAAACATGGATCAATACTAATGAAACCACAAAACATAGAGTGAACTCCCCCTAAATGTGTGCATACAAGTGTATATAAAGAAAGACACATGCACATATTCATTTTGGACTAATTGAAGAGTTCAATCTATATTTTGGATCTAAGGAATGCATTAGTAAATGAGAAAGTGATTTCGAATGCATACCTCTTTGATTTCACCTTTCCATCCAAATGAGACTAAACATAAATAAACTTAAACAAGCATATTAGTCTCACATGTGCATTTGTCATTGTCACCAAAATATTATAAAAGTATTTGTCATTAACATCAAAATCTCATAATGTCATTTGTCATTAACACCAAAACCAATTTAAACGGAGCTTGATCTTTCAATCTCCCCCTTTTTGGTGGTTGATGACAAATCCATTTATGATAATAGCACATTGGTGAATATGACCAAATGATATGAAATTAAGTGCATAAGAGAAGGTGAAAGCAATATTCAACATGTAGACTTAAAATTTTAATTTCTACTCAAGAAATATATTATCACATTTCTCCCACATGGCATTGGCACTTCATTAAATATTCTTTCTTCCCCATTATCAAGAAAATTATTATCACAAATTCTCAAATATTCAAGGCTATTATCACAAATTTCTCCCCCATTTGGCATTAAGCACCAAAAAGAGTCATTGAGCACTAAATAGCATTGATTATTGTAAAAGTTAAGCATGGGAAGAATACAAGTTAAGCCATGAAAGGAGATATTATGAGGAGTTTAATACCAATTAAGAGTCCATGATATGCTCTTAAGAAGTGAGGAGCTTGATACCAATTTAATCTAACATGATATGGTCATAAATAATTATGAAACTAAATGCAAATGACCACTAGATACCACTTAAAATAACTAAAGATATTTGAAACACATTCAAATAATCTTACTCATTTAAGCTCCTTGAAGGCTTGATGCCACTTGATATAATAGTACTTAAGATAATACCACTTGTATATATGACATGTAGCATTTGAATCATTTTCTGATTTTGCATTCCAAGTGGTCTTCAAAAGCTTCCTGAAAAACTGACTTAACAATATCCAATGCATCTGAGAAAAATTGTCAGTATAGATTAATATCCGAGGATTAAAAGTCATAATTGCATCTACCTCAGATTATGAGCACATTTAAAGATACAAAAATCATAAATCAGCTCAAAACATAAGTTTTCAGAAATCTGAAAGTCTGAAATTCAGACTTTTGCATCTCACATTAGCTTCTAGAGAGAGATGAAAAATTGATTAAATGATCTTTATAAATTCTGAGAAAATTTTACAATGAAGACCAACTATAGAGGAACAATTTTCCTTATTGTGGCTTCCTTTAAATCTGAACTCATTTTAAGATATAAAAATCACAAATCGGCTCAGAATCATGAACATTCTGAATTTTCAGCAAAAGCCAAAGAGAGAAAAGTCACAACTTTTTCAAATCAACTTGAAACATTTTCAAACTTTGCAGATATGAACTTGATGCTATGTGAGACCTTTTCCAACAAGAATTTAAAAAAAAACTTCTCCAATCAAAAGATATGCCAAAAAGCGCTTTGAGAGCAAAAGAAGGAATAGATTTTGCATCAAAACCTTAAAATCAAAACCAATTGGATTTCCATGGAGTATTTTTCTTTCTTAGCGTCATATGAGTTATAAATACTATTTCAAGTCAAGATACACAAAGAGATCATGCTCAAATAGCTAAACTCATTTTATGCAAGAATGGGTCATTTTGGGTCAATTGTAGTTTTTGGATGAGATTCAAATGAATATAACTTTTCAATGATTGGTCTTTTGCAAAAGCTTTGAACTAGAGAAATGTTTGAAATGACAAACCCTTTGAGTTTTGTATTGAACACTTTTTCAAAAACTCAATAGATTTTAATATAGGGAAATATGTTGTTTAATCTGAAAACAAGATCATATAAGATTATTTTGGGGCCAAATCTTCCTTTTGATTTCTAAAATAGAAATTTTTACTAAAAGGCTTTGAAATCATTTGAAATACATAGTTAACTATTTTTATTTAGTTTTCACAACTTTTGCCTTTTAAAACAAGATTTTTGATTTTTGACCAAAGAGACTCTTTAGAAAAGATAATCTTGCATATCATTTGATTATTACTCCATGAATACCAAAAGAAGCACATGAGAATGAAACACATTCATTCACAAGACATAAAGCAATTTTGGGCAAATAAGTAAAATAGTTTTTCCAATAGTAATATTTTTACCCTTTTTGCTTTAGTAAGCACAAAAGTATTATATATGTTTTTCATAAAGAAAATTCCCTCTTACACAAAGGTCTCTTCTTGGCAATCCTTTCTTCTCCTTTGACACACAAAGGATTCTCCTCTTCTTTATTTTTCTCCTCTTTTCTTATCTCTTCCTCCTTTTGATTTAAACATTTTCTTCTCATCACTTGTGAGAAAATATCACTTGTAAACATGGGTGATATCAAGTATAGTTAATTCCAGTTGTAGAAAACTTGATACCACTTGTACTACTTGAGAGCATACATGGCACCAAGCATACATGGCACCAAATGTACTTGATTCCATTTGTAAAAACTTGATGCCTCTTGTATGATCAACTTGTTTCTCATAAGGACAACCTTTAGTACTTCATCTTCAATAGTTTTCACTTGATTTGATGAAGAGATACCACATGTAGAAAAGATGTTTCTTGAAATAGCACTTGGAGGAGGAGTATGATATCATTAGAGGATATACAACTTGTCAAGGTGGATACCACTTAAAAGAACATAATATCATAGGTGAAAACCACTTGTATCTCACAAGGATTGTCTCGACAAGTGGAGAAAGGATATCACTTTGAATGATGCCATTTTGAAGGAAAATGGATACCACTTATTTTCCAAAGGAAAGAGATACCAAGTCAAAAGAATAGATACCACTTGAAAATAATATCACTTGGAAATCAATGATATCATATATGTGAAGAGCTTGGTAAAGAAATGTTTACTTGCCAAGAATAAAAGGATATCAATCCAAAAGACATCATTTGGAGGAAATAAGCATACCACTTAATTTTCACAATTAAGGGATACCACTTGAAGGATATGGATGGTGTCATTTGTAAAGATAGGAGAGAAGCACATGCCGAGATCAAGATGACTTAAGATCTACCACTCTTTAGGAGGATGCCATTTTAATGAAAAGGAATCAAGGTAAGAGCAAAAATGGCATATGGAGTCAAGAAATACTTGAGGGTAACTAGTCGTGATTAACAAGGATCAACTTGACCAAGAGGAGCAAATGAAATGGTGAGGAAATTAAAAAACAGATTTTGAATCAAATCACCACCTTCCGAAATATCTGGTACCGCAGAATCACCGCCAGTAGTTCCGACAACCGAAGTACCACGACTAACTCGCCGGTAGTTCCGAAATTCGGGAGCACGCCAAGAATTTTGATTTTCGGATGAGAGGTTTGATATATTGTTGTATTTTGCTCCAAAGTTTTTCACACAGAAATAAAAGCTACTTGTGGAGCATTTCCAACTATAAGCTAAGATCAAAATTCTTTTCAATATAGTTTTTAACAAATTAAGCTTTCAATTTTTAAACAAACTCATTTTCAATAATTTTACAAGAATGCAAAATGAGCATTTGGGGTATTTTAAACATTCAATTTTATGTATGAGTTGTAAATACCCTTGTGAGCTAATATATGTCAATAGATTAAGCTCAAATGGCAAAAACTCACTTAAGTGCTAGATAGTGACCACATCGGTCAACTCAATATTTTGGATGAGTTTCAAAACCAAATAATTTTTGTTTAGTTGGCTTTTTGAAAAACTTTTGAATACCAATAATGTTTGAAATAGCCAACTCTAGGTTTTTGGTATTGAACACATTTTCAAATTCCTTTTAGAATTGATTTTAGCAAATTTTTGAGTTTAAGGCCAAAACAAGATACTCAATAGATAGTTTTGGGTTGGAAACTCAATTTTACTTGAAATAAGTTTTTGTAAAATCAAAACCTTTGTAAAACCTTTGAAATGCATTTGTATACATGTTTCAACTAGTTTTGCAAAGATATATTAATAATTTTGAAATTTTTGACTTTTGGCTAAATGGCTCAAATTTGAAAAACAATTACTAGCACTTAATTAATATGGGCACACTTAGGGATGTGATATACATAAGTATGATCTAGCACTCCCCCTTAATGTGCCACTTCATCTTGCTCAAGATTACAATTATGAAATTTAAGCACAAGAGCAAGAGTACCCCTTTTAAATGATTTTTCATGAAATACAACCTATACAAGGCTAGGAGCTAAATACAACAAATGTAGATACTTGTTACCGAGATGGCATTGGTTCATGATGTGGCAAGATCATCCTCAAGCTTGGCTTCCAATGTGCATATGGTGAGATTCACTTCTTCATGAATACGTCAAGGCTCCAATGCCTCTCCAAGTACCTATTAGGCTTTTAAGCACATTTTGGTACCCAAAACTTGGTTGGGTCCATGAATGTTAGTTACAAGAGATTTGGGCACCCAAATGGCCCTAACATTTAATTTTTGTGAACTAACATTCTTAGCAAACACATTGCTATTCTTATCTTTCCTAAGCAAATAATGTTCATTGAATAAATATGGCTTAGGAATGATACCTTTAGGACAATCCTTACTAAGATGTCCCTTCTCTCGGCAATTATAGCAAGTACGGCAATCATTACCTCTTCTTATTTTCTTGCCTTGCTTGTTGCCGGTTTGCCTCTTCTTTGATGGATTTATCTTGTTTTCCACCTTGTTGGGGCACTTAGAGGCGAAGTGTCCCATCTTGTTACATCCAAAGCACTTGATTTTCTTTGTGTGTCTTGCATTGTGCCTTGTCTTGCTATTCTCCTTCTTGGAGATGAAACCTATACCTCTCTTGTCATTTGACAATTTTTGACTTCCCAAAATTTTGTCAAGAGAGGCCTTCCCTTTATAGCTTTTCTCCAAGTCAATTTTTAATGTTGTGACTTGGGCCTTGAGCTCTTTGTTTTCCTCTACAAGGTTAGTCTCAACAAGCATAGAGGAAGTAATAGCATCTATTTTTGAGCAACAAGGAATTTCTAGCAAATCCTCACATGAGGTAGATACATTAATTTTAGATGACTTGCTAGAGCTAGGAGCTATAAATGGCATATCATCTAATAAATCCTCACATGAGGTGGATATATCAATTTTAGATGAATTGCAAGAAGTAGAACTTATACAAGGCAAATCATCTATTAAATCACAAGTTATGCCTATATCCACACTAGGCTTAGAATATTCCTTGAGAAGGAGAATTTCATGTTCCTCTTTTAATACATCATAGTCATTTTGAAGAGACATATTCTTTCTTCAAAACCTTAAATTTAGCTTTCTCCTTTCCAAGAAATTCATTTAATTGTTCTAACATGTCCATCAACTCATCATATGAAGGTTCATCATGATTATCATCGAAATTTACCTTCTTGTTACCTTTTGCCATGAGGCATTGAGTTGATGTGGAGGAATGGTGGATTCATCATCGTCGAGCTAGAAGTTGAGCATTCTTCTCCGACATCCACTCTTGTATGCAATTCTCGTCGGATGATGTGGACGCTTCATATTTATCTTGAATTCTCGTCCATATATCATGAGCATTATCGAGATTGCATATCGTGTTGAACACCTCTACACTCAAAGCACTAAAAAGAGCATTAGTAGCTTGAGCGTCGAGATGTGAGCATTTCTCATCCTCAATTGTTGGAGCAAGAGGATTCTTTGGAGGAGAAAAGCCCACATCTACAATCCGCCATACATTTAGGCTCATGGCCTTAAAATAATAAATCATGCGGATTTTCCAATTATCATAATTTTGGCCATTAAAGTGAGGTGGTTCATCTAGGTGCACAAACCCACTAGTCGCCATCCTTTACTCTCTAGACGGTTAAGTCTAATATATGAGAGACCAAGCTCTGATACCACTTGTAAGATCGAGGTGGCCGACTAGAGGGGGGTGAATAGGCGGTCTTAAAAATTCTCTACAAATTAATACTAACAATTTAAGAGCTTTTCTATTTGCCTAAACCAAGTATATAAAGCGGAAGGGAAAATCAATTTGGTTTAGCTCAAATAGCGCCTACAACAATAATATCGCCTAAGTGCACCAAAATTCTAACCTAGGTCAAGGTTTGCTATTCTAGATATACAAGCAATCAATTTAATTCTATGAATGTAAATTGCTTGAATGTAAATAAGGAACAAGAAAACAAACCACAATTTGACACGGTCTCTTTTACCGTGGTGTTCGGAGAGTTGCCGCTCTCCCTAATCCACGTTGAGGTTAGCCCAAACGAATTGGACCGGCTCCACGAATTGCCGAAACACCTCAATCCACTAGTGGTAGCTCTTTCCCGCTCCGGGTAGGTGAGCTCCAACCTTCACACACGCCGGGCCTTCTCACAAGCTTCTTTGAGAAGATCACCGGGCACGACGCCTCCAACGCCGTCTAGGAGTCGGCAAACTCCAAGAGTAATAAGTCAAGCCCCTTGCTTGACTCTCACCACGTGCAACAAATGCACAAGCTCAAGTGGATACAAAATCCACCTCTAGATGCAACACATGCAACTAGAGACCTCTCCTTGCTCACAGGTGCAACACATGCACAAAGGAGAGGAGAAGCTCACACTAGCTCAAGAGAGTGAAATGGAGTGCCAAAAACTATATCCCAACCGGCCACAAGGGAGTATTTATAGCCCACACCTCAAAACTAGCCGTTGGAGTCAAAAACAAGATTTTCCTAACTATCATAGCTTGTAGGAGCGGTACTACCGCTCCCCATCATAACGGCTAGAAAAATAGCCGTTATTCAGTCATTTCCGGAACTACCGCAGTTACGGGCGGTACTACCGATTTTCGGAACTACCGCAGTTCCGGGCGGTACTTCCGTTTCCGGTTTTTCAGCACAGACAGCACTCGGAAAAACGGTCATAACTTTTGACTCCGATGTCGGAATTGAGTGATCTTGGACTCTATGGAAAGCTTATTCATAGGGCTACACAACCCATCTATTTGCATGATCTCAAACACATTAGATCAATGCAGAAATCACAAGACATCCAAAGAGTCACTACCATGGTCTAATGTCAAAGAAAATAGCAACAAATAATCTTAGACCATACCAAGGGATAATACATGATCTCCAACTTTTGTAAAACACATTTGCAAACTTAGATCATGTCACAAGGAGTAGGTACATGGACCTCAACCTTTTGCAAAACACATTTGCAAAGTATAGTCACATGTTACAAGGATTGGCCACATGAGCTTCAACCATTTGCAAAACACATTCGCAAATGCAAGCCTCATGCCAAGATGAGCTAGAGCAAGTGAGGTTGAGCCATCAACACATGATGAGACTCAAACTACTAGACATGACCCCTCTTAATAGTACGGCAACCTATACTAGCAATCCGGTCTTTCAACCAAACACCAAGACCGGTAAAAGACTAGGAGCACATCCTTAGCCCTAGCTAGTCATACCTTTGCCTTGGGTCATCATCTCGATATGCATCAACTCATGATGCATCCTTCTCATCAACTCCATCAACACATGATGGTCTTCCTTGACTTGATGATCAACACATGAACATCTTCACTTCGGAATCTTGATGTGCATCAACACATGATGTATCCTCTTCTTGATAACCTTCAACTCATGAAGTCATCTAAAGTCGTCATCATCATGGAACCTAACCTATTTATCCAACTCATAGAAAATGTTAGTCCCACAATGTGATTGTCATTAATTACCAAAACACACCATTAACTCATAATGGAGGGACTAGATTCTCAATCTTTCCTTTTGGTAATTGATGACAATCTCAACAAATAATGAGATAATAAATTGAATATAAAACCATTTGAATTCAAAGTGCGGTACTACCGCCATCTAAGGTCCAGTAGTTCCGCTAGCGGTAGTTCCAGTAGTCGGCGGTACTACCACTTCCCTATCGACACGACGTAACGGCTATGTCGAGCCTCCGCAATGACCGTTGGATTTTCGGCGCAGTACTACCGACGTTGTAAAACCGGTACTACCGCCGCCGGTAGTTCCATAAAGTCGGCGCAGTACTACCGCTCGGACCGAACTCCAAAAGTCCCAATTTTGGCGCTCTCGGGAAAAAAGGCTCCGCTCTACCTCCGGAGCTTCCGGGCGCCGGTAGTACCGTTCCTATGCGGTACTACCGCTCTTCCAGACAGAGCACTGATTTGACTTTTAAAGCAGATTTTAATGAATGCATGATTCTAGCTTGATCCCAATATATATGGAAAAAGAAAACATGGATCAATACTAATGAAACCACAAAACATAGAGTGAACTCCCCCTAAATGTGTGCATACAAGTGTATATAAAGAAAGACACATGCACATATTCATTTTGGACTAATTGAAGAGTTCAATCTATATTTTGGATCTAAGGAATGCATTAGTAAATGAGAAAGTGATTTCGAATGCATACCTCTTTGATTTCACCTTTCCATCCAAATGAGACTAAACATAAATAAACTTAAACAAGCATATTAGTCTCACATGTGCATTTGTCATTGTCACCAAAATATTATAAAAGTATTTGTCATTAACATCAAAATCTCATAATGTCATTTGTCATTAACACCAAAACCAATTTAAACGGAGCTTGATCTTTCAACGACGAAGGATACCGTGCGCATGGGAGTACTCAGCGGTGTGCATAGTGTCTCCGGCACCTTGAAGTTTGAGGGCAAGGCAGCGCTGCAGTCGGAGGTGACATGTTCTTCCTTTTTTGTTCGAAACTTGAGCGCAATCCTTCAATCATTGCATTCATTTGCGCAATTGCAGCTGCAATTAGTCTCTAGCTGCATTTGTCTTCCCTGGTGCTCCACCACTACTATCTAGATCTAGTGCGCTGCATCAATTGGATGGTGGTGGCTCGGTTGGCCTAGCGGTGGAGTTCGATGGGGTGGCAGCGATGAAGACACAAAGAGAGGAGAGAGAAAAGGAGGGAGAGAAAAGAAAATAGAGTGGTATTGATCATAGAATATGACATGTAAGGTCTACCTTATATGTTTCTCCTTGATAATACTTATTGTGTGCCATTTCATCTCAAAACTAGGCTATGTCAAAACTATTGTTACTTTAGCGCCACGTCAGAGTAAAATCGGTTTCGAATGCCCTTAGGTGGTAAAATAAACAATAACTTTTGGTTTTGCAGTTGAAGGTTAAAACTTAGACGATTGTAAGAGTTCAAATGGATAAAATAAATTCGTTTTTATATTATATTGGCGGGCAAGGTTTTTTTTTTCGAAAGATAACACATTACTTGATAAACGTACTATATAACTGAAATATATCCGTGACTTGTGAAGGATTCGTGGCAAAGCTTGCGCTACCACCAAGAGGACCGCAAGTTGCGAGCCTTTTCTTTTCTCCATGCACGTGCAGCTGAATGATTTCTCTATCGTTTCCTTACTCGTCGTCGCCGTCGTCCATGCATTTCTTGATGGCTTGCAGCACTGACTGTCGAACCATTTGCGCATCCACGCTTTCAGCCTCGCTCTGCAATCGACAAGTTTAATTTGGAAGCAGTTAATTAATCGAGCTTTAAAACTTTGGCCGCTAAAATATATACAAAAGTATCTTTATTGTCGCATAAAAATGATATCAATAGATTTGTTGTGAAAGTACTTCCATATCAGGAAAAATACTATGTGTCATAATGTGGATTGATCTTACTAATGTTCTCTTGTTCTATCTTCTCTCTTGGGTAGAGCTTAAATAGTATCGAAGAGACATCAGTTATTGACATGAATATGTATCTTATCGATTCCTACCGTCTGCATGAGTAAGCGGTTGATGTCAGAAAACAACTGCATGGTTGTTGTTGTTGTCAAAGACACTGGAATGAGCTTGGAGTGGTCATGGAAAGAGAACACACGTGATTCGCTCCTTAACCGCACATGACATTGCCTCATGAGAGACCCAAATGTCGGGTTATAAAGCTTCTAGTCAGGCAAATAAACAGTAATTCGTTGACCAGAGGATACTCGGGATTTGTTATAACATAAACTATTACAACATTAGTTTAATAGTTTTGATTATATATTAAATCGATTCTTTAATGGATTATTTAATCCTCATCAAATTAATTAGTTGAATGCTCCATAAAATTCAATCTAATTTTGAGCCGTACGTTGATTATTATACATCGAGACTCATACTTCGATCAACATTGAGATTAGTGATTTTTGTCTTCAATGTGCTCAGAGGGCCCAGAATTCGACCGATTTAAAATAGCTGTATGATGCCTAGCTGGAATTAAACACTAGTTTGATACGTACGTGGTCTGATCCAAGCGCCTCAAGGCGAAAGGCGGTGGCGTCGTCGACGGCGCAGGAGACGTCGGCGTCGAGGACGTCGAGGCCCAGCTCCTCAAACGCTTGCAGCACGGACACCAGCAACCCCGGCCGGCTCTTCTCCATCGACACGTTGATCAGGAACCCTGCTGCTTTTCTGTTCTTCACATCCAGCGCCGGCGCCGATGAAACGCTCACCTGCATATATATCCATCGATCCAAGAGTTCATTGTTAATTCTTGCATATATGTGTGTTTCAATTCATAATTAGGTTACGTACCCTCGGCATGGCACTAGTAGTACTGTCCTGTGCAGCCGCTGCTTGATCGACGTCATGCGAGCGTGCTGCGTCGACCTTGGCCTTGAGCTCCCTGATGTATTTCGACGCATCTACAAGGATTGATGTCTTGTTTGCCTGCAAATATATATAAGAGCATGCTTCTAGCTTCAGCTTAGAAAATCTAGCTAGCGAAAAATATATGATAGACTTCTTGCCAGATGTCCATGAAAGGAAAATGGGAGCGTGGGCATGCGTGTCATATCGAGTTCTGATTCTAAAACAAGATCGAGTAGAAAATTAATTACCGCATTCGACTTTGTAACCGAGCGTAGAAGCTGGAGCTTCTCTTCCAAAGCTGCCGCTTTCTTCTCCTTTCCTGACATCTCTATCTCTCCCTCCCTCTCTCCACACAGAGAGAGAGAGAAACAATGGAGATGTGTATGTGTGTGAGAGAGGGAGAGAGAGCGCGATCGATAAGAGTATCCGTAACGAAGATTTGAGGACGGAGAGCTAGGTCTCCTGATGGTTATATATATACATGGACTTTGCAATGGACAGCACTGCGCTCCTGTACTGCACCTTGCATTCGGTACCAAGGGTCTGCTTGATATGGCTACGGCTTATAGCTTTTGGCTAAATTTTTTGAATTTTAGTTGTTTGCGACAGAAATTACAGAGAGAGATACTCGCTTGCGATTTTGGTTAATACAGATGTTGAGTTTTTAACGTGTACTACAATTAACTTGTAGACTCTGTCTTGAAAAAATACTCCATTTAAAAGTTATTTATTATAGCAAAAACTAAAAACCGTTTTTAGAAACCGTAAAAAATAGACCTACCTAATCATTAGTTAATTAGTGGATTTTCAAGCCTCCCTGAAAATCTATCGGCAACAGGTTAATACATGACTAGTTAGTAGTTACTGACTGTTGGTCTTGGAATTTTCGCTTCCACTGGCCGAGTGGCAGTGTGTTGTGACTAATATATAATAATCGATACCATAAATTCTAAAGTCACAGAAACAAATTAATAATCTGAGTTTCTCTGTATCCATGAGTTGGTTGTCCATGAGATTCAAAATTTTCACTAAATCAATGTACGAAGTAAAGCAACCATATGAAATTCATCGTGCTCAGATAATTAAACTCAAGTTTGGAAATTATATTAGAAATTCGCGTCCTATAAGCAAGGCAGATCATGCACATGAAACCCATTAACGCATCGATATATTTTCTTAGAATGCGCATTATTGTATTAAGTAGGAGAAAGAAACAAAGCAACGCGGTGCCATAAAAAAGGTCCCCGGCCCGGCAGCACAAGAAACGCATCACTCTTGCTGCACAACACAACAAAACAAGAAAGAGAAAGGAATCGTCTATCTTGTATTTCTGGTTTATTTTAAGATTTTTTGTTGGTTTTTTTTCTGTATTTGTTCGTATTGTTCATGTTAGGCTAATCTGTTTTTTTTAATTTTTTTTGTAAAATTTAGTTACACCAAATAAATCACCATTAGGTATAGTGTAATTTCAGCCAGTTACAGTATAATTTTAGCTATAAACCCGTTTATTTTGGTCTAACCAGATGACATCTTAATTATATTGTGGAGACCGGACCAGTACCGTAATATGATATGATGATATGTTATCATGGATGCATGGGCTGATCTCGATCTGTTTGGTCGAGTGAAGTACCTACAAAATTGGGATGCTTGCTTTGGGACGCAAGCGCGTGCGTCTTCACACGCATGCTAATAATATGCTATATATATATATATATATATATATATATATATATATATATATATATATATATATATATATATATATATGCTGCCATTCTGTCGAGATTGAGAAGAAACAATAATGATCTGTCGAGAATGTGCCTATCTGGTATGTTGCTGTACGTTTTGGCCCGCTCTGGTGGGGTGCAGTGTGAGCTGTGCAGCGTGCGTGCCCTAGCTCGCTCACGGGATGGTCTCATCACCCGATCGATCTGATCCCATCTTATCCCACAGCGACATATATACCCCTCTTTAACACTGTAATCTAGTACTTTCATCACTGCATATTTGCCTGCAAGATCGATCGGATATCGATTGGCTTGGTTGCTAAGAATTTATATTTATGGCATTTTTTTGTGCACACTTTCCAAAATTGATCTAGTACTACTACAACTATGACCTCTTTTGCCATTGTTGACAAGAAAATTAATGTTAGTCAAATATTACATGAGGTGTAAGTGATCATTTTGTCATATTAGATACAATTAGAACAAATTAATACATTGTTATATGGCTCCTGTATATCTATTAACTTTACAGTATGATATACATGAGGATATATGCATCTTGCTCATTCTTGTCTATTATTTTCATTTTTTCGAGCGATGTGGATTCTATTATTTTGAAAAGTTTTATTTCAAAATACGGGTACATGTCTAAGCTTTGTTTTCCGATGTAACACATGTTTTCCGTTGTAACACATAAGCATAGGACTAGTCACAGTAAACATGGCGAAACACGTCTTATGACCACTTGGAGTTTTCACTAAAATAATTGAAAACAGAAAAATGTTTTATAAATTGTTGTTATCGATCTATCTATGGCAGTTGCAGTGCATATATAAACAAGAGGAGTAAGCGAACAGAAAAATCTCTTCATCATGCATGATCAGGCCTGGTATCGTGCCATATGATTCCTCTTTTGAAGGTTAATTTGGCATTTCTTCCCATTGGTCGAGATCATGTATCGAAGTCCATGCACGCACGCATCATAGCATGTCAAGTTGCACAGATGACAGAAGAAATAGTAATCGAGCTGGCTGGCTGGTTCTATCCGTGCGGTAATCTGGAGCTGGATTTGCATGTCTGCATATAAGTTGGTTGAGATTAATTGGTGGCTTCGTCGTTTCCAGAAGCAGCAGCTCAAGTACTGCTGCACCAGCGACTCACAAGTTGCAATTCTTCCATGTTTTTCTTGCCTGTAGCCTCTATGCTTTCGAATCCAACTAGCTCGTCGTTACATATTTACATGTAGGGAAGCTCTCCCCCCGGTGAGGTTCTGAAGGGAAAAAAAAGACCTCAAGTAGCACACAATTCATTAACTGCTCAACAAACTAGTGCGTTCACTGGAACCTTCTCTGAGTTTTTGTACAGACATACTCTCCAAATGACACATTCTAGATTTCACTTGCTATAATACTAACACACATCATATCTATCAACTTCAAATATGGCAACTCTTTGATCACCACGGTTACTTGCTCTAACATAAGCAGCAGCAGCAGCCCCAGAAAAAAAATCGCTCCGTGTTGTTCTTATCAGCACAATGAACTTCGACAACCATTTCTTCAGAACCAATTCGAGTAGTCAAAGTCTCGGAGCTTCCGGAAATGCTTCTCCACATCTTGTCTTGACTTTGCCCACTCCTCTCTTTGGATGACAGTGGTTGCGTCATCCCTTTTAGTCTGATACTGATGGCCCAAATTAGCTTTTGAAGACTCCAGCTACAAAGGGAATTTATGAAGCAAGCATAGTACCTTGTCAATTATTCTAAAAGAGTCCCCTCCATCGCGTATGAGTAGCAGGTCATTTCTCCTATCTCTCTTCTTTCCTTCAGGGACACTTACCTGCCACAGATGACTGGATATCAGTGTCTCAGGCAGTACACCAAAATAATTAACTTAGCTATGTGAAGTCATGTCAAATATAATTGTTCAGTATTACAGAAGTTCAAAATGTACTAACCTAGTTTCTTGACATCATCAGACTGCCATTAGTTTTTTCTTGGTGTGTTGCGTGTGTTTGTGTGTGTGTGTTTCATAATTTGATATTGATGGTAATATACCGAATTTCCTCAAATGACCAATAGAAGGACTGACAATCTCAATGGTTGACAACAAAATTTGATTGTCAGACATAAGAAGGCAACAAACAGATAAGATCTAGAAGTTTTTGTAATAGTTGGCATTGATGCATTTAATTCGAAGCCAACAAAGATCATCGCTAGTAAACTCATAAAGCAAATGTACAGTCAATTGCAACGAACAAGGCAAACGTGCACTTCCTAGTAAAATATATCTTTCAGGATTGGGAAGACATGATTCATGGTTGAGCCTGTTTAAATGAACAGAGGAACTATACTAATTAGTCTAAAATCAGTGATGATAGATTCCATGGAACCTAAATATATAGAAGGATTTCCGAGTACGTTACCACAACTTTCGCTCTTGTGATTGACCTTGTTTTTGAGTTGATGACATAAATCTCCTCAAAATCAAGGAAAAAATCTGGGTCATTAAACCGCCTGTTTCTGTAGTGTTTGGTTAAGAAAACCTACAACATAAACAAATATGAAACATATAATTTGATGAAGGAAACCATGAAGCCAGCAGAAAACGTGCTTAATCTATCATATCATGGAGAAGCAATCTAGCATGACTGGGTATAATAAACAAAGTAAGTATGCATGCCTGGTTAGAAGAACTATTGACATATAATATACACATAAAATAAGCATAAAACAGGAACAGATGTTATGCAACAATAACAGTCAAGTGTCATATTGCCAGGGTGGAAATTGTGTTAAAACCGGACCAATAGAAGGCCACTGATTAAAGTTAAGCAAAGCTAGGTAGTACGAAAATCTAAGTAATCTTCTTCACTTATTTCCTATTTAAGCATGTACAAATATTTGGACTGCAAGGACAACAAACAATGCATCGTGCATCCCATAAGGTGAGCTGTAAATTCAAATAACCGCTGCATGAAGCAATTAAACCTGCCAAGCAGAATGATTTTCGAGGAATTTCACTAAGCTACTTCAGATGAATAGCAACTTACATATGGATACTAAGATATTATTTTTACCTCACAACTACCATCAGCAAGGGCATTTCCTCACCAAGAACTACAACATATTCCCAATACGAAATGTATGCCAAAAACTTCGGGAAGAACTTTAGAATCTTCCAGTTCATATTGGTTTATGACAGAAATAAGTATAATGGAGTGGCAGAACAAACTAGCAGCAGAAAAGACAACAAACACGCTCACTCACACATACCTTCATAATCTCCCTCTCTGTCTTGTATAGGGGATCACGCAAATGCTCAACTGGTGGCTCACTTACATGGTAGCGCCCAAAGTTTTTCTTTGCGCACCTTATGTACTAATTTCAACAATAAAAGCAAAAATTATACCTCAAGGCCGGTTTACATTCAGCTGAAATAAGAAATAGCAAGGACATCGGCACCTTCTGTGGCATTGGGGCAAGAACCCTCGGAATGGAGTAGATGTCAGTGTCGGGAGGTGTGACATACATCTGTTGCACAGAATGCCATATTCAGCAGAATGAGCACAGCACAATTAAGTTGAAACAATCCAAAAGATACAGTTTTGTGTCAATTTGGATAGCACTGTCATGCACATGTTTGATGAAATGTCAGAGTGACCAAAAGCATTCTGAGTTGTAAAACACATGAGACATGCCTGATGAAATGGCACAGGCGATTACTAGCCAGAGAATGTACTAGACATAGGACTTGTAGGTACCTCTCGGAAGTCGAAGACGTCGTCGTCGGGGTCGGGCACCTTGCGGATAAGGAAGTCGCAGTGGAGCAGGCGAATCTTGTGGAACTCGCCCTCGTCCACGGCGTAGTCGACCACGGTGTCGGAGGCGGACTCCTGCGTGGAGACGAAGCTCTCGGCCGCGACCATGGCGATGTCCCCCTCCTCCTGGTCGCCCTCCCTGGAGAGCGGCGGCGGCGGCGGCTTGACGGGCGCGAGGAGGCGGTCGTAGTCGACGTCGTAGTCCTGTTCGTTGTCGAGGTCGTAGTCGTCGTCTCCGACGCCGTCCCCGTCGTCGACGCCAAGGTCGCCGAAGTCGTCGTCCATGTCGTCGTCGCCGTACGCCGCGGAGACATCGCGCCGCCGCCGGGGGAGGAGGAGGAGGGGCACTGGGCTGGGGAGGGAGGCGGAGAGGAGAGGGGGCTTACATTTGGAGGAGGGGTTTGCTAGGGTTTTGGAGAGTGGAGGAGAGGGAAACGGATAGGGAAAGGAGGAGGTAGCGAGCGGAGTCGCCATTGATGCGGTGCGCCTCGCGCTGCGCTGCCTTAATCCTCAACCCCTCGGTCTCCGGATGCCGTCGCGCGAATCTTAAAGCTCTCCTCAAGGTCAAACCCAACTCCTCTCTCTCTCTCCCCCGCCGCACGCGTCGCAAGTCTCTTTCTCCAGCCGAAAACTGTAGCCCTACCTCGCCGGCGATGGCGTCCGCGGCGCCGGAGACGCCTCCACCTCCGCACCTGAGGCGCGGGAGAAACCTATCGTCGTCCGGGTCAAGCGCAAGCCCTCCCAGACCCGACCTGATGCTTTCTGTGAGCACTCCTCCCGTCCTCCTTTTCTTTCCCAATGCCCCTCCCCCTTTTTTCTTCATATTTTTTAGTGAAAAAGGAATAATTTTTCAGGCAAAGATAATGTTCTTCTGTGTTTTTTTAGGGCTAGAGATTAATGAGAGGCCCGTGAAGAAGGCCATGCTCGATTTCTCGAGCCTTTCCATCTCCAAAGCATCCTCCTCCTCCTCTACTGCTAATGGTATGGACCAAACAAAACAGCTTGTATGTAACCTGTCACAGATGGTTGTACACTATCAACCTTAACACACCATCAGTATCTTGTCTATGCAAAATCATGCCGAAATATAGTATTGAGTGTGATGCTGCACAGAACCTGATAGCATATATGCCTTCCTCGAACAATAGATAGACCACAAATATTGTCACCTGCAAAAAGTTTTACTTCGTTACTTTGCCTACAGCTTCAGAGGACTCGCCAGTTAAGAAGCTTCTTGTCCAACACATTGAGACCGTACATCATTCTGAAGCTGTTGAAGATGTTTTGCACTCTCTTTTGGTATTGTTCCTTTTCATTATCTCTCTTATTATTTCATGTTAAACTGGTTTAGCATCCAATTTTTGGCGCCCTCCCATCAGCCGCGGAGCTAGAAAATTTGTGTTGAGGGCGCACCATTGATGCGAAAGATGGGATAAAAGGACGGATGTTAATCAATTATTACCTAATCGAATATTAGCGCCGAGTAAACCATGCATTGTAAATATTTAATTCATATGGTACTTGCTGTTCCTATATAATTTATTGGGTTTTCTTTCCAATTAATTGACTACTTTACACAATTAGTTGTGAAACAACTTATTTTATGGATTGATAACGATAACAAATACTAACGTTGGTAAATAAATTTTAAATATATGTGAACATATTTTAAAAAAAGTATAGCGATTCCATAATTTTTCTCAGTATGCCACATGGCCTGCATGATAGATCGCGTGCCCTAGCACCCAAGAAACACGTATAGTTTTCAGTTCATCTATACTAATTAGTAGGCTAGTATTGATATTGCTTGTTTACGTCATATATAGCTTCAAAATTTGTAAGTAAAATGTCTCATATAAATACTCAATATTAGTTTTGATTTGAATCATTGAACTCATCATGATGGTCGCAATGACGCAAACATATAGAGAATCGAACACTTGATTTTTTTAGTTAGAAACTAAAGAAGTTCCTAAGAGCTAAATAAAATGAAGTACTTTCGTACCATTCACACGGTGCCACAAAGGCAGAGAAAAAAGGTTGCAAATTGTCTACAAAATCTAAATGGAGGACATGGAATACAATTAGCATCTAATTCCATCAAGTATTATCAAATTGCAACAAAGTCCAAATTCAATTTGAATTGAACCTATAGCTAGCAAGGGTGTATACATAATTTTCAAAAAAATTGGGGGTGCTCATGCATACCGGGCACCCTAGCTGGCTCCGCGGCCCTGCCTCCCATGACAGAATCGCTTGAGTTCAGTCATTAGTATTCAAAGATATCTCCCTCTGCACAGGGCCTCTTGTTATTTTACTTATCTGGGCACTCCACAGAGCTCAGTATTGATCATGATTGCAGCATTTTGTATTGCCTTTTGGGGGTTGACACACTGCAGCTGAACAGCTTCTTTGAAATTGTTGGAAAAAAATTGTTGCCAGTTCTACTGTACCTGCATGGAACAGGAATCAATTCCTGTTATGCATCCATATACGGTTGCACAACGGATCAATCAACAGTAGTTCTAGATAGTCATATAAGATTGTTCTTTTAGAAAATAATTCCATTTGTTCTTTTCTTAACATACTGACTCGAATGCCAAAGAGATAAAGAGCAAGACAAAGGAGTGGAATGACAGAATCAAGGAAGACAAAGCAAGTCAATTTTTTTGCAAGTATTTACCTAATTAATTGTTGTATTGGGATCATGTTAATAGTTGAACCCTCCTTTTACTTTCTCCTTGAACATTTGGAAAATCCTCTGCTGATAATAGCAAGTACGATGTGACAAGTAGCACTTTCCGTATCTTTCTGTTGAAAATTTGAAATGAATTTGCTTGTTCGGATGCTAACATTGTCCCCTTGTGTGCCAACAGAAACAGGACCAGCTACGTGCAGCAGCCAGACAGAGGCACAAGGTATGCATATCCTATTATTCTGACTGTAGTCATCTTATGCTAAAGTTTATTTGGTACGAACTATGCACTAGATTTGGTGGGTAGTGTAGATCAAGGAAATGTGTTGTAAGTCGAGTGTATAATTAATTATAGGAGAAAATTAAGGGTTTGGGCAATATTTTTTAGACAACAGGCTCTAATTTGGATAATTATTTTATATGCATTTAATATGTGATTGTTAATATGTGAAACGTTTCCCTTTTCTATGGATTGAGGGTCTGTTGTGGGCTCCTATGTTACTCGCTGGACTCTTGCTGTTGGTGATAGCAAGATCCTTACTCTCATGGAGAGGAAGACACTTGGAGATGGGGCAATTTTTTCTATTTCTCACACAATGCCTTACCAACCGAGGGTTGGGGATACATATTATAGGTCGCCAACCAACCAAGCATATGCTAAGATGTTGTCCTAGATGTTGTCCTAGATGCTAAAGCGATCTTGTCCTAGATCTTGTCCTAGATGCTAGTCAAGGATGCTAAAGCGATGTCTTGTCCTTGATGCTGTCCTAGATGCTAGTCAAGGATGCTAAAGCGGATCTTGTCTAAAGCGATCTTGTCCTAGATGCTAAAGCAAAGTCATCCTAGATGCTAAAGCAGATGTTGTACAAGGATGCTAAAGCAGATGCTGTACAAAGACCGTAGTACAAAGACTTATTCATCATTCTCCCCCTAAGTCTTGTACGTCGTCTTGTGGGACGTTGAACCATCCCGATCCTAGAGCGAGCTCGAGAATTTGACCTCCCAAGAGGCTTGGTGAGCGGTCCGCAAGGCGATCCGTGGTGTTGATGTAGCTCGCCTTGACATCGCCTTCATCCAATGCGACCTCGGATGAAGTGGTACCACCCGGATGTGCTTGCTCGTTCGTGGAAAACGGGTTCTTCGCCAGAGCAGGCGGACTTCTGTGTCCACCCCGAGTGCCACCGCCTCGGTGTCTACCGAGGAGATCACCAAGCGATCGAGCGAGCCGGCGCTGAGTCGAAGCGGTGGAAGCCGCTATGTACTCGGCCTCACACCGACAGGCCACCACCGCCGCTTGATCGACGCCACCTAACGAGGCACTTGCCGAGGAAGAAGAATCCCGCTTGTGCTCTTCTTGGTGTCGATGTCGCTGCGTGGTCGCCGTCGCATGCACTCGATGAAGTGCCGCCACGGACACCTCGGGTAGTGCAAGCCGTGGTCGGAGGTGCCCGCAACGTAGCGGAGGATCCTCTTCACGGCTGCCGATGCTCGCCGTCGGTCCGCCGATGAACCGATCGACGTAGCCAACGGCGAACGCCAACTGGGCGCGTGTGGGCGAGGTAGCGAAGGCTACCCACGATGCGCCGCATCGATCTTCGTCGCGTCCGCCTCCTCCGCCGTGCTCTCACGACTCGGCTTGACCTCCCTCCATGGGTGTGGTGGGTTGCGATCGGTGAGCCCGCCCGGCTTCGACGGTGCGCTTGGCGTGGCGGTCGGCGAAGGAGATACGGAGCCGCCCCGTGGACCTCGATCCCGTGTAGAAGGAGAGAGCCCAAGTCGCTCATCCGAAGGCGGTCTTCATCTCCGCCTTGAACGCCGACCTCGGCCTCCTTGGGCCGGTGATTATCAGTCGTCGGCGTGAGACGCCCGCGCCAGGCGTTGCCGCCTTTGCCCGCCGGTGACCGCGACCTCGTGTGCGCTCTGCTGGAACCCCATTTGCTTGAGGGTGGAGTCCGACTTAGCGTTCGGGCTCGTGGTGCGCCGCGCCGTAGAGGGCCTTGCTTGCGAGAGATCTGCCCTCCTGCCGGGATGACGAATCCGGCGGTGACGGACGTGAGGCCTCCTCCTTTAAGTCGCCGTTGAGGCGGACTTGACGTCCATGTGATGGACGCGCCAATCCTCCTGGGCTGCAAGTGCGAGGAGAAGACGAACGGACTCCATGCGCGCGACGGGTGCGGCGCCATCGAAGTCGATCCTCCTCGCCGCATGAAACCTCGTGCCACCAAGCGAGCCTTGTGCTTGACGATGGCGCCGGCTTCATCCCGCTTCGACTTGAACACCCACTTAAGGGTGATCGCGGTGCCGGCGGAAGATCCGCCAGCCCACGTCTTGTTTCGCTCGGCGGTCCATCTCCTCCTCGCATCGCGGCACACCATGCCGCGTCTCTCCGCCTCGGCGAAGGAGCGAGGCTCGCCGTCGTCTGTCGCGGTGCGGCTCCGCCTCGAAGTCGCGTTGCGCGGTCCGAGGGCCATTGCTCGCCGAGGAGGTCGTCCATGGTACGATAGCGCAGAGGCTCGCCGCCATGGTAGGCGTCGATGCGGTCCTCGTCGTGAGACAATGAGTAGCGAACTCCACCATCTGCTGCTCGTCATGGACCGAAGTTGTTGGGGCCGATCCGGTGGTGTGGCCGCGGTGCGGGAGAGTGGTGGCCGGTGCGGAGAGGCGTGGAGTGGCGGTGCGAAAGTGGTGGAGCACTCATGGGGCGGTGGCGAGCAAGGTGTCGAGGTGGGCGAGCTCGGTGAAGACAGTTGCTAGCTCCCGGCTCTCTCGAAGTGGACGTGAGTCGACAACAAAGTCCACGAGTCGTCGTCGAACCGTAGTCCACCGCCTTGTCCCACGTCCAACCTCGCCGTCGAACACAACGTCACGCGAGATGCGGACGCTGTTTGACGGGGTCGAGGATGCGGTGAGCCTTGAGCCCTCCGCGTGGCCGATGAACACTCCGAGTGCTCACGTCGTCGAGCTTCATGTGGCCAAGCTCCTTGGCGAGCGCGAGGAGCCAAGACCCGCAGTGGAGACCGCCGGCTTGCGCCCATGCCAAGCCTCGTCACGGCCCCTGCCAAGCGCCTTGGTAGGCGGCGGTTGAGGATGTAGACGGCCGTCACCACCGCCTCTCCCGAAAAAGCCGGCATCCCTCTCGCTGAGGAGGGCCGAGCCATCCCCACAACCGCTCGGTTGCGCCGCCGACGACGCCGCTCGCTGCGGTCAGACGGTAGCGGAGTAGCGGCGTGAATGCCCTCATCGGTAGCGATGACGACGCGAACTCGGCCGCCGTGAACTCACCGTTGTCCGTCGTGGGACCCGAAGCTTGTGACCGCGCTCGCCTCCACGGCGACTGCGTGCGCTGATGGCATCCGCACCTCTCCTTGCTGCCGAGGACCATCACCCACATGTAGCGGGAGAGGTCGTCGACGGCGGCAGAAGTAGCGTCGTCCTCCGGTGTGGCGGTGTCACGGGCCACACAAGTCCCGTGCACGAGCTCGAGCCTCTCCTTGGCTCGAAACTACTTCTTGGGGAAAGAGTCGCCTCGCCCGTCAACACGCAGACGTCGCAGAATCGCTCCACATGGTCAAGGCACGGCGGGCCTCGCACCATTTTCGTGGCACCGGCCGCCTGGGCCTCGGTGAAGGTGCCCAGCGCTCGTGCCATCCACGCCTCGTCGTCCCGACGAGCGGCGAGACGAGGGTTGTGCCACTGCACGTGAAGAATGTAGAGTCGATTTTACCTCGGTTACCTTGGCAAGAAGGCGGCGGCGAAGGTCCCAAATCCGCAACACCGTGCTCGATCTCGACCATGAGCCGTTCTCATCCACCGTCCCAAGCGATGATGGAGTTCCGCAGATCGGGGATGTAGTAGACGCCGGTGGCGATGCATGCTCACCGACACGGAGGTGAGAATGACGGGCCGACGCCTTGATTTCCACGCCGAGGCGTCCCAAACAGACGGAGCCTCGGACGCTAGAGTCAAACTCGGCGAAGAACTCCGTCGACCGGTCATGTGATGGGTGGCGCGGGTGTCGAGGCACCACCCGTCGATCTTCTTGTTGCGGGAGCCGTGGCCGAGGAGGCGTGTGCTTTGGCTCGTCAAGGTGGAGGAGAGCCCGCTGCGGCGGTGTCACGGAGGTAGTTCGTTGCTCGCATGAGCAATGAACGAGCCGCTACTCCTCCTCCGCTGCGTGGCGTGGGCTCGGCCGCGTCGTGGTCGCCGACACTCCTTGGCCCAATGACCAAGCTTGCCGCAGCTTGTGGCAAGAGTCGTCTCGTCTTGGCTTTTGCTTGCCGGTGACGGACGTAGGCCTCCTCCTTTAAGTCGCCGCTTGAGGAAGGCGGACTTGACGTCCATGTGATGGACGCGCCAATCCTCCCGGGCGCAAGTGCGAGGAGAAGGCGAGCGGACTCCATGCGCGCGACGGGTGCGGGCGCCATCAAGTCGATCCTCTCGCGCATGAAACCTCGTGCCACCAAGCGAGCCTTGTGCTTGACGATGGCGCCGGCCATCCCGCTCGCTTGAACACCCACTTAAGGGTGATCGCGCGGTGCCGGCAGAAGATCCGCCAGCTCCACGTCTTGTTTCGCTCGACGGCGTCCATCTCCTCTCGCATCGCGGCACACCATGCCGCGTCTCTCCGCCTCGGCGAAGGAACGAGGCTCGCCGTCGTCCTGTGCGAGGTGCAGCTCCGCCTCGAAGTCGCGCTGCGCGGTCCGAGGACCACCGCCGCCGAGGAGGTCGTCCATGGTACGGAAGGCGAGGCTCGCCGCCATGGTAGGCGTCGATGCGGTCCTCGTCGTGAGACAATGAGTGCGAACTCCACCATCTGCCGCTCGTCATGGACCGGTTGTGGGGCCGATCCGGTGGTGTGGCCGCGGTGCGGGAGAGTGGTGGCCGGTGCGGGAGGCGTGGAGTGGCGGTGCGAAAGTGGTGGAGCACTCGCGGGCCGGTGGCGAGCAAGGTGTCGAGGTGGGCGAGCTCGGTGAACGCAGTGCTAGCTCCCCGCTCTCTCGAAGTGGGCGTGATCGACAACAAAGTCCCTGAGAGTCGAAGTCGAACCGTCGTCCACCGCCTTGTCCCACGTCCAACCTCGCCCTTCGTCGAACACAACGTCACGCGAGATGCGGACGCTGTTGCTTGACAGGTCGAGGATGCGGTGAGCCTCGAGCCTCCGCGTGGCCGATGAACACTCCGAGTGCTCCCGCCGTCGAGCTTACCGATGTGGCCAAGCTCCTTGGCGAACGCGAGGGAGCCAAGACCCGCAGTGGGAGACCGCCGGCTGCGCCCATGCCAAGCCTCGTCACGGCGTCCCGCCAAGCGCCTTGGTAGGCGGCGGTTGAGGATGTAGACGGTCACCACCGCCTCTCCCGAAAAATGGCATCCCTGCGCTGAGGAGGCCCGAGCCATCCCACAACCGCAGTTGCGCCGCTCGACGACGCCGCTCTGCTGCGGTCATGCGGTAGCGGAGTAGTGGCGTGAATGCCCTCATCGGTGCGAAGACGACGCGAACTCGGCCGCCGTGAACTCACCGCCGTTGTCCGTGCGTGGGACCCGAGCTTGTGACCGCTCGCCCCACGGCGACTGCGTGCGCTGATGGCATCCGCACCTCTCCCTTGCTGCCGAGGACCATCACCCACATGTAGCGGGAGAGGTCGTCGACGAGCGGCAGGAAGTAGCGTCGTCCTCCGGTGTGGCGGTGTCACCGCCACACAAGTCCCGTGCACGAGCTCGAGCCTCTCCTTGGCTCGGAAACTCGCTTCTTTGGGGAAAGTGAGTCGCCTCGCCGTCAACACGCAGACGCCGCAGAATCGCTCCACATGGTCAAGGCACGGCGGCCTCGCACCATTTTCGTGGCACCGAGCCGCCAGGGCCTCGGTGAAGGTGCCCAAAGCGCTCGTGCCGCGCCACGCCTCGTCGTCCGACGAGCGGCGAGACAGAGGGTTGTGCCACTGCGTGAAGAATGTAGAGTCGATTTTCGCCTCGGTTACCTTGGCAAGAAGGCGGCGCGAAGGTCCCAAATCCGCAACACCGTGCTCGATCTCGACCATGAGCCGTTCTCATCCACCGTCCCAAGGCGATGATGGAGTTCCGCAGATCGGGGATGTAGTAGACGCCGGTGAGCGATGCATGCTCACCGGACACGGAGGTGAGAATGACGAGCCGACGCCCTTGATTTCCACGCCGGGCGTCCCAAACTTGACGGAGCCTCGGACGCTAGAGTCAAACTCGGCGAAGAACTCCGTCGACCGGTCATGTGATGGGTGGCGCGGTGTCGAGGCACCACCCGCCGATCTTCTTGTTCTGGAGCCGTGGCCAGGAGGCGTGTGCTTTGGCTCGTCAAGGTGGAGGAGAGCCATCTGCGGCGGTGCTTGCGGAGGTAGTTCGTTGCTCGCATGAGCAATGAACGAGCCGCTGCTCCTCCTCCGCTGCGTGGCGTGGGCTGGCCGCGTCGTGGTCGCCGACACTCCTTGGCCCAATGACCAAGCTTGCCGCAGCTTGTGGCAAGAGTCGTCTCGTCTTGGCTTTTGCTTGCCGGTGGCGCCGCTGGCGCCCACGGTCATCACCCTCGGCGTTCTCGCGCCCGCACAGGCGTCTTTGCGCGGCTTGCACAGCATGCCACGCTGCGACCGCATCGTGGAAGAAGGCTCCCTTCTTCCTGTCACCTTGCCGGCAGACCCACCGCTCCCGAGTGAGGAGGAGCTTCCGCCAATGGTGACGGGTCCCGAGGCGTGGCTCCTCGTTGTCAACGACCTTGAGGCGACCCATCGCCTCCTCGATCGTCATCGTGGAGAGGTCCAGCAGAGACTCGATCGAGCGAGCCATCCGCTTGTACTTCTCGGGGCGCACGGAAGAGCTTTTCCACGCTCTCTCCTCGCCGTAGGTGTCGTCGCCGAATCGCACCGGCGCAGCAGTGTTGAGGCGGAGGCAAAGTCATCCACGTCCTCACCGGCTTGAAGGCCGTGCTCCCATTCCGTCGCGAAGTGCACGTAGTGTAGACTTGCGGGCGCGGTCGGCTGCCGATCGCGTCTTTGCGCGATGGCGTCCCAAGCCTCTTTGGCGATCCGCTTGTTGGTAGCGAAGCGCATCTCGGGCGGGGCTGCAGCGATGAGAGCATCCAGCGCCCGTCGATCCTGGTCGTAGTCGACGTCGCCGTACCGGACTGCATCCCACATATGCCGCACTGAGCCTCACCTCATCACCGCAGCCCCACTCGGCGTAGTTGGTCTTGGTGAGGTAGGCCACCCACCGCCGGGACGGCGTCCTCGACGACACTGGTACTGTGGTGACCACGCATGCAACCGGGAGAGCCGCCGCGTCGCTGTGAAGGCCGCGCTCTCCGTCGACCGTCTGCCGCCGCCGCCGTCGTGCCTCCTCCAGGCGCGCCGCGCGCCCGCCCTGTCTGGGCTGCCGCCGCGCTCGTGGGCGTCTTGGCCGCCATCGCGCCGCCGCTGTGCCTCCTCCTCCACCGCTCAAGGTCTCGCGGCGTGTCATCGCGAGATGGAGCTGGAGCCGCTGCTAACCTTGACCTCCGCTGCCGCTGCACGCCTGCATCGCCGCCGCCGCCTCCGCCTCCGCCTGCCGCCGCGCCCGCCCGCCCGACCTTGACGCCCTTTTCCGCCGCCCGGCGGTCTCTGCCGCCGCTTCGCTCATGGCTCTGCTGCATGCGCGAGCTCGGCCGTCACGACGCCGCATGCTCGAGGCGATCGAAGGCCGAGACGCCTGCGGACATGGCGCGCCATCTTGGGGGCATTGCGTGGAGAGGGGTGCTTCGACAGAGCTTGCCGTCTCCCGGAGAGGGCGGCGGGGACAGTAGGAGCTGCTTGCTATCACTGGGCCGCCATGAGGCGGAGAAGGAGATGAGCGGGAGATGCTCGAGCTCTGGGATAGTATGGCTCGATACCACTTGTTACTCATTGGACTCTTCTTTGTTGGTGATAGCAAGATCCTTACTCTCATGGAGAGGAAGACACTTGGAGATGGGGCAATTTTTCTATTTCTCACACAATGCCTTACCAACACGAGGGGTTGGGGATACATATTATAGGTCGCCAACCACCAAGCATATGCTAAGATCTTGTCCCTAGATCTTGTCCTAGATGCTAAAGCGAGATCTTGTCCTAGATCTTGTCCTAGATGCTAGTCAAGGATGCTAAAGCGATCTTGTCCTTGATCTTGTCCTAGATGCTAGTCAAAGATGCTAAAGCGGATCTTTGTCTAAAGCGATGCTGTCCTAGATGCTAAAGCAAAAGCTGTCCTAGATGCTAAAGCAGATGTTGTACAAGGATACTAAAGCAGATGCTGTACAAAGACCGTAGTACAAAGACTTATTCATCATCCTATAGGTCAAATTGCATTTTCTTTTGCAATACTTCTGTGTATTTTGTATCTTTTGCATACTCTGTTGTTAAGTTTGGTCGCACATACTCTAATGGATGAGTATTTGACTAGCTCAGGAGATACACCCCAAAATGATGCTCTGATGTGTCTTTAATTGTTTGCTATGCTATTGCTATTGCTATTTCTCCATTCTTCTATTGATTTTTAATTTTTATATATGTTAGGAGTTCAGGACTTCGTGACGGCAGTATTAGTACTCAACTTTCTTGAGAGTTTATATTTTTGTCTAGTATTTTGTTCTCTTCACATACAGCAAAGATATGTGGTAATGCCTTGGTTTTCTGTTCCCACATTGTTATGCATGTTCATTGACCCTCTATAGGATCTGGGAAGAAATGCTTGCTTTGCACAAATATAGAGAAGTCGGAAAGGAGACAAGAATGAAGCTGATGAATTGCTGAGAGATTTATGTCGCTTTATGATGCTGTCCAAGTAGATTCTGATGGCGAGAAGCATCCAGCAGAACCACGGCAAGTTTTTCTTTGTGAGAATTTATTAGTTCTTCTAAAAACAAAAAGGTGTACTGTTGCATGCTTTCTTACGATGTCCTCTGCAGGATTACCTCTTTCGAAGAGGGTGCAATTTTAGGCAACTTTCTTCCGCTTATACGGGAACACTTGCCATCAGCTTCTGAAGAAATTGAATCAGATATTATTTCGCTGGCACAGTCGGAAGGTCTGTAAGCTTCTTGCCTTAGGACTTTGTTCAAAATCTGGAATTTTGATTTAGATTTTATAGAAATTGTAGATGTTCATCTGTCTGTTGATTCATCATTCATGTCTGAACACTCCAAGGCTTAAGCTGTTAAGTCTTGGTTTTGTTGAGTTCAGTTCTCTAATGAGAAGGAAGAAAGTAGAATTGGGTTAGTGTGAAATATGTTCTTCCGCTGCTTGCACGGTTCTCATTATGGAGTGTTTTACCCACCAATCACTTCTAGGCATATGGCTCAAACAGCTTTAGTGCTGCAATTTATGCAAAACTAAGTCCATTGTAATTATCTTCCTTTTAGTCCATGTAGGTTGAAATTTTGAACAATTTATATGAAAGAGCTAAGATCCTTGGTGTGATAGCAAACTGTAATAATGCATGGTGCAGTAGTTGTGAGCATCTTTGCACCAGCACTAATTTTGATGAGACTATTTTTCCTGGCGAGCAGATTCAGATGTTTTCACACAAGGCAGAATCGCATCCGCAATGATGATATACGTGATAGAATTGGAATAGCACCAATTGAAGAGAAGCTTGTCCAACATCGCTTGAGATGGTTTGGATATATCCAACAGAGGCCTCCTGAGGCATCGGTACGTAGTGGAATTTTAAAATGTATTGAAAACGTAAGAAGAGATAGAGGTCGACCAAGACTGACGTGGAAGAAAGCAGTTAAAAGATACTAGAAGGATTGGAATGTATCTAAAGAATTAGTTTTGGATAGAAGCGCATGGAAGTTAGCGATCCACGTACCGGAACCATAAGAAAATTAGGGGCAGTGTCTTGGACTCTTGGCTCAGATAGCAGGATGTACGGCTTAGTGTTTTAGCATTGTAGGTTTTATTTTAAGGCTCTTATCTTTTTGACCTTAAGGAGATTTTATTTCTAACCTATCCAAACTTGTTTGGGATAAAATGCTTTTTTGTTGTTGTTGAGCAGATTCAGATGTTTATAACATATATACTGTCAAGAAGATAGATGATACAAACATGGAGGATGATGAATGTTATATTCATGATGACTACCCATATGATACAGATGATCCAAACGGTAATTGTACAACCCTCTACTTCCATAATTAATTCGTGAGATTCTTTGCTATTTAAACTAACTTAACTTTTCCGTGCTGGGTATGTAGCCGAAGATAATCCGCTTTGTGATTATCCTGAAGAGCCGTCAGAGGACGAAGATGATGATACCAGTGGTGAGAATCCTTTTGGGGACTCGACGGTTCTGATTCCGAGTACGAGAAGGAAGTGGTAGAAGAAGGAGATGAAGATGATTACTGGCGATAAAAAATTGTGTGCTGTGTGGGTAATATAGATGTTGGGGAGGCTAGTGTTTGAGCTGGGTGTAATGTTTGGTGACGAGATATGTTGAGATAACCTTGAGATGTGTTGAGAGAAACCATTTTGGTGTTGGTAGTATAAGGAATTGTATTCCTAGCCCGCTGTTTGATGAGCGCTAGCTTGATCTAAGCCGAAGGAGTAGTGTATGATATGATTCGTTGTTCCCCAGCATTATGAGGAAGAATCATTAATCTTGGAATTTCCTGACAGAATTTGAAGGTGTCACGCTCGCATCACATCGGATAAGATTCTGATGTGATGCTTGCTTGTTCACCTTGCAAGTGGATTCTGCTTGGTTCACTGCTGCCTTCGGTCAGCTCTGCCTCTGGGATGCTACCTCCGTTCTAAGTTTATTCAAGTTTGTAAGACTTATTTCTTTTACGAACTTTGTCTGTAAATATATAGCGTATTTTATATTTCAATACAAATTATTATAATATTCTCTTTATATTTATAATAAATATATAGTTTTATTTGCTATTTTCTACATACATGTACTGAATATTGTGTTTAGATATAATAATTGGGGATAACCTAACAATTTTCATTGTCTCTTTAGTCTATATATCAAAAGAAAATATGCCTCATATTTTGTCTAGAAAAGCATCATTTGATTCGTTGTCTTGATAGTGCTAGCACTGGTATTGATGCTGCTATTAATTATTGTAGCTCGCTAAGAACAAGGTGCATGCCGCTCGTTTTGATTTTAGCTTCTGACTTATTTTTTACTATTTCTAAATTTTTGTCTTTTCTGACTTTTTAGTTTTTTTAGCTTTTTGTGGGTTTTTTTCCCGTATTCATTTGCATTGTCCGTGGTAAGATAATATGTTTTTTCTATTTTTAATTTTAATTACGTCAAATAAGCCACTATCAATTACAGTGAAATTTCAGCCATAAATCACTTTTTTAGCCCAAATGAGCAGCATTGTCACCTTTGGTGTTTTCTGGCCCTCATTTTTCATATCTGTGTTGGAAAAGCAATTGTGAAAAATTAGTACTCTATGTCGCTCGATTGGACTGAAATAAGTTGATTTATGGCTGAAATTATACTGTATCTAGCTGAAATTATACTGTAAAATTTAGAAATAGTGAAAAATAAGTCAGAAGCTCAAGTCGAAATAAGCAGGACCTTAACCTATTATTAAGTTAACCTAAAAAGTAAAATTATTTAATCCAACATAACTAACTATCCTAAGTTTTATTTTTATAACTACTAAACCAACTAACTCACCTAATCTAGAGTCCATTCATATTGATTTTGGCTTATAAATAGTAACGGTTTATAAAAAGACACCCACGTGCGATTTTAGTCGATATAAATAAAGTCATAACAACATGTACTACAATCGACTAGTAGACTCTATCGTGAAAAGATAATCTATTTAAAAGATAAGTACTAAAAAAATTATTTAATATAAGAAAAACATCTTTTAGAAACCAATACGATTAGGCTCCTTGTAAAACATTATTTTAGATTATCTAGATTAGTCACCAAGCATAAAAATTAAGCTAGCCCATCTAGATTAAAATTAGCTAGCTAACCAAAAGTAGTATCGATAAACGAGAGGCCCGGCAAACCGCCATACTAGTGACTTGTTCCGGTGGTGTACTACTCAGTCAGCGCAGCCTGGGCCCGTTTTGGGTTTGGGGGAGCATCCAAGCGAAGCGAAACGTATAAACGCGACGCCACGCCATTTTTTTCTTGTTTGAGGAAGAAAGAAGAAAATAGAAGAGAAAAGCGGCGGGGCGGGGCGGGGCGCCAGTTTCTTCCTCATCAGAGCCGAGGCGGCGAGCAGAGCAGAGCAGAGCAGGCGAGCCGCCCCTCCGATCCCTCCCTTGCCAGATTGATCGCCTCTCCCCCCGCGCCGGCTATCAACCAGCGTCCAGGGTTTGGATTCCTTCCTTCCTTGCGCCAATCTCTTATTAATTCGATGCCTCATCCCCGCTTGTCCTCAGTTTGTTATTTTAGGGGTGACAATAACAATACAATTACTAATTATCATTCTCTGAATTCTTCGTATTGCTATGCTAGCCTTGGTCGATCTCGTTTGGTTAATTACATCATAGCAAGGAAAGTATCCATAACAGGTTACTTGCTCGGAAACCTTGAGAATTGCTCCTAGACTAGAGAGATGGTGTATGTATGGATTTCCTTCCTTCTTGATTGCCGTCTTTGCCCCTGTGTGATGTGTTTGTGTAACTAATTATACGTATCCTCAACAGCCAAACCCAACTCTCTACATACCGGCTCATGCCTTGTGCTGCAATTGTGTCCCCTTTCCGATTCTACACGCCATACGCAGCCTCTTAATTGCTCGCTATGTTTTTGACATATACGAATGGATTGCTTTGTTGCATATTGACCAACAATGGAAAATGGGAACTTTGCTAGGACTAGGAATCGAACATGGAGGAATTACCTTCAACACAGGGCGAGCCTTCTACTTCCGCACCGGTATGTCGATTTTCTAGTTGTTTTCCCCGTCACTACCCTATGCGTTGAATTGCCTTAAATTCGTTTAAGTGTTACCTGGATTACTATAGCCTTTTGTTTTCATGATATGCCGCAGCCATAACGTGCCATTTGCTTGTCAAGACGCCTGGTTTGCTGCCTGACATAAACCTGACACAGATAGTAATAGACTGGTCATGTCTACTCACCATCCTTGGCACTACTGTCCTTCATGTCCAATTTTGAAGTTCAAGCGGAAAGGCCTTCGTGTTATGAGTCTTACCACATTGCACAACACTTAATTTGGTGATTATAGCAACGTTTGTAAGCATGCCCATCATTAGGTGAGAAAAACACTGGATAAATAAATCTTAACTGGGGCCAGACCGGGAAATTCCTCAAATATTCTAAACCAAACTTGCTCACCATGATGTTAATGTCAAGCAAGATCCACTGAAACAAGTTGCTAAGTGATTTGGCGTACTACTTGACATTAGCCCTACACCTGTTGTTGCTTATGTAATTGTTATGGTAGACTAGCATTCTGCTACAAACAAGATCACCTGAAGGCCTCTGTGGTCATACTTTAGTCTGTTTTATTATTTCTTTTTCTTTAACGACTACTGATATATCTAGGTTGATGATAGTTATTCAGCCGACAGGGTTGAAGATTCACAACTCTTCCTCTCCGTCCCAGCTTTAAACCAAGCTGCGTCTGTTCTTGCCCAGACAGCTTCATATCTGACCCAGTGCCTCCCATTACCTGGTTACACAGGTTAGCTCTCATGTCAATTTCATAAGCAAATTGTCTCATGTGGTAATTCCATTTCACCTTCTTTATTTTGTTTACTCTCTTAATGTAGGACTATCAGAGGAGGGCCAAGAACTAGTAACACTACCGCCTGGATTGACTTCTGGCAGGCCTTCTATTCAGATTTCTTCTGTAGAGTCGGCTGGCACAAACTTATTTCCTGGCGAAATAGATTGTAGTGGAAGTCCCTCTCAGGAAATCTCAGGACAGATGGCACCTTCGCGTGTTTTCCAGAGTGGAGCCTCACTATTTCAAGGGTACAGATTGCTCTGGCATTTGTGTTTTGCTCTTCTGCTGCAAATCCTAATCTATGCATTTAGGTGACAGTGCGACGTAAACTGTAAATGCCATCGAGAAATTGTGCATATATTACTATACGAAGTGCTAAATGCATTTTTCGTATAATGCACACTCAATGACTCAATGTATCTGTTTGGTCTATAGATGCAATTGGAACCAACTCCTTTTAAGTACACACTTCTAATCTTGTGTTCCATACCACAGAATCAAGTCAACGCTTGTGCGCCTAAAAAACACTTTAGTTAAAACTGGTGGCTTTTTATGCTCTATTTGGATAAAATTGGAATTGGAATTCAACTTCAATGGATGGAATGGTTTTTTATAAGATGTTCTTGTGTTGCGATGACTGGTCTTTCTGTCTTTGATATGCTCATGTGCAGTCTTGTAGAGCGTGCTCGGAAAACTGTTCATGGTTCAGCAGATGATATTGGGTGGCTCCCGCGGGATCAAAGCTTACCTCCAACTGAGGATGGGACAGCCAGATTCTTGGAGATTCTTGACTCTGTGAGGTCAGCAAAGATAATAAGCTGGATCTCAATATTTACATATGTAAAAACAATATGTTAAAAATACTTTTCATAGCAGATGTAATATGAGCTTTGTCTTATGTGTTTATTTTGCTCTGTGCCAGAAAAAATGAGCACAAGCTACCTGATTCGATGGTCTATTTGTTGGTTCCAGGTTAATCTGCTGCCACTTTTATTGTGAACTAGCATTTTTCCAATTTTTCATGGTGACATTCTTTTCCTACTGTTTTACAGGTTTGTTTAGTAACCATGGACCACTTTACTTTGTCAAGACAAAATCATACTTTTCCAAGATGGGTCTGGCTTGTCACATTGCCAAGATTCATAGTGAGGTACTTCCCTATATTAATCTATGCTTTATTCGATATTATTATCATCAAGTAAGACTTAAAGCATCATGCAGTCTTCAGTAAGTAAAAATGCAAGGGAGATAAAGGAATATATAGAAGAAATATACTGGGGATCAAGGAAACGTGTGCTACTTCTCGGTCATAGCAAGGGTGGCGTAGATGCAGCAGCAGCCCTCTCCCTCTACTGGCCGCAACTGAAAGACAAGGTCGCAGGTCTGGCTTTAGCTCAAAGCCCATATGGAGGAAGCCCAGTTGCTTCAGATATCTTGCGAGAAGGGCAGCTTGGTGACTATGTCAGGTTACGTAAACTTACGGAGATGTTGGTATCCAAAGTCCTTAAGGTATATATGACTTAGTCATTCCAATTATTACATTGTCGCCTGCGTAATGGACAACACTGTTCTTGACTCAGATGTTCATTTTTTTTCAGGGTGATCTGCAGGCTCTAGAAGATCTGACATATGAAAGGAGGAAAGAATTCCTGCGGCAGCACCCATTGCCCCCTGAGATTCCAATTGTCTCATTCCATACAGAGGCAAGCATCACCCCCAGTGTGCTCACAGCCCTTTCTCATGTTGCACACTTGGAGCTCCCGATTGCTGCCGATGGCAATCCTGCCAGGATCCCAGTTGTAATGCCACTTTCAGCTGCAATGGCAGCATGCTCACAATTGCTGGTGGTAAGGTATGGTGAGAAGAGTGATGGTCTTGTTGCAAGGAAGGATGCTGAAGTTCCCGGTTCAGTGGTGGTCCGGCCAGAGCGGAAGCTAGACCATGCATGGATGGTGTATTCCTCGCTTAAAGAGGAGCCTAGGGATCAGGCAGACACACCGCAGGTATGTGAAGCCCTGCTGACTCTGCTTGTCGAGGTTGCACAGAAACGGAGGCATGAGATGGCCATGAAAGATGAATAAAAATGGTGTTTCCCTGATAGACTTTTGTAATAATAGACTTCCATTGTTGCTGTGCCCAAACCTATGTTAAAAGTGCTTCTGGACCTGTTTATCTTTGGTTTACAGAAGCTTATGAGTGACCTTACATATCCAGTGAATCTTGAATGTGGAAAAGACAATGCTGGAAAGTGTTTCTTTTTCGTTCTTTAAACTTGCTGATAATGTGCTTTGGTGGTCACGTTACATGGTATTCATCTCCTAGATCCGATTTGAGTTTATTCTTGAAATAAAAAGGAGATATTAGGCTGGGCTTAACTACACAACAGGTTTGGAAACTACAGATGGCATGTATGGTAGTTTGTATTGCAATGCAATTCAGATTCTTTTCACAAATAGCTAGAATTAATGAAAGGGCACTATCTATTAATGGCATTGAGAAAGAGCACTAGATAAGTACTAGGTTTGGTGTTATACACAAAGGGGAGGGATCTGCTTCATCATCTTAACCAAATACCGTCAGATTGGCCCCATACCTCCTCATCGGATCATCCTTTTGTAAGAAGTAATGGAGAAAGGGATGAATGGCATAAAGGTTCACTGTATTCTACAGCATAAAGGGTAAATATATAGTACAAGAGACAACTCTAGAACAATAGAAAAAATAACACTAATACTCTTAACATTCTCCCTCAAATGCAAGGCATATGCAATAGTATTACATTTGAAAGGGTGACATTAAAAAGGGAAAATTCGAAGTCCGAATCTTGAAGACGTTGTCATAGCGTGCGACTCTTGAAAAATTATGTCGAGTATCAAAAGTTCTCCTATACGAAATCGTGCAACAACCCAAAAGCACAAAGTGCAGGGGGCTGGGAAGTAGAGGTAAGCGGGAGCTAAGTTGACCGCGGCAACTCGATGAAGAGGATGTGGAAGGTGACATAAATAGAGAGAGCTGTCAAATCAAGCCAAAAAGAGGGATAAAAGCATAGCGGTGCAGATCGAAACTCGAGATGACATCGGCACGTAAGAGAAGCGCGGCGACCTTAGAAATTCGGGGCAGCGGCATCAAAAAGACTTCTACGATTTGCAGCGGCTCAAAGAGAAGAACGGCGGTTGTGGCTATACGAAAGAAAGGAGAGGACCACACTCATCCAAGAGGATAGACCGTGGCTAGCAAAGTAGTCGGTTGTCTGACAAATAATTTATAGACTCAGACGACTTTGACGAATTGAAAGAGAGGCTACGGGCATGGATAGATGCAACGGAAGACTGAAAATAAAAATACTAGCAGCAACAGTACCAACACCAAGACCAACACTACCAGACAAAATGGCTACTAGCTCCATAACCAACAGCATCTCTCCTCTCCTACCAATAACCACTCCCTCCCTCCAGCGCCAAAGCATCGATGAAGGGAGGCAGAGGAGGCGGCTCCCTGAGGCTAGGCACGGTGGGATCCGGTGGCGGCGGCCGAAAGGGGAGGCGCGGCGTGGTGCGGATGGAGGAGTGACGGGGCGCGAGCGCGGCGGCGCGAGAGGAGGCGACACACCGGCAGGATCCAGTTGTCAGGCCTCGACATGCCAGGTTGGTGGTGGAGAGGGCCGAATCAGGGCGGCGAGCATATGAGCCAGAGAAGGCCGGACGATGGTGACCGAAGGGCGGAGCGTGCGGCGGGGCCAAGAGGGCTGAGTGGCAACGGTGGTCCAAGGAGAGGACGACGACGATGGCTTGTGCTGTGGAAGGCCAACGGCGGCGCGGAGGAAGCCGGATCTGGTGCGGAGAGGGTCGGATCCAGCCTTGGCGGTGGCGGAGAGCGCTGGATCCGGCGACAAGTAAGAGCATGGCCGCATGGGAGGCGACGAGGAGCCTACGCCCAGCCGCATCCAAGGAAGGAGCCCGAATCTCAGCTCCGTGGGCGTGGGGGAGATGGCCTGGCGGTGGGAACGACATCACGACGGCTGCTTCACTGGCCAGAATGTCGCCAAGAGGAAAGGCCGCCCCGTGGAGTGGAGATCGATCATCCCAGGGGCAGTGGCAATGGAAATGGATTGAGAGCTCTAGAGCTCTGATACCATGTAAAAAGTAATAAAGAAAGTGATGAATGGCATAAAGGTTCACTGTATTCCACGGCCCAAAAGGCAAATATATGATAGACACAACCCTAGAACAATAGAAAAATGACAATAATACCCTTAACACCTTTGACATGTCTAATGGTTATCTCTAATTTCTAAACCTTATTATTTAATTCTGCAACTTCTGTCCGCTTGAAGGAAGGGAAGGTATTCATCCTTCTTTTTGGTTGATACGAGAGGGTATTCATCTTTGTACTTAATTGCATTAATTTCTGCAGGACATGAGCCAATGGTGTTCACAACAGCTCCTGTTAGGCCCCCACGGTGAAGTCTCCATTATGGAGTGCTCCATGGTGTCTGTTGACAATGCCTGGTACCAAAGGGGGGCGAAGAAATGGGGACAAAGCCATGGCCATCTTTTCGCAGCAAAGGAGCAAAAAATTCTATTGGGTAATTCACTGTACAACTAACTATCCATAGTACTGATTTATATATACGTGTGTGTTTTACTGTACAACTGTTCATGTACCTAAGTTATTAGGGCATATGAAACTATAAGGTGTATAGTGCAACAGCACTTTACAAATTAGGCACAAATTGGGCATGTTCATGTGCGGTTGTTTCCTTCATGCTATAAAGGACAGATGAATGTGTATGGAGGAAATGCTAATGAAGATAGGTTGCTTCTGATTTCTGAGGCATTGTGATTACATGGCTACCTCAGTGGCTCTGGTTAACAGAGTATACTGTCAAAAGAACAACTAGACTTAATTTTACTTGGGCATGCATTTACCTCTCCTTTTTTTTTTACTATGAGAATAACCACCTCTCTTTTCTCTGGCAAATACAGTTCTCTCAATGATTTACAAAGCTCACCACTTGTCCCTGCGAAAGTGTTGAAAAAAGTTACAAGAACATGCTACATTTCTTCCAGAGTTGCGAGTATGGTGGCACACAGATCAACACGGTTGAAGACCAAGAAAGAACAGAGAAGAGCAGGAGCACATGCGCCAAAAGGTACAAGAAGTCCTATGACCATTGTTTCCATGCATATGTATTCTGAGCCATCTTACCTGTGAACAGCTAGCTTGCAGGTGTTGTTTCTGTTCTCCTATTGTTTCCCTGTGCCCCCAAGAAAAGTTTACAGCCACCGTCGCAGAAATGCATGGCCCACCTCCTTCCTGCACTGACATTTTTCTTGCTGCCAGCCATGGGATTCTGCCCTTGGAACTGAAAGCAGAAAAATATTAAGAGGTAATTGCCCAGGTATCTATATCATCTGTTCATTGCCTGGCTGACAGTCTACTTGCACTTCATTACAGGCAGGGAGGATGAGCTGTCGTTCTCATACCTTCAAAAATAGCGCCCACAGAGGGCGAGCGACGCGGCCCGAGAAGGACGCTAGTGCACGTAGAGATAGGGAGGTCGAACCGCTGTTCCTCTACCTTTAAAAATAGCGCCCATAGAGGGCGAGCGACATTGCCCGTAGGGGGCGCTAACGCACAGGGAGGCCGAATTGTCATTCTCCTACCTTCCAAAGCAGCGCTCACGGAGGACGAGCGGCGTGGCCCGAGGGGGCGCTAACACACACGGAGGCAGAGAGATAAAGAAGCCGAACCGTCGTTTTCCTACCTTCAAACAGCATCCGCAGAGGACGAGCGGTGTAGCCCGAGGGGGCGCTAACGCACACAAAGGCAAGATGGCTGCACGGTCAAAGTAGATGCGATTTACAACAGCTTGCTTGCTCACTCACAGCCGCTGTCACGATTGGTGGCTATCGCTAACACCAAGCAAATCCTCTGGTGGTGGCTATCTCTAGCATCCTTCCTTGTGTAGCTTCTTGCACGCTCCCCACGGACGACGCTAACTATTGTGCCAATGGCCACAACAGTGGGTAGAGTCTACCCTTTCACCCTTAGGAATATAGAATCAGGAGAGCTAGGGGGAGAAAGCTAGTGTGTGAGTAGAAAATAAGTGGATTTGGCCGCCTCATACCCCTTAAGGGGTTTACATACATGAATAGGACAAGATGATAATTCTCTATCCTACCTCTCAATAATTGCAAAGAGCAAAAGTTTATTAGTACATTTTTTATACATATCACATTATGCTATTAGGTTTACTATAAGGCCCACCAGCTAATCATAGCGACACAAGAGGCTAAACACCCTACAACAGTTATCAATCCGAGTCAAGAGCCAATCACATGCCAATGTTTCTTAACTCATACTATACTGTGCATGATTGTGAAGCTCTTTCAGTGCAAAGCTCTTTGCAATTTCCTATTCAAGATTTGTTGAAAAACCTATTTCCGGGAATGCGGTGGTTGGCCCTTAAATGCGGAGAGCATATATCCTTCAAAAAAAAATATGCAGAGATCATATAAAGGGAGACGTGGCCTAGCCAGACAGCTCATGTTTCTTCAAATAACAAATAAAAAGAAATGTTCATGGATCACATTGCTAGATCATTCAGCTATACTTTTTTGATAAATATCGATCAAAGACATGAGTCGTTCACAAGTCAACATTTTATACATACAATTTGCGTTATTATAGTCGACGAGTAACCAAACGGTGCGCTACTGCCAAGCTAATCATAGTGGACAGCCGTACTCAGTCGGCCATAGTTTTCAACTTTTTTTTTTGGTTTGTTCACTTCCCCGTTTGTTTGAGCTTGAACATAGATAACCCACTCTTATGTGTTCCTGGGGAAACCTATCTTGGCAAATTAATGGCATTAGATGCAAAATGCATTGTGTAAGAGAGAGATTTTAAATTCTTAAGTCAAAATACCCTCAAACATGGAAAATTAATGATATGCTCCAAAGTTCATGGGCCATTGACAAAATACCCTCAAACATATTAGCATAGATAAAATGGCTGAAAGTTTGTAAGTCAATTGACCATTTGTCTTTTTTTTTTCTTTCAAATTTTAGTTATTTTTTATTGCTGGCCTCTTGAACTAGAGGGAAAATGACCTAAATACTCTCGGCTCCTTCTTCCTTGCCTCCTTCCCTTTTCTTCTCTCTTTTCTCTTCTCCCCTCCTCATTTTACTATCATCTGTGCCGCCCGACACCACCCTGGCCTTCCTCCCTCCGCTCCAACCCATTGTCGCCCACGTTCGACCATGCCGCGCCTTCGCCGGTCTGCTTGCCCTCGTCGATCATCGAGCATGTCTCCTAGCCACCGCCGCCTCACCGAGCACCATTGTCTCGCCACGAGGTGTGCCTCATCGCGCTGATGCTCTTCCCCACCTCCTTCTGCCATCTCCGCCACTGTAGACTGCCACTACCAAGCATCACCTCGTTGCCATAGCCATCGTCGATGCTAGCCTACTCAACATATCCTCCGACCCTGACATCCATAAAAATAGAATCCCCCTCCTCCAGGAACACGCCATGCTTACGCTATTTCCGTCGATTTCACCCGGGACCGTCATCTCCATGTCCGCCCCTTCGTGCCCTACTGCCCTGTTTCGACCATCTTCGTTCCCCAACCCGCCACGCGTGCGCCTCCGCCTTGAGGGAGGTGGGCACGCTGACCACGCCCTACAACTTGCTGAGGTGAAGCAGCTCGCCGATGCGAGTGGCTTCACGTTTGGAGGGGAACAGCCAGATGCAGGTTTGCCACCGCCAAGTGCTACATACATAGCAACTTCTGGGTCTCAAGTTAGTGCGCCTAACCTACCTTGGCTAGATTACAAATTTGATTCATGCCCAAGGACTGTTGTTTTAGCTCCTTCACGAGGAGCTGGATCATGTAATAAAATTACCACTTTTTGATTGAGTAGTAAAATCGGGCATGTTCTTTTTGACTGCGATTTATGATTTTTGAATTATTTATGATAGAGTACGGAGTAATAAAAACTCGCGTGAGCATGACGTGTTCCTGGAGGAGGGGGATTCTATTTTTATGGATGTCAGGGTCGGAGGATATGTTGAGTAGACTAGCATCGACGATGGCTATGGCAACAAGGTGATGCTTGGTAGTGGCAGTCTACAGTGGCGGAGATGGCAGAAGAGGTGGGGAAGAGCATCAGCCTTGCGCTGGCCGGCCTTGCGCTGGCTGGCTGAGAGCACACGAAAAATGGGGAAAGCGAGAGAGGAAACCCCGAAAAAACACGAGCAAGACACGGGCGCGGGCCCCGCAGCGCAGAGACCGACCGGCCAGTCCATGTGTCCACCGCCCCCGAACGAAACTGGAAAAGAAGAAGAAGAAGAAGCAGGAGAAGAAGAGTCAATGGGAATCAAATTTCCAGCTTTTTAGTATTTATTATTTTCCTCCTCCTCCTCCTGCTCCCCTCGCCGCCGCTTCCCGTCTCCTCCCACCCCCTCCAAACCCTAACCCTAAACCACCCCCTCTCCCCAGTCCCCGCCATCTCCTCACCACCCACCCCGCTCCCTCCGTCGGATTCGTTGCTCCCGGCTGATTCGATCCATGTAGGTGGAGAAGCCCGCTGCCCCACACACGCCCGCCCCGCCGTGATGGCTGCGGGGTGACGACGACGAGAGAGCTAGCGTAGATGGCATTGGGAGATCTCATGGCGTCCAGGCTCGTGCACTCGTCCTCCTCCTCGTCGGCCGCGCCCTCGGGGCCTGTGCCCAACCACCGCCCCAGCCACGTGGATGAGCTCCCTGTCGCAAATGGACCGGGGCCGAGGAGGGACGCCGATGAGGAGACGGCGGCGCCGGTGGCCTACCTGCCCCAGGTGGTGGTGCTCTGCGAGCAGCGCCACGAGGGGTTCGACGATGCTGCCACCGCGGCGGCTGGGCCCTCCACGAGCGGGCTCGTCTCCAAATGGCGTCCCAAGGATCGGGTAATTGATGTAGCACCTGTAGCTGCTCTTGCTCCTCCTCCTTCGCTTCCTGTTGTTCAATCGTTCTTCAGATTTGGTGCATTCGGGCCTCGGGAGGATTCAGGCTTCGGGAGGATTCATAGGCTTGTAATTAGCAGTACGCTTAGTTGAATGGGCTAAACAACAACAACACAATGACAGTAAAGTCTTTTGTCCCAAACAAGTTGGGGTAGGCTAGGAATAAAACTACCTCAGGTCAAAGAAACGAGAGCCTTGTAATGAAACCTACAAGGTTAAAACCCTAAGCATTACATCCTGCCATCTGATCCGATAGCTTAAAACACCGCCTCTAAACCTTCTTTTTATGTCATGGTTTATGGATTATGATTTGATCACGGCACTTTCAGATGTAATTTGTTTCTGAAGTCATGAAATGGGTAGTATTATGATCTCTAGTCTTGCAAGCAGGAGATGCTGTGAAATTATTTCCATGAGAGTGCCATAGAGTTAATTGTTGTTTCCTTATAGTTGATGCATTTTGTTTCCCCATGTGTTTGGAGAAGTTTTGAGGGGTCGACGAGCAGGGCTTGAATATCATGTCATTCTATTTTATCATGCTTCTCATTGCTTTATTAATTAATATGAAAGGGAAACAGCATTGCTAATGGCGTTGTTATGTTAGTGTACTAATGCTTTTTCATCATACTGTTGCCTAATTAAATGCGGCATGGTGATCACTGACTTGCCTATCAGTATGTTTTGGATAAAAAAACCAAATAAGCAAGTAAAACAATATTACTCCGGCCTTCCCTAACAAAGCCTATCATTATTGTGATGATTATGGTGGCCTTTAGATCATGGTTGTCACGACGTCGCCAAGTCGTCGCCTAGGCGTCATGGCGGTCCAGGGTGGACGCCATGAAGCTTCACTGTTCTCTCCTCCTCCCCCACTCCCATCCTGTGGCCGCCCCCTGTCTTCCACCGCTCCTGCCGACGGGAATGGCCGGATCCAGTTGGATTATGGTCGGGGGCGATTGGATTCGGCGGGGACGATGGGTTGCGTTGGTGGTGTGCACGAAGGCAGGTGGATTCGGTGGAGATGGGGCCGGAGGTGGTGGCGTAGAGAAGCCGCGTCGGGGACAAGAGGCGGCAGGGAGGGGAGGTGGCGTCGGGTGGGCGGTTGGGGACGTGAGGCGGCAGGGAGGAGGAGGGAGGAGGCGGCGTCGGGTGGCGGCTGTCTGACTGGAGGAAGCGGCACCGTGGGGGAGGAGGCATGACGCGATGACGATAAGTTCGGGAGAGAGAGAGAGGTGAGTTCGGGGAAGAGAGTGTTGGGACTGGGAGTTATAGATAGAGAGGAGGACCCAATTGTAAGGAAAATGATTACAGATTCTTGGAAGACCTGGTTGATATTTCACATTGATGGGCTGGATTAGAGATCGGACATCCTATTCGCCATTTCGCCTAGACGACGACATGGCGTCCTGGCGCCTCTTAGACGACGTGATCGCCAATTACGCCGTGACAACCATGCTTTAGATACCTACATTTAGAATGTGTTGTGGCTCTGAATGTGGTGTTTTAAGCAACAAATATGCATTAAGTTTTATTTTTAAAAATAAATTAAATTTGGCAAGTCCCAAAATTCTTTGGAGTTTGCTGAATCCAGTACCCCCGATTGCATTTGAATTGGATGCCCGCACCCCCATTGAAGAGACAATACTTGTTAGTGGCTGATTGGCATCATGTTGCTAAAAGAGATACGTAGTGCCAGGGGGTTGCCGGTGGTGAAGCTATATGAGGAGTGGGCCAATGAACAGAAACCTGGATCAAGGTAGTAGGTTGTCAAGGCAAAGTTGGTTACCCAAGGTATTGGTGTCACTTTAGGCTTAATAGACTCCGCTGTTACGAATCTGGCATATGAGCATGCAATGGTTTGGGGCATGTCACATTGTGCGTATTGCAATGGCGTGAATTAGCAAAGAAGAAGTATACGGTGTTTCAATGCCTGACAATTGAGATACATGATGGATGGGAAGGGGGAGGTTTTGATGATAAAGATGAGGTTTTCATTCATGGACTGGAAAACAATTGAACATTATGAGCCTTACAATTTTAGGAGTTGTGATTGTCAGATTGTTTTTGGGCAAAGCAAAGTACAACTTATGTATAATGCAGATGTTCCATCTTCCTAGATTTTGTTGGGAACTCTATAGAAGCACTTGTTTCAATAGTAACTCATGTGTTAAGCTATTATAACAACTTAAGCCCATGGTGGTTGTATGTCCATTCTCCTTTAACCGCTAGGCATCCTTAACTTTTACCATTCTCCACCTTCTTAGGATCGAGCAACTCTCTCACATAGCACGATTCTCTATACATTCAATGAGTTCTCCTCCATCACACGTTGGACGTAACTAGTTTCTTTAGAAACTCATGTAGAATAAGCTATCCTCCATCCTCTTCCTCGAGCCGCACGCGCCTTGAGCCGCATCGGTCGTCTCCGGACAACTTAAGCCCCACCGGGCGGGGAGGAGGTGGCGGGAGGCGAGGAGGAGAGGAGTCGGGAGGCAGCCGGAGAGGAGTCGGGCTAAAGGTATACAGATTATGTTTATTTGTCTGGACTAGAGCATCGTCTCAAACTTTAGTAACCCAGTGTGTGCCATGAGCTTTGTCAAAAAGATGTATGCTAAGTTATTACAATCTGACTGAGGACCTGTGTATCATATAACTTGGGCCACAGTTGTGGTTTGTTTATTTTCACTAGAAGTTGCTAATTAATAAATAGCTTTACTATTCTAATTGGTTATCTATTGTACCTTTCTGATTGCTTCTTTTTGTTGTTTTAGCTATTTTTTATTCTTTTTTTGTCTACTATTGCATGGCATTCCTTATTTTTATAAGCTGTTCATATTTTTCATATGCTATTTACTAATAATGGTTTTGGTAGTGCAGATGAAGACTGGATGTGTTGCACTTGTATTATGTTTAAACATTAGTGTTGATCCTCCAGATGTAATTAAAATTTCCCCTTGTGCAAGAAAGGAGTGCTGGATAGGTAAACATTCAGTCATATGCAATCAGAATTTCCAGCTGAGCAAAAAAATAACTGCCTGCAGTTGATAATTCTGTTTTGTGTTTGTGGGATGGAGCTCCATAATTGTTGTATTTTCTGTCAGTACATGTCTTAGAAGTAGAACACATGTAGACTTAGTTTTTGTTAAATATTTTCACCATTTCAGTGAAACTTCATTTTTTAAAAAAATTGTTTCTTACTTTTGCATCTCTGAATGCCAAACACAACCATATTGTTAATCAGAGATGATTGCAACAAAGAAACTGTTTGACATCTACTATTTTTTAAAAAACTACCATTGAAGTTTCCGTTCCCATGTACCCAAATGGGAGTTAGTTTTGCACTAGAATTTTTAGCTGATTCTGTGCATCTCAAATATTTGATCTGTGAGTTTGAAGTTAACAATTGGTGTTCGGTTGTGGAGGATTTAAAGTTTCCTAGGCTGTACCATAATGGTACTATATTTCTAGGTCATGGAGGATATGAACTTGATTTATTGATATTTGTGATGATTGTTTGTTGATTTGTCAAGTGTGAAAGCATACCAGATTTAGAGAAGCATGATGATTCATCTTTGTTGATAGGATAGTATTTCAATACTATTATTATACTTGGTACAATTGCCTTGACATCTGCTCATAGTTCTTCATTGCTTCATTTCCAGATCCATTTTCTATGGCACCTCCAAAAGCCCTTGAAACTATTGGAAAAACATTACACTCACAATATGAGCGATGGCAGCCTAAGGTGAGCCGCTTATTTTCCTGTTTAACTTAGCTGGTATTGTGACAGTCGTTACTTACATATTCATGTCCTGATGATGCTTGCAGGCTCGTTACAAGCTTCAGTTGGATCCAACAGTGGAGGAAGTTAAGAAGCTTTGTAATACTTGCCGCAAATATGCCAGATCTGAGAGAGTCCTTTTTCATTACAATGGTCACGGTGTACCAAAGCCTACAGCTAATGGAGAGATTTGGGTGTTTAACAAGGTGAATGTTATTTAGACAATGCATAGGTTGCTGCATTATTTATCTATAGATGTCTTTAATGAAGTGGCCTTTTTGTATTTTTGTGCAGAGTTACACGCAGTATATTCCGCTTCCTATTACTGATCTTGATTCATGGCTGAAAACACCTTCTATTTATGTTTTTGACTGCTCAGCAGCCGGAATGATTGTAAAAGCTTTTCTAGAGGTATGCTATAGTCCTTCTAATTCTTGTATGTTTGTCTTATATTTGAAGTTGAAGGTTTTCATAATTTATGCATTTTCTATATGTTTCCATTATTGGACTGTTTAATATTCATTATAACTCATGTTTACTATAGCGCCTAGACTGGAGTTCTAGCTCTTCTGCATCTTCATTGAAGGATTGCATTCTCCTTGCCGCCTGCGAGGCACATCAAACTCTTCCACAGAGTGCAGAATTTCCCGCTGATGTGTTTACAGCTTGCCTCACAACACCCATCAAAATGGCATTGCACTGGTCCTCTCTCTCTCTCTCTCTCTCTCTCTCTGTGTGGTTGTTTATGGAGCATAGAGTTTCTCCTGCTGTATCTGTATGCTACTGATCTCGTATAATTTCCTTTTTGATTTAAGCTGACATTTTGTCTTGACCTGTAGACATGTCTATAAACTATGCAGGTTTTGTAAGCGATCATTACTCTGTGGTTCTCTGGACCCCACTCTTATTGACCAAATTCCTGGAAGGCAAAATGACCGTAAAACTCTTCTGGGGGAGTTGAACTGGATTTTCACTGCTATTACAGATACTATTGCATGGAATGTTCTTCCTCATGGTACAAAAGGTCATTTGAGTTGAAAATTAGTGTCAGTGGGTTAGTCCTTTTATGATGCAAATTTCACTGTGCAGATCTATTCCAAAGGCTTTTCAGGCAGGATCTTTTGGTCGCTAGTCTCTTTCGCAACTTCTTACTTGCTGAGAGAATCATGCGATCTGCAAATTGTTCTCCAATTTCATACCCATTGTTACCACCCACGCATCAACACCATATGTGGTAATCAATCACACTAGTCATTCTGATTCTATATTAGCTACTTTCTGCATTTTCCTTAATTCGCTAAATGTTAGGGATGCATGGGACATGGCTGCAGAGATCTGCCTTTCCAAGCTTCCTCAATTAATTGCTGCTCCTAATGCGGAATTTCAGGTGTTGTTACTTGCTTTTGTTATATGAATAATTTGGTACTTTAAAAATATCAACACTTTTTGTTGGTATTGTTGTGCCATTTGAGTATTATCACTCAGTACCATTACTTTATTTGTCTCCTTACTCAAACCAGCCGAGCCCATTTTTCACGGAACAATTGACAGCATTTGAAGTGTGGCTTGATCATGGCTCTGAGGATAAGAAACCCCCTGAACAGTTACCCATTGTTCTTCAGGTAAGACATTTTCTCAGACCAACTATTCTTGAGGTTAGTAATGTTTTTGTTTATTTGAGATGGTAATTGACTATCCAAATAGTGGCAAGAGGCATTGTGTGGATAGCCAAGAGCCTTTTTGTCATCCACTTTTACCATCTTGGTTCTATTTATATCATTGTGTTACACATTGCAACATGAACGTTCTACATTTAGAGAGAGGAAAATTGCACCCCAAATGCGTTGCATGGATTCCCTTTAGTTATCTTCTTTTCTTGTTTTCCTTTGCTCTTGATACATCTTGTATTTTGTGCAGGTCCTGCTTAGTCAATCACACAGATTTAGAGCCCTTGTTCTGCTCGGAAGATTTCTTGACATGGGACCTTGGGCAGTTGATTTGGTATGGACTTGACCTCTTCTGCATGCCTTCTTCTTCTTCTTTTGGGTACAAAGTGCTGGCTATTTATTCTCTTATTGAGACTTTAAACTCTGACACTTCATTGTTTTAGGCCTTGTCTGTTGGTATCTTCCCTTATGTACTCAAACTGCTTCAAACAAGTGCGATGGAGTTGCGTCAAATTCTTGTGTTCATATGGACAAAAATTCTCTCTCTTGATAAGGCATGCACCTACTTTGAAATCTTCCTTAGTTGTTCCTTTTGTCTTTCAAGACTCAGGTGTTTTACTTAGTTGCTCCTCTTTTTTTTTTCAAATGACAGTCATGCCAGGTTGACTTGGTGAAGGATGGAGGGCATGCATATTTTATCAGGTTTCTTGACAGTTTGGATGCTTACCCAGAGCAGCGTGCAATGGCCGCTTTCGTTTTAGCAGTGATTGTGGATAGGCATAGGAGGGGTCAAGAGGCTTGTATTAATGCAGGTCTTATAGATGTTTGCCTGAGACATCTGCAACCTGAGAATCCTCATGATGCACAGACAGAGCCTTTGCTTTTGCAATGGCTTTGTTTATGCCTTGGCAAACTCTGGGAAGATTTTCCTGAGGCTCAGTTACTTGGTCTACAATCAAATGCACCAGAAATTGTTATATGTTTAATGTCGGAGCCTCAACCTGAGGTATGGTAGCCTTCATGTGGTGTCAATTCTTCCTTATGCCTGCTTCACAACATAAGCATTAAATATTTGATCTTGCAGGTCAGAGCTTCTGCTGTTTTTGCACTTGGAAATCTCTTGGATATTGGATCACTGAATGGAGGTGATGGCGATTCTGATGATGATGAAAAGGTGAAAGCTGAAATAAATGTTGTTCGAAACCTTCTGCAGGTGTCTTCAGATGGTAGCCCTCTTGTTAGATCTGAGGTTGCTGTAGGTACGTGGATTTGAAAAATAAGTTGTACTCTAGATACTCCTTTTACTAAGGTGTCGAACATAGTAAATTCCTTTTAGCTTTGTGGCAATCATTTTGAGTTAAGCTGATGTCTTTCAGCACTTACACGCTTTGCGTTGGGCCACAACAAACATCTCAAATCTGTTGCTGCGGAGTACTGGAAACCTCAAACCAATTCACTGCTGAAGTCGTTACCATCGTTGGCTAATATTAGTAATCCCAGCAACATTCTACAGGGCAGCAGTGGCCTTGCTTCTCATATTGGTCCTGTGTTAAGGGTAGGCAGTGATAGCAGTGCCACTGGTCATGATGGAAGAGTTTCTACAAGCAGCCCAAATGTGACAAATAGCATCATGCATGGTTCTCCCCAGTCAGATGATTCTTCCCAACACTCTGATTCAGGCATATTGCTGAAAGAGAATGCAAGTAATGGTGGTCTCAGCTACACCAGATCAAAGCCTATTGACAATGGAATTTATTCCCAATTTATATCAACTATGTGCTCTGTTGCTAAAGATCCTTACCCAAGAGTTGCAAGTATTGGCCGGAGAGCACTGTCCCTCATAGGTGTCGAGCAAGTGGTCATGAGAAATACTAGATTTAGCAGTGGGGGTGCACACCCAGGAGAGATATCTGCTCCTCCACCGTCAAACTTTGGAATGGCACGTTCTTCTTCCTGGTTTGACATGAATTCTGGTAGGTTATAGTCTCTTTCCTTGCTATGTGCATGGAGTACCTCACCTTTATGGCTTTATCTGTGCACTAGGTTATTAGGGGGGAGAAAATAACTTTTTAATTGATCGCTTTCAATATTTTGCAGGAAATTTCTCGATGGCATTTAGGACTCCTCCTGTTAGCCCCCCTCAGCACGATTACCTTACAGGATTGCGCCGAGTGTGTTCTATGGAATTCAGACCACATCTTTTGAATTCACCTGATGGCTTAGCTGATCCGCTTTTAAGCTCTGCTGCAGCCCCCAATAACAGTGAGCTTAATATACCTGCCCAATCAACAATTTACAACTGGAGCTGTGGTCACTTTTCTAGGCCGCTTCTAACCAGTTCTGATGATAATGAGGAAGTAAGTGCTAGAAGAGAAGAGAGAGAACGAATTGCACTGGATTGCATTGCTAAATGCCAGCGTTCCTGTATGTTGATAGACACCATTATTCTGCATTCAAGTATTGCTGTTGTTATTCTCTACTTATTTGTCTGTCTTTTGTGATGTTTCCCTTTTTCCTTTTTGCCTTTTTTGTGGTTGGTGGGAATAGCAGCATGCAAGATGACCAGCCAAATTGCTAGTTGGGATACAAGGTTTGAATTGGGTACAAAAGCAGCTTTATTGTTGCCTTTTTCTCCAATCGTTGTTGCAGCTGATGAAAATGAGCAAATAAGGTGAAAAATAATTATTGGAATCATTCATGATATTTGAAAATTCTAGTGCTTCAGATGTGCTACTTCAGTTGTGCTTAAGTTTTGTATCTCATGCCAGAGTGTGGAACTATGATGATGCGCTTCCGGTGAATACTTTTGAAAACCATAAGTTGTCAGACAGAGGGCTATCCAAACTTTTACTTCTCAATGAGCTTGATGAAAGCTTGCTATTAGTTGGCTCAAGTACGCTTCTCCTCTTTATGATTTTCTTTTTGTACTTATCTTGTACCATTGTGATATCTAGTTTTCATATTGCAGGTGATGGAAATGTCCGTATATGGAGAAACTATACTCAAAAGGGAGGACAGAAACTTGTAACTGCTTTCTCATCAGTTCAGGGTCATCGAGCTGCTGGTCGCAGTATTGTGACTGACTGGCAGCAGCAATCTGGCTATCTGGTGATATTCTGATCTCTTTCCAGTGGTTTTGTAATTTTCTATGCATTTAAGGCTGTTCTAATACAAGAACTTACTCCTTTTGTTGTAAAATAGTATGCATCTGGTGACATGTCTTCCATCCTTGTATGGGATCTTGATAAGGAACAACTTGTCAGCACCATTCAGTCATCTGCTGATAGCGGCATTTCAGCTCTGGTGAGTTCTTGTTACCATGTGATATTTGAGTGATCAAGATAATGATATGAGGAACTTATCTTTGTTCTTCCACTAGGCTTTTTTGTACTCTGCCTCTGAGGAACTCGTCTATTATCTGTGTTTCTGTGTTCTACTTTCTGTTTTGCAGTTCTTGCTTTATACTTGCTGATCTTCCCACTTCACAACTACCAACATATATTGTTGTTTCACTGCTAGTCCTTAGGTTGCATGAAATCCAAGTTTCATATTCACTAGTTCAATGGTGTCAAAACTAAACATGTGGCAGAAAGGAATTGAGATACATGCATTGCTATAGAAAGAAAATGGAATTATAATATTCCTTCATGAAGAAATTTGATGGTGCATATGCATCCACAGTCCACTTAACACGAGCGTGCAATTTAAATGGCTTAGGTTTTGGTGTTGCTTCTGTAGGAACAACTGGTAACTTAGTAGGTTGAGCAATATGAGCTAGACGTAAATAAAAGATTTGCCAAAGGATTTGCTCCTGTTGTGTCATATTCCAAAATTTTTACTCAGCCAAAAAGTAAGCAGTGCATTTCAGTTGGTTTTGCCAACTTGTCTTGTTACTGTCCTTTTCTTCATGATGTAAGGAATGCATTTAACAAAGCAACAGTTTGGAGGTTTGTTTTTTAAGAATATATTGCATTTTTGCTCCATATTGATCAAATGAGCTGTTTGATTGCTTTGTTTATCCGATTCTAGCTATTGCGCCAAGTTTTTTGCTAATCAGGTTTGCATCTTGTGTTTGTGCGCATGACCTTTGCTTGTTGCTTCTTCTGTTTCAGTCTGCATCTCAGGTTCGATGTGGTCAGTTTGCTGCTGGTTTTATCGACGCATCTGTCAGGATATTTGATGTTCGTACTCCTGATAGGTAAGTAGAAAATCGTCTCCATCCTTTGGCCTTCATGTTGTTTGATGAGATATCATCCATATCTTCCATGTGGCAGATTCAGTTTCCTGATGCCTTCCCTCATTTATCTTTCTTCCTCTGAATGTTCATTTTTTCAATGCTGTAGGCTAGTCTATATGGGAAGACCACATGCTCCAAGAACTGAAAAGGTTGTAGGTATAGGATTTCAGCCTGGGTTTGATCCATACAAGGTAAATCCTACCACTTCTTTGAATTGCTATGTGCTTTATGCCCCTATATTTTTAATTGTTCAAGATAGTAATTTTTTTAAAAAATCTATGGGTTTGTTTGAGCTACAAAACCTTCTTTTGTCATCTGCGATCACAGATTGTAAGCGCATCTCAAGCTGGAGACATTCAATTTCTTGATGTTAGAAGGGCAGCTGAACCCTACCTTACTATCGAAGCTCACAGGGGTTCATTAACGACATTAGCTGTTCATCGGCATGCCCCAGTCATTGCAAGCGGCTCAGCCAAGCAGATGATTAAAGTGTTCAGCCTTGATGGAGAACAATTAACGATCATTCGCTACCAGCCATCTTTTATGGGTCAAAGAATAGGCAGTGTGAACTGCCTTTCTTTCCATCCATACAAATCACTCCTGGCCGCTGGTGCTGGTGATAATGCTCTTGTCTCTATCTATGCCGAGGACAACTACCAAGTAAGATGAGGTTTACATCTTGTGGCATGTAATGGTGATGCAATCAGTAGACCTTGTGTTTGGCCGACTGATGGATCTGCGCCATGGTCCAGCTACAAGATACAAGATGATATGAAGCCTTGTCAGCGACATGGTGGTGGTGTTAGTGCCGTGGCTTTCGATGCATATTGCTTGTTGGGCGTCAACATATCTGACCTGCTTGTGCAACTTGTAAGGTACAAAACAAGATTCATTGGCCTCCCTTACAGAAGATTGTGAAAGAGAAACCCTGTTCTGGTCCCGTCATTGAACTCGGAGGCTTCCAAATAATCATACCTAGGTTAACAAAAATGTAAATAGCTGTGCCATCCCCATTTGTATTGTTGTTCTTAGTCAGTCCTTCCTTTCCCAAGTGTAAAAAGGTTTGCAGATGCTTCATATCATAAATCAGGTTTGGTGGGGCCTGACTGGGCAAGTGGTTGTTTATATGGACCCAGGGAGAATGCATGCACATGTCTCCTCACAGATGTTCTTCAATAAATAGATGCATTTGTCCAGCTAATATAGCGTTAGATGGGTTACTATGGCTTGCATGAATCAGTGTCCTCCAAGTCTTCCATTGTAAGCATTGGACGGTCATGCAGTGCGTCACAGTAGGGCTTCATAGTCCATTTGTATATATGAGTTGCATTTGTACAGTTGTTTACCCTGTTCTCTCAGATGTAATGAGTGCAAGCATGTTGGCCTTGGGTGTATCTGTCTCATGAGAAATGTTGAGTAAAAAGAGCAGCTTGTCTCCTTTATGTACACAAGATTTTGAGGTAGAATCATGAGCTGTTCAGGGCTTGAAGAGTTGTGGTCTGTAAATATTTTTATCAAGTGATATCGGGAGGTGAACGGAAGGAGCGCTGTGCATCTCTCACTGTGTGTTGTTATCTACCATTGGCATTCTACATGGTTTGTTCTGATGGTATGAATTATGCAACATGAGCTTGAACGCCAAACATACTGTTGGTGTTGGGATGTGCTGAACTTTTCTTCTTCGAACTTGGGAGGGGTCTGTCTCCCTGAAAGCTGGCGATGTTTTGGAGCATTAAAGGAAGTGGTAATTCTTGAATGTGCTGGAATGGCATCTAATTGAGATTTCATTACATGGAATAGAAGAAAAGCTTGTGGAAATCTGGTACAATGCTTGATGGTGGTGCTTGAAGATTGCTTTGTGACCTGCGAGGTGCGTGGTATTGATTGCCCTTACATGCTGTGCTGTTTCTCACGTGTGTGTGATAGACTGGGCTCCGGAATGGAGGAGCAAATGTAATGTACTAATCAATATGATTTGGTGATAGTTGCAACGAGTGAGGCTTTAGTTGAGCTCTAGACAATTATTATAGGGAGATTTGATGATTTGCTTCATTTTTCTTTGTCACTTGATAAAATGTCCTGCGATGTTTCATTGACATGCAGGATCAGGATCCGCATATCAGTAAGACATCATTTGCTATTTCAATGAAAGATAGGACAAATCATCAATTCATCCATTATATTATTATATCATGTAGTATTGTACGCTGAGTCGGAGAGCACACCGCGCTCAAATTGAGACCTCTCTTTAATGAGCTAGGTCCTTGAGGAAAATGCCAAAAATAGAAATAAGTGTTTATTTCCCACGAGCTGTGCTTAGCAAGATAAGAGACCCTTTCAAGGGGCTCGGAAAATGCACTACATGTGTAATATGAGTCGACTGTTCTTTGTTTCTGCCGAAAAATTAGTCGAACTTCGATCTAATGGATCAAATTTTATCCCGATGGCTAACAGTTGTTCAATGTACCAGCGTATATGACGGTTCATCACACACCAAATCCCTGCTTGTTGGCCTCCGTCGTCGCCTCTTTCTTGCCCCTTGCGTCTTCGCATCCTGTTAAAATGGATTACCCATCTCTTCCTAACTATTTTTTTTTGCATGTATATTACAGACAAGAAAAAAACATATAGCTGCATCTTACTTTGTTATACATTACAGTATTTACCACCTGTTTTGTAGGCAATAGATAGACCCAGAATCATTTGTTGCTAGGCAGTAAATACAAAAAAAAAATGAAATTAAATACTTAATGAGCTAGATTGCCATTTTTGAGCGGCCGCTTCTTCTCCCCCGGTCCTTCTCGATTGCCATTTTTGAGCACGAGAGAGAGAGAGAGAGAGAGAGAGAGAGAGCCGCCGCTTTCTGCGGCACCACCGCCTCCTGGCCACCCTCGCTCTCCGCGGCCGCCGATATCCTTCGCTGCATGCCCTCCCTCCTGCTCGACCCTGACTCGGCGCAATGTCATCGACGCGCTCCTGGGGGAGGGGATGGTGGCGGAGGCGTACGTACTGGATGCGTCGGCGTTGAGGCAGCTGATAGGCACATTGTGCGAGCAAGCGCTGTGTGAGGAGGCTGCCCAAGCCATTGTTGATGGTGTGATAATCGATCAGATCAGCGTGAGTGAGCAGCCAAAAAAATCCAAGTTTTCCGGCAATCGATCTCGTTGCATTTGGGACCCATGGCCATCGGTGGCCACAACCACGCCGGACAGGCAGACCCCCCGTCGGCGTGCCTGCCTGCCCGGCCCCTTTCCTTGGTCATATGCCATGCATGAGATTGAGGTCTGTGGGTGTTGATGGCCGCATCAGATTTTTGCAGGATGAATGGATTAGCCAAGGACCTCTCAAGGATAGTTTCCCTGTGTTGTTTGCAGTGTCTCGTAAAGGATTCAGATGATTCAGGGGCGTTCCTATGTTGCTACAAGGAGAGCTAGTTTTGGCTGGAATCCTCCTGCAGTCACAATACTATCAGGACACGAGGGTTTTATGTGATGGGATGAGTCTTAATGAAGATGCAGATGAAACATGCCAGAGCAATGGGAAACATTCAGTGAAATCAGCTTACAGGAACTTGTCCTTGGTTTCATGCAAAATAAGGAAATAATGTTTGTGGAAGGCCTAATCGCCTCCGAAGATTAAAACTTTTGTTTGGTTGGTTATCTGAAATGCTATATTGACTAGAGATAATCTGCTAAAGAGCGGAGGTCACTGAGAGAACCTGTTGAGTCTTGCAATTTTGCGGAAGAGAGTGTTAATCATCTTTTTTTCTTCTTTTATTGTCCAATTTGCCAAGTGCCCAAAGGTTCTGTTTTTTTACTTCTGTCTTTTTACTTTTGGTTTTCAGTTTCTTCGCAAGCCGAAATTGGTATTTTGAAACGGGAGGTTGGAGCATTTGCCCCATGTATAAACATGAAATTTGGTGATTTGCCTCATTTATCTTATTGACATGTGGTCCTTGGACCCATATGTCAATGATACATCATAGGGTAAATTATCAAATGTAATGAAGAGTATGGCAAAAAATCAATTATCTCATTTTGAAACAGATTTTCTAAATAGTTTTCCGAACTTCAAATTATATACGCCATCCACATAAACTTTTTTACCATTCACTATCATATCAAGAAATACAAACAAAGGACATCACTTCTAATAAAAAAGAACAGTCCGATGACACCCCAAGAAATGCATATTGTGGCCGTTTACAGCGTGTGCAGTGCAGGAGGGGCTACCTGTCGGATGGTGGAGCGCACCGGCTGCATGTTGATCCCGTCTACTACTGCGCATTAGTTGGATTGCTACGCCGGCGGCGGCGGCGAGCCCCGCTGCTTCCTGCGCCTGCTCGTCTCCATCGTGCGTGTGTTCTGCCGCTAATGAGACACTGCCAAGCGGGTCCCGTTATTTGAGTGGGACCCACTTGCCATCCACTGAGAACTCACAAAATAATATGCTTGTGCAAGTGCTAGAGCCACACACGCGCACACTCATCGCGGTACCCCACGAACCCCCCTCCTCTCTCTCTCTCTCTCCCTCTCCTGTCTGTGTCTCCAAGGCGGCGGCTGCGTGGGTGGGTCGACATGGACGGTGGCGCCATGGCCCCGCCGCAGACTGCGCCGGAGGCCACCAACGCATCGCCTGCGCCCAACGCCGCCTGCGGCGGAATCAGTAAGTTTGCCCAGGACTTCCCCGCTCTTCCCCCCGTCTTAGGACTGTTCCAGCAATTTCTTGGCACAGGTTTTGGTTCCAACTAGTTAGTTCTTCGAGCAACTTTCGCTAGTTCGTAGCTCAAGCTATTTACGGAGGGCGCTCCGGATATAATAGCTTAAAGAATCGTATCGAAACACGATCCGCCATTAGCTTCTCGTTGAGCACCCGAAATTGCTACTACTACATTTGTTGCCAAAATTGGTTATAGGATCTTGACAGGGTAATGTTCCCAAAATAAATTTCTAACTGATGTCTCCAACATTGCAATAGTATAGTTTCTAAGTTGTCGTACACGTGATTTGGCCCAGGGGTTGAGAATTGTTACGTCTTCAAGAGCCGGCTGCAAGAGTATGCGCAGAAAGCTGGTCTCCCAACTCCAGAATATCATACGCTCAAGGAGGGGCCTTCCCATGAGCCCATCTTCAAGTCAACAGTGGTAATTAACAACACCAATTATGACTCCCTGTCCGGATTTTTCAACCGAAAGGCTGCAGAGCAGTCAGCTGCTGAAGTTGCGCTTATGGAGATTGTCAAGTCCATCCCAACCAATGCAAGCATCCCAGCAGTTGTAAGTTACTCTTTTGAATTCTTTCATTGATTATTCTGGTTGTGCTTCTGTGGATGTGGTTAGCAAAAATGTTATGTGCATATAGAAGCGGGTACGTGGAATTGGGGTGTGAGTCCTCTGTTTCTAAATTAGTGTGTACGTGAATGTGTGATGCTCAACATCTTTCTCCATAGGGCTTGACTGCTTGGGTAAAAGCTAACCACCTAAATTATGTAGTGCCTAGAACATTTACATTTTTCCTTAAATTACATAAGTTGAGCCCCACGAAATGTGCTTTATGTGCTTTTTTTTATTTCTAATAATGTGAAAGTATCAGAACTTCGCTTCATAATCCTGGCATGCTTAAGCCTCCGTAATATGTATTAGATGAATACAAATAGTTTCTGCGCCCCTTGCTGTCGTGAACCTTTGAGTAATGCGTGCTATTTTGACTGTAGTATTTAAAGACGCTTAGGAAAGGTTGTTTTCGGTTTCATGACTTTTCACCAAGTTTGGTATTATTGTTGTTTACTATCATTACTTGTTTGCATTTATTTAAGTTGCTGATCAGTGTTACTTGGACACCCGTGTCCAAATTTTTTTTTTGCCGAATTGGACACTGGAATCCGAGTCAGATTCCGACACCCATGTCCATTTCTGAGTAACATTTTCCATGTCCAATTTTTTTTGCCAAATTGTATACCCCGAATCTGAGTCAGATTCCGACGCCTGTCCATTTCTGAGTAACATTCCTATGTCCAATTTTTTTTTTACCAAATCGGGTACCCCGAATCTGAGTCGGATCCCGACAAATGTGTCCATTTCCTAGTAACATTTCCCGTGTCCATTTTTTTTGCCAAGTCGGGTACCCGAGTCCGAGTCGGATCTTGACACCTGTGTCCATTTCTGAGTAACACTTCCCGTGTCCAAAAAATAAATAAATTTGCCGAATCGGACACCCCGAATCCGAGTCGGATTCCAACACCTGTGTCCATGTCCACATAAATTGTAATAAGTTCTTCTCTGGATGTAGTAGGGGATTAGTAATGAAGATGCTTGCTTACATGTGGTGCCCAAGCTGTGAACGATGCATACCTCACAGTACAAGTATTAAGTTCTGTTATCATGTCCAACCATGTTTTAGAGAATTTAAATATTTTTTAGTTCATAGGAATTAGGATGACTAAATTAGCATGGCATTCTAGTATCCGTCCTGGATTGCTGTGTTTTTTTACACAGCTTACTATGCTTTGCAGCAAGAAACTGGCCTGTGCAAGAATCTTCTTCAGGAGTATGCTCAGAAGATGAATTATGCCATTCCATCTTATATTTGCACCAAACAAGCTTCAGGCGTAGCTCCTTTCATATGCACTGTAGAGATCGGTGGAATACAATACATTGGTGCCTCAGCCAGAACAAAGAAAGAGGCAGAGATAAAAGCTGCCCGGACTGCTCTTCTTGCAATCCAAGGTATTTTTCTTTCTTTCTTTCTTTCTTTGTTTCTTTTGAGAGGGTCTTTTTCTTTTTATCCAATCCAGGGTATTTGCTGTTGAAATTATATTGCTTTCCTCCTTTTGGGTGTTGGGTTGGACATTGGATCATGCATGGGCATTATTTGGTGCAGGCCAATCAGAAGGTTGTGCAAATGGCGCCACAAAATATATTGTAGTTCCTGGCAAAAGGCAAGGTAAGGAGACAGAGAAAAAGCCAATTGAAACCCCAAAACCACTTAAAGTTAAGAAAGGTGGTTTCAAGAAGAAATGGAACAAGAGGAAATTCATGAAGAAGAATGGCCAAGCAGTTGTTGAAAAAGATGAAGCTAGAGTGCCTGTAGATGTTCATGATTCTGATGTCCCAATGCAGCCAACAACAATAACACAAGAGCCATCCAGTGACAGTATAATGCTGCAACCTGATGAGGAAGCTAGAAGACCTGAACAGGAGCCACCTGGAGATACTGCAATGGTGCAACCTAACGAGGAAGCTAGAGGTGCAAAGCAGGAGCCACCCAGTGGCACTACAATGCTGCAACCTGATAAGGAAGCTAGTAGAGTAGAACCGGAGCCTCCCAGAGATACTGCAACGGTGCAACCTAATGAGGAAGCTAGAAGTGTAAAGCATGAGCCACTAAGTAGCACTGCAATGCTGCAACCCAATGGGGAAGCTAGAAGAGTAGAACCGGAGTCACTGAGCGAGTCTTCAACGGTGCAACCTAATGGGGAAGCTACGAGCATGAAGGAGGAACCACGAAATAACTCTGATATAGTGCAACGTAGCAAGGAAGTTAGTACTGTAAACCAGGAACCACCCAGCAATGCTTCAGTGCTGCAACCAAACAAGGAACGTATAGTTGAGAACAGTGAATCTGTGTATGAACACAAGAATCAAATTCTGGAACTTGCATCTCTGGAGACAAATAAGTCCTTTGGAAATATGCCAGGAATGGGCTCAGATCCTTCCTCTACCGCCATGAGCGAGGAATAAATTGTGGCGGTTGAATGAAAATGTAATGGCTTTTCAATGTTAGTAGTGTAATGTCCTGCAGAGAAGTGAAACCTGAATTGCTGCCTTGCAGTTTAGAGAGAAGTTGGGGAACATATATGCGGACCGAGGATAGTTAGTTCGTGTTTGTCATCAGTTACTAGCCAATTGTATGTCTGATAGTACATTAGTATGATTTGGTTTTAACTACCAATTTAGAGAGCACTGCATCTGAATAGAAATGAATTTGAGGTTTGTGATCCATGTCTCCAATTGCCTGATCTGGGCACTGTTGTTATTAATGGAAGTCAGTATTCATTCTTAGCAGAAGTTCTACCCCCATTTGTTGCTAAAAATACATCAATCTCCTTTCTGCATTTACAAGCATTGTCACCAAATGCCGAAGATCTGAAGACCAAGTGAGGCGTTCTCTTTGGCACCAGTCAGTCCCAACATCACAGAGAAAGTAACCTCATTAGGCCTACAACCAGATCGTGACATGTCAGCAAAGCAGCCATGTAGAAAACCAGGGGATGGATGAATTGATGAGAACTCTGCACACAACCGTGCAGAGCTTTGCTCTGTATTTATATTGTCGGTCGAGCTACAAGAGCCTTACGGCAAAACAAATTTGCAGATTACATTGACATCATCTTCTCTCTAATGCTACCTACAATACGGTTACTTGATTCATAGATCAACCGTAACTAAGACGTATACAGCCTATTGTCTGTTACAGAGTTACAGATCGAGATACTATCTCCAACACCGTCCCTCAATCACAACTATTCCAAGTTCAGATTGCGGCGAAATTGTTCCAACTGCCGAACTGATAGTGGCTTTGTGAACCCATCAGCCAGCTGATCTTTCAATGGAATGAACCGGATGTCAAGAACCCGTCACGCCACCCTTTATCTAACAAAATGGAAATCTACTTCTATATATTTTGTATGAGCATGAAACACTGGATTCACTGATAAATAGGTGGCATCTAGATTATCACACCATAGACATGGAGCTTTAGATTGAAACAAGTTCACCGAGGAGAGATTGTATCCATACTATCTCGGCTGTTACATTGGCTAGAGACTTATACTCTGCTTAGTGCTCGATCTTGACACAGTAGCTTGTTTGCATACACTCCAGGAGGTCCAAGTTAGGGCCAAAGAACACAACAAAACCTCCCGTTGATCTCCGGTCATCAGGGCAATCTGCCCAGTCAGCATTAGAGAATGCGTTGACTAGCGTTTAATATGATCTTTGCACACGCAATCCAACTTGGTGTGTACATAATGTACTGAAGTATTCATTTTACTGTTGTCTAGTGCTGTGTGATTGGTGCATGAAGGAATTGACACACTTTATTAACTGAATACGCAATATCAGGACGTGTCAAAGTGTACTGTAAAGCTTCTACAATGCTGCAATATCTTGTGGCATCACCTGAGTGAAGTGCATCTCCTGATGTCAAGGACAGTCTCTCAGATGAGGACAATGGAGTAGCAACTGGTTTGCATCTTTGCATGCCAACTCGGTGGAGTAGATCAACAACATATTTGAATTGTGAAAAGTGCAATTCACCATTAGATTTTTTCACTTCAATGCCCAAGAAGTAATGAAGGTCACCAAGATCCTTTATAGCAAACTTAGCCTGTAAGTCACCAAGAAGATGCATGATGTCATCCCTGGAAGAACATGTGACTATAATGTCATCAACATATATGAGCAGATAAATCACAACGTCACCACTCCTATATATGAGATGCCTTGTCAAGCTTACACACATAATGTAGATGATGTTTATTTTTCTCATAGCCCGATGGTTGCTTCATATAAACATCCTCTTCTAGAATTCCATGTAAAATGCAGTCTACACATCGAGTTGCCATAGCATCCATGCTTGAGAGACAACAATCCACCGACGAGGTCGACAGCCTGTACATGGTCTACGGTCCACTCGGCCGCAAGTTCGTGCTCGAGGCGTCCACCGACGAGGAGGCCGTGGAGATGCTGGACGAGGCGACGAATGCCGTGGCACTGAAGAAGGCTCACTACAATTGTGGCGAGGAGGTGTCGTCACAGGAGGGACAGCCGGCAATGGCGCATCTGGAGAGGGAAGGGTGTGAGGGTGCAGAGAATGTGTACAATTGCGTAGATTGTTGCTCCCTCAAGCTCCAAGGCAAGGGAGATGCTGGAGGAGAGGGATGCAGATGGCGCAGTGGTTGGGGCACCCCCCAAGAGGTATCTGCACATGTGAACATAAGATCCATTGTATAATTGCACATCAAATATGAAATTAAATTACTCACTATACTAAAATTTAAAAAGAGTATTTTAACATGTATAATTGAAATTATGTCGTTACCTCTGTGGATATTATTTTCCACTTTCCCTTGGCATTTGCTGGCGCCCTGACATTGGCAATGAGGATGAATGCCCCAACAGCATTTAAAAATTGTATTCCAGAAAATAGATTTCATTGGGGAATTAAACAGTCTGTTTTAAATATTCAGCTCCAAGCATGTGCCTGAAATTTCCCCACCAGAAAATGGATTAATGCATGCACCCGACAGTTTCTAGCTGAAATCCTTTCAGTAAACGACGAAATGGATGTCATGAATTAGACATCACATTCACCTCTGAGCCTTATACATTAATAACGACGACATTTGTCAACACACTTGTCAGTTCCCAATAAAGAAGGCTCCCGGAGTCACAAGTCGCATATCCACAGGTGAGGAATATGGGAGACAAGGTGCCAGTCCTCCCCGACCCCTTCCTTGCAACGCCTACGCAAAGCAGGGCAGTTATTGATCCACAAGCTCTGTAAAGCAGTAAGGCGCCGTGTGGATGGGGGCAAGGATCCAAGGCCAGGGCAACGTTGGATAAAAAACGATCGAAGTGCAGAGAGTTGTCCGATCCACTCCGGCAACAGGGTCAGCGCAGCGCAACCTATCAAGTTGAGGTGTTTGAGAGAGGTGAGCCGCTGCATGGACTCGGGAAGGCAAGTCAGAGCATGCATATAGTAGATCTCGAGGCGTTGGAGAGAGCGGAGTTCCCCAATCTCCTCGGGCAGTTGGCGAAGGGCATCACAGGATTCTATGCGCAGACTCCGTAGAGAGCGGAGTTCCCCAAGCCACTCTGGCAGCATGCCAAGACCAGAGCAGCGTATGATCGTCAGCTCTTGGAGTGAGGTGAGGCTCCGCATGCTCTCGGGTAACTCCACCAAGTTAGGCATTGCTCTCAGCTCGAGGGTCTTCAGTGAATCCAACTCCACAAGTCCTCGCAGACGCGTCAAGTTCGGTAATTCTTCCAGCGTCAGTTTGCTCAAACGGGGGAATTGAGATGGACTCTTGTTTTCATTCGACAACATGCCGGTCAAATAAGACGAATCACTTTGCTTCCTCATCCAACGTGGCAAATGCAAACCTCGATAACCACTAATTTCCAACGCCTCAATTTGTGATGGTGGTTCAAGGCCATTGAGCACAGCAAGGTCTTTTTCCATATCAAACACTTCTTCCGAACTAGTCCAAACCTCCCACTCTGAATACCACGCCAGCGACAATTCCTGTATGTTATCCTTTCTCTTCAAATAAGCCTGTTCTGCATCATCTTCATCTTTCAGATAAGCAATATTCCGAATTTCCAACTTACCACTTACCATGTCAAGATGCTCCAGGTCGGAGATTCCTGCATCATCTCCACTACCCCCTATGACAAACAATCCTAAGCTTCGTAGACGAGTCAGCTGTCCAAACCCTGCCGGCAGGCCACGCAATTTGTCACATCCTTCTAGGTTCAAAACTTCAAGCCTTGTTAAGCTCTGTATACCTTCAGGCAACACTACTAGCTCTCTGCAATATCCAAGGTCTATATATTCTAGAGCACTCAACAACGTTATACATTGAGGTAGCATTGTAAGCCTGGTACTAGAGAGTTCCAAACGACGCAGTGTGCAATGAGGGAGTGAACTGGGCAGCTCTTGGATACTACAGTTAGTTAGGTTGAGAATCTGTAAGTTGCTGAGCATGCCAAAAGATTCTGATGGCAAGTGTCGCAGATTCTGACAATCCACTATACGAAGCACCTTTAGGTTTTCATTTTTACCAATAGAGTTTGGTATCTCTGTTAGTTTTCCGCATGAAAGTAGGTGCAAGCTTTGAATATTGCGACAGTCGCCAATGGACTGAGGCAAACTCTCAAGATCCGAAGAATCCGCCACCTCTAGAATTCTCAGTTTCTTAAGGTTACCGATAAACTCGGGTAACATCACAAGTCTTCCACAACCAATCACATGAAGGGCCTGCAAGTTCCAACAATGTGAGAGAGCATCTGGAAGTGCTTCACAGTTAACCTTGGAGATTTTAAGATATCCAAGGTGTTCAAACCTCGATATTAATTGAGGCAATGAAGTAGCACTTATACCCTCCAGAATAACAGTACGGACACAACAGCCCTTCTTAATTGGCTTGTCAACCGTGAGGTTAGCACCAGAAACGTAGAGAACACGGACCTTGTTAAATAGCTTCCTGTCAACCTTCCCAGTGCATGAAATCAAAGATAAGTATCTGCACCTCTGAGTATGATCACTAGTTTTATACTCTAGCCTAGAAACCATTTCATCCTCTAAAATATGTCGAGTGAGATCGTGAACCAGATCGTGCATCCTGCAACTTAGTCTTCCCCTGTAATCTTCAACTGGATCTTGAAGAAAAGACACTTTGAGAAGAGAGTCAAAGTAGTCACTTCCGATATCTTCAGGTGGTTCAACTTCACTTGTGGGATTCACAAATCCTTGCGCTATCCATTGGGTAATCAAGTGATCTTTGTCGATTTCATAACCTTTCGGGAATATAGAGCAGTATGTAAAGCACTGCTTTAGCTGATCTGGTAGATGAAAATAGCTCAACCTCAATGTTGCAAATACTCTGCGTTCTATATCCTGCTCGTTCCATAAGTTACTCTCCCTTATGGCCTTCCATGCACTTATTCTTCTCTTTTGACGGAGGACACCTGCTAGAACTTTAATTGCTAGAGGTACCCCACCACATTTCATCACAATCTCTTTTCCGACTTGCGTGAATTCAGAGTCCAACAGATCTTGCTCAGCCCATCCCAAACTCTGCTGGAACAACTTCCAGCTGTCATTCTCTGATAAGAATGCCAAATTGAATATCCGAGAAGACCCTAGTGCTTCCGCGACTTTTTGATCACGGGTAGTGAGCAAAATTCTACTTCCAGGTGCGCCATTGTTTACATGTACCATGAATTGCTCCCAGTCTTGTTGGTCCCCGTTCCAAACGTCATCCAAGACAAGCAGAAACTTCCTTCCGCTCAACTTCTCCGAAATGTCTCTGCTCATGCGCTGCAGGGTATAGGGTTCAGACTTCGCATCAACCACAGCTTCAAACAGCTTTTCAATAAGCTTTACCACATCGAAATCTCGAGACACATGAACCAAGAATGTAGATTCAAAGTACCCCTTTGTCTCGTTATCTTGGCAGATGTGTTTGGCCAAAGTAGTTTTGCCACTTCCACCTAGCCCAACGATAGAAATTATCTGGATTTTCTCTCCATCGTTGATTTCTACTAGCTTAGATATTATGCCACGTTTCTCCATGTCTCTTACACGTATATATGACTCACCAACATTACCCAATAATGGCAGCTCCCCAATTGTCTTATTTGTATCCTGAACAGGATCCACAGGTAAATTATTCACTATTGTACTGACGTCGCTTCTGTTTTTTACGATAGCATGAAATTTCTCCCTGATTGTCTTGATCTTGTGGGCCATCGTCCATCGAAACAAAACTGATTTTTGCTTTGCAGACAAGTATTTGGCCACAATATGTTTGTCACCAGCAGCATACACCTCATGCTTCTCAGCCTCCAGATGGAATTCATCCACCAAATCCTCAACATCATAAGCAACATCTTTCAACCCTTTGAGCCAATTAAATGATGGCTGATTCTCTATTGATCTATCACCAACTGCTCGCAGCCAACTTTTGATCTCCTCAACTAGATCCTGGAGCTCACGGCGATCTTTTGTCACACCCATTACTGAGCTAAACTCTTCAATTACCAGTGGAGCTAACTTGTCGCCCACAATCTTAAGTATTCCAGATGCTAAAGCAGCTTCCATTCCTCCCAAATTTCAAAGAGTCTCTTTCACCCAAGCCCTACAAATTAAACAGCAAACTGAGTAAACCTACAACGGTAATCAAACCAATTCGATGCTTTTGTGCTATCAGTGTATCACTGCACCGAGCATCAAACTGTAAATACAAAAATTACAGGGCATCAACTCATTTAGTACAAGCGAAATAAAGAAAATTTTGAAGGAAAAAAAGATTCTCTTGTACAAATTAAAGAAAGAAATACACAAAGATAAAAGTTGCTAATCACCAAAAACCTCTTTTTCGTTTCGCGACAAATCATGACACAAACGGGAAACGTAACAAGCAGCAAATAGTATTTGGTTTACAGTCATGATGTTTGGCTCAAACCAACTCTTGTTGTTCCTGACACGAAGATTTTGTTTCCGTTTGCCCGTGGGAAAAATCGACCTGGGGAAAATCGGGCAAAGTTGTTTGTTGTTCCTGACTCTATGTTTTTTGGGCAAAGGTATCTACATGAAAGGAAAGTGATTAAGAATGGAAGATTAATATACCACAGCCACAGAATAAGCGATATCGAACCTTTAGCACATAGAGTCCTCCCTGAGAAAAAGACAGAACAAAAGTGAATTTATTTGCCGAAGAAGAAATTGATAAGCGTAACAAAAGCAAGAAACAGAATAAAGGAGAACCTCCTGCGTTGAACGTAATAAACAGAATAAATACCTAGAGCTCGGATCGACTGCTGTGTGCTCTGCCATCTCCGATCAAAACAAGTTAGATAGCAGAGAAGTTTTTTCTAGGGAATTATGAGATGCCTTTTGTAAAAGAGAGGAAAGAGAAGGAGTGCGAATTCTTTTGACTGTTTTTTCTAGAGAATTATGAGATGTCCTTTTGTGAAAGAGAGAGGAAAGAGACGGATGCGTGAAGGCAACTTTTTTCCTGTATAGTGGTCCATCTCTCTTGGTGTATGATGCTGGTTTCTAATTTTTTAATTTTATTTTATTTTTTTACTTTTTTTCTTTTTTTATTTCCTGAAAATACAAACAAGGCCAGAAGGGCCCAAATAAACATCACTAAAGTCGTTTGGTGAGCATCTCGAGGAGTCGTTGGGAACCGGAGGAGGGAGGTGGCGACAAAGGAAGAGACGAGTGCTTTCAGGAAAGGAAAAGAAAGGTGAGCGAGAAGCATCATAATGCAACGGAGTTCATCTCTAGTCATGATTGTATAAGCCCGGTTTTTAGTGGCTCCGATTTTTAGTTTTTTCTGGGTTTCAGAAACTAAAAATCACGTAGAACACATTGGTTTTTCAATTTTGTTTTTTAGTTTTTTTGGCTTTTTTCTATTTTTTGCTTTTGCTTTTCTTTCTTTTTATTGTCTGCAAAGACATAGTAAAGTTTGTATTTTTAATTAAATAATTTTAAAAAAACTAATAACGCTATAGTATGATTTTAGCTAACAGACGAAAGACGCAATCATGAGCCGATGGAACGGAGCAATTTCTACATCAATTATATAAAATTCTAGGTCACATGCCGATCCGTGCCATGCCGACAACCTTCCGCACTATTACTGATTATCTGTTTGCCCGTCACGTGGATGGCTGGCTCCACTGCTTGTGCCTGTATTGCAAGTTGGGTGGTGTCCATGATGCCCATCCCTGCTTTTATCTCTGCATTAGTGGCTCGCAGGACGATAATAACAATAAAGTTTTTGTCTTAAATAAATTAAAGTAGATTAGAAATAAAAAAAAAATTTAAAGTCCAAGAGATAAGACTCTTAAAAACCTATAATACAAAAACCTTAAGCCGTACATCATGCCATCTGTACCAAGAACCTAAAATACCACCCCTAAATTTTCTTATGATTTCAATACGTAGATCACTAACTTCCATACGCTTCTACGTAGAGCCAATTCTTTACATACATTACAATCCTTCAAGTCTCTTTTGACTGCTTTCTCTCACGTCAGTCTTGGTTAACCTCTGCCTCTTCTTACGTTTTCAGTACGTTTTAAAATTTCACTACAGATCGGTGCCTCAGGAGGCCTTCGTTAAAGATGTCCAAACCATCTCAAATGATGTTGGATAAGATTCTTTTCAATTGGTGCTACCCCCATCCTATCATATATATTACCATCGCGGATGCGATCTAGCCTTGTGCGACCATATATCTACCGCATCATTCTTATCTCTGCTACACTTATTTTCTATATATATTATCTTTTAGTCGTCTAACATTTTGTTCTATATAGCATCGCGGGTCTGATCGCTACCCTATATAACCTATCTTTTAATTTTTGAGAAATTTTAAAACATTTTTGGCCTCCCTCCATATAACATGTCAAAGACCGTATTAGGTGATATATGTTGTCTTATGCCACGATAGGAGATAGGACTACTTTTTGCAAATGTAAGAGAGAGAGCTATTTTTGTCAAAAATAAGTGAAGAGGGGGGTTAGTCGTGGGAAGACTTCCATCGGAGGAGGGTTCTTGCTAACGACCTTGGTTTGCAACCTTGCTCACTTACCCTTCTCAGCCTTCCATGGAGGGAATCGACTCTTCGCCGTCTTGCCGCAGCTCGGGGATTAAATAATCTTTGTTTTTGCATCATGGCTCGATTCTTCTTCAAGTTAAGCATGCAGTATTTTTCTTGAGGCATGCAGTATCGTTCCATCTTGCAACGAATTACGGAGCCCTTCACTCCTACTGGCGAGCTGTTGGTCTTTGAAAAATATTTTCCTTTGTCCCCTGGATTATTTCCTGTTAAAACAGAAGCAATCGAGAACCGGCATAGTCTCTTTAGGACATCCAAATTCTTTTTCCCACCAAAAAAATTCTCTCGCCCGTCAGGAGCATTCTGCAATGGTTGTTTGCTGTAACGACGAGCAACCGAAGACGGCGACGCCCCGAGGCTCACCAACTACGGGGCGGGTCGTAGTTGTTGAGTAATTTCGTGGCTTCAATTTTCTCTGTAGTCGTGAAGACCGGACCGACGCTTCAGTTTTCTTTGTAGTCGTAAAGACTAAAGACTGATCGCCAGTTTTCTTTTGCAGTCTTAATTGTTTACAAACGGTCGACGAGACGTGCAAAACCTCAAAAAGCTATGAGAAAGTTGGCACAGCATGAAACTTTGTGTGTTCTTTTTCCAAATTTCTTGTTAAGTGAGTTGAATGGTCGGAGTACTTGATCAATACGTGTGATCGAGTACTACCGTGATCGTAACCCGAGTACAAGCACTCTGTATCGAGTACTTCATGGTCGTAACGTGGTCGAAGTACTCCAGTGGTCGGAGACACTGTTGAGCACTGTTCATTCAAGTATTGTTCATTTGTGTAGGCAAAGCACTGTAGCAGTCGGAGTCTTTCGAGTACTGAAGCAGTCCAAGAAGTCGTCCGAGTACTCGAAGCTCACGACCACGTGAGGTACTCAGAGCTCACAACTACGTGATACTGAAGCAGTCGAAGAAGTCATCCGAGTACTCGAAGCTCACGACCACGTGAGGTACTCGGAGCTCACGACAATGTGAGACTAAAGCAGTCGAAGCAGTGGTCTAAGTACTCGGAGCTCATGACCATGTGAGACTGAAGTAGTCATCCAAGTACTCGAAGCTCACGACCACGTGAGGTACTCGGAGCTCACGACAATGTGAGACTAAAGCAGTCGAAGCAGTGGTCTAAGTACTCGGAGCTCATGACCATGTGAGACTGAAGTAGTCATCCAAGTACTCGAAGCTCACGACCACGTGAGGTACTCGGAGCTCATGACCATGTGAGACTGAAGCAGTCGAAGAAGTGGTCTAAGTACTCAAAACTCACGACTACGTGAGGTACTCGGAGCTCATGACCACGTGAGACTGAAGCGGTCGAACAAGTCGTCCGAGTACTTGAAGCTCATGACCACGTGAGGTACTTGGAGCTCACGACCATGTGAGGCAAATCCAACAATTGGTATCAGAGAGGTGATCATGTGGGTCCTGCGAAGATGCAGCAGGGTGCAAGATCGATGTCTCCTCCCTCCAGAGGATCCATCGGCGCCAGTGGGCATCGAGTGATGGTTCTTGGCAACGGCCAAGAGATGATGGTGCAGATGGCGCTTAAGGAGGCCAGAGTCATGCTGCTCTACCCCGTTCTTATGCGCATGAACTACATCGACTGGGCTCTCTTAATGAGAGTGAATCTACAGGCTTAGGGAGTCTGGGATGCGGTGGGTTCAGGCGGTGCCGAATACCATGTGGATCGAATGGCATTGGTGGCCATTCTCCACGTGGTGCCACCAGAGATGCTGGGAGCATTAGCGATCAAGAACACCATCAAATCTGCATGGGAGGCCATCACAACAATGCGCATGGGAGTCCATCATGTCTGGAAGGCCTGGGTGCAGGCGTTGCACAGGGAGTTTGAAGCAATTCGCATGAAGGAGAATGAGTCAGTTGACGACTTCTCCATGCGGCTAACCAGCTTGGTGAACAACATCCGAACACTTGGAGACACACTGAAAGAGGATAAAGTCATGAAGAAATTTTTGCGAGCCAGTCCACGATAATTTTATAATGTAGCTATCTCTATAGAGTAGCTGCTTGATCTCAATACCATGTCCATTGAGAAATTTACTGGTCATTTCAAAGCTGTTGAGGACCGGTGGGAACTAGGTAATAATGGTGGAGATGGTAGAAGTCGTGTACTCCTCACCGAGGAGGAGTGGATGGCTCAGTCGAAGAAAAAGTCAGCTGGGTCAACCTCTTTCTCTGCTACGAGGGGAAGGCATGATCCACCTCGTGATTAGACAAGCAAGGTGGCCAAATGAAAGGATCATCGGACGGGAAGGATGGAGGCTCCATGGGCTACAGGTGTGACAAGTCAAAGGTGAAATATTTTAATTGCAATAATTTTGAGCATTTTGCAAAGGAATGTCGCAAGCCACGTCGAGAACGCAAGGAGCAGGCGAACCTTGTCCAGTCTCAAGAGGAAGAGCCCGCTCTGCTCATGGCAGAGGTATGCAGGATCAATGAGACGGCTAAGGCTGTCTCGATTGAGATCTCACTGAATGAAGTCCACGCACATGTAAATCTTGGGCGTGTGGATGATGAGAAGGACGACAAGTGATACCTAGACACCGGTGTAACCAATCATATGACCGGGTGCGTGTGATCGAGTACTACGTGGTCGTAACTCGAGTAGAAGCACTCAGTATCGAGTACTCCGTGGTCGTAACATGGTCAAAGTACTCCAACGGTCCGAGACACCTCCGAGCACTATTCATTCGAGTACTGTTCATCCGTGCAGGCGAAGCATGGTAGCATCCGGAGTCTTTCGAGTACTGAAGCAATTGAAGAAGTTGTCCAAGTACTCGAAGCTCATGACTACGTGAGGTACTCGGAGCTCACAACCACATGAGACTGAAGCAGTCGAAGAAGTCGTCTGAGTACTCGAAGCTCACGACCACGTCACCGCTAGTGTTGCCTTCACTGGCACCACTGCCGCCTGCCACCATGCCACTGCTGGTGCCGTCTCCGCCGGCACCACTGCCGTCGGCAGCCACTGAGCTCGCATGCCCTAGGCTAGAGGTTGAAAGAGAGAGAGAGATGTAGATTGGAAAAAGAGACCTGTTTGGGAAAAAGTTTGCACGTGGGGAAAGAAAGAAGGCCCCCTTTTAAATAGTCCTCCATCCAGCCTATGTCCCTAATTAGGGTTTTCCCTCTTTTTTTTTGTTTTAGGGTGCTACATGGAAGATGGTGAGCCTAGTCCATTGACATATTTGTCTGATGGAAGTTGGAGGGTGGAGAAGGTGAAGAAACTGATCAATATGGTCACTTTGGTGTCACTACTTGTTCTTTTGTACGCAAGGGGATTTAGTCGTTAGGGAGACATTGGAAATGCAGATAGGAAGTAGATGTAGATGCCATAGATCATCCCTCTTTCTCCATTTTTGTTGGTCCCAAGAGGAAGTCGATTCTTTGGAGTTCCGTGTATATGTAGTCAGATATACATGCTACTGACATAAAGGTGCACAACATTCGGAAGGAATTGTACATTTGTAATTTGAGGCTGCAGTTGCAGTTTTTGAAATAGTAAAGCTCTAATACCACCATATCTGTCTGTTTCAGTTTATTCAGTGTATCCTGTGTTTCAGAAGCTAATTTTGCAGTGGTGCTATGATCAACAAGCATATGAATTGTCTTATAAACTAAACATGAACAGATAAACATATGAAAGAACAATAAGTATGGAAGTAAATCAAGTTTTATTTCTGATACAGAAATGTCAGTACATGATGAAATGCAGCTTTGCCCTCTCATGCTACTTGAGACCTTCTGAAACAGTTGCCTCTGCTGCATTAATTATTCATTAACGCGGAAGGGCAGAATGAGCAATTGATCTGTTGATTCAACTTCACATGTTCAGATGAAATTGCCTTTTTTTTTGTATAAAGAAAAGACCTGTTAACTATATATTTCTCGTAAGCTCAACTCCTATGACTTTAGCCAAATTTGTGTACGGAATGGATAGATTCGTGTATGTAGTACGTCGTATCATCCACACGTACTAATCATGTCATGTGGAACAAGACTGAACTGTTTGTGTGGCAGGTATTTGGAGCTGGGCGATGCAAGCAGGTCTCTTGTCTTGTCCAACTGGTATAACAAAGTGATACTATACATTCCGTCTGACAGTAGTCAAACCCTTCCAAGGAATGGCTGATCCACCGCTTCACCGCGCCCGCCTTCCTCAGGCGCGTAGACAGCCTCCGCACGCGCTCTACCACCACGCCGTGCCCGGCGCCTCGCCAGATGCTCAACGCGCTCTTGACCATAATGCGCGTCCACCAGCACCCGCAGCAGCTCTGCCATCACCAGCTTCTATTACGGGGAGCGTGTTTGTAGCAACTGTGGCCTTGGAGATGCAGGAGGAGAGGGATGCAGATGGCGCAGTGGTTGGGGCACCCCCCAAGAGGTATCTGCATAATTGCACATCAAATATGCACGTGTATGAATATGTGTGAAAATGCAAACCATATATAAACTATAACCAAATTAAATTACTCACTATACTAAAATTTGAAGAGTATTTTAGCATGTATAGTTGAAATTACCTTAGATGACCCTACAGTTCCATCAGGTATTGATTGTTGGCAGTCTACTGGATCAGCACGTGCAAATTTCATTTGCAGAAGTTGAAGCACTGCATATCTGGCAACTCACTACCCCCAGGTTTCATCAATCTCCAACACCTCTACAATGATAAGAAAGTCAGGCTTGTCAACAATGGTGCAACACTGCAACAGTAATTATGAACGTATATGAATCAACACATATAATGCAACTCTTGTACTCACGGAGCGCCTGATGCACATTCACCTCTTGTTTATCAACGATATCATCTAGCGTAGGAGCCAAAATATCCGAGTTAAAAAAGAAGTTGAAGCGCAAACACTGACAAATATTGCCCTAACTATTTAACAAATGAGTAACAAATGTTACCACAGCAGTTATTATATATATACATTCCATTATACACACACACACACATTCTAGTGGAATGTTTACCTAAAACTTGCCAGGTATAAAGAGAATAGAAAATTGTGCACTCTTTTGGTAAAGCTTCACAAAAGAGTAAGGGAGTTAGAACATGCCTAACACACAACAAAGTTTGGTAGGAAGTTCAAAAGCAAATTATGTCGTTACCTCTGTGGATATTATTTTCCACTTTCACTTGGCTTTTGCTGGCCCTGACATTGGCAATGAGGATGAATGCCCGAACAACATTTAAAAATTGTATTCCAGAAAATAGATTTCATTGGGGATTAAACAGCCTGATTTAATATTCAGCTCCAAGCAAGTACCTGAAATTTCCCCACCAGAAAATGGATTAATGCGTGCACCTGACAGTTTCTAGCTGAAATCCTTTCAGTAAATGACGAAATGGATGTCATGAATTAGCACCTTTCAGCGGTTCCCAATAAAGAAGGCTCCCGGAGTCCGTCCTCAGGTCCCTAATCGTATAGCTGCAGGTCAGGAATATGGGAGACAAGGTGCCAGTCCTCCCCGACCCCTTCCTCGCAACGCCTACCCAAAGCAGGGCACTTACGGATCCACAGTTTCTGTAAAGCAGTAAGGCGCTGTGTGGATGGGGGCAAGGATCCAAGACCACGGCAACCATGGATATAAAACCATCGAAGCGCAGAGAGTTGTCCGATCGACTCCGGCAACTGGGTCAGCGCAGCGCAATATAGCAATTTGAGGTGTTTGAGCGAGGTGAGCCGCTGCATGGACTCGGGAAGGCAAGTCAGAGCAGGCAGATCGAAGATCTGGAGGAGTTGGAGAGAGCGGAGTTCCCCAATCTCCTCGGGCAGTTGGCGAAGGGCATGACAGGATAATATGTGCAGACTTTGGAGAGAGCGGAGTTGCCCAATCTCCTCGGGCAGTTGGCGAAGGGCATCACAGAAATATATGCCCAGCTTTTGGAGAGAGCTGAGTTGCCCAATCTCCTCGGGCAGTTGGCGAAGGGCAGAGCAGTATTCTATGCCCAGACTCCGTAGAGAGCGGAATTCCCCAAGCCAATCTGGCAGCATGGCAAGACCAGAGCAGCTTACGATCTTCAGATCTTGGAGGCTCTGCATGCTCTCGGGTAACTCCACCAAGTTAGGCATTGCTCTCAGCTCGAGGGTCTCCAGCGAATTCAACTCCACAAGTCCTCGCAGATGCATCAAGTTCGGTAATTCTTCCAGCGTCAGTTTGCTCAAACGGGGGAATTGAGATGGACTCTTGTTTTCATAAGACAAATCACCAGTTACGGTACTCCATAACTCAACCAAGTTAGGCATTGCTCTCAGCTCGAGGGTCTTCAGCGAATTCAACTCCACAAGTCCTCGCAGATGCGTCAAGTTCGGTAATTCTTCCAGCGTCAGTTTGCTCAAACGGGGGAACTGAGATGGACTCTTGTTTTCATTCGACAACATGCCAGGCAAATAAGACGAATCACTTTGCTTCCTCATCCAACGTGGCAAATGCAAACCTCGATAACCTCTAATTTCCAATGCCTCAATTTGTGATGGTGGTTCAAGGCCATTGAGCACAGCAAGGTCTTTTTCCATATCAAACTCTGCTTCCGAACTAGTCCAAACCTCCCACTTTGAATACCAAGCCAGCGACAATTCCTGTATGTTATCCTTTCTCTTCAAATAAGCCTTTTCTGCATCATCTTCATATTTCAGATAAGCAATATTCCGAATTTCCAACTCACCACTTACCATGTCAAGATGCTCCAGGTCTGAGATTCCTGCATCATCTCCACCACCCCCTATAACAAACAATCCTAGCCTTCGTAGACGAGTCAGCTGTCCAAACCCTGCCGGCAGGCCACGCAATTTGTCACATCCTTGTAGGTTCAAAACCTGAAGCCTTGTTAAGCTCTGTATACCTTCAGGCAACTCTACTAGCTCTTCGCAACATCCAAGGTCTATATATTCTAGATCACTCAACAACGTGATACAATGAGGTAGTATTGCAAGCTTGGTTCCAAAGAGTCCCAAACGACGCAGTGTCCAACGAGGGAATGAACTGGGCAGCTCTTGGAGACCACAGTAAGTTAGGTTGAGAATCTGTAAGTTGCTGAGCATGCCAAAAGATTCTGATGGCAAGTGTCGCAGATTCCGAGAATACACTATACGAAGCACCTTTAGGTTTTCATTTTTACCTATAGACTCTGGTATCTCTGTGAGTTTTCCGCATGAAAGTAGGTGCAAGATTTGAAGATTGCGACAGTCGCCAATGGACTGAGGCAAACTCTCAAGAACCGAAGAACCCACCACCTCTAGAATTCTCAGTTTCTTAAGGTTGCCGATAAACTCGGGTAACATCACAAGCCTTGTACAACCCATCACATGAAGGGCCTGCAAGTTCCAACAATGTGAGAGCGCATCTGGAAGTGCTTCACATTTAACCTTGGAGATCTTAAGATATCCAAGGTGTTCAAACCTCGATATTAATTGAGGCAATGAAGTAGCACTTATACGCTCCAGAATAACAGTACGGACACAACAGCCCTTCTTAATTGGCTTGTCAACCGTGAGGTTAGCACCAGAAACATAGAGAGCACGGACCTTGTTAAACAGCTTCCTGTCAACCTTCCCAGTGCATGAAGTCAAAGATAAGTATCTGCATCTCTGAGTATGATCACTAGTTTTATTCTCTAGCATACAAACCATTTCATCCTGTAAAATATGTCGAGTGAGATCGTGAACCAGATCGTGCATCCTGCATTTTATTTCTCCCTCGTAATCTTCAACTAGATCTTGAAGAAAAGACACTTTGAGAAGAGAGTCAAAGTAGTCACTTCCGATATCTTCTGGTTGTTCAACTTCACTTGTCGGATTTACAAATCCTTGCGCTATCCATTGGGTAATCAAGTCATCTTTGTAGATTTCATAACCTTTTGGGAATATAGAGCAGTATGTAAAGCACTGCTTTAGCTGATCTGGTAGATGAAAATAGCTCAACCTCAAAGTTGCAAATACTCTTCGTTCTATATCCTGCTCGTTCCATAAGTTACTCTCCCTTATGGCCTTCCATGCATTTATTCTTCTCTTTTGACGGAGGACACCTGCTAGAACTTTAATTGCTAGAGGTACCCCACCACATTTCATCACAATCTCTTTTCCGACTTGCGTGAATTCAGAGTCCAATAGATCTTGCTCAGCCCATCCCAAACTCTGCTGGAACAACTTCCAGCTGTCATTCTCTGATAAGAATGCCAAATTGAATATCCGAGTAGATCTCAGTGCTTCCGCGACTTTTTGATCACGGGTAGTGAGCAAAATTCTATTTCCAGGTGCGCCATTGTTTATATGTACCATGAATTGCTCCCAGTCATGTTGGTCCCCGTTCCAAACATCATCCAAGACAAGCAGAAACTTCCTTCCGCTCAACTTCTCCGAAATGGCTCTGCTCATGTGCTGCAGGGTGTAGGGTTCAGACTTCGCATCAACCACAGCTTCAAACAGCTTTTCAATAAGCTTTACCACATCGAAATCTCGAGAGACATGAACCAAGAATGTAGATTCAAAGTGCCCCTTTGTCTCGTTATCTTGGCAGATGTGTTTGGCCAAAGTAGTTTTGCCGGTTCCACCTAGCCCAACGATAGAAATTATCTGTATTTTCTCTCCATCGTTGGTTTCTACCAGCTTAGATATTATGTCATGTTTCTCCATGTCTCTTACACGTATATATGACTCACCAACATTATCCCATAATGGCAGCTCCCCAATTGTCTTATTTGTATCCTGAACAGGATCCACGGGTAAATTATTCACTACTGTACTGACGTCGCTTCTGTTTTTCACGATATCATGAAATTTCTTCCTGATTGTCTTGATCTTGTGGGCCATCGTCCATCGAAACAAAACTGATTTTTGCTTTGCAGACAAGTATTTGGCCACAACATGTTTATCACCAGCAGCATACACCTCATGCTTCTCAGCCTCCAGATGGAATTCATCCACCAAATCCTCAACATCATAAGCAACATCTTTCAACCCTTTGAGCCAATTAAATGATGGCTGATTCTCTATTGATCTATCACCAACTGCTTGCAGCCAACTTTTGATCTCCTCAACCAGATCCTGGAGCTCACGAAGATCTTTTGTCACACCCATTACTGAGCTAAACTCTTCAATTACCAGTGGAGCTAACTTATCGCCCACAATCTTAAGTATTCCAGATGCTAAAGCAGCTTCCATTCCTCCCATATTTGAAAGAGTCTCTTTCACCCAAGCCCTACAAATTAAACAGAAAACTGAGTAAACCTACAACGGTAATCAAACCAATTCGATGCTTTTGTGCTATCAGTGTATCACTGCCCCGAGCATCAAACTGTAAATACAAAAATTACAGGGCATCAACTCAATTAGTACAAGCGAAAAAAGAAAATTTTGAAGGAAAAAAGATTCTCTTGTACAAATTAAAGAAAGAAATACACAAAGATAAAAGTTGCTAATCATCAAAAGTTGCTAATCATCAACTCAATTAGTACTAGCGAAAAAAGAAAATTTTGAAGGAAAAAAGATTCTCTTGTAAACCATTTTTTTGTGTGTAGTTTTTCCTTGCCAGTTCTCTATGTTACTTATGTCTATTTCTGTTGCATCTTTGGCCGGCATCATGTATAGCACAGATATAAACTGCGCGGATGAGTCGATGATATCTGACCTGGGAAAAGCCGGTGTGCTGTAGACCGTTGTTCTCAATCCAACTCTTGTTGTTCCTGACACGAAGATTTTGTTTCCTTTTGCCCGTGGGAAAAATCGACCTGGGAAAAATCGGGCAAAGATGTTTGTTTTTTGAACGGAACACAGGCAAAGGTATCTACATGAAAGGAAAGTGGTTAAGAATGGAAGATTAATATACCACAGCCTCTATAGCTCCTCCCTGAGAAAAGGCAGAAGAAATTACGGGATGTCGGAGAAGAAATTGATAAGCGTAACAAAAGCAAGAAACAGAATAAGGAGAATCTCCTGCGTTGAACGTAATAAATACCTAGAGCTCGGATCGACTGCTGTGTGCTCTGCCATCTCCGATCAAAACAAGTTAGATCCAAACAAGTTAGAAGAAATTGGTGCTTTAGGTAGCTCCGGTGCTTCCTTGTCATCTACACTTGACCCCAAATGAAGTGAGACCATGAGAGCTGCCCTTTTTTCTTTGATATTCCTGAGAAGCGAAGCGCAACACTCCAACGACTTACGATGGAGAGGTCTGCTTAGAAAAATCGTAGACCACCAAACCTAGACGGCTTGCTGACCACAAGATGCAAAATAAAATCTAACGCAACCCAACAAAGTCCATATGGAAACAACCAAGAAGAGCAGGAATTCGTCGCAGACAAAAGGGTAACAGAATTACCAAAACGAAATTGATAGAAACCTCGAGTTAGCGTCACTCCTGTCTAGTCTTTTATAATTAAAATATATACTATAGAAAATCTTAAATTAATTCTACTACGAATTAGCACTCCTACTGCCTTTGATTAAAATTTATATTTTAAATTAAAAAAAAAAGACTAAGAGGGACTACATAAACTATGAGGGTTGACCATAGAGAAGCAATCAAGTTTACTTATCTAAAACAGAGGGTACACGAGAGGATTAGAGACTAGAATATTATTTAGCACTATATTATTGTATAGTAGGGTAAAGATCCGAGGTTGTACCTAAAAAATTTGCAGTCAGCATCACCAAATCCTTTCTTTATCATCGTGGTTGCTTCAACATCGTTATTTTGGTTCTATCTACGAGATTCACCTTCTTCGTTATTGATATCATGCACGTTTGTGCCATATTCCAATTCGGGACTGCGCATAAGAATAGGTATCATAATGTAACAAGTGGTATAAGAGCTAAGACCGAATTAATTTGATTTATAAGAAAGTCAGTAAAGTGTCAGATGGTACAAAATCAAGATCGACAACGGCGATGTGGAATCAAGTAGAGCAATTGGATGACAAAAAAATTTCACCGTGTGACAATACATGGTGAAGGATGTCCATATTCACTAGGAGCTAATCGATGCTCTTGAAAGGGACAAACTAGAAAATACGTCCGATAAAGACTGGAAGGTAATAGAGTGAAAGGTTGTTAGTGCAATCCGTCTATGTCTATCTGATGAGATAAAATACTCGGTGATTAAGGAGAACTTATCGAAGAAATTATAGAATGACTTTGAAAAGTTGTATATGGTAAAGCCATTAACAAATCGATAGGTGCTGAGGCAGTGTGGAGGGCGGCAGAGGAGGAGGGGATTGCGGGGAGCGTGTTTGTAGCAACTGTGGCCCTGGACTTGTACGTCAAGGGCGGGCAAATGGTAGGATGCTGCGAAGCTTAGATTGGACTCCGTGTTGGAGACGAGTCGCACCCTAATGGTCTCAAATTTACGAAAAAGCTCGATGAGTTAACCATGAAAAATGAAAACCATGGGTTACAAACCAACTGCCGAAGTGGTGATGTTCAACGTTGAAGATGAGCAGGAGGAGCACACACTGGAGCATCACATCGAGAAACTCGCCATTGGATTCAGCCTTCTCACCACTGGACCGGGGGAGACCATTAGGTGGTGCCAAGAACCTCAAGAGTTTGCAGCGACTGTCACGCTGCCATTAAACACATTTCCAGGATAACTCATCGGGAGATCATTGTTCGAGATAACAATCGATTTCATTGTTTTACAGATGGTTGTTGCTCTTGCAATGACTACTGGTAGAATTAGAAAAGGATGTATAGTTACAATTTTGAGCAGCATGGAGTCATCTCCATTTGACTTGTACAATTAGTGTCGGCTAGAGTTGTAGTTAGAACATAAAAGTCCAGCAAATTGATATTTTTTTTAGTCAGCTATACTGTTTTTCCCCCCACCCAATTGTTTCCTTTCTTTGTGCGGAACACTCAATAGTGGTGGATGGAAGCAGTAAGCAGCAAATCGACTTAGGTTGCTGGTTAAGAGTACTGAGGCACAACTGATATCATTGCCAAACGTACTATTCAGTTTCAGTCTTTCCCATGTTCTACATCAACATTCTTTCGCAAAATTGATGCCACTTACTACATAGTTGAATTTACTGTATCTTGTGTTGCTTTCAGATCCTGGAGTCTGGGCGAATTTGCAGTCTTTATGTAGTTATGTTGCCTGAACTGGCACGACTTGGTAAAGACGCCATTTTGTTATTGCAATATTTGACATGCAGTACTTACCACAATTCATATGTACATTCTCTGGTAAAACTGCAGAAATGACCCGAGGATAATGTTTTTTTTTACAGAAAACATAAGTGATACATTTTCATCAGCAGCAAGCTGTTCTGTCCAAGAACTACAGTACCGAACTGGATGGCTTTCAGATCATTCATGAACTGACAAGTCGAGATTCATGTCCATTCGGACACCTGAATGGCGATGTTCTGATGACACGCATTGCGCTTGTTCCTTCTCCATTCCCACGGCTTCTCAGGGTTGTCAGACGCCCAAAGGCCTCGACGTGCAGCTTGCGCTTTTTTCTCCCACTTCACAATCAGAGGGTAGCCAGCATAGCCATAAGAAAAAAAAAGGTATCCACATTTACCTCTGAGTTTGGGTATTGTAACAGTTTCATTTTCCAAATCTTTATCAATATAAACAACAGGTGGGTATCAAGTACCTCCTTTGCTCTAAGAGCTAGAAATTCCCACGTTAATCCTAAAAACAAAATATCCTAGAAATTCTCTTAGTAATCGATATAAAAAGAGTATGGTCTATACTGCATATTTTGGTGAGGATAGATTATAACGGTGCAAATTAATTGGATATAGATTATAACTGTTACAGTTGTATGACAAATACAACTATATTTTTCATAGGCATTAGAGTTACAATATGTTGCAATATCTAGTCATGTTATTAAGTGGGCTTTCATTTTTCCAAATTGTGTTTACAAATTGTAGAGCTACAATTTAACATATTTGTTGGGAGCATATATAGTGGAAACCATTTTTCTCAAAAAAAAAAAAAGAGTGGAAACCATGAGCCAACTGTATCATACAAACTACTTTTAAGTGCCAAATCAACACGAAATTAAAAAAAGGAACTGTATGGAATTTTGTGCCGCCTGCTCATCTTTCGACTCAAAACAGTGTTAAGAGAAACAAAAAAAATGATGAGAGAATTTCTGTGAATAATACCTTTTGTTTGTTTCTATATTTTCATTCCGTTGATAATTTGTTAGGGATTTCTCCTTTTTGCTCATCTAGCAAAAATTGAACTTGAACTTAATATTTTACATGAAGATATATAATTCAGAATTACCTTAAATTTTTTCAGAATGTGTGCTGATCTGGTACTCAAACCAAAGTGGTTTGTGTGGATGCACCTAGCTCATGATTTACACTAGATATGCCAAATGAGACGTTAAACTATGGTCTGTACTTTGTAAGCATGACTTAGGGTTGAAGCAAACTCAAGTATTAAAAATGTTTCAGATTTTTCAACGCACAATCGGAATATACCAAAAATGCATGTCAATACAGCATAATTTCTTACCTTTGCGAATTCCCGGCGTTTATCATAATTTTTGAAATGCCAGGCATGACCCTTCTTCAGCATTTGTTTCTGGAAGATTAGGACACGCACAATAACCCTTTTCAGAACTAAAGAAGTAAAATTAGTGAACAGACTAGGTGCTCATAGTTTCCGATTCACCTGGATGAACACACCATCACAGTATATATCGCCGACATAGCGCCCAAACTGGTCCTGCCCATACGCATAAATTGTGACACTTTTCCCGGCGATAAGTTTCACCAGCGCATCCTGTGACTCCTTCCCATACTTCATTTCCATCTCCGGCGCATCAATGCCCCTGTTAACTCATGAAGCTCACGCACGTCGCAACAGCATATCTGATTGTTGTTGACTTGTAATGTATACCTTATTCTGATCCGGTATTTCCTTGCAAGGATCTCACCGCCCGAAGTGACCATTATCCTGCTCATAGATATTTCTAGTAAATTCTTGTAACAACCCAAATTTGGGTCAAATTTAAATTTTCTTGAATTTTAAAAACTTTTTGTTGCATTTCAAGAATTTCCAAAAGCCTTGCCTTGAATTGAAATTTTAAATAAATTCCTTGGCTCAAAAATCAAATTTTGCAAAACATTAAAATCAATTGTGTGCTACTCAATAATATTTTAAATCCATTTTGTGCTGCAACCCATTTCCAAAATTTAAATTCAAACTCAAACTGAAGTTGATTTGCAAATTAAAAGCCAAACCATTTTCTTTCCCTCCCCTCCCAGGCCAAAACCGACTGGCAATCTAGCCTGTTCCCTATTGTCTCAGTTGCAAAGAGCACCATCAACCAAAAGAATGTCCTAAGAACCAAAATGGTCTATAGAAGCTGTGGTGAAAAGGGACTAGCTGATAATACACGGAAGATTTTGATTGCCAAATCTGGGTCACTATAGGTCTGGTGATATGTGCAATTGTGCAGCATAGATTGATGACTTGTGATAACTTGAGACTGCAAAGTAGAAATGGTTAGGTTGCATACTTATATCCAGCTTTATGGACTATATTTCGAAGAGCATTAGCCCTTTGGTAATTCCTACTGCTGCGTGCTTGGGCCGTTGAAATGACAGCCTCACGCACTTCGAGCGGAACATTTTCTGATTCCCTCGGATCCACTGTGTCGACATAAGCTGTAAAGCCATCACCATCCACAATGCTCCTTGCGTTAACCTGATAAAATTAGTGATTAATGGGAATCATCATTTGTCAGTATTGAATGTAAAGCATTGTTCAAAATTTGATGTTGGTGATAAATCATTTGTACGGAATGGTTGGTCATATGATTTATATCTAACCTGCAAAGTTTTCATCACAAATTGCACACCCTCAGGCAGTGAGGATAGATGGTTTTCTGAGGTTGCTGCAGGTAATGCCGGGATTGGGAAGCCATAAAATGTAAGAACACCCTGAGGAGAAAACATTGTTTCCATGAGGAGTGTGTTGAACAAATGTTGTAACTTTTAACAATAAAAATACTATGCAAACTACAGGGATTTTCGTGGATGTTCAAGAATTTAGCTTTTACTGGTTTGGTCTACAAGCATTCTATACTTTATAGTAGTATGAATAGCTGGAATTTGTCATAATCTTTTGGCGCAATCTGCAGGTTTTTTTTATGATGAACAAAGTCTGAAAATTTGTACTCATATGTATTATACATCTACCAACTATCAAATGATCTTTTTTTAACACATCCTGTCGAACCACTTTATAATATAAAATAAAAGGAGAAACAAGTTACCTCCAAATGAAATCAAAAGAAATTAGCAGCTCTCCTGGTATGTTAAAAAAAGTTACCTCCAAATTAGCTCTTTGGATCTTGCTGAGGGCTCTAGCAACTAGCATGGCAGCCTCTCCCGATGTCTTGGGTCGGGGTTTCTTACCCTTATATGCCTCCAACATATTCCTATACCTGTTCTTGTTCAAAGTAACAGGTCAAAAAATATCCCCTTAATTTTGTTTAACGAAATGCAATTTTTATCTTAATAAGTATTCATATTCCTAAATTCTTTAATTCCCTTAATTTTGCTTAACGAAATGCAATTTTTATCTTACGTATTCCTATACCCTAAATATCTTTATGAATATTTACTATTTAGACCAGACATATGAAAATGGTATGGGTAGGTTTGTCTCGAAAAAAAACTTCATAATTATTGTAGCATGACTACAACAGTGAGTACAAGGTACTCTTCTCCATAGGAGACAACTAAGAGGTCTAGAGAAAGAGAGAGCTGGTGATAAAATGAGTGGATCCCCTCCTCATACCCCTCTTGGAGATTTATATATATAAGTGGGGTAGGATATGAAATTTCCATTCTACCCCTTAATAATTACAAAAGATAAAGGTGCATTAGTACATTTCTCTACACTATTGGGTCTATTACATATTACATACTATACCAGTTGCAAGACCCAGTCACGAAGAGTTAGGCCACCTCTACGACAATAGTATTATAATTTTGATAGATTCTGCAAATACATTACAAAAGAAATTAAGTCGTGTTTTGAAGACCTCGCCAACGTTTAAACGTCACTTGTGTGTGGTTGAAGCTAGTAATACAATACAAGTGATGGTATACCCACCACCACCGATGATTAATCAGATAACTAATTGGCCTAACTGCTGTTTTCTAAAATACTAACCACATTTACTATTTGGATATGTCAATTACTAGTTTACGATATTACTTATTGATCCTTCCCTTTACATTTTTCCTCCCTAGCTAAGAGCTTAAGACAGTAAATATGTACGAACTGAGATTATTGATTGGCTTGTTTCTTGGCATGCATTCCACTTGAAAGCATAGTTCATTTCAACCTTCGGACAGCTTGAAAAGTTATTAGAGAATTTTCCCATAAAGTTAAAAGAGCATTTGGATGAGGGATTGAGGGGCTCTACGATGAGGTGCTTCTATACTTTTCTCAACAGTAATTTGCACAATTTTTAAAGTACGATAAACAGTGGATATATGTTACTTATCTCTTTATGTGCTTTGAGATTAGTGTTACTCTTATTAGAAAGGAAACTATAGAAACACTTCTCTAATTTTTAATATTTTCCAAAGGACCTCTCTGCTTATAGTAATCGAAGTCAGTTGTTTTCTGTGTTTTTAGTCATTAGCCTGCTTCCTATTGAACTCCAAGGAATCAAAGCAACTTTGGAAGTATTTGGTACATATACCAAATGTACTAATTATTAGAAAACCAGCAAGTGTTCAAGCCATTATTTTTGGATCTGAACATACCATTTAACCTGCTCTTTCTTGGATGATTCAACATGCTCTGCAAGCCCTTCAGGAACCTAATAATATCATAAACAAAATACTCCTTACATTGCATCATAGGAAAGCAAGCAACAAAAACTGGGGAAAATAAGATAGATATTGCAATAATTTGTGATGAGAATCTTTACATTTGCAATGTTCATAGAAACAGTTATAGTTTCAACGTGTCGTATCATTGCAATAACAAAGATATTGTCCATCCATCCATATGTTAAAAGAAACATAAAAAAGGAGGGACAAACTCATATTGTCGTGTAACCAAACACGTTGAATTGAAACTGTTGCACTGCTCATTCTCAGTAACAACAGATTGGCTCAGGAAGTAAAGAGAAAACACGATAAATTACATCAATGCAAATTTTGCTTCAGTGTGGAGCTCTTTCTTCCTCTATTTTGGAAAGAAAACTGAAGACTGAAAAGGAGGAGAAAGCTATCAAACTGATGTAAATCTCTTATCGTATTCTCACTCCAAAATAACAATGGTAGCTATCAAGGGGATTCTTCTCTCCATTGTGAAGAATCTCACAAGGTACATGAATTGACATTCGACGATCGCTGTGGCCCTTATGAAATCAACTAGTTAGATTCTAATTAATCTAGTGTGAGACGTGTTGATTTTGAGAGGGTAAAATTAAAGAGGTTGCAAGCATAAAATTTTGTTATGAAACTAGTATAACGCTACAGCAGACTTTATGTTAGTGAACTAATTAAATCAAGTCACGCACAAACACAAGAAGAGCAAAAAGAATATATCTGGGGATCAAGTTGCATGTCACCGCAGAAGTGGCCTCAAAGTTGAGAAGGTCATTCTGTAGGGCGGCAATGCCATGGGGATGAGGAGGACGAGGTGGAGGATGCTGCTTCTGGGGCCGGGAGGCTGGAACCTAATAATATCATAAACAGAATACTTCTTACATTGCATCATGGGAAAGCAAGTGACAAAAACTGGGGAAAATAAGACAGATATTGCAATAATTTGTGATGAGAATCTTTACAATTGCAATGTTTATAGAAACAGTTATAGTTTCAACGTGTTGTATCTGTTGAAGTACAAGTGAATTGCCCATCTTTCCTCATCAGCTTAAGCTTTTGGGTGAACTAGTTGGCTGATGAGGAAAGATGGTCAATTCACTTGTACTTCAACACTCCCTCTCACGTGGAGGCTCCCTTAGGCCTAATACGTGGAATAGAAGTGGACTGCAATTAATTTTTTTTTAATTGCGTCAGCTAGGTCTTGAACTTGGGACCTCTTGGCTCTGATACCATATTGAGTTGCATGCACCAACCAATTCACCCAAAAGCTTAAGCTGATGAGGAAAGATGGTCAATTCACTTGTACTTCAACAGTATCGTTGCAATAAAAAAGATACTACAAATCGGGGTGTCCATCCATCCATATGTTAAAAGAAACATAAAAAAGGTGGGATGAATTCATATTGTTGTGTAACCAAACACGTTGAATTGAAACTGTTGCACTGCTTATTCTCGGTAACAACAGATTGGCTCAGGAAGTAAAGAGAAAACACGATAAAGTACATCAAAGCAAATTTTGCTTCAGTGTGGAGCTCTTTCTTCCTCTATTTTGGAAAGAAAACTGAAGACTGAAAATGAGGAGAACGTTACCGAACTATTGTAAATCTTCATGATTTATCGTATTCTCACTCCAAAATAGCAAAGGAAGACATCAAGGGGATTCTTCTCCCCATCGTGAAGAATCTCACAAGGTACATGAATTGGCATTGGACGATCGCTGTGGCCCTTATGACATCGACTAGTTAGATTATAATTAATCTAGCATGAGACATGTTGCTTTTGAGAGGGTAAAATTAAAGAGGTTGCAAGCATTGAATTTTGTTATGAAACTAGTATGATGCTACAATAGACTTTACTGTTTGTGAACTAATTAAACCAAGTCACACACAAAGACAAGAAAAGCAAGAAGAATGTATCTGGGGATCGAGTTGCATGTTACCGTGGAAGTGGCCTCAAATTTGAGGAGGTCATGCTGCAGGGTGGCGACGCCATGGGGATGAGGAGGACGAGGAGGAGGAGGATGCTGCTTCTGGGGCCGGGAGGCTATAACCTAATAATATCATAAACAAAATATTCGTTACATTGCATCATAGGAAAGCAAGCAACAAAAACTGGGGAAATGAGATAGATATTGCAATAATTTGTGATGACAATCTTTATATTTGCAATGTTCACAGAAACAGTTATAGTTTCAATATGTCATGTCATTGCAATAACAAAATACTACTAATCAGGATGTCCATCTATCCATATGTCAAAAGAAACATAAAAAAGGAGGGGCGACCTTGTAACACCCCAGCCCAACCTCCGAGCCTAGAATGCTACCTCTACATTATAATTGTATCATTTACATCCATCGCTGCTAAATTTTGGCAACAACTCCTCTAGTCAAATCTCAAAGACGCGGTATACAACACACACTTAACAATCAACGTTGAAGCAATTGTATGAATCTCACCAACTATTGGAAGAAAACACATGAGCCACACTTGACTAAATATTTCCATTAGGACATACTTTTAACGCTAACTATCCTAACATGCCATTAAAGTCTGGATATGTCAGCGAAAGGTGATGTGTAAATTACTGTTTACATATGGAATAAAGTGGTACTCCCACATGTGTATGTCGCCTTCAACACTCACCTAAAAACCAACAAATAGGCAAGAATGAGCCCGAAGACTCAGTAAGCATATAATAAAACAGTGGCATCAACATAGCAATTTAGTAAATTCCATATCTGTGAATTGTAAAATATAATCTCTGTAACTGTCGATAAATCATATATCTGTGAACTGTAAAACATAATCTCTGTAATTGTATCACTGTTTCATGTTTCTTTCATGTGATGCATATGTAACTGTAGCTTATACCAGTACATCGGAGTGTTTACCCATCGATGAGCGACTCTTGCCCATCATCTTTCATTCAGGGTCTCAAACTCCTCTTCCGGTACATCAAAGTGTTCACCCATCGATGAACTGAGGCAAAACATCTTCTGAATAGCACATCTCTACCTCTATGTCTCGAACGGCAGCATGACCTAGCCTCTCCAGTAGCCACGACCTCTGTCTCTTTTGCATCTCTATGCGACACAAGAGAGGTGCTTCAATGCTTTCCTCAAAGTGATTTGCACAACTTTTAAAGTAGAACTGAATGATGGATAGTAATTACTTATCCCTTCATGTGCTTTGAGATTAGTGACATTCTTATTAAAGTGGAAAGCATTAAAGCACTACTCGCAACACAATCATAACAAAGTCTACTTAGATACACAAGCAACAACTTCAACAACTTGCCATCAACTCACAAGCATCAACCTCATAGCATTGCTAATCAACATTACAACAAACCGAAATGTAAATGCAATGCTTGACCTAAACCCATCCTATTGTGTACCAAAATGTGTGTCAAGTTTAAATTAACTATTTTAGTTGATGATCATAGGTCAAGTTTTGGTAGTTACTTAACCTAAGCCAAGTTTTAGTTTAATAACCAATCCTAAGTCAAATTATTAGTTGGTTAAGTAGCCTACATTACCAAATTATCCACCATGAACCTAACGCCCGCTCTAATACTAACTGTAACACCCCGGCCCAACCTCTAAGCCCAGAATGCTACCCCTACCCTATAACTGTATCATTTACATCCATCACTGCTAAAATTTGTCAGCAACTCCTCTAGTCAAATATTAAAGACGCGGTATACAACATACGCTTAACAATTAGTGTTGAAGCAATTGTATGAATCTCACCAACTATTGGAAGAAAACACATGAGCCCCCACACGACTAGATATTTCCATGAGGACATACTTTTAACACTAACTATCCTATCATGTCATTAAAGTCTGGATATGTCAACTAAAGGTGATATGTGAATTACTATTTGCAAGTGGAATAAATGTGGTACTCTCACCTGTGCATTTCACCTTCAACACTCACCTAAAAACCAATAAATAAGCAAGGGTGAGTCCAAAGACTCAGGAAGCATATAATAAAACAGTGGCGTCAACATAGTAATTATGTAGATCCTATATCTATGAACTGTAAAACATTATCTCTGTAGCTGTCAGTAAATTCCATATCTGTGAACTGTAAAATATAATCTCTGTAACTGTATCATTGCCTCCTATTTATTTCATGCAATGCAATGCAATTTGATGCATATGTAACTATAGCTTATATTGGCATATCAGAGTGTTCACCTATCGATGAACAACTCTTGCCTCATCATCTTTCATACGAGGTCTCAAACTCCACTCTCATGGAGTGACTATCAAAGTAGATCTTTTTCTCCATTCTGTGGAGGTGTCTACCTCTGTAGGTCTTACTCAAGAGCGCTCCAGATTAGTCATATTGCTTTCTCACCGACCTAACTAATGCACTCTAGACTAGCTATATGACTTACCCACTGCTTGTGCATGATGCAACATTCTTCCAATGTTGATATTCAACCATAGGCATCACACATTAGGGTATGATTGACATGTAATCATGGATATCATCTCTTAAAACACTGTAAAATAAAGCATGAAGGAACATGTATCAAGTATCCATCACAATCCACTATTCTACCATGCACTTGCCTATTTGCCCATGTAACTATTGTAGGGGTGGCCCACTCCCGACTAGGTCTTGCAACTGGCCCAATATGCAATAGGCCCAATAGTGTAGAGGAATGTACCAATATACCCTCACCTTTTTTAATTATCAAGGGGTATGATGAGAATTTCCTATCCTACCCCATTCATGTATATAAAACCCTAAGAGGGGTATGAGAAAGGTGACCCACTCATTTCATACACGAGCACTCTCTCTTGTTGTTGGCTCTCTCTAGATAGTCCCCTTATTTACTGTTTGGTCCGTAGCCACAACAGTTGGCGTCATCCGTGGGGATACGCAAGAAGTTGCGCAAGAGAATGCGCTAGAAAGCGATAGCAACTAAGCAAAAGAGAGGTGCGGTGGTAGCGATCGCTAAGCCCAGCACGCGGTGCCGGTGGTACCCTATGGAAACGACCGCGTCGCGCTGGTACGACCGTTGAGCATGACGCCTGCGCTAGTACGACCATCGACCGTGACGCCCACGCTAGTACAATCGTCGACCACGACGCCCGCACCTTCATCTCAACAGCAGGGAGTCGGCCTCCGAACAACACCGACGAATGTTGAGTCTCTCCGGCGGGGATTCCACATGGAGTGCGCGTGCTCCAAAGCCTTCGCCCCGCCACCGGCTGCGTCGACACCCACGACCACGTCACAGTCGTGACTTTGGCGACATCTCCGACCGCGTCGTGATCAAGTCTTCTCTGACAGACACGACCACCCCATGGTCGACATTTGGGGATGGAGCATCTGCCTCCGACTTCTCCGCCGAAGACTTCGCATGGTCTCCGCCGAGGTCTTCGCACAATCTCCGCATGGAGACTGTGCATGACCTTCGTGGGACTTCATACCGACTCCGCTGAGCTCCGTGCGGATGTTGCCTTCGATGGACTTCGCACCGACTCTGCTGAGCCCCGCACGGATGCCATCTTCGACGGACTTCGCACGGCCTCCGCTGAGCTCCGCACGGTCTCACTGGACTTCGCGCGATCTCCGCCGGACTCCGCATGGACGACGACCTCCACTAGCCCCCGCAGGGCTTCGCACGATCTCTGCCTGACACCGTGCGGACATCGCCACCGCCAGACCTTGTGTAGCCTCCGCTTTCGCATGGTCTCCGTCGAGGTCTTTGCATGATGTTCGTGTAGAGACTGCGCACAACCTTCGCGGGACTTCACACCAACTCCACAGAGCTCCACGTGGATGCCGTCTCCGATGGACTTCGCACTGACTCTGTCGAGCCCCGCGTGGATACCGTCTCCGATGGACTTCGCACAGCCTCCGCCGAGCTCCTCATGGTCTTCGCTGGACTTCGCGCTATCTTCGCCGAACTCTGCGTGGACGTCGCCTCCACCGAACTTCGTCTGACCTCCGCTGGCCCCGCAGGACTTCGCCTAGTCTTCGACGGACTTCACACGATCTCTGCCTAACACCATGCGGATGTTGCCACCGCTAGACCTCGCGTGGCCTCCACGAGTCTCGCTAGACCTCGCGTTGCCTCCGTCGGGCCTCGTGTTGCCTTCGTTAGCCTTCGTGCCATCTGGCCTCTGCTGACCTTTGCACACTTTGGCCTCCGTCGGCCCCAGCTCCGCACCTCCGAGTACACATTCGTCCAGATGTTCAATCATCCACGTGGTCCAAACATCGTCTGCTCACGTCGTGGTCATGACCTCATCCGCCCACGTCGCGGTCGTTACATCATCCGCCCACGTCGTAGTCATGGCTTCGTCCAACCTCCTCATGGTCGTAACTTCGCTTGACCTCCGCGGGGCCGTAATTTTGTGAAAAATTGCACGATGGCCTTGCGCCCCGGCGTACTCTGCGGAGTATAAAGCGCCGGGAACTCAGACGTCCTGGGCAACTCTACGGAGTATAAAAAAAATCACACGGTGACCTCGCACCCCGGCGTACAATATAAAGTATAAAGCACTGGGAACTCAGCTGTCCCAGACAAATCTATGGAGTATAAAAATCGCACTGCGGCCTGCGCCCTAGTGTACTCTGCGGAGTATAAAGCGTTGGGAACTCAACCGTCTCAAGAAACTCTACGAAGTATAAAAAAATCGCAAGGCGGCCTCGCGCCCCGGCGTACTCTGCGGAGTATAATGCATCGGGAATTCAGCCATCCCAAGCAACTCTACGGAGTATACAAAAATCGCATGGCGACCTCGCGCCCCGGCGTACTCTGCAGAGTATAAAGCACCGGGAACTCAACCGTCCCGAGCAACTCTACAAAGTATAAAAAATCGTACGGCGGCCTCGCGCCTTGGCGTACTCTACAGAGTATAAAGCGCCGGGAACTCAGCTGTCCTAGGTAACTCTACGGAGTATAAAAGACCGTGCAGAGTTCACGGCCTCCGTGCGAACTCTACGGAGTATGATGGTAGCGCGGGATAACTTGCGCAGCCACACGTGCATCATGTGCTTTGCCCATCCCACCAGGGAGTCCCTACCATGCGTCTCACCAGTGAGTTCGTCGTGCTACTTCGTCCGACCGCCTCACGATAGAGACTTAGTCTGACCACTACGTGGTTGTTGACGCCTCGTCCGATCACCTCGTGGTTGTTGACATTTTGTCCGACCGCCCCACAGTCGTGACTTTATCCGACCACATAGTGGTCATAGACACCTCATCCGACCACCTCACGGTCGAGACTTCGTCCGACCACCTCGTGGTCGTAGGCGTCTCGTCTTACCACCTTGTAGTCGTTGATGTTCTGTCCGATCGCCCCACGATCGTGAGTTTGTCTCACCACATAGTGGTCATACACGCCTCGTCCGACCGCCTCGCAGTCGAGACTTCGTCCGACCACCTCGTGGTCGTAGACGCCTCATTCAACCACATCGTAGTCATTGACATTTTGTCCGACCGCCTCATGGTTATTACTTCATCCGACCACATCATGGTCATAAATGTTTTGTCCGATCACCCCGTGGTCGTGACTTCATCCGATCACATAGTGGTCATACATGCTTCGTCCAACCGCCTCACGGCCGAGACTTCGTCCGACCACATCGTCCGGCCGCCTCACGGTCGAGACTTTATCCGACCACTGCGTGGTCGTTGACGCCTCATCAGACTACCTCGTGGTCGTTGATGTTTTGTTCGACCATCCTGTGGCCGTGACTTTGTCCGACCACATAGTGGTCGTAAACACTTCGTCCGACCGTCTCACAGTCGAGACTTCGTCCGACCACATCGTGGTCGTAGATGCCTCGTCTGGCCGCCTCGCGGTCAATACATCGACCGACCACCGTATGGTCGTAGACGCCTCGTCTGACCACCTCGTGGTCGTTGACGTTTTGTCCGACCGCCCTGCAATTGTGTCCTTGTCCGACCGCCCTACAGTTGTGACTTATCCCGATCACCTCGTGGCCATAGACGCTTCGTCCGACCACTTTGTGGTCGTAGACGCTTGCGCGTGGAAATCTTTTGCTCGCCGCCAACTTCTTTCATGTAATTAGAATTAATTAGAGTCCGGATTCTTTGATGTAATTAAACCAAGTCATGCACAAAGACAAGAAAAGCAAGAAGAATGCATCTGGGGATTGAGTTGCATGTTACCGTGGAAGTGGCCTCAAATTTAAGCAGGTCATGCAGTAGGGCGGCGATGCCTTGGGGGCGAGGAGGAGAAGGCTGCTGCTTCTGGCGCCGGGGGGCTGGAACCGGCACTGCAGTCTCATCATAGTGATAGTACCGAGGCTGATAGTGGGGGATGGAAGGCGGGCAGTAGTAGGGGTAGTAATCACCTCCATCGTCTTCTTCCTTGCAGCAGAACCTCAGAATGTTTCCCATGGATGGATCTTCTCGACTTCTTGCCGCTCTTGCTCAATCTGCTGTGCTGCTTGACGAGCTTGTGAGCCTGCCTGGAGAGGACGATGGGAAAGGTTCCGAGTGGAGTGAAAAGAAAGGTGTGGTGGGGCCATCCACGAAAGCTGGGTTTCAATCGGCTAAAGCGTTAAAGGACTAATTGCATTGCCAATAGGCTGACACAAAAGCTTGACTTGACGTTGACTCCGATTGACCATTATCCTAGCTCAAAATTGGTGTTAGTTCTTTTTCACTTATCAAGGTCTCTAAACGGTCTCTAAAATGAAATTTTTATAGGTACTTTTCATTATAATATACTAGTAAAAACCACAACAGTAGAGTACTTTAAAAAGTTTTTCTCCCTATTAATCTACTTGTTCCATTTTCACGCCATCAGTCTAAAAATACTACTGTATTCAAATTTAAAAATGATAATACTTGACTATGTACAATAAACTATAACCATGCCTATTTTGGGTCGAAGTGGTAATTAATAGATACAGGAAGCTAAAATAGCCTTTTTGACATTCTTGACGGGTTAGGTATCAAGATCACCATCTAAGCAATCGGCATCCACTTTTGATATCCATTATTTTCCTGAGTCTAATTTTCACCCTAAGGTTCCTAAGTTATAGTTTTGAACCATTGGATCAAAACTGTAACATCCCAAAATTTAGAAAATATTGAAATTGTGAAAGTTTTAAAAATCTTTTTGCAGGTGTTATGCGAGAACTTTGGCATTTATTTGAGAACTCTGATTTGGTTTTGCCAAACAATTTAAAGAATAAAAATGAAACCTGAGACGAAGAGCCAAAATAATTGAAATCGATTGAGCAAAAAAAATTGAAATTGAAATTCAAAATTTGAAGCTGGAATTTCAATTTTAAAAAGTCCCGAACCCAATTTCTCTTCTCTTGGGCCCATGTCCTCTTCCTCGCCTAGTCCATCTTCCTCTCCTTGGCACCCAACACCATGCGCGACCCGGCCATGGCGTTGCTACCGCGCCAAACGCACAAGTGCTGCCGAGCACTGTGCCCGCTGTCCTCGTCGCACCGCCTGTGCCGAACGCCACTCTCTACTATGGCAGCACAGCGCCACGTCCCTCAACTCAACACCACTCTCTACTGTGGCAGCACAGCGCCACGTCCCCCATGCCTATATAAATCGACCTGCACCCTTGCTCTTCCGCCACTGTACCGTGCTTCGGCTGCCGTTCCAGCCGCTTCGGTGGTCCTATCTCAAAATCACTTGCATCATATCGTGTTCTCGGGCCTCCTCCCCCCTCCTACTTAATTGCATCAGAACGCCATTCTCCCCATTTTTGGCTGCACGCCGCCACCACCGACACCACTTCCTCCTCGGCGATCCCCAGGCCAAATCCTCACCATGGAAGAATCCCCATGACATCTCGAAGCAATCCTCGATGCCATCTTTGGTTCAATTCCTCTCCGGTGAGCCGCCACCATGAACTTCGCCGTGCCGCCCCTGGTCCCCATCGGCCGCCCGCTCGGACTCTTCTCCAGCCACACCATCATTACAAGTATGTCCCATGCACCTTACTCGTGCCCATGCTCACTTGCTTTTTCCTCTCCTTCCTCTCTGAACGCTGCCACCATGATTGGTCCCTGCGCCCAGCCACTCCGAACCGAAGCCCAAACCGCCATGGCGCCGCCCAGCCTGAGCCACCGTCTCCTTTGGCCTCCCCACCTCCTGGGCCTTCCGTTTTGCCCCACGCCACGATCCTTTGGCCACCCCTTGCTGGCACCGCCGCCACTTGGCCATGCGCCGCCCACCGCCCTGCTCCCCTGTTTTGGTTCGATGCCCTCTTCTGTTTCTTATGAGACAACTCCCTCTCTCACACACACATATGGCATGTGGGCCCAGCTAAATAAATGGCCAACCAATGCATGTATGTCTTTAACTCAAGAATGCAAATGAAAATCCAAACTAAAAATATGTTGAAAAAATAATTTAGTTACAAATAGAAATTGAATTTTGAAATTGGAATGAAGGTTCATGCAAAATTAAGATATTGAAGGTTAAAATTTTAAATATTTTGCATGCCATCAGAAATAGCAAATTATTATCATGTAAGATGAATTAGTGTAAATTAAGCCATGTAAAATTAATAAATATTATTTGTTTATCTCAAAAGTCATGACGCCCCTTTCTCAAATAATGCTTAAATAATTAAGGTAAATCATTTAAATTTTAAGTCTCTAATATTTATCCATATATGTTGAGATTTAAATTAAATATTACCTTGTGCATGATTAAGAAAGTCTCAAACATAAATACAAAGTCATTAATATTTAGCTCAAATACAATTGCTAATCAGAGGCATTATTGATATATATATACACAACTTTGTGTAAATGGCAATTGAGTTAAAGAAAAGGTAATTAACCAATATGCCTTTGCCATCTACAATGAAATACAAATTTAAATTAGAAGTCTTGATAAAAATACAATCTTGCCTAAATAACAATCATCCTATCGATATCTCTGGATTTAAAATCACCAATGTAATTAAAAATAATTAATGTACCAACATTTCAAGACACAACCTTAATAGGGAACTCTGGTAAAATATGGACTCCAAGATTAACTCGATGAATTAAAGTTGTGCTCTTCGTATGTTAAACTCGCACCCTAATCTCTAATTGTTAACACTCATCAAATAATGCCCAGTGTTCTTTTAGACTCTCATATCTACCATGAGACTAAACCAACTCATGGAACTTTCTTAATAAATATAAAACAATTAAAGAGACTTTCAAATTAAAGATTAAGCCTTCGTATCTTGCAACCGACTATATCTACCCATCTTCCAATCTGAAGCGGAATATTCCTGTGAATATTCCTTCGACATTGATCCTTCTTCTAATCCTTCCCAACAGAGCTTCTCCGTCGTTTCCTCCTTTCGCTCAAACTCCGTTTGGCTTTGCCAAACGTCTTGCACTCGCTAACCCTTATCCCACATCACCAACTCAGTCACTCAATTAATTTTATTTTTGATTTATTTGGATCTTTTCAAGTTGTTTGGATTTATTTGGTTTTCAATCATTTAGCGTGCAATTAGAAATTGAAGTCCCGAAGAAGTAACAACTTGAGCAGGACCAAGATTTAGATAAAGACAAAGACCAAGAGCTTCAACATCATTGACGGAGAAGGCTTTGAGTAAAGATCGATGCCATGGTAAATTGAGAGAAGGAAGACATTACTTTGATCATATCACATCTACCTTTTGAAGGAAAATTATTTTATTTAAAATTATCAAATTGCATGCTTTACTCTGTTACACAAATTATATTCACACTTGTTCATAGTTAATTTACTATGGGTAATTACTTAATTATACCCCACTCCTCAGCTTTGGACATAAACGACCACGAAGTCGTAAGTCCTTCTATGACTACTCCGTGATCATAACCTCTTCTACGGCCATGAAGTCGTAAGTCTTTCTACGACTACTCTGTGGTCGTAAACTCTTCTATGACCACGAGTCGTAAGTCTTTCTACGACTACTCCATGGTCGTAAGCTCTTCTACGACCATGGAGTCATAAGTCCTTCAGCTACTCCGTGGTCGCAATCTCTTCTACGACCATAGAGTCGTAAGTCCTTCTACAACTACTCTGTGGTCGTAAGCTCTTCTACGGCCATTAAATCGTAAGTCCTTCTACAAGTACTCTATGGCCGTAAGCTCTTCTACGACCATGAAGTTGTAAGCCCGTCTACGACTACTCTATGGTCGTAAGCTCTTCTACGACCACAAAGTCGTAAGTCTTTCTACGACTACTCCGTGGTCATAAGCTTTTCTACGACCGTGAAGTCGTAAGCGCTTCTACGACTACTCCATGGTCGTAAGCTCTTCTACGATTATCAAGTTGTAAGCTCTTTTACAACCACGTAGTCGTAAGCAGTCCTACGATCACCTTGTGATCATAGACTATTATGTGGTTTTTATATCCCCAATCGACTTGTCAAGCGATGTCTTACTACATCGTGGGGGAGTCTGATAATGCGGTTAGAATGTGCATTTATCTAATAACCGCACACGATCTCTCTCTGATAACAACCGCTGCATGGCGAATGGACCACTACGCCTCTCTGATAATAACTTTCGCCATATAGTTATCACCCGAAGCATTAAAGCGTCTTCTAGCGTGGGACAACAGCCATCATTTTGTTAGCTATTTAAAGGTTAACGTCAGGGGAAGAAGGGAGGGGAAGCTAGATTAGAGATAGTGCAGATTTTTTTTCACATTAGACTCTTGTAATCATTTTTCTTTGATTAGTAATCACACATGACGTAAGGTTATTATTCTCCTAGGAGAAGACCCGAACCTAGATAAAAATTCTGGTGTCCCTGTTCCGCAAGACCATAGCTTAGTCTTCTGAGAAAATCCCCAAATCCAAATAAATCATACGTAAGATCAGTATTAAAACACCGACAATGTCTATTTCTAAAACTTTGTACATGGGATGAAAAACTTGTTGTTGGATGTAACCATGAATTTGGTTTGCCTTGGGTGGATGCAACCTAGTGATATTAATAGGTGGATATAACCCTGGTAACAAAACTAGTATTGGATGGATGGAACTATGCGTTGTAACATGTGGGTGGAACCTACACTGCTATTACTACTACACGCTCTTATAATATTTAAAAACATGGTTTAGTAAAAATGATAGGCCTCATGAATTTTCCTATATTTATATCTTAAAACAATGGCTGTTTCGCAAATAAAAGAATTTTAAGCCTCCATTTGACAGCCTTGCATCTATTATTACTGCATTCTGTGTGATGTCTTACTGAGTACCTCCGTACATATTCTTGCTCAATTACTACTATTTAGTAAGGAAGAAGAAGAAAGTCAAGACATGTGGTCATTTACAAGAGTCGACAGAGTTGAAAGACGATAAGGCCAAGAGCTAGATCGCAAATCCCCGTTGGCTGTCTGTGGGCGAGGGTCCCACCTACGTGAAGTTTTGCTTCCGCAGCTACTTTTAATGATTTTGACCTAATCGGCTCATGAGTAAGTCCACAATTATATTTATACTTTCGTAAGATATGCATTTGATGTATAGTAATGTATATATAAGTACTATCTACTGATCCAAGAAATAGTGTGATGGAATCATAGAGAATTCTGAAAATTGACTAAATCCGGGTCTGACAAAAACAAAATCCGACATATGCATATCTCAAAGCTAACCCATATATAAGACCAAGAAAATCGACTTAAAAGTAACAAAAAAAGCAGGCAATTTGTAAAACAATAAAACCTATAAAAAAATATGATAACATGGAAAGAAAACGCTGTACGTGGTATTTGACATTGTGTGCATCTAAATAAAACTTGACGATCACTATTTGTGTATTAGCTGAACACAAAACTTTGACTTTTGAGTCTTTTTTTTTACGTTGGATGAGCTTTGAGAGATCGGTGGTTCAAAAATATGATTTGCACTGAAAAAATCATGAGTCGCCTTATAAATAGACGTTCCGAACAAGTTTTGTGAGTGCTCAACTTGAAATATGAACCTTATAAGTAGTTAAGTTTTGTGAAGGCGCACCTTGAAATACGAGAACAAGTGAAAAATATGAAAATAACTGAACTAGTACGTGCGGACAACAAGTGTTATAATCAAGAAACGTTATGAGCAGAAGAATAAAAGGGTTTTGATAAAGCTCAAGAGGGAGTGATTGAGAACCCCATTTCGGCATAAACTTTGTGTACAAACTTTACAATAATTCTCAAAATATAGTGGATGTAGATGGATGAACGTTGTATAACCCTACGAAATTTTCAGCATCAATTTCGGCTGCTTCTGGTAGGAAAAGAAAACGTAGCTCAAAGTAAAAGTTCCCAAACAAGAAAGAAATCACTGTGCAAACCTAAATTTGTCTCGCTAAAATGACGGTTCTCACCTGAAATATATACCTCATACATACTTATATATATGACCTTACTTCGAGACGAACATCAAATGATAAACACCTGCAAATTAGTTGTTCAAATTGTATAGAAAGCACAGTCATAAACATCTAGGATGTGTTTAATTTGGTTTGAACCTAACAGGGCCGTTGCTTGAGCAGAAGCGTACATGCTGCTCTAGGCTAGCTCCTCCGATTTGTAGTTTGCAGATCAGAGTAATTAAGACCTCCTATCCATAATAATCCGGGACTAGTTGATCGATTGCCAAAAAAAATCGGTTCAGATAATTGAAAGTAAACAAATCACGACATCGGGAGATCGATCAGCTCCACTGTTGATCGCCGGCGCCGTTGGCGGTGGCTGTCTGCTGCTGCTGGATGACGAGGATGGAGACCTTGGACGCGAACTCTGCGGACGCGAGCATGTCGCCGAGGACGCCGAGCTCCGGGCACTCGCTCCACTCCGACAGCCCGTTGGTCAGCGCCGACCCCTCCAGGTCGCTGTCCCCTCGCCGCCCCACGACGAGCAGGTCGAACTTCTCGCTCATGGACCGCACCACCGACGCCGTGCCCTCGCTGTCCTCCACCGTCTTCTCCACGTACACCACCCGCTCGTTGTCCCTGTTCCTGTGCCAGAAGTCCTGGAGCACCTCCTCGTCCCTCACCTCGTCCCGCCCGCCCATCCCCACCCAGTTCCGCAGCTTGAACCGCACCACCGTCAGCGACATGCCGCCGCTCTCCGGCATCCGCGCCGCGTACGCCAGCGCCTCGCGGTCGTCCGGCCCGCCCAGGAAGTACATGGCCGCCCTCTGCAGGAGGCTGTTGGACGCCGTCGCGCAGGCCGAGCCGGAGGCGAGGCCGTGGTCCACGAGGATGGCCACGGAGCAGGGCGCGTGCTGCAGCACGGAGCGGTTGATGGAGCGGATGGCGTTGTTGGCCATGTTGCGAGCGCCGTCCGACGACTTGTGGAAGGGCAGCAGGATGAGGTTGGCCTTGCGGCTGTGGGCCAGCGAGCACACGTCGTGGTGCATCGAGCTGTAGGGCGACGCGGCGACGTACGGGCTCACGGTGACCGCGCCGGGGGCGGCCTGCTGCTCGAAGTAGCGGAAGGCGTTGACGATGCGGTCGGACGGCGTCGGGTTGGAGGAGCTGCTGGACTTCTTGTGGGGCCTGAGCACGGAGGAGGCGCGGCCGACGAGCTCGGTGAGGTGGAGCACGGTGAGGGAGACGGGGGAGTCGCGCGAGGAGCCGGACGCCTCGAGGAGGTCGAGCAGCGGCGCGGCGTGGTCCTCGTTGTAGAGGCAGGTGAGCACGCGGAGCTCCGCGCCGGGGCGCGCGCCCTCCAGCGTCCGCCGCTTGGCCCTCGCGAAGCGCCCCGACGGGTCGTAGAGCAGCTTGATCAGCGGCGTCGTGATCGCCGTGATCACCACCATGGACAGCGTGAGGACCGAGTAGTGCTCGGCAGTCGCCTTCTGCATCAATCAGCCAGCCAATGCATGAGATCACAAGCAAGAAGCACATTGCATTGCATCCACGCTGTCGTACGAACGTACCATGGTGTCTCCCCAGTTGTTGATGGCCGCGACCTCGACTATCCCGCGGATGTTGAGCATGAGCGCCAGCACGGTGGCCTCCCGGAAGGGCATGGCGAAGAAGAGCCCGGCGGCGACGCAGCCCACCATCTTGCCAACGACGCAGAGCGTGACGAAGAGCTCCAGCGCGCACCACTTCTCCGAGTGGCCGCCCAGCTCGGCCAAGTTGGTGCGGTACCCGGCCAGCGCCATGTACACCGGCAGGAACAACGCGATGAAGAACGAGTCCAGCCGCTCCGTCATCGTCGCGCCGATCGGCATGCCGCCGGGCAGCGCCAGCCCCAGCATCATCGGCCCGATCATGTACTTGAACCCGATCGCGTCCGTCACCAGCGCCGACAGCAGCGCCGCGATCACCACCACCACGAACGACCCCTCCGACAGGAGGTCCCCGGGCGGGGTGCGCTTGTGGGCGATGTACCGCCCTGCCGGCCGCGCGACGAAGGCGACGAAGAGGACGAAGGCCACGAACGAGGCAAGGATCTCGGCCGTGAACGCGGGCGATCTGGCCTCCGTGATGAGGAACGCCGCGGCGAAGCATGCGCGTAGGAACCAGGAGGTGACGTCGGTGATGAGTGATGCCGTGAGCGCGATACGGCCGAGGTCGGAGTTGAGGAGGTCGAGCTCGGCGAGCGCGTCGGCGATGACGGGGAAGGAGGAGAGCGAAAGGCGGACGGCGAGTTCGGTGAGGAGCGAGGAGCCGCGCAGGTCGGCGGGGAGGGAGGGCTGCAGCACGTGGAAGACGGGGAGGGTGACGGCGAGAGGGACGACGGAGCCGGCCAGGCCGACGGCGACGGCGCGGCCGCTGGGGCGCCTGAGGAGGCTCAAGTCGGTCTTGACGCCCATGGAGAACAAGAAGAGGATGAGCGCGACGAGCGAGATGCTCTCGAGGATGTAGGTGCCGCGCTCGGAGAAGAGAGCGGCGCGGAGCTGGGGGCTGCGGCTGAGCACGGAGGGGCCGAGGAGGACGCCGACGAGCATGTGGGTGACGAAACGGGACTGGCCGAGGCGGCGGAGGACGTGGTGGGCGGCGGCGGAGAGGAGGATGATAAGGGAGACCTGGATGAGGAGGAGAGGAAGGGAGAAGCGGAGGGGCTGGTCGCCCAGGAACATGCCCTGCGAATTAACCAGGTTGTTGTCGTAGCACGCCGCCGACAGCGGCTTCACCGTCGCCGACGCGTTCACCACCGCCGTGGAAGCCATTGTTGGCACGACCCTGATCGTCGACTGGTGGTATATAGGATTCTCTTGGGAGTAATGCAAGCTAGTCCTGATGGTTTGGTGCCATTGCTTCGTTTCTTGGTCGCTTCAGTATGGTTTGCATGCTCTGATGAGAGATGCAATGGGGATGGAGCATGCATGCATGCAGATGCAGAGGAGGAGACAGACGTACAGTCGAGAGAGAAGCGTGCGTGCATGATGGGAGGTTTGTGTGGTTGAGCATGCAGCCGCCTATTTTTAGCCGTGTGGATGGGAGTAGAGAGAGTCACTCACTGTCTTGGCCTCAGGCTCTTGATTCTCTATGAAATTCCAAACGAGCCTCAGCTACTCTTCGACATGAACAGTTGAAATGATCAATTCCAAATATCTAGCATTTGTAACGAGCTTTTACAGTCCATTTGGTATCTATTCTCAACTCACATCAAGCAAAGATAGCCTAGCTACAGCAAATGCAAACCTGAATGTTGTAACGAATCAATCGAGCTCTAGAACCTCTAATTTTGTCCATTTAAACCTTGTGGCCGTGCATGGATTTACGTTTTCCCGGCCAAGAAAACGGCTCAATTAACCTTGGCCGTCTCGTCCTCATCCAGCGACGCCGACCGTCTCCGCCAGCTCAGCACGGCGCCGATTCGCGGCAGCCTGACCACCGAGTTCACCCGAGTCACCCCCTCCAGAGCTTTCCACACCGTTCCCTCCTCCGACCCGCCGGCCGCCTCCCCGCTCAGAACCTTGCGGAAGCTCCCCCTGAGCGACACAGCGTGAGGCTTCGCGTCGCCTCGGAGCTTCTCCTCGGGCTTCAAGAAGAGGCAGATCACGGCGCAGTCGTCCACCATTGACGTCGGGAACTTGCGCCGCCACGCGCGCACCGCCCGGTCCACTAGTTGCTTGGCTGCATTAGAATGGTCCGTCACTGATGAGACGATCTTGACCACCTCCTTGTTGGATAGCACGTCCCATATCTACACCACATTGAAACAAAACAGATTCAATTTTTCATGTTAGTATATACATTTCTCAAAATTGTTATTAATCCGCGCAATTCAAGCTTACACATGTTTTTTCCCTCGCAAAAAAAAAAACTTACACATGTTCCATGGCGAAAAATAAGTTCTATACTCTTTACTACTGGCGTTTTATTTTATTTTTTAATAAAAAGAACACATCTTGCAGATCAAAGAGTGGAGTGTGCTTCTATGCTGTTTTAAGCACAAATCAGAGTGACCTTTTCAAAACAAGTGAGGTTAGAGAAGAGACAGACATGTCAGTTTCAGTTAACAGTTGCTTTTGTCCAATCATAAGGGTTCTAAACTATTCTGTCCTCATTTCATTTGTAATAGTACCAGAGACCGTTCTTCTTAATCAAAGAAAGATGGTGAATGGATAAAATGAAAACTAAACCAAACTGGACAGGCCATCGAATAAAATCTCCTTTTCATACCCCATCAGTAGCAAGCACCAAGAAGTCATCCTTTTCAGATAACTTCCTGTAATAGACCTCTGGTGTACAGATAAGACCATGATTCTTCAGGCAGAAGTCTCCAAAAGCCCTTGCCATGGCGAGGCCTGGTGCATCTTGGTCTGGCAACCACAGCCTAGGCACGTCTGGTTCGTCATCCATGGCGAAAACTCTCCCCTTACAACTCAGGATCCTCTCGACTTCACCTATGACAAGTCCAGAACATGGCAGACTGCAATTGAGAAGTGCATACATACGTACATGCAGTGCAGAGAACTACGAAATGAGAAATTCAGAGGTTCACTTGGAAGATCTGGTTTCAAGTCAGTGGTGAGTTGGACAGGAATCGGGCGGTCCTTGCTGTCTCGGGTGCAAAGAACAGCACGTGAATCGCCCAAATTGGCAATGATCAAGTGATCACCCTGTGCATAAGAACAATATTTGGGAAACAAAACAGGTCAGAGTTATGTATTTAGCTATGTTGCTTTTAGTACTGAACTTTACAAAGGAAACGAGCACCCCAATTCATCCAGTTGAGTCCCTACACTTCTGAAACTTAATTTTAGCGATAGCGAAGTTCAACTTGCACGAAATCTATTGCCGATACAAGAAGTTGCGAGCTTGTAACAGTAATAGTACTAGTACCTGCCTGACAATAGTGACAGCCGTTGTGCCACTACAAATGCAGTCAATTCCAGAATGTTGCCTTAGCTCCTCATCCACATCCTCAAATGTCTTCACGAATATGTTCTTCCATGAGGATAGCAGCTGGTTCTCATCGCTTGTATCACTTAGTGAGGTGCAATCGGACTTGCCAAAGGAATCCAAGTGTGTATTGCTTGAGGGATCTTCTTCCGTTTTGAGCGTCAAAGAGGAGGACAGCTTTGTCGGAAGGGCGTCACGGACATGGCGAGCAACTTCCCGGCCGAGGGGGCCATGGCCATCAAAGACCCCACAGAAGATCTGACCCTTGCGCCCAGCCAAGTCCTAAGCATCTTGACACAGGTGCGACACATCAAGATTATCGTTTTGTCAAGTAAACTGTGCACATCAAGGGGAAAAGAACAATGTAGATGCACTGGGAGATGCTAACCTACAAGAGATTGATGTTTGCCACAATTTTAAGTTTTCCTGCTCAACCTCTTTTTTTTTTTTTTTGGAAACACTAAACCTCATGTTGAATCCATGCTTTGAGGACATTGGTGAACAATAAAGATATTGAAGTACACATGGGTGATTAAAGATATTCAGGTTCATTTCAGGCTGCAGATTTTAAATTTCAGCAAAATAGATATGGATCTAGTTCATTATGCTCAAATTGAATTGTCAGTGCAAGTTGCAGTGGGAACAAACTTCCCATTGTAGCATGGCCTTATGCTTGTCATGACCAGTCTGTGATGCTAAAATGAGAAGATACAAACAAGACGCAATCTAGCCAAGCTACACTGAACAGTCTGAACAATTTGTCACATCAACCAATGCAAGCTAGCAAGCAAAGAGCGAGTGAAGGAAAGAATTATAAAGGCTCTCCGAGCTGTGGAGACCTTACCTGGCAGGTGGTCATGGCGTCCTGGTTGACACCCTTCCATCCTTGCTTGGTGTATATGGAGACCCCAGCGCTACTAAGCTGCTCATGGAAGAAGTCGTCGTGCTTCCATGGGAACCCCTCGACCTGAAGCTCCTCTGCCTTGCCGCAGCAGATCCCCATTGTTGCTGCTCCGAGTCCCAGAGCTCCTCCTCCAAATTGGAGAAGTACTGGGCATCTCAGAGTTTAATGCGCGTGTGTGAGAGAACGAGAGGTACTCCGTATTTGATGTTTTTCATTTATAGTGATGCTGTGCGCTGGGGGGTCAGGCACCCGATCGCCATTAATGAGGACGGCTATGACCGTCTTGGTGGCTCTCTGGATTAGAACGGACCCCATATTTTTCTTTTTTTGCTTTTTTATTATGGCTTTTAGTTTTAGCTTCTTCCAATGTTAAAATAAATATAACTGTTTCTCTAAACAACTTTTTAAAATTAAAAGCATCGTCCGCATCGACGACTGCTTCATCTACTGCTATCTCAAAAAACACAGTAAAAAAATCATCAACCACAATTTAAAAGAACAGAGCCGTTAACATGCAGAAGAAATAGGTTCGTCCATTACTTGAGGAGGCTGGGAATTCAAGTCGATAATTTACTATGGCTCTAGCTAGTAAATGCACAACATTGCAATGCAAGACGACGCCATATGAGTAAGAGGCTTTCTCGCTCTAAAGATTGCAGCTGCAGGCAAGGATGTTATATTTTTATGATCCAAATCTGATCATAAATGGTCTGATCATTTAAGAATCCAGTCAAGTTTCACTAAAAGATATATTCTAACCAATAACTAGTTGGAGATTGTGACTATGATCATCTTCGTGTTTATGATGAACTCTATACTAACTTGCACCAGTCATAGTATCTAAAAGTATTTGCGCCGACTAGAGTCAGATGTGGCTATTTAAGGTGCTTCTGAATACAATTCTTCACTATCATCTTCTGGGACTACCCCATCTCCGAGCGGAGTGTTGTTTCCGTCTCCAAGTAGATTACTATTCCAATTTTCAAGTATATCTTTGTTTCCATTGCCAACTAATACTTTGTTCATTCCATATCTATTACTCTTGTTTCCAAGGGAATTTATCTCTCTAGGTCTCATGATAGAGAGAGCATGCACCGTATAAATTATCTACACATATAATAGGCTAAGAGCGTTATGCAATTTCACTAATTATATGTATGATTTTTTTATAACAATTTTTCACGTGAAATTTTTTACTAATTATTTTTTTATTTTCTTCATATCTCGCCGTTGGTTTATATGCAAGCAAGATGCATGTCGGTCACTTGGCGTTCATGGGTTGAATCTCTTGACCTAAAGGATGGAGACGGGTCCTGTCGTGTTGCCCTGACCTCAACGTAGTACAGTACTACTAGTAGTAGTAGAAGATGGAGATGGTGGACGCCGCGAATAAAGGGGAGGCGATTGTTGGGTTCAATGCGATGCATTTACTCGGCAGCAGCCGCGGTAGGCAACTGAGCATGATTCCCGCGCCCATTTCACGTCGTCGTCTTCAATGCTCATGCCTGCCTGCCTGCCTTTCCCTCGCCTCGCTCGCATGCAGGGCAGCCGCGTCCTCACATCATCTGTCTCTCTACTTGGAATCTGAGTTTGCGCTGCCTTAATTCACTTCATACCTGTCACTGGTAACCTTCATGAATTCTGAGCTCCAGCATTGACTTGCACTTCAGCAAAAACTCTCTCTATCCTGACAGTCCTTCCAAGCATTTGTCGGTTGTCAACACTTGAAAGCATAGATTCCTTGTTCTTATGTATGCTACACCATGTATAATTTGTGAATTGGGCTCTGCTGAAGTCATGAACAAACAAGATGCGGCCGGACCAAGCAGACAGCCAGCCCGTGTTGCTAGTTTGCTTGGATAAACAAAAAAAAGTGCTCAGTGAGCAGCTTCATTCCAGCAATCCAAACAAAAAATACCAGGGAGATGGAATTAGTTAGAACACCAAGGTGGAGCAGTAATCAAACTGTGCACATTCTCATATAAATCACAATGAATTAAGCATCGCAAGGCATAGCACACACAAGTTGCCCTCCTGTACTGTACGACCCAAAATCTCTTTGATTCATCTGTGCTATAGTACTGTACAACACAACAAAAGAACCTCCCAGTTCACTGAACAGAACTTACATATAATCTGAAAACAATATGCAACATTGTTCTAACAAAGCAAAGCATCAGTTGTTCAACGCACTGTTCTGCCAATTATGGTACAAAGTTTTAGAGACCATTATGTAGGCTTGAGAATGCAGTCAAGAGTCACTAATCGCCATAATGCACGCTCTGGTTGCCACAACAGCTACAGTTCAAGCCCCTTCATTGTACAAACACATCTTGTGACTGTTGCTTCCACACGTCACACGGTTCTAGCTCAACCTGCAAAGACCATGCCTGTCGTTAGACACTACTTCATTACGACCACATTCCTGTTAATAAAGATAGTCAAAATAGTCATGTACACGAACTTGCAATTTTAACTCTTCTACACAAAACAGCATACAAATACGGCAAATGGGCAGATGAGAGGTGTGAATGGACACAATAATTCAACTTAATATCTTGCGCAACAACAAGGCTTTTTTGTGGAGTATATACTATATAATACCTGGTATGGTTTATCAATCCACTGGAAAACACAACCACGAGCCTCAACTACTTTGAGCATATGTGGAGGAATCATGGATTTGAATGCTGCATGAAGCTTCACTTTTGTCAAATCACCACAGAACATAAGAGCAGCTATCAAGCCATTAGGTGTAACACCCGCTAAGTGTACAATGGTCATGTTCTGCAGCCCGCATATGCTAGAAAGGGACAGAAGTCCAATATCGGTGACCGAACAATATGATAAGTTTATCTGTGATGAGACGGAGATGTTAATAACACAATTGTGAAACATGGTATTACTATATTTAATTTACAACAGAAAAGGCTAATACCTGACGGAGGCTATGAGAGAACTGGGAAAGGAATAGCATCCCCACATCATCAATCTCAAAGCATTTCTTGATATCAAGCTTGGAAAGTAGCCTGCATCCCATTGCTACTTCTGAGAGCCCAGCGGATGAGACCATGGGGCAACCACGAATTTCCAGTGTGTTCAGCATTGCACATTTTGAAAGTGATCTCATTGCGCGGTCTGTTATTTTTGTACAGTAGGACAAATTGATAGACTCTAGCATTGGACAGCCTTGAGCAATATGACTAGCCCCTTCATCACTAATGCCCCCAGACCTGAAGCAGACACCATTAGTTAGTCCTAGCATAAAGGGAAAGCAAATAACAAGGCAGTGAATAATGAATAACCTGTACAAATCAATATCTCGGAGTTCTGGGCAATACTTTCCAATGTGGATAAGGCCTTCATCACTTATCCTCAAGCATATGCCAATTTTTAAGCTTGAAAGTTTGCTGCATCGAGAGAGAGCTTTCAACCCTGCACGGAAAGGATTCATCATAGTTAATTTTATGTCCATTTACCAAAGAATAATTAGATAGTCAGTTCAGTAGAAACCTTCATCATCCAATTCATTGTCAGTAAGGTCCAACTCTTCCAAATTACAACAGTGCTTCCCAATCAATCGGAGTCCTTCACTAGAAACATGGCTACAAGACTCCATTCTCAGGGAGATGATCGAAGTGCATGAGCTAGTGATGGCAGCTAATGAAACATCAGTGATATCGCGATTGCAAGTGATATTCAGCTTCAGCAAATTCTTTAGTCTTGACACAACGAAAGAAAGATCTGTATCCGCCACTCCAGAGCACTTGCTCAGACTCAACTCCCTTAAAGAAACACAAGACATTCCAATGGATTTTAGTCCATCAACCATGAACTGGCAGCCATCCAACTTCAGGATCTGCAATTTAGGAATCCTTTGGAAGCTGCTTCCCATAGAAGGAGGAACCTGCCGAAAGAAGGGTGTAAAATAAACTGGGGAGGAGCCCAATTTATGACCAGGTGGTACAACTAGGTGAGTGGCTACTTACAGGAAAGCAGTGTGATAGATTCAGTTCCAATAGATTTGGCATTGCCTTCACGATGGACGAAAGTCCCACATGAGTGACATTGTGACAGTTTGACATATCAAGCACCTGAAAGAGTACAAAATGTTATTCCGTGTTCAGTGGCCAGAAATTGTGGTACTCTTATATTGAAGGCTATTAGCTTCATATATGCTACTAGTCCTACAACTTTAGCAACATTAACCAACTTGAGATCACCGTACAGAGTTCAAGAACCTAACAGTATTCGCTGAAGCCGAAGGCGTTTGAACAAAAGATATCATTGGGTTCAAAAGAAGGTGACATGACAAAACACTAACAGGTGGTTAATGATTACCTGTAGCGATTTGCTGCATTCTTGCTCAAGACTAGTAAGGGCATCATCATCAATTCCAACACATGCCACCAGTGCCAACACTTGTAGGTTGGGTAACTTCATGATGGCTGGAAAGCAATCTTTTGTGATCTGCAACGCAAGCAAAATATTTTTCTGTGTCAAAATAACCTATGTTGAAGCAAGAAAAGAAGAGAAGCTGGACTTTGCTACTACTGGTTGTGATCCTTTGCTATGTACAGATCATTTGCTATGTACAGATAAGAGCGTCTGAAGATCAAGATCAGTGCACTGCAGTAATCCAATTCCCTATATTCTTATTTCTTACGGTGAAATCCACGTCGGAAACAGAGGAGCACATCTGAGAGCAACAATTTTTAATTATGAAATGTATTCCAGAGATCAAGAAACCAGAAGATTTAACAGGGGGGTAAAGCTCTACTGTTTCCCCCAATCAATTAAGGGGGGGAACCTCGCCTTGAAATGAAGAAACACGTTTTGGGAAGAAAGACAGCATTTTTTTTCTCTTGCATTCGTCCAAGAAAAGAAATGGATAAATCAAGAAACAGGACTCACCATGGTGTAGGATAGATCGAGGGTCCTGAGCTTCTTGCACTTGAGGGCGAGGAGCTCGACCCCCAAATCCGTGACCCCAAGGCTCCACTTGAGCGAGAGCTCCCGCAGGTCCGGGCAACCGACGGCGATGCACCCGAGCCCCATGTCCGTCACCGGCTTGCAGCGCGACAGGGACAGCCTCTGGAGCCGCCGCGCCCGCGCCACCTCCGCAGCCGCCGCGTCCCCGAGGTCGACCCCATTGGACAGGTCGAGGTCGGCGAGGTTGGGGCATGCGGCGACGAGCGCGGCGAGGCCGGCAGCGCCGAATCCCCGGGAGCGGGAGAGGTCCACAGCGCGGACGGAGGGCGCTGCGGAGAGGGCGGCGAGGGTGGCGTTGGCGACGCGGGGGCAGAGGGAAAGATCGAGGCGGGAGGCGAAGCGGTAGCGGGCGAGCGCGGCGGGGAGGAGGTCGGCGCGGAACGGGCGGAGGATGCGGCGGTGGCGCGACTCGGCGGCGTGGCAGGCGCGGGAGGCGAGCGCGAAGGACTTGATGGCGCTCGGGTCGGCGGCGGCGACGCGGTCGAGGATGAGGAAGAGGAGCTCGTCGGCGAGCGAGTCGATGGGCGGTGCAGGCGACAGACGGCGGCGCTTGGGGTGGGGGTGGGCTGGCATGGCCATGGGTGGTAGGCGGTGGTTCTTGGCTTGCAAGTTGCAACGACAAGTGGTAATGGCTTGCTACGGAGATGCGAACGAGGAAGGAGATGAGGGGAGACCGTGTCGATGAGGAATGGAGTTTGTTCTGGTGTCTGAGGAGAGGAGATGACGAGATTGCCCCGGTGCCGTCTTGTCCGAGATGCGCCGCTAGGTTGCCATATCTGCCCCTCCCATGTAGGGGACGAATCGAGGCGAGGCGCCAGGAGATACGTACGTACGCGTAGCTAGCAGGGGTAGAACGGTCATTGCACGCGAGGGGAAGGTACGGTACGGAGCAGTACAGGCGGGGGCAGGAGAGGAAGGAAGAAAGTGGCGACGAGCGTAGCGGGGAAGGACGATGCGGGGGAGGAACGGAACGGATCGTACAGCCTGCGAGTGCGGACGAGTACGATACCCTGCCACTACACCTACCTGCCTCGCCGCTTACCCCACCCACCGACACCTGGACCCCGCTTCGCCTGGGCTCGTGAGTGTAAGAAAGAAAAAGGGAAGGCCACCTGCCGTGCTGTCAAGGTTGTTGTTGACTGGTCGCGTCCTCCCCGGGGACGGCTCCGTCCGGGAGAGTCACCAACACCAATCTGTGGGTGGTGGGCCCCGCCTGACCCGGCGTCATTACTTACCTCGCTTCTGTCGTAAGAATCCGTACATTCAACTTTGAAATTTTTAACCACCGATACTTTTTTAAATATTTAGATTTAATACATAAAATAGTTATATATACATACATACCTCGAGAGTGCTTCCATAATATTATAATTTTTTAGATTTTATAAATATATTATAATATAAACTAGTTGTCGAAGTTATGGTTTAGAGATCGTGTCGATGTCCAAAATGACATATACCTGTGACTGGAGGAGCACATTACTAGGTAGAGTTACCGTTAACAATGATAATGCTAATTCCTCTCAAATAAAATAAACAAAGATAATAATTGTTGGCACTCATTTTATGTGTGTTTTCACGTTCCAAATTCACAGCTAAATTGGTAAGAAAATACCAAAATTAATTGCCGCTGCTCAGTACTGAAATAGTTTCTTTATAGACGATCAACTGTCATGTGAACCTTAGAACATTTATCGTCAACTCTATATCTCTGGGTAGAGATAGGATAATGTGTAGTTAGAAAACCCTAATTTAGGTTAGTTATGTTCCCTGTGTAATCCAGGTGAAAAACTACGACAACCTATACGGTCGCTTGCGATTACAGTTGAACATGCATAGATCGTGTCACCTTACATCTAGACATAACTAATGGCACTAGAAGAGTGACAGGATGTTAGGTATTTGTCAATTGAGGACCGACTATTAGAGGATTCCACTTCCACTGGAAGAACAAGTGGAACAATAAGCTATCGACCATCCACTAGCTTGAGCATCCATAAAGTGATGCTTTCATGTGCACGAACCTAAAATCTGTTAATTTTAGGTTGTCTCATACGATCAACACTTCACAATAATATATTGTGATCTATAGTATAATATACACCTAGCAACAGAAAGAGAGGTATAGATTAACAAACCTACGCATGTTTTTTCTCTTGTTAAAAATAATTGTGATAATGAAGTGCATCCATTCTCAAGAAAAGATGACAAGAACAATATCATCAACTTCTTCTTCGATTAAAAAAAAAAGACCCGGCAAAAGAATAGATCCTAGATAATTGAAGTTGGACAGGCAAAAGAAGGAGGGATGAGTTGGCAGGGGCCAAAGAAAAGACCCGGCGATGGTGGTGTAGGAGTAGGACAGCACGAGCAGGGAAGAAGAAAGAGGAAGAGGACAGCTCTTTTTTGTAGAAAAAGAAACTCCGGTTTTGATACTGCTATAACGTACCTAAAAAGGACCCATTCCGTTCGGCGCTGCTCAGTACTGATAACCAACCACTCGCTCGCAGTACAATTATGCTCCACACCCTTATACGCCCAGACTTATATGATATTTTTACGTTATAGCGGCTAAAATTATACTAAAACTAATATTAATTTTTATATAATTAAATTAAAAGATCAAAAAAATAATAACAAAGTTATATTAATATGGACAATATAGATAAATAGAAAAACAAAAATCTAAAAAACCAAAAAAATAAAATTAAAAAGTTAGAGGCTAGAAACTAAAAGCTGAACGGAGCGGGTTGCGTGCCAAAGTTGATTATCTTTCTCTCTTATCTGCTTTTCCAAGAAACCCCCGCCCTAGCTAGCTCCTGGGTCAGCTCATACAATTCTCTCTTATCTATTGGCTTGGCTTCTGGTGGCTCAGCTCAGCTCAGCTCGCTCGCTACCATGGCTGGGTATCAATCATGCGTCGTCATCCTTGCTTGTCTCCATATGCAATCCAAGCTACTATATACAGCTTCATAGTGCCATGTAAACACCTCACCCAACCCTGACCAAATCTGGTACTAATCTTTCCGTTAGACTACTTACAGTGGCTTGCCGGCTCCAACTAGTTTGTTGTTTAAACTTTTGCATGTGACTTTTAACTTATAACTGAAATTGTATTGTAATCAATGTTAGCTTTTTCTTAGAAAAAAGAAGAAAAAAAAAGGTAAAAACCGAGAAAAACCCAACAAGTCAACATAAGTCGAAATTAGAAGCCACCACGTTTCAAGTGGCTTCTAGTTTAAATAAATCGAAGCCAAAATAAGCTAAAGGCTGAAGACGTCTGGAGAGAAACGTGATCATTTTTATGTAAGCTCGCACACTAGTTTTTCCACCCTAATTCGTTGTCATCATAAAAAAAGATACTCGTTTCGGCTTAGTCTTCTAACTTCTGGCTTATTTTTTACTATTCAATAATTTCGTCTTTTTCTGATTTTTTTGTTTTTTTGTCGATTCTATTTTTTCCGTATTCATTTGTACTGTCTGTGACGGGGTAATCTATTTTTTTGTTTTTACTTTTTTTTTTAAATTTAAATTACGCCAAATAAGTCACCGTTAGCTACAGAATTTTTTCAGTCGACTATAGTGATTTTCAGACAAAAACCACTCAAAATAAACCCTTTTGCGTAGAGTGCGTGGTTAAAAGCTCTCTAAAAGGGGCAAAAATAAACTATAAGCACTAGCAAAAGAGATAGTATGTAGCCCTCAATTGGGTGGTCAGCCAGTGATGCGTGGTTAAGACGCGAAGACAAAAAAGGAAGATGCTAGATATTCTAAAACAGACATGGCTTGAATCTAAATTTGGGGAGGTCCTGACATACCTAAGCCCATATGATCTGGTAGAGACTGCAAGGTCCAATAAGATATATACAATAGCATATATGCTTCTCTATGGGGTGCTCAATTATAGGGGTGTTATTATAATCATGCCTTATGAGCACATATATACACACACACGCCCTGATCATGGAGGCAGGAGGAAGGATAGCTCATTCATCAATACCACTCCACTACTCTCCTAATTTACTGTTTGGTCTGTATCCACAATAGGTGGCACCGTCCGTGAGGACGACAACGAGCAACCCGTGGACTTGAAAAGAGATGGCACCTAAGAAGGCATCGTCAACAGCGAAAAGGAAGCGGAGCACAACGACGGCGATCGCGAATGTCAGGGCCTCAGGTGGTGGGCGGTCTGCGCAAATACCTGAGGCCGGCCTCGATGGCGACATTGGCGCGGCGAACGACCCCGCTGTCGACGTTCGTGTGGGTGCAATCGGCCATCTCGAAGACCGTCGCGGCGTGGCGGTCAACCCCGGCGACGGTGCAATGGTCAACCCCGTCAATGGCGTCTGCGTCGGTGGGATCATCGGCGCTGGCATGTCTAGCGACCACGGAGCTAGCGCGGGGGCGACCAGCGGTCCTGATGCTCACGTCGGTCTCATCGCCGGCCATGAGGCCAACCGCACTGATGTACTGAGCGACTTTGGTGGGCAGGCCGTTATCGCCAGCAACATATATACACGCGCCCTGATCGTGGAGGCAGGATGAAGGATAGTTCATTCACGATAACCACTCTACTACTTTTCTAGTTTACTGTTTAGCTTATAACCACAATACATGTTATCTACAAAATATTTAAACTAAAAAGATAAGCAAGAATCATCGACCATAAAAACAACTCCTATAAGATAATCTAGGTCACGAAAAAGTCGAAAACGACTTGCAATTGCGCAGGCTAAACAATAATGTCGCCGAGAAAAAGGAAGTGCCTTTTTTCTGGCCGCTGAGCAACTGGGGAAGCTAACATCCACGCGTAGTCCGTCCAATTGGGTCAGTCAGTCACTCGTATTATTCCCGTACGTTCCTTTCTGATTGACGCTAATTAACTAGGCAATTAAATGATTGATTAGTGGAGCTGGCACGTACTCCCGTATTAGGACACAACTCCGGCCTTCCATTTTTTTTTCGAGATCGCTAAAACATATGCTAGATCTAGAACATAAATTGCTAAATAAACTTTAAATTCATCTAATACTTTACGAAATACATGCACACGTTTTTCACCAAACGTACACACCTACGTATACGTACAGCAAAGGATGAATCACACCTACGTATACGTACAGCAAAGGATGGAAGACGGTTGCTCGACGGCAACCACACCGCCGACGCTCGCTCCGGCCCTTGGAAAAACCGACAGCGGGACCTCATTAATTGCGTGTTAGGACCAGACGCGTTCAACTTTGCGCTAAGACGCGGACGGATGGGATGAATCACGCGTTAACTACATGCTAGCTTTAAACTAATCAAGTTGTACAAGCAAATAACTCAAATCACCTAATTTTCCCCTTAATTTTAAGGAGATGCTAGTCAAGTTTAGATGAGTGAACGGTTTTACTATATAGGATGACACGCTGGTCAAGTTTAGATAAATGACATGTATGACTCATAGGGCCTTTCTCCCAAATCAAAATAAAAAGGAGGAAACTACAGGGGGGCGATGGCCATGGAAGAATGGCTGAGAGCCCAGTGGAGATCTCTTGTGGCCCCACATGTTATATGTCCAACTTGGTTAACATATCATCCTACGTGTCAAAATCGTTCACTCACACGGATAATACTTCCATGCGAAACTGAGTCAGTGATTATAAAATTCGAGGGTTAAAAATCTAATTTTATAGTTCGAGATGCTGGACGTACTTTCGAGTCCTTGACTAACTTAATATTGTGGAGTAAACACGAGCGAAAAATACCGTGGTTTTATTGGTCTAGAAATGAGCAATGGTTGCTTTTCATGAACTAGCAACGTTCCATTGAATCTTTTTCTAGATGTGACAAGATAAAATTTATTTCCAACACTTGAAATTTAAGATAAGGTGAGACTCAAACTTTGATAGGTGAGTTCACAGTCTTATACGCCCACTACCCGAGAGAGTCGTCAATTGCAACGACTGAAAGAATTATTAATCACAACGTACAGAACGTGCTACGGCTTTTGAATCTATCTAGGCATCAAGTTGACTTTTTTTTACATGGAATATATAGCTGATTCCATTAGCTTGAGGCGACAGCTAAATCGCTGCCCACCAGAGAAGACACACTAGGCAGTAGGCACCCAGTACATTTCAGCACCTAAACTCAATGCCTTACCGTTGTATTTGACGTTTCGGTTTTAGCATTTGTCTTCTAACTCACTATTTCTTAATTTCTTTTTCTTCTAGCATTTTAGTTTTTTTAAGCTTTTTATCTTTTCTTTTTTCGTATTCCTTTACGTTATACATCATAGGCTAATTTGTTTTTTTTAAAAAAATTTAATTACATAAAAAAAACTACTAATAAGTACAGTGCAAAATAAATCAGCTATAGTTAAAAATACCATAAATCACCGGAAAAAAGCCAAGTTAAGCGAGGCCACATGAGCTACAAGATTACATGCCCATGGGCAATATCTAGTAGTAAAGGATTGGAAATTGCTGAGGAGGAACTTTGCTTCCATGAAAAGAACGCCCAACCGGGATGAGTCGTGATCAATGCTCTCGATGGCATACTTCAGACTCCGAGCGTCTGTCTCAACTACAATAGCAGCATCAGCAGCAGCGTTCAGAGCTTTCAAGCCTGTTATTTTCGATCGCGAACATGATTTTGATCGAAATTTTGAATTTTGGTTGTTTACTGTGAGATTACGGAGACGAGACTCTCACTTGTGATTTTAGCAGGTACAGATGTTGGGCTTTTAACGTGTAGATCGTTTAACCTGTAGACACCGTCTTGAGAAAATACTTCATTTAAAAGTTAGGTACTGTAGCAAAAGACAAAAGCAGCCCACTTCGGACGAAAAGAACAGGCCCAAACAAGCTTCGGCTTCTACTTGCAGTGTATCTTCAGTGTGATGAATACCATAGTCACAGCGGCGGGAGAAGCCGAGGGGGCGGGGTGGAGGGGCTACCGAAGGGGTTGGTGGAAGCGGCCGTGGGGATCGGAGAGCGAGGAGGGTGGGAGAGAGGAGTGGCCGGAGACGGAGATGGCGCGGACGGGGCGGGGGTGGTCGTAGTCGGAGAGGAGGGGTCGGGGCGGGAGGTGCGGCCGAAGAGGAGGCCGTCGCAGTCGCCGGTAGCAGCAGCGCAGCGGCGGAGGAGAGCCGCGAGGGCCGCGCCGGAGTTGGAGAGCTTCGCCGGAGGGGCGCTGTCGCCGACGGTCATCGCGGTTGGGAAAAAAGGGGCGTGCTCTACTGCTGCTCTGCTTCACAACCCTGTTGTTACGTATCGTCTTGCGCTCAGCTGCTCACGGCCTGCCTGATGATGCTGCTCAACTGCTGCTTCTTCCCATTTACCTCTCTACTGTTTCTTCTGTTCTAGAGTGTGACCTAAAAGCGAGGAAAAACAACAGCAACTCATGCAAGGAAACGTCATCTCTCCTGTTCTGATCGGTGACCCAAAGTTGCTTCAATAAACATCAGAAAAGCGAGTCTCAAAACACAGATGATCGTAAGAACACGGAATTTCAATCAATCAAGTTGTCAGTTTTCCCCCAACAGAACTCAGTTTTGCATCAGATGTTGCTCATTGTCAATTCAGCCAAAAGAAGATGAACTGAACGGTCAACAATTTCTCGGTTCATCAAAGAGGAGCCTCTCAATTCAGACAAAACATGAGCCTTCTAATAGTCCTAACAATTTGTTTTCTGGTCACTCACTCAGCTGATGAGAAAGTAAGTTCTGATTATGTAGAATGTCATTCAGAGAACATTGGCAGAACAGTAGCATCTCCTGCCAATTGACTTCAACCCGGTATTCACCCAACCACAGCCTTCCTTGTAGCGTTCCACCTGACAATTCATCCAATATAAAAAATGTTTTAGCTGTTAGTCTGCATACAAATTTGAGAATTATGCAGAGCACAACGCTAAAATCAGGTGATACAAAGGACTGAAATCAACAGTAATCTAGGTTTCAACACTGACATGCATGCGAGACTGGTTCACTCACAGGTACGAGTAGCAACAAACAATACAACATGGAACCCCTTTACAAGTACTGATTCAACCTCTAAAACAATGGCAACTAAATATGATTTGGATGTTAGCCACTTGTTGCTTGGTAGAATTATTGATGCAACATACACTGTGACTTAGATTGTAGCTACCTACCACATCCAAGATTGAATCTGCTTCACCTTTGACCCCACCGAACGTGAATATCGAGCCACCAAGCACAGCTGAAGAATGGTAGCCTCTGTTGTAGTTCATTGATTCAACCATCACCCATGACGGCATCCTTGGCTCGTACAACTCAACGCTAGCCACCAATTGAGTATCTGAAAGAGAAGAGAAGTTAAGTGCAAGAGAAGACATTATTATACACCACGATGCGCATCTGTGCTGTTTTGAGTTGAAACAGGAGTCAGTTTTGAAGGGACTTAGATCAGATGGGCTGGCATTCTACAAATTTTCAGCTGATCATCTTGATTTGTACAAAAATAGAGCTATATACTTACATCTTCCCATCAAGTACTGTCAGCGTATGGCAACCTCTTCCTGTACTCATAATTGGGAGTCGTTTCCATTTAGGCTCCCTAGGATCAATTCTCTCAGCAGAACTGGTAACAAACATCATATTGTTAGCATAAAAACTTTCACACGTCCTTTTCACTTTGAAGAAACAATAATTTCATCACCAATTCGCCATAAGAGCCATAGAGAATAGCCTAATAAAATTGTGAAATGGTTCAACTGATTGCAGATTTACACTAGTGCCTCGATGTACTTTTTCAGGCAAGTGCTTCTGCGCTACCTTAAAAAGGTGGTTGACAGACTGATTTGCACTAAATCATTAGTCACCAGATGTGTTTTAAGTTTTTTGCACTCTCACTCCTTACTTTTGCTCTATCTCCACTAATTCAAGACTGAAACTTGTTGAGCACTAAGCAGCAAAAGGACAGCACCTCAGATATTCAATACCATCGCAGCCACCAACTGCATAAATCGCACCATTAAGTTCCACGCCAGCTAGAGCAAAGCACTGAAAAACCAAGTGACAGACGTTGTTCAGACAAAAGCAACCATCACATTATGCGCATGCGTCAGGTGTGGGACACGGTTCTGTTCATGCCGCTGTCAAGTTATACACAATGACACCCGCTGCCTGAAAATTGTGGCTTGATCATATAACTGTGGTGCCTAATGATCTGTGCTTTGATCAAAGGGAGATGCTTGCTGTACATATTGTGTATATAGGTGGTAAGAAAAACCGATGTGGTGATCAAATTACTGCAGCTAGCCAAATAGTTAAATGCAATGCAGTGGTAAATGGTAATTGTACTTCATTCAGCACTCAGCCCCCTCCTGGCCTCTGTTAATTTGAGAATGTACGTAGGAAATGCATGTCACTGCAAATCCAAATAATATTGAAATGTTTCTTAATGAATCAAATGTAGATGACTAGACTGTGGTAAGAAATCACAAATGTGAGAATGATACATGCCCCCCAACTAATAATCAGCATAATTAAGGTAGGCAAAACGATGACCAAAACTTTGATCTCTTCAGCAGATTGGCAGGTCGGGTGGAGGTGCCTCCAGGGACTGCAGCTCTCCAACTCCATCCTCCACCAGGAAGGCCATGGCGAGGCCCCAGGTGATGTGCACGTCCAGATGGCAGTGCATCAGCCACACCCCCGGGTTGTCGGCGACGAACCGGATGACAGCCCACCCGTTCACGGGCACGCCGACCGTGTTCCGCATGGGCGGGTCGTCGAGGTTGAACTTGGCGGTGTCGGTGGCGGCGTTGAAGTTGCCGAAGCCCTCCGCGAGGATGTAGAAGTCGTAGCCGTGGATGTGGATGGGGTGGTTCTCCCCTGCGAAGATGTTGGTGCCCTGGAGCACGATCTGCACCACGGAGCCGTACTTGAGCTTGTAGACCTTGGTGCCCGGCACGGGCTGCCAGAGCGCGCGGCTGACGTTCTGCGCCGTGTAGTCGAACTGCACCGGCGGGTTGGCGGGGAAGTCGGCGGTGAAGACGCCGGGCGCGCCCTGGTAGTGCGCCTGGAGGATGGAGAAGGTGGAGGGGAGCACGAAGGAGACGTTGTTGATGCTCGCCGCGAACCGCGTCCCGTTGGGGCCGCCGCAATTCTGTCCCTTGGAGCAGTTGGAGAGGCCAACGCCGACGGTGAAGAAGAGGTTCTCGTCAACGCGCGAGGGGAGCTCCGCCTTGCGGAGGTTGCGCAGGCTCGTCGTGAACGCGGTCGCCGTTGCGGTGTCATTGTACGCCGGGAGGGTCGGCATCGCCGGGCTAGAGCCGGAGCTGGTGCCGTAGTCGAAGATGGCGGTGGTGGTGGTGTTGTCGAAGGGCACGCCCTGCGCGCTGGCGTAGGCTCTGGCGGCGAGGTAATATCGGCCGCGGGGCTGGTCGAAGGTGACGAGGACGTCGGTGGTCTGTCCGGGAGCGAGCATGAGGATGGAGGTGGTGTAGGGCTTGGTGTAGGAGGCGTCGGCGCCGACGACGGTCATGTTGTGGCCGGCGAGGGAGACGAAGAGCTCCGCGTTGAGCGCCGCGTTGATGAGCCGCAGGAGGTTCGTCTCGCCGGACTTCACCGGAAATACGGTCGTGTCTGTCGACCATATATTTAGTTCCATGCATGCATGCATCCAACAGATATTTCATCAGATACTTTGATTGTGCTGTTAATGTAGGTAGGTGTTATGACGTTTGTGCTACCTTTGGAGGAGCAGTTGTAGAGGTCGCCGGGCTGGCCGTTGACGGTGAAGGCGTCGGAGATGTTGGGAGCTGCGCCGGTGAGAGTGGCGGCGCGCACGACGTCGATGGGGTTCATGTCCCACCACTCCCCTGCACTTGCCATCGTTCCAAAAGTTCAGTTCATCGTGCGCACTTGACACATCTGTTTATCGATTTCATTTTCGAAAAGGATACTGCATATATATGCCTGCTATCTGTTGTAACATACTAACATGCATGTGTTATTTGTCAAAGGTGTAACTAATGTATCAACCTTAAAACTGATTTTGCCCATTGCCATGGGCAATGCATTGATCTGAAACCTTGCTCGACATTTCTTAAGTAAAGATCTATGTAGTTGCTTGCCTCTGAAATGACCACTCTCTGTCACCACCTTTTCCTTTGCTTATTATTAAGAAAAAGTGAAAAAAAGAGAAAAAATATATATAGCGTCGCGATGTCTTTTCCCTTCATTCAACAACTAAAGATGCAAAAGGGGGAGGCTAGCATAGATAGAGTACATGTTAGCTAGACCCATTAATTGTGGCGTGTCGGCCACAATTACAGCCTTAATAAACGGCCAAATGATGCGATTTTGACTGTGCAAATCCAAAGTCACGCGTTGAGGAGAATTTCGATCTCCAAGGGAGTACTGAAGAAATCTTTTTTTTTTCAATGCATGTTGAAACAATCAGTCTCCGTGTTTTCTCTCTTCGGAGAATTATTGATTTTTGTTGTGCTTTTGGAACGTGTAAGAGCCAACTGGACAGTTGCTTTACTTTTGACATGCTAAAAATAAAATGTTTTTTTAGCATGTTGAGAAAAGAGCTTTCTTAAGTCTTAAGGCTCAAGTACAGGTATATATGTGTTTTCTAGCTACATCATCAAGGCATTGCTAGCATGTGCATGTAAGTTGTTGGCCCCACACGTCGGGAGTCATGAGTAAACAAGGAGCTCGCATACATGTATGGGGGTGTCTATACAACATTCGACTATTTGTCAAGACAAAAAAAATCAGATTTTAGGACGTTGGATGGTGATCCAACGCTTCACATCTTTTTTTGGAGGGAGTGCTTATACGAAATCTTTTTTTGGAGGAGATGCTTATATGAGTGGATCTGTTTGATAGTCATCCAATGTTCTCATACTATCTGGCTATTTTTATCTTAAAAAATAGTCGAATGATCTATAGCGCTTTCCTACATGTATATACATGATTAGTTGGCTAGTAGTTTTTCTTTTTCTTGCTATGGATCGATGATGCATGGTTCTTTTGAGAGAAAGAAACTATGTATGCTTACGTGGTAACCCGTCACGTTTGACTCTCAGCTAAACAGCTGGTACCAACAACCAACAGAAAGCATGACAATGATGGTAGCCGTTAACACGCGGGAAAAGCTCCTACAAATTGGTTGGGCCCACACCTTGGAAAATCGCGACCGACCGATCGTGGCTTGGATTGGAGCTCGATTCCTCCTTTCTGTTATCCTCCCGGCACATTCTATCTTTCTATCATTCCATGCTGCTCCTCAAGTAGAAGGACAAGTGATCTTTTCTCTCTCTCTCTCTCTCTAGTATTTTGGCAATTATTTTTAAGACAAATCTATATATATCATTTTTATACAATCTAAATACTGAAAATAATATTGATAGCCAAAGTTTTGCTGAAAAAATAACACACCACTAGCAGTAGCTAAGTAGTTACTCCTAGCTAGCTAGATTCCTAGTATACATACATATAATATACATGAACGCCTTTTACCAAATCCGGACAGGAGGGAAAGGAATATTAATGTTGCATGTAGACTACGCTATCGCGTGCACTGATCATGCGGTTGACATATTGGAAATTGACTCATGTGAGGTTATCGAATATAGGGCATGTTCTTTTTATTGTGGTTTGTAGTTTTTAAGTTGTTCGTACGAGAGATTACAGAGTAACAGAAACTCACATGTGATTTTTGCCGATATAAATGAATACCGATACAGTATGTACTATAATTAACTTAGAAGATCCTATCTTAAAAAGATACTACGTTTAAAAGCTAGTTTCCGTAGAAAAGCCGAACTGAAAAAAACAAGACCATAGGAGCAAGGTAGATACGTACCGAGCACAATGGGTACCTCCTGGGAGGGGTTGCTGCCACCGGCGTCGGCGAGGAAGGGGTAGGGGACGCCGTCGCGGGGGCGGATGACCAATGCGCCGTGGACGGTTGCCCTGAGCCATGAGCTGTGGGCGTGCCACCAGAGGGTGCCCTCCTGACCCTGCACGGTGAAGCGGTACGTGTAGCTCTGGCCGGGGAGGATGGGGCACTGCGTCACGTACTCCGGCCCGTCCGACCACCCCGTCCGCATCTGCCGCACGCCGTGCCAGTGCACCGTCACGTTGTACCTCGCGCGGTTCGTCACCTTCACCTTCAGGGAGTCGCCCTCGCTGATCTCCACCGCCGGCCCCGGGAACTGCCCGTTCGCCGTGATGATGCTGTGAGCCGTACTGCACAGCCTCTTCACCGGCGTCTCCTGGATCTGCACGCACGCACGCGCACAGGCTCATCCATCCAGCAGATTAATTTGATCATCACAGCCCAACGAAAATTAACCTCCATAGCTACGATCGAACATATAAATGTAAAAGTGAACGGGAGAGAAGAGATCGAGCTGGTGCTCACCACGAACTCATGGTATTGCTCCTTCGCAATGGCCACCGACAAGGCAAGAGCAAGGCCTAGCAACGAGGACAGCACGAGCCGGCCGCTTGACATGCCGGATGCTTGCATTAACTGTTTCTGCAGCTGCAACTCGATATATCGATCGACCTTGATTGTGTGCAAGCAGAATGCAGATGCTGGATCGAGTTGATGGAGCTCGATCGACGGCCATCACCTCCCTTTATATAGGGGTCCGTCCGCGTGACATGAGACGACACAGGTAAAGCAGAAACCAGCCGTTTTGTGGTTGGAAAGATTAGGTCTTGAATTGTTAATGCACATTAGTGATATGTGACACTTGCATTTGCTTTCTTTGCTCTTCATTTTTCATTTACATGTCCCAATTGATCCATCGATCTCCAATGTTCAACGTGCGGATGACCGACAGTAACACTCAAGCTGGTGCACCGTACTGCCCTTTCATTTCGTCTCTCAATGATAACCAGCAATTTTGGCCAACTCTAGATCTGCTCCTTTTTGGTTACCCAGTAACGTGAAGGAATATTAATATTTGCGTCCTGGTAATTCCTGTGATCATGCGTCCATCACAAGCTAAGCCTTCCTCATGCGGAGGCCCCTTTCTTTTAGGCTGCGGTAAATAGCTTTTCACTACGGTTAGTGAGTCTAATAAATAGTACCGACTGGTAAAAACCAAAGCCAGAAGCTAGCTAAAAAGCTGAAAAAAACGACCTATGGATGAAGGTCCCAAGGAAGATTGGACATCATCATAAGAGCCTTCCAGGATTACATGAATGTGAACATTGGCCGGGAGATCTTTTCCTAAAGATAAACAAAAGGCATGCATGTGATCTTATGTTCCATTATGACATCAACCCTTCTTAATTTGCACTGCATATTACTATATACTAAATGTGATGATAGCATCTCTATCTGGATACAGGAGCAGATCTACAGTAGTTCATAGGTATTTAGCTGAACACATAAATTTTTTAACAAAAAAACCAATATAGACAGGGTGTAATACAATAAAATTTTTAACAAAAAATTCAATATAGACAAGGTATAATACATATATGTATATTTAATTCGACCAAAATACGTAAATACATACCCCATCAGCTCTAAAACCAAACTGGGCGGTTGGCCTCATGCCCTGGCTCGACCCATTTGACATTACGCACCGTTTGGCCGACGCCCAGCCGTGGCCCCCCAAATCCCAATCCCCATTTGCACTTTTGCACGCTGCAGCTAACCCTAACAAACACACCTACTCTGTCTTTCTTGCACTCATTGAGTCCTAGTCTACCCCCTGCGGCGGTGCGTAGGTGCGGCCTGCTCAGTGCTCCGGTGGCCACCTCACCTCCGGGCTCCGGCTCTGCACGAGCGCGACCGGCGAACACGCCTCTGGCCGACCGGCCCTCCATGCCTCCACGGACCGCGGCTCGCCAGCTTCGCTATTTTGGTGTCACAGGTGAAGACCTTTTTGCCGTCGGTGGCTAGGTGCCCAGCGTGGACGACGGTGCCGGACCGTACTGGCCTCTGGCACCGTGGGGCACCTCACGCTGTCACGTAGCTCCTCACCGACTCGCCTATACCGACGAGAAGGTAGGGTCTGCTCTATAAGCTTGCTTGTTACTTGTTTCTGCTGATGTCTGCTTTTTGTTTTGGGCCCAAAAACATTTTTGGGTAGTCAAATTTGTTTCTCTTATGGATTTGTTGTTCAATTGGGAAAATATCTGTTGCCTAGATAAGAATTGTTGGAAACTAGCAGGCAACAACTACTTCTTGCTTGTTGTTATCGTGTAAATTCTAGGGGTATGTTGGCAATTATGCTTGGCTATGATCTGGAAATAGGAAGATACCATAACGCCCTAGGGTCCAAATCGGCTTAGGCCTAACCCCATTCTAGATAGGTCATGCACACGTAGCAACCCGCTTGCACTTTCGTCCTCGCTTCGCGCAAAACGGTTAACCGGAGGTGCTACCATTGGAACTCCTAGGCTTATATGTAAGTGCTTCTCAAGTTAAGCTAGCAAAGTGGAACTAACTCACATCCTCATGTGCACACACATATGGGCCATCATGTGCCGGGGTGTCACATAATCGATAAAAACCACTTGGAGCCGGCCAAAACCACTCGGACTCGATCGAAACCACTCGGAGCCGATCAAAACCACTCGGAGCCGATCAAAACCACTCGGAGTCAAACCCTTCAATTGCGATCTACTGAAACTTTCACAAACACAAATTTTAAAATAATCCAAATGTCAATTATTCATCATCACTAAACTTATGACCATCCACATGGTGTAACATATAGTAATTCCGTCGATTCTGCGTATGTGGTTTTTTACCTGTAAGGTTTTTCACGTTAAATCTCTGTATCGTGTTCTTGGTTGTTCTTCATTAATTTTGTGCTTTATCTTGTTGATTTAATAACATGTGGCATATCCGATCCTAAAACCAATTGGCCATCTTCCTTGTTATTTTAAATTTTAAGCATTGAGAGTACTGATTAATCGAGCAAATTAAAAGGCACCTTAGCCTTCTTGATTGGAAATAATTGAAGCAAAAGCACCATCAAGCAGCATTCAGATAACAGATCCTTTGCACAAAGTTGGGTATAATGGTCACTACTTTTGTATTCAGCTGGCGAGTTTTCATGCCATCTATCATCCTAACTTGCATTGGAATGCTAGGATTGGTTGACAAGAGTTGCATATGGTTGTCAATATCATCATTTGCCTTTCAGTTAGCTATACCTCGTGGCATTTAAGCTAGTACTTAACTGTAATCTTTTTGCTAAAACTTTTATAGCAAAGAAGTCGTCGTCATGACATTAGAAAGTAATTACATTGTCATCGCAAATCTCCACATAATTGCCACTTCCAACTAATTGCATTGTCTTGGATTAACCAACAGAATCCTTGTTTGTGTGTTAGTAAGTGGTAACATGGAGCTTTCAGACGCATAATACAGCTCTTTTGATCAGTATGAACCTTTTAAAGTTGAGACTTGAGAGTAACTTCCATTGGCAAAATGCAACAGTAGTAGGTAGGTGTTAGGAGGGGATGGTAGTAACTGTCTACCAACATCCGCCTCTTTTGAGAAACTTCTACTATTTAGGGGATTTTTCGTATTAGCTGTAGCTGGTGATTTTTAGATAAAAATAAATAGTAGTAGCTGAAAAAAGTGACTTTAAGAAGGAGATCGTGTGCGATGGAGAAAGTAAGAGAGAAATACGTGCACGAGATGAGAGCGAAAAGAGTAGAGAAACTGCTTCAAGAAACCGGGTGTTTATATTGGTTTCTGGTTTCTCTAAGCAAAATTCAGAAACAGAAACTAATATGAACAGAATCCTAGTCACGATGTTAGCTATTGAACAGGCGCAACCAACAAAATTCTTCTAAGATTTGCTTCTTCTTTTCTTGATCATGTTGAATGAAAGAAGGGTGTTTAGGTGAGTTGTTTTATGCAAACATGGTCATACTTTTCTCTTCCTGCAGCCATTTTGTGAGATCATATGGAGATCACCTTATATATGTGATGAATATTTGATTTTACCTATGCTTCGGTGTTGAAGTTTGAGTTTGATTTTGTGCCATTTGCTTTCTGATTTTTACTGTCAGCTGGCCAACAGTTTTACCCGCCTACAGAGGCAGTTTGATCGGTTTGCTGGAGTGGTGCAACCAGCCATGTGATGGCGCTCTGACTAGAAGTCGTTGAGCGGTTTGACCGGCATAGGTATCACGATCAGTCCATCCCCCTATTATCAGGAGGTTTTAAGTCGATTGGTGGCGGTCTAAATAGCCATTGTTTGGTGGTCTGATCGGCCAGTGCTGAGTTGAGTGAGTTGAGTTGATTTCAGCTGTGTTAGTCATGACGAGATTACATACAAATACTAGTCATGTCGTGAGTCCATATAAGTGTTAGCCATGACGGGAAGTCCATACATTGTGGGAATTCTGAGAAACTTTGACTCTTGGTCACGACAACCGCTATCGAACAGGCGCAACCAACAAAATTCTTCTAAGATTTGCTTCTTCCTTTTCTGTTCGTGTTGAATGAAAGAAGGGTGTTTAGGTGAGTTGTTTTATGCAAACATGGTCATACTTTTTCTCTTCAGGCAGCCATTTCAATCCTGACATATGCAACACAAGGTGCATGTTTTAGTTAAATTGAATTGGTACTTCTGATGGAGTAATATGGTGTAGTACATATGCCACATCCTGGTGTAAAGAGAGCATCACACGTTGACATTTGCAACATCTATTAGCACACAGCTGTAGGTCTTCAGACTTTCAGCCTTCCTTCCCCACTAACAGATTAATCTGAACACCTCATCTAACGAAAACTACCTGCAGAAAATGCTTCCGTGTCTGCACTAACAACAACAGATTAATCATCTGCATGCATGGCTAGCTAGGTTGCTTGAGTTGAGTGCCGTCAGTGGCGTGTGTGCGACAGCTCTTAACTACCGAAGCTGTGCGTTGTGACAAACTGATGCAGTCTGCAGACGCATGCAGAGTCTGTGTCATGTTTCAGCCTGAATATATACGGCACCTTCAGAATGCTAAGTTTGCTACGCCTTTCTCCCTTTCTTTTTTTCTGGATAGAGAACATGTCTCTCTTTCCCGTTTGCGTGCTTCCAGAGACAATTAAGCAGGCTACTGATCAAGCAGCGACAACAGAGCGTAATGTCTCGTGCTTTTGTAAGCCTTCTCTCTTTTCCTCTCCTTCTCTCGAGCGATAACACAAATATCAAGTCTGAATATAAGTGGAGATTGTTGAATCCCCACCGTACGCTTTAATATGTTAATCATTTTTGTTCAACTTCAACATTTGTTCATCAGCACAAGAACCTCGGCTATGAACACTGTCAATTCTTCAGTGGTTGGGTAGATTTTGAGTAGTCCAGTTGTTGATGTTGGGGCCTTATCTTATTGGACAAACTTTTCAGCACTGATTTATCGTCAGCTGATGGGTAACCTAGTCATGGTTAGTTAAAAAAATGGTCAACTTTACATGCATTTTGGTGACATGTTCAGTTAACTAGTATGTTGGTGCTTTTTGCTAGCTCACACAAAAGTTCATGCAGGGACACAGTTGAAGAACATTCATCCTTATCAATCGGTATGTCTCGAGATTAATCAAGTCACTATCACTATACTGGAACTGTTGTGTAATTCTGATACATATACTTCAATCCATGACATGAACAAGATTGCAACTAATTCAGAAACTGTGATTACTACCACCAGTTCACCATCATCAAGATGGACCAACACAGTATAAATCAACTAGGAAGGCATTATTGTACTATTTCTCTTTTATCGTTCATAATCTGATAGGGAGACGGTCCTAGTGCAAATAAGATTTGCCTATACAAACTTCTCCAAAACAACATATAACAATACTACTACTGACTCTAAGCTTTCAAATAAATCAAAGAATTCTTAAATATATATCTCTCTAGCCTCTAGCTAAAAATTTCATTGATTTCCTTTCTTCTCCTAGTTCTGGCCGGTTGCTACTCTAAGCTTGCAGAAGCCACCACATGCCCCGCGCCACCTTCCTCACTCGGTCCGGCGCCACCTTCCTCACTCGGCCCCGGCCGGATCTCCTCGAGCTGCCGGAGCACCTCCCGAGCCTCAGGCCGGCTCGACGGCGACGGGTCGACGCAATGCAGTGCCAGCTTCAGCGTGTCCATGAGCTCGTCTCCCGCAGACCCGGTGGCCGCGTCCCGCATCAGCTCGAGGTCGAACACCTCGCTCGTCCACTCCTCCTTGACAATGGACGCCACCCACTGCGGCAGGTCCATGCCGTTGGTTGTGTCGGCCGGCGACTTGCCGGTGAGCAGCTCGAGAATGATGACGCCGAGGCTGTAGACGTCTGTCTTGGCGCTCGCCTTCTTCAGCTTGGACAGCTCTGGCGCGCGGTAGCCAAGGGCGCCCGCGGCAGCGAGGACATTGGAGTTTGCAGCAGCCGTCATGAGGCGAGACAGACCGAAGTCAGCGATCTTGGGGTTGGCTTGGTCGTCGAGGAGGACGTTGCTCGAGGTGAGGTTTCCGTGGACGATGCTCATGTCGTCGTGGAGGTAAGCCAGGCCACGGGCTGTGCCCTTGGCGATTGTCATCCGCGTCGGCCAGTCGATCGGTGTGTTGGGGGCGCGAGCTGAATGCCATCAAGAAACATCGTGTCAGAACTCAGCAGTGCACAGTTTCAGTTCGAAGGATGAAAATCTGAGAATGCAGAGGTTGGAAGTAAGAAAGTTGAAGAATGTCGATATTCACTTTGCGTTTTACTTCAACAACAACCATTATATAATTCTTTACTTGTTAGGCTCAGATGTACTTGAGGTGTCAATCTTATGGCAAATGTTCATATTCTTATTACTGAACTTTCTGAATTGACGATGAACATGAGATGCTCTGAACCAACATAAGATTTTTCAGATGTTAATATCTACAATGACATTAGATCTCTCCTGTACAAGGTTAAGCAGAAACTAGCTAATGATGCAAGCAGTACAGTAGTATATTAGCGCTGTAAGCATTTTCTCAGAGTAATTGCCTAGTAGCTGTTAGCAGAAATTAGAAATTGCCTAGCTGTTAACATAAGTGCAACCTTCAGATGCATATGATGCACTAGCTAAAAGAATTAGCTAAATCCTGAAGAAAAATATCTGAGATAGAATCACTTGATTACTTAAGCAACTACTTAGCAGTTAGGAGAAACCAAGCATGCTAAACAACATATATATATATAGCAAAGTAGAAACCTCACCATGCAGGAATGCAGAAAGGCTGCCCTTGGGCAGGAAATCGAACACGAGCAGCTTCTCCCCCTTCGGCCCCAAGTAGTATGCCCTCAATGCCAGCAGATTGGGATGCCGGATCTTGCCGAGCACCGCCGCCTCGGCCTCGAACTCCTTTTGCCCCTTGGTGATCTTCTCCCTCAGCCTCTTGACGGCCACCAAGCTGCCGTCCTCCAGCGTCGCCTTGTACACCGTTCCGTACGTGCTCTTCCCCATGATCTCAGCCGTGGCACACAGCAGGTCGTCGGCCGTAAAGGCCATTGGGCCATCGAAATGCACCAGCTTGCCGCCCACATCGCCGCCGGACTCCACCTCCGTCGCCCCCGATCCTGGCTTCTCACCTCGCCCAGCCGCTGCGGCGCCGGCGCCGGCTTCCTTAGCTGTCTGCTTCCCACTCCGTGCTCTAGTACTAGACTTCTTCCTTGTCAAGAAACAGAGCAGGAGGCAGCAGAGGGCTAGCAATATTAGGACGCCAATCACTATCCCCGCCACGATCAGTATGAGCTCCTTGGTGCTAAACTTCCGGCGGAGCCCAGTGGACCCTTGCGCGGGTGATGCCAGCGCAGATGGTGCCGGAGACGGCGACACCGGGCAGGGGGCCGAAGCAGAGTAGCCGCAGAGCAGTATGTTTCCGGCGAAGGCGGTGGGCCCAAACTTCTGGGCGAGCGAGGCCGGCACTGCGCCGGAGAGGTTGTTGTACGAAACGTTGAAGGACTGGAGAGCGGTGGTGAGGTTGGAGAGGCTCGCCGGGATCTCTCCGGTGAGCGCATTGCCGGAGAGGTCGAGCGTCTTGAGGTCGGTAAGCGAGCCGATCTGCTTTGGGATGGTGCCGTTGAGCTTGTTGCCGGCGAGGTCCACCTCCTGCAGCTTCTTGAGCCCGGTGAGCGACTCCGGTATCGGCCCGTCGAGCGAGTTGTGCGCAAGACTGAGAAAGACGAGCTTGTAGCTTCCTGTGATGGCCTCCTTCAGCGAGGAAGATGGCGCCTTGGAGCCGGCGAAGGCGTCGGGGATGTGGCCGGAGAGCTTGTTGTAGGAGAGGTCGAGGAAGACGAGGGACGGTGAGTCGGTGACCTCGGTTGGGATGTGGCCGGAGATGGAGTTGCGGCTGAGGTTGAGGCGGATGAGTCTGGTGGAGTTGGCAATGGAGGGAGGGATGACGCCGGTGAGGAGGTTGGCGCTGGCGTCGAAGGACTGGAGCGCGCGGCAGCCACCGATGGAGGCGGGGACGGCGCCGGAGAAGCGGTTGCTGAAGAGGTAGACGCCGCGGAGGTCCGGGAGGAAGCCGAGGGAGGTGGGGATGGGCCCGGCGATGGCGTTGTCGTGGAGGCTGAGTCGGCGGAGCTGGGTGAGCTGGCCGATGCGCTCGGAGAGGCGGCCTCCGAGGCCGCGCCATGGGAGCGCGATGGCGACGACCTTGCCTTGAACGCACTTGATGCCGGGCCAGGCGCCGGAGCATGCGCCTAGGCCGGTGTCGTTCCAGGAGCGGAGGAAGCCGTAGGGGTCAGTGAGGTCGTGCTTGATGGCCTGGAGGCCCTGGTAGTCGGCCTGGCTGATGAGGACGCCGTCGCCGGCGGCGTGGGGGTGGTGGCGGGCGGAGGCCGGGGGCGGGAGGAGAAGCAGCGTGCAGCAGCAATGCAGGATGAAGAGGAGTCGTCCGCGGTTGGCGGCTCGGGTGGGTACAAACCACGGCGGCGGCGGCATGTCGAAGCGCGATTGAATGGAAGGAAACGATGAAGAAGAGATTTCGCAACTCTGCAAGATAAGAGAGGAGGAAACCAACAAATCGATGGGGAGAAACAAACAGTAGTTGGATTCTTAGCAAGAGCCAGGTAGGAGAAGAAGAAGGAGGAGGAGGAAGCGTGCTGCTGAGAGTGTGTGTGGGCGGGGAGTTGAAGAGGAGGCGGCAACGCAACCAACGGCTAGTAGGCACGGATGGAGCGACGCGAGGCGGATTGATTGATGGCCCACCATCCAACGGCTACTTGAGCTCCGAGTCCAGTCGGACCAACGGCTAGTTTGGGCTGTGACCCACTTGTCTCTTGGGAACCGCATCGGATCGGTGCTCAGGCCCACAGCCCGTACGTGTGCCTGTTGCCGTCCCTCCCTGTCATATCTCGTGAACTTCGTCTCCTCCTTTTTCGGTTGTCGCAGGACGGGGCCATATCTAGGTGCTCAAGACTTTACTGGATAACAAGGTGCTATAGGCTAAATTATCTATTGGATCTGACTATATCGAGGTAGGTGGGGTACTTCAATTCACTTATGCTATTTTTCAAAAAAAAACCTCTCGAGGGGCACATTATTTTCACAAAAACATCTCTCTTTCTTCTCCCTCAGGAACCCCTTCACCCTCATCTCGCTCGCTCTGGAAGTTTCCCTCTCTCTCCCTCTCACACCCTACAACCTGGACCTGGCAATGAGAGAGGAGACGGTGACAGTGGGTTGGGTCAGTAAGTGAGGAGGCGGTTCAGGCCGGCAAGAAAGGAGGCAGCGACAGCAGGTTGGGCCAGCGAGCAAGGAAGCGGTTGGGGCTAGATTGGAGGCTGGCGTCAAGCCAACATGGCAGGAAGGGGGAAGTAGGGTGTCACTGGGGCCAGGGAGGGTGGCGCCAAGGGTAGGGAGGAAGGGCAACACCATGCTACAGCGTCTAAACCCTAGCTCTCTCGTGTAGCCTCGATTGAAGAGCGGTGCAGTGGTCAGAGGGGAAGGGTGTCACCGGGGGGCCAAAGAGGCTGTCGCCAGGGGCCGGTGGGAAGGGCGACGCAGGGAGGTCGAGTGAGCGAGAGGGAGTAAGTGTGGGGGCGACGCAAGGGGCTCAAGCGAGTGAGAGGAAGGTGAACCGGTGTGGGGTTAAGGGCTTATTCGCAAAAGAATTAACCATGCAGGGGGTTTCCTGAGAAAGTGCGTGAGATGGCTCTGGTGAGTTTTAGTATTTTAGCACTGAAAAACTTTTCCTTCATGCCGATCTTTTACATGGCATTTTGATGCATTCCTTAGAACTACAATATGACAATTAATTTATACATGTGCTCGTATTCTTAACGACTCTCAAATACATGTGCAAATTCCGCCTTCTGACAATTCAAGAACATGGAGGGAGGAAAGCACATATGTTAGTATAAATCCTAGAGCACTTCAAATGAACTTTACAAGCTTTAACATCTTTACATGCTTTCTCATGGGCTTGCACAAAGCCTGGAGCACTTCAAAGGGGTAAGTAGCACTCATCCTGTCATCCACCATTTAATTCTTGCTTTAAAATTTGTGTAATTCACTCATGGTGAAGAATAGAAGCAACTCCCTCTTTACAAATAGTTCCTCCATGCACTTAGTAGCTTCATTTATGCAGTGGTAGTTTATGCCTTGAAAACACTCATTGTTATGTCCATTTTATTTTTGTTAGTTTGGAACATATGTTAATGAGACATCGTTAGCAATTGGATGACAGTAAGGCCCTTATCTGGAGCATATTTTCCATCTATGCATATTCCAAAGTAAGCATCATAAAAGAAGACTTTTTGGTGTAGGGGTTTGTGCCCATAGTTACAAAAATTTCTTGATGGTTCCTACATTAATCATACTATGTTTTCTTCTCCTTCCAATGATATATAGGTCAGAAGGATAAGAGGTTTTCTATACCTAAAATTTCTTTTGAGTGTCTTTGTGTTGCTGCATGCTACCCTGCCTTTACTTCTACCTTGTCAAAACTTAAAATTCACGAATGTTCTTGTACTGTGGTAATGCTATTGTAAAGTGTAGCTTCAGTTGCCCTCGCAATATATGGGCCTGTTTGGCGCGGCTGTGGCTTATGGCTTTTGGCTGAAATTTTTGAATTTTGGTGCATTTTGCAGTCTGATTACGGAGAGATGATACTCACTTACGATTTTGGCTGGTATAGATGTTGGGCTTTTAACGTGTAGATCGTTTAACTTGTAGACCCTGTCTTGAGAAAATACTCCGTTTGAAAGTTAAGTACTATAGCAAAAGCCAAAAACCGCTAGCTTCGGAGGAAAAGAACAGGCCCTATACTTATGGCTATCACTACTACTTATTCCAAGGCAAGCGTTATAGTTACTGGCAGAAGGTTTACTTCTCCCTTAACCTTATACTAGATGTAAGAAAACACTATTCTGTGCACGCGTTGCTTTTTGCGGTTGCCATGTTGTGTCTGTTCTCTTTCTTAATTCCTTTCTTTTTATCGTCATCTCAATGCTGAATTTGGTTTTAAAAGGCCATTTTGGGTTGAAAGTTTTATTGGAGTTGAAAGTTTTATTGGAGTTGAAAGTTAAAATTTTTGTTTTGAATTAAAAGTGTTTTTTGTATTTTTTTTAAAGATAGTTTTTCAACGTTGAAAGTTTAAATCCTGATGAAAAGTTCAAAGTTGAAATTTGAAAGTGCAAAGCTGAAAGCATTTTTCCTCCTGATATACATACATACATGAGATACAACATACATGAGATACATGTGGTTTTGAGATCTTGACTGTTAAGGTTGGCATTGACAGGCCAATTAATAAGTGAAAGTGTCTAGAGAGCACTCGAATGTTTTTTTAAGGTTGAGAGTACTCAGATTTTTTCGACCCAATGCCTCAGATTTGTTTTTTAGAGGGAGAGGGATATGGGGATCTGTTGATGGAAATCCAACGTCCCAAAATCTGAGTGCTCATAATCCTAAAAAAACACTCAAGTGCTCCTTACCACTTCTCTTAATAAATTGGGCAGTTTGGTAATCAAATGCAGGTGCAAGCTTGTCTGTCGACCAGCAGACGCTATTACAACTATATGTGCACAATTTATTAATCCAATAGGGACATTTGCCTAGATCCAAACGTGTTCTCGAGATCCATCCATAACATTGTTAGCAAATGGCTATGAAACATCAAATCGAAAACAACTTTGTGAAGTTTAGCTGAGATGCTGTGAATGATGAGACATATCTCCCAGCTCTGTCAACATGGGTTCTCCCAGCTCTGTCATACACCGACCGAACAGAGCGCAAAAGAAAACAAAAACAAGATCCAATCCCTCTATTGTGTAATTGTGTAGCATCCATTCCATCCTCCTCTAATCTTTTTCATGTAGTAGCATATATAGTTTGATAGCTGGAAAAAAACGAACCAAGCAATGGCCTCTGTACGAGCAGAGATGTGGCAGACGATCAGACGCGTCCTCCGGTGGCGTTGGTGATGAAGGAGAGCAGGTTGACGGGGCCGGCGCCGCTGGCCCCGTCGGGCTCGTCCAGGAACAGGTCCTCGGGGACGCGGAAGGCGCCATGCGCGCAGACGACGGCGGCGCCGAGGGCGAGCGCGGAGAAGATGAGGGATCCGACGGAGGTGAGGAAGACGACGAATGCGGAGGCGGCGATGAGGCCAGCGAGGGTCTCCCTGTCGGAGAAGGTGCGCCCGCAGGCGGCGAGCGGGGGCGCGTCGGCGGGGCGGAGGAGGTAGAGGAGGCACCAGGCGGCGAGGAGGGCGAGGAGGGCTGCTAGGGAGAAGGGGTGGGCGAGGAGGGCGGCGGCGAGGGAGAGGGCGACGATGGCGGCGTAGTTGACGCGGAAGTAGGCGAGGTTCTTGCGGAGGCGGGCGGTGGCGTCAGAGAGGGATTCAGGGCGGGAGAGCGCGGTGCGGTCGAGGAGCTCCGGCCAGGGGCGAGCGCCGGAGAGCGCGCGCTTGGAGGAGTCGAGAAGGCGGCCAAGGAAGGCGCGCGTGGCGGCGGGGTTGGCATCGGCCGAAGTGGGCGCGGGAAGGACGGTGGTGGGGAGGAGGAGATTGGAAGCCGCGGCGGCCATGGCGATGGGGGGATGGATCGCGTCGGGAGAAGAAACGCACGCGATTCCCTCCCCCTCCCTCCCTCCGGTTAATGGGCGGAGGGGAAGCCTTCGATTTGAGGCCACGCGACGCCACCGACGGACGGTCCAGGAAGTAAGTCAACGGTCAGCCTCCATCGCTCGCACGATTCACATACCCTAAAAAAATATATTACTTTTTTCTTTTTGCTCTCTACTCATAACTTTTGACCTGGTTGTTTACGATCTTGCTTACTTGCGACGAGATTGTAATTTGTAAAGATTTAAGACTAATTTTGGGGGGTAGAAAACACAACAAAACATATTTCTCATGCAACTCTAGTGCAAGGCCTAAGAAAAAACTAACTACATCTACACAGGCACTACTTTGTTAGGAGCAACAGCTGGTCAGAGATCACTGGCTACCACGCGTGCCATCTCTTTTTTGTCAAAATCTATTAGGTAGCAAGCAACTTGGGACAAGACACCGACCAAGTTTCATGCTTAACAACCAAACCAAACCAAACATTTGCATCGCTGGGATCCTTGCTGTGCAAGTCCCGAACCAATCTGATTTAGCAGTGCCAACCACCAACCTCGAAATAGATCACAATGCCAATGCAGACGCCCTGTAAAACGTTCACTTGCGATCAAGGGAAGAAATGCCCTCCCTCCCTGCAGCTTCTTTTTTCCAGGGAAAGCAGCAGCAGGCCAGAGCCCGGGTGGCTAAGTTCGATCTTTGCCACCATAACCATTGCAAGCTTACCATGTGAAAAAGAAATAGACCAAGTAGTGTGCAAACACACAGCTCTCAAGTCTGCTAAGTTGCATTCGAATGCCCACGTCCAAATTTCACACTACACTGACATCTTACTGCATTGTCCTTAATAGGCAATGAACAAGACATTACGAATTCGAAAGCTTCATACATTGAACTTAGCCACAGAAGGCAACCTAAAAGGTGGAGCCGTTCCATCCAAAGTCCGAGCGCTGCATAATAATAAAAAAAAGGATTTCTTAGTGCTCATAATTAGCATCACACTAGAAGGATATATGAACTGATGGAAAGGATATTAACATCTACAGGAAGGAGGTGATTTGCAAAAGCTAAGATGACGACATCAAACAACAGATGGCCATTTACATTATCTATTCCTGATGCAAAGCGTGCAAACATTGAGCATGTTCTTGTGCAGGATGGGCCTAACAAACAGCAAAATTGCAATGAGAACATGCCGATGGTAATGAAGACCCATGAATGAGCAGTCAATAAGAAACTGTGCCTGCTTGCCTTTGAATCGTAGAACTTGAGGTAGAAACGGGACTTGGGAATGGACAGCTTTGACTCCAGGATAGAAGCAATGCCAGCGCTCAGCTTCTTGTTGACATCAGGGTTCAGCCCTCCAATGGAAACCAACTCACCATAAGCTGCAGGCTCCTGGGTACCCCCAAATGCCATAGGCACTGAACCCTTGAGAACAACCATCACATACTGTGGGAGGTTGAGCACTCACGTTAGCACCTCAATGATAAAGTCGATGAGAAATAACTTCAGCGTACCCAGTCAACGAAAAACCAGAAAATTTATACAATCTAATTTTCAGTAGTTCAAACCTGACACTGTGCAATCATCTCACATCTCCAAATCTACATAGCAACACTACGGAACTAAGAGCTTCACTACAACTGGCTTGGGCATTATAAATAATCAGGCAAGTCATTTTCATCTTAAATATAAAACATCTGGTCCGCTAGCAACAAAAGCAGCTTGTGGAGCTATTTCCGATTAATATTGATGTATTACTGAACTGAAGGACAACTAACCTGGTACAGTTAGCTTCCAAAAGAATAGTATATTTAGAATAGATAACTCAGAAACATGAAGTCAACATGTGCTTTGTCATGGGCGTGGGCTCTAGGCCTAACCGGTTTATCATTAGAAAGTTAGAGATTAATTTCTACTTGTTAGGGATATGATATTAGTTTTTATTTGTTAGAGATATGATTAAGATTAGATTATATCTGTTAGGAGAAGCCCATCTATATAAAGGGGTTGCCGCATGTTATTGGAACCAAGCAAAGAAATAACAAAATCATTCTCTTCTATAGTCTCTTTTTTCTCCCAACCACGCCGCCGCCGTCCGGCCATCCTCTCAACGGTGTTTACCCCGTTATGAACTAAGGTTCATAACATATTTGTGTAAAAGGTTAGCAAAAAAATTTAATGAAAGTTGTAGGTTTGCCATGTGTGGGATCAGGAAGCACATAGAGTAAAACATGTGATGTCCAGATTCGCACAAATTTAATGGTACTTCTATATTTTTCGACAAGATTGTAATATGTAATACTTCTACAGTTCTACATTGGGAAGACAAGCAAAGCAAGCGAACATGTATTTCCCAAAAGACTATGGACGCTTCTTGTAATAGCAAAATCTCTAAAACAAAATAAGTTGAGAAAACAACATGTACACTCTATTGCTCCACAAGTAGCCTTGCTATATACAACAGTTTTAACCTCCTAATAAATTCATCTGGGTGTCACAATGGCCACAAAAAATAGAATGTATGAAGGTATTAAAATTCTTTTTAGAGGAACGTGCACATGCACTTCTTGGTTGTCTTCGAGACTTCACATGCTATGTTCATCTATACTGACAGTAAATGATTGAAGATGTCAAGCATGTTCATCTATACTGACAGTATCTGATCTTTTTTTTTAAGGAAAGACGGGTTGATTCCATTTCATCCCTTTTCCATGTAACTTGCCCATCCATTCCGAGTTTCAACATATCAATTTCATAGTAAGTAATAGTTCAGGAAAGTGGAAACACCCTTGATGCTTATCACATTGAGATTATGAGATATTTAAAGTTAACTGATTTTACTGCTGATTTCGATTGGAAGAACATATCGAAAAACAGAAGATTCAATATGAGCACAAAAATGAATAAATTGTCCAGCAAATAGCGACTAGCAAAAGCCTTAATTGCATTCTTCTAAAGATTTTGTGTTAGTTCACGCATACACTACTACTCACGCTATTCAGGTTTTCATTCTATTGATGGATTACAAGAACTATGAAGTTAGTTGGTGATGGAAGTTGAACAAGAGTGTGATCTACAATCACAAAGAAACAGCATGTCCATTGGAAAGACAGTCCTGGACTGGACATGACCCTAGACTATGTCCTCTTGGACTTTTCGGTCTTCCCATGTTAACAACATCAACCTTCAAAGTTGAACTATTATACACATGGAAATATCAGCACTAACCTAAAGGCCAAAACACCCTAGTGCAACAGTTGCAGGGCAAAGATCGAGATTATCATCTGTTCTTGCAACTAGCATGAGAGCAAACATGAATAATTGCCCACAGGAGGGGGGGAAATACCATCCTCCCCAAGAACCTAACAGATTCAAGTGCGCAGATGCGAATCGGCAGACCTAACAGATAGATGCAATCCAGGAGATGAGCACCGCACCTATATGAAGCGATAAGATAATACGAGGAGAAAGAATCGATAAGGGGGAAGAGAGGCGGGGAGGGAGGGAGCGTACGGCCTCCGGCTTGCCGATGATGGTGGCGACGGTCTTGGAGGCGTCGGCGAGGATGGCGGAGGTGTCCACCCCATCCAGGTTCACGTTCGTCGACACGTTCAAGCAAGGCATCCTCCTCCTCTTCTCGCCTCCCTCGATCTGCGCCTTCTACTTGCGGACGGTGAGTCTCCTCTCTCCTGTAGTAGAGACAGAGAGGGCAGACTTTTCACTTGACCACGAGCAAGGAAAAACCCAGGCCACTCGCTCTTTTTGGACCCTGGATTCTTTTTTTTTTCTCCTGTAGTAAGCTTTGGGCTCGTTTGGAACACATGACCCTTTCTATATAAAACTTACGTATCTTGTTAACTTTATTTAAAAAAAAATACATACATCATAAATAAACTAAGAGAATACAGAAGAATTTCTGAATTTCTCTATTCTCTTACTTGCTCTCCATTTCCTTTTTACTTCTGTTCTTCTTACAAAACTGGCTACAAGCCTCCTCAATATATAGGCTAATACTCTCCTACTAGCATACGTATTCGAACTTCAAGTTAGGCACAATTTCAACTTGAGTTACACACGAAGACGAACTCTACTACATCTTAGACTCGAAGTCAAGATTATTTCTAACAATCTTCCCCTTAATATTGACATACTCTAGTTTTAGTCTCAATGCATTATGAACTATCAGCCACGCCTCCACATGAAGCGTTCTACATGCAAACTATATGTAAGAACTCAACTCAACTAGTACGGGTTCATCGAGATGCAAAGATTCTAAAACATTGAGGCAGTCGGTCTCAACTACGACTTACTAAACTCAGATGTGAATGTTTTCCTCCTTGCTGCAGAAACGTGTTTTGTTACTTGACTGATGGATGCGCCACACAGACGAGCTGCTGAAACGTAATGACGTGCGGAGCGGATGCCACGGGAGCGCTGTGCGAGACAAGCGCAAAACGGAATCGTCGAGACGATTTTTTTCAGCGACTTGCTTCTCGCGTAGGCTCTGATACCACTTGTTAACTTTGCCCCAGGAGAAAAAGCACACATCACAAATAAATAGAAAGAACATAGAAGAATTTCTGAATTTCTCTATTCTCTTATTTGCTCCCACTACCCACCAACCGACTGCTCTCTAGCTGGACCAACAGTGTCCATATGAAGATGCGCGCGTGGATGTTTTACCTACGCGTACTCTCCGGAGCCAACAGCTGGGGACGCTATTAGCGCGTCGTCGCCGCAGCGGCGACTGCAGCTCTGCGCCTCCACCGCCACGGCTATGCGTTTCCGATTGTAGGGAGCCGAATTGCTGGGCTACCGCCGGTTGCCCTCCCAATCGTGGGGGATGTGAGAGGGTTTTATATACCCTTGCCACCGATTTGCGAGCGATCTTTCCATTTGCTTATTCGCTTTCTTATTGTTGTTGCGCTTTCTTTTCGCTCCGCGTGCTGGCGCGATCCGCTTCTGCCCCTGTTCGTTTGGCCTTGCACTTTGGAGAAGAATGGCTTGCCGCAAAGATCCTGACCGTCAGCTCAGCGGTAGCGCCTCGTCCAGTCAGCGTGGTTTGTCACCGCCACTGGCTGAATACTCTCTGGTGGTTCGTGAGCCACCGCAGGTCGACAAAGCGGTGGGAGGACATGGAGAAGGCAGGATGCCACTGCTCCCGCGTGCTAGGGCGAAGTCTCGCGACGGAGGAGATGATCCAGACTCTCCTCCAGGAGAAGAGGCTGGAGGACCGCGCAGGGGTTCGCCTGCCTACTGGTGACGAGACGGAGCCGCACCTGGAAGAGTCAGAGGCGATTGTCTTCGTCGTGTTTTTCGAGGCCAGGCTTCGGATTCCCGCAACGCTCTTCGTCGGCGAGGTCCTGCGGGTTTATGGACCGGAGCTGGCGTAGCTGACCCCGAATGCGCTAGTTCATCTGGCTGTTTATGTCTGAGCGGCTCATACTTCGGCGGGCTGTGCTTCGACGCGGGAGCATGTTAAGGTGGAGTCGGACGAGTAGCGACCCTAGGTGTGCGAGGGCACTTGTAAATCTGGGCCCTCCGCAAACGTAGTAGTCGAACCTTTGTACTCATTCTCTTATGAATGTACTAAAGGCTGGTTGGGGTGCATGCCTCCATCGCCTTTTGCACCGGCCGGCAGACGCCGAGCGCTCGCCCCCGCCCGGCGGTGGCGCGGAGCCGACGCTTGACGGTGGACGCGCCGCGCCGTCCAACCTATTGTGCCAACGTGCCGGCCCAAGCATGGCGTGTCCAGTCAAGTCGGGCCGGTACGGTCTGTTTACTGTTCGTGTCGTATCATGTCTAGACTGGGCCAACAATATCATGCTTCGGATCGGCACGGTTGGCCCGACCCATTCGGACAGATCTAGTATGTACATGTGGAGCCAAATGTGTTTCACATCACTGACTCTTAAACAAAACAAAACAGTATCTGCAAAAAGCACCTCTGGAACTTGTGCATGGAAGCCTGAACTAACTGAACTCTTGGTTCACGAAATCAATCAGCTTTTGTCTTTGAATGGAAATGGAGAGAGTATATGCAATGCATGCTCATGTGACCCAATTAACTTTCTTCTCAATTTCCCATATTTTCGGAAAATCACAGAAGCAGAGGGAAGTACAGACAATATTTATCAATCAAAGCACACAGTATTTACTACAACAACTACTATCAGTAATCATCAATTCATCATGTCCATAGGGACTCTTTCTTGAGGCACGCCTCCTGCAGCACCATTGCAGTACTCCCTGAAGAGCCGAAGCCCATCAACTGATGATGAGTGGCAGTACTGCTCAACGTGTTCATCAGACCATTGTGCATGATCAGGTTATCATAGGCCTTGTCATCCATCTGCTGCTGCTGCTGAAGCTGTTGCAATGAAGCCGCAGCCGCAGGTGGATGTCCGTCGTGCTGGATCTGTTGGAAGCAGAGCATCTCGGCCTGTGCGACGGCGAGCTGCATCTGGAGCTGGGAGACCTGCTGCTGGAGGTAGGAGATGGCGCCGACGCAGCCATAGACGGGGTCCCTCATGCGCGCGTTGGCCTCGTACACGAGGCTGCTCACCGCGTCCGCCCTCTGCTGCGCAGGCAGCTCCTGAAACACATATATATTTCTGATCCATTAGCCGACATGCACGATGGAACGAAGGATTGAAACGAAACCAGCGGAGCCAAGGAGCAAACCTGCAGCATCTTGCTGACATTGCTGGCGCCGAAGACCTTGTGCACGATGGCGAACTTGTGGGGGTCCTCCGGCGGGAAGTAGGGCGCGAACACGCACTCGTTGGTGCAACGCCGCCGCAGCAGCTTGCACGACGCGCATGGCGTGCTCGCACTCCCGGCCATGGCTGCTTCCTCAGGGGCTCTTAGAGAGACAGAGAGAGACGATTGCAAATGGAAGGGAAGGGAAGGGAAGGGGGAGAGCGATGGGTGCAGAGCTTCCTCCTTTATAGAGGAGTGGATCGAAGAGGGAGGGAGGGCAAGTCTGTGGAGCTAGTCACGACAAGCAAACATGATAGATTACTACATATTAATATATTCAAGCTGATTTATATATGCTAATGAGCTTCCTTGATGCTGGACTGGATCGCATCCATGATAGAATGATTTATTGATTGAACTGCTGCTGCAGTGTGTAATGGTTGTCTGCCTTGTTTGTCTGTATTTAGCAGCAAAGGTTGGTCGGCAGAATTAACTCTAATCCACACATAATTCTCCTTTCCTTTCACCTAACGCCACTTAGACAGAAGTGTGAATTGCAGACCTCCTCATCACTTGAAACAGCCAAGCCACACCAGAAAATAAATAAATTGTGTGCATTGCCAGATGCAAGCCACGCTGCCGACATGTTCACCGCGCGCCATTCCGGTGGTGGAACTCGTTGACCAAACGTACAGCTAGCATACATTTGTCGCGACATGTGGACTCTAGAGCAAGCTAAACGGTGGACTGTTTGCTCCCATGCAAGTTCAGAGTTGACCCTGAGATGAAATATGCTACTACGATCCGTCTGACAAGACTTGGCTAACATAGTTGTTTGATTTGCTCCGTATTTACGAGATGCAAAAAGTCTTAGCACTGAGATTACCTCCATACCATACTAGATTCAACCCGATCCTCGATGAAGTAATATTGTTATAAAACACTGATCACTAATCATGCTACATTAAAAGCAAGACAAAAATACGCCTTGTATGTCTTACTGGCCGGCTCCCCATAATAAGGCCGGCCATAGCAACAGCAGGATTATGGATTTGTCGTGCAGTACAACAGTAGCTCATGTAGAAGCATATCTTATAACAGTATGCATTAAGTTGTAGCTAGAGACAAATATGCGTCATATTTGTGGTTAGAGTGGGTCTCCACTTGTCGTGCCCAGGAGACGACAATGTATCGCATCCACCTGCCTATGATGCAGACTCTGCAACAACCCCTCCTACAGCTGAGCTATTTTTTACCCAGATCTGTTTCCAGTGTGCACTACAAAACCATAATAGCGCGTGCCAATCTATCAACACAAATCGTGCGTCGACTCTTTCCAATTGTGTCAAAAAGCGAAGCAAGCATTTTTCTTTCTGTGTACTGCATCATCTTAATTTCGTTGCATTGGGAGAGTACTGCCACCGACTGCATGAGGAAGCTGCTGGCCTCCACCGTCAAATAATTAAGCTGCCGACAATGTTTTACCACCAAGCTAAGTCCATCAGCCCGTTGCAACGTCTTCAAATTTTCAGAAGCCAAAACTGATCCAATCACATGCATGGTTTGGTAACTAACCCAAGTAGTTTTTTTCTTTAATCTTTCCTAGGGCGCTGGAACATGCAACAGACATTTTCTTCCCTCAACACGACGACTTGTTCCCCAATTGGATATATAGAGGCTCCACGATTCTGTCAGGATGAACCTTGGCCACTAAACAATGTTAGGTTCATTCATGCTTTGTCAATGCTAGGCTCATGTGCTCTGGGATCGGACTTGAGAGTTTGGGTCTGTCCGGCTATGACACTGCCACATGTTAAGTGCCCTTCAGGTACCTGACATTCCAAGGCAACTCACATGCTTACTCCCCCACCACCAACCTCTTCTTCTAGATTTTCATGTATTTCCAAGAGATTTTTCTACCGATTCATGAGATCAAATGTCTTATTGCTCAATGGAATGTGACTCATGCCATGTCTTATGGTTTTATTTTCTATTGTGATTAATAACACCTTTCTAAGAAATATACAGCGTAACATGTCCCAGGAAATTACTCTAGCTTATTGCTCTGCGCATGACAACATTCAACGAATACGGAAAGCAGCAGCTTACTTTCTCAGCGAGAATAGTAGCGAAGGAGGCAGGTAACATACCCGTTATGTCGGGTACAAAAGGCTCATCCATGAACTCAACATCAAATCTCCAATGCACCAAAAACCTCACCTAATTGAATTTGTGATAAGAAAGTAAAATTCGTAATCTTGAAGGATAATAAGCATAGTTGTACATAGTTAGCCACATTTCATCTGATCAGATTAAGCTAGCGGTCAGTCAGCAAGAAAATTGATAGTGCAATATGTAGTTAAAGAATAAAGCTTGTAATCACGGAATCAGCAAGCTTTTACAGCAAATATGCCAATAATATGATGCCACATAAACAGATACTAATATCCTATTTCGATGTGATTGTCTTGCCATTTAACTTCTGGTCTCAAACGAGAGGTGATAGTCTACTCACGGTTTTCATTTCAGGAATCCAAGACTCTGAAAGTAAGCAAGATGCTTCAGTTATATTTTGGAGTACATAATAAGGCATGTGTTATATGACTGTGTCTCTGACTCCTTTTATCACGGTTTTCATTTCAGAAATCCAAGACACAGTCATATGTGTTAAGTTGGGCCAGGCACAGTCGGAGACATAATAATTAAACTACTCAAAACTCATAAGTATTTGAAAGTGACAAATAGTAAAACAATAGTTCCACACAGCACATGCGTGATGCTGCTTATATAACCATATGTATGTAATCAACATAGTTATCTTTCAAAAGGAAAGTTTGCAGTGGTCCTGTTTTGATCAAAGCACTAATCATTGCAATCTGATAAGCAGACACATACGGAGGTGTCAGAAACAAGTTTTGATATCATAAGAGATGAGAAAATTAAGTACCCGGACTGATCAAGTGCCAGATTTCTTGCTGCAATGTGTGCAGCCTGATTGTAGTTCACTTATGTAATGAAGAGATTTACTCTTGGTCTAAAAAAATAGTAACATGGTAACAGTTGCACAACTCGACTGGCATAGTACATAGATTCTATCGTCGATACGACATCGGACAGTGAACTTATAAACATCTCTGGGTAGATACAGAGACCGCTAAAGATGCTAAGGGACTCAAGGAGAAACACATGAATGATCACGCACCGATTTTTTCAGTGATTTGATAATATGTACCAGCTTCCCGCAGCGAATGGACAGCATGCACATACTTTTAGTGATTTGACAATACACACCAACTTTCCATAGCTAGTGGATAGCACGCACCGGCTGTCCCAGTGATTTAACAATACAGACTAGCTTTTCGTAGCCAGCGAACATCACGCACTAGCTTTCCTAGTAATTCAACAGTACATACTAATTATCCTTAGTGAAATGACAACGTGTTAAGTTTTACTCTCGAGTAGTGCATACCGATCGCGTATAATATCTGATTAACCTCCACTATCAGACTCAAGACTTTGATTGAGTTGATATCAAAACTAAGAAAAGAGGAGAGATATATGAAATCACTTTATTACTGGTGGGATGTTCAACTATGGATAGATACTTCCACGGTCCTGCGCTTGCCGGCCACGCGCCCCCGTTGCCTACATTACATCTGCCGTCCACGTGTCGATCATCTGGCAAGCCCACGCGCCTACTATAATCTCTCCCTATCGCCTCCGCTGCTTTTACACGGCACAATCCCACATCTTCTCTTCTAGAACGCGCCTCGAGCTTCCTTCGTTTCAAGCAAACGAAAGAGCAAGTTCAACCATATGACACGGTGGTGAAAATTACCAGAAAACAACCAAATGCTAGACGAAACAAAAGCTCACGTAAGAGATCTCACGAGGCTCAAACTGGACGGTTTTTTAAATAACATTTTAAATCTATTGTCCATTGTTATGACTACTGACCAAACAGTAAAGTAAAAGAATAATGTAATAGACAATATTTGTTTTTTTCTTATGTCCAAAACGTGTATATATATTCCATATTTACCTTTGTCTATAAAAAAAACACGACGAAAAAACAATTACCGTGACCACAGGAAAGAAAAGAAAAATATCGGCGCGCACCCGTGGCCCACGTTCCATGCTCCGTCCACGTGTCCGGCAAGCCCACGCGCCTATATGTGTGCGTGTCGCACACCCGGCATTCTCGGGTCCAGCCGCGCCTTCCACTTGGGCATGGCGCTTCTTAGGGTTACGCCCTCTCCGGCCGCCGCCGCTACCGCTACCCAGCTCGCTGGGACCCCCGCCTCCGTCAGGGTGGCTGCGCCGCGCGGCCTTCCGTCTGCTCGGAAGGTATGCAAGGCGGCGGGGAAGGGGAAGGAGGTGCTCAGCGGGGTGGTCTTCCAGCCATTCGAGGAGTTGAAGGGGGAGCTCTCGCTCGTGCCGCAGGGCAAGGACCAGTCGCTGGCCAGGCACATGTTCGTCGACGAGTGCGAGGCTGCCATCAACGAGCAGATCAAGTCAGTGCTCTGCTCTTGGATTCTTTCTTTCTTTCTTTACCAATTATCCCATTCTGCGCGTTCCTGTGGATTTTGAGATTTTGCTTTGGTGAATGGATGCTCCTTGTCCCCCCCTCCGTAATGTGTTGTTCCAGTAATTTCGCTTCTTCACTGCCGCGTTTCCTTCCCTGCTAAACTGTGCGCGGTTTCCCCAACTTTGCTGTGATGGATGCAAAATTTCGGGAGAAAAAAGACTCTTGTGCTAAGCTAATCTTGGTTTTAGTTAGTCGCCCATCATAGCAATTTCTGGAATCGGATTTAAAGCCCAAAATTATCATTGCAGTGTGGAGTACAATGCATCGTACGCGTACCACTCACTCTTCGCCTACTTCGACCGCGACAACGTTGCTCTCAAGGGATTTGCCAAGTCAGTCATCACCCAAGAGCCTCAATTAACCATCACTTAATAAATCCTAGCAAAATTAACCTCACTATCTCTGCCAATGTCAGGTTCTTTAAGGAATCAAGCGACGAGGAGCGACAGCATGCCGAGAAGCTCATGAAGTACCAGGTAATGTATTACCAGGCAAAATTAGCTTCACTGTTGTCATGTGCCACATGCTAATACTGTTGCGTTCTTCTGTTGTCAGAACAAGCGTGGAGGCAGGGTGAGGCTCCAGTCCATTGTCACACCCTTGACAGAGTTCGACCACCCCGAGAAAGGCGACGCTTTGTATGGTGAGCTGCTTTCTGTTTTCTGGCCTTGTTTAGTTGTCTGAGCTGGGGCTTTCAGCAGATAGCTAAAGTAGACGATTACAAAGCCGATTGATTAAAGATTGCACATGGCCTCTTTGGAAGAAAAAAAACATATGATTTTTCAATAAATGTTTTGTTGGGTGACAGTTGTGTGGCTGGTCTCCACTGATAACTACAAAGGGCCCTTTTTTTGTTGTTGAAAACTTTGTTTAAATTACACACAAAAAATCCTCAAAACACCAGAAGGGAAAATGAAATCATGTACAAAACGTGCTTCTGAATTCTGCTTATTTCTCCGGTCTTCTCTTTGTTTTTTGTAATCCTTAGTATCTTCTGTCAAAACTGTCAGGTTGCGGATTGATGGTACCTTACTGATGTATTATTAGCTTTGATTTATGTATCACTGTATCTGTAACAATTTAATGTGTGCCGTGTTTTAACTTGTGCCATACTTGTGATTTCAGCTATGGAGTTGGCTTTGGCTCTTGAAAAGCTGGTAAACGAGAAGCTGCACAGCCTGCACAGTGTAAGCTTCTCTTTTTCACGATAAGGCAGAAAAATAGGTTGAGAATGTGTTTAAACAAGCATGCATGGAGTAATTTGTTATCCTACTTTAAAACCAAAACTAAACAGAAGTTGTAAAAAATGTTTACCCAAAATTAACAGGTAGCATCAGGGTGCAACGATCCTCAGCTGATGGACTTCATTGAGAGTGAATTCCTTGAGGAGCAGGTAAAACCTCCAATCCAGTTCAATATCGAATGGGCTCTGCAGTCTGCACCATGCTCTTTGAATATTCCTTTTTTATGCTGTGTTGAAATATTTCTTGGCTGAAAAATACCTCTGTTTGCTGTGAAAGGTTGAAGCCGTCAAGAAGATCTCGGAGTATGTTGCGCAGCTCAGAAGAGTGGGCAAGGGGCATGGTTAGTGTGTAGGCCGAAAAAAAAAAGTTCACCTGCTGTATCTTATGTATGTGGTTCACCCAGTTCTTATTGTTTACAAGTGCATAATTTGGTTTCAGGGGTGTGGCACTTTGATCAGATGCTGCTTGAGGAGGAGGAGGAGGAAGCGGCTTGAAGGGGAGGCTGCCCATCGGATGGGATCTGGCTGCTGCTGAACTGAAGGGAAGAAGTGTGAATGAAGGAAGGAAAAGTAGGGAGTACCGAAGCATTTGGTTGTGTGGATGCTTTTTGGGGATTTCTCGCTCTGTTTAGGGTCTCCTAGCACAATATTGTGTATAAATCATGTGTCGTCCTCCCCCAAGGTCGGGATCATGGTGGCAGCGAAAGCAGAACCTGTGTCTGATATTATTATCGCTATTGCTATGGTGTTGCTAGACAGAGACGTCAGACATTTGGTTTGGTACTCACTCGAAATAAAAAAGCATGGGCGATAGACAGCATATATTTTCCTGTCTGTCCGATACTAAAATGCTTCTAGCCTGCCGTATGCTTTTGTTCCAATGTCTGTCTTGTCCTGCATTAATGTACTAGTGCTTGCTTGAATCCTGTCAACGTCTTACTGCGACTGCTACTTACTCAGGATATGATCACTGATGCCGGATGCAGGCCGCATGCCAGCACGTTGGGGAGGGGAGGTACCACAGGTTTTTTTTTTCTGTCAAAATAGCTCCATCTCTGCTCCATCCAGCCTTGACTCGTTTGTTATTTCTCTAACGGTTTTGCTATTGTACTAAAATTTTTTGTCTGCCAAGGCGATTGCCAGGAATCAGCATATGCAGTCTCTCGTTTCGTCGGTTGGTTCTATGCCCTGTACGTTGATGTTTCTATTGAAGGAAGAGCGCCTTCGATCAGTGATAACACACTTGATTCCTACGCGACCAATCCAATTACTTGAGCCGAGCGCGAGCCCAGCTCCAAAATCGAATGCTAATTTGCGGATTCATTCACTCTTGGATTGAATGGATGGATCGGAATTTTCCATGTACTCTCCGAGCTGCTCTCAATTCCACCTCACATGGCGTACGTACACGTACCCTGGACATGCCATACCAAATTGTACGTACGTACGTACGTACACATACGCATTCCTTCCCCCGGGCCCATCAAGAATGATCGGGTCTCAAGGATAGTGTACGGAACTAGCAATAATATCTGTTGTGTTTCTAGTACGCAAGCTAATCCTCTGTTGGAATCGCGAGCTGATATGTCCATGTGCAAGGATGGATTTCATATGCTGCCTTCTTGAGTAGGTCTGCTGCTGGTGTTGCTAGTGATCAAACACGGTGATATGCTTGGTCTGGTGCCTGGTGGGATCGATCCGGTTATTCAACTCTCCTAGATTGCTGTTATTATTGTGTTTTATGATTACCTTCAAAATATTGTCAAATTACTGACATTTTTGCTATATAAGCCCACCCTTAGTTTTGGTCCACAATACCAAGTTGACATCTTAAAGCTGTACTGGTGGTGCTGGTCATGCTTCGATTATTAGATGTATGCTGAGATGTCATTAACTCATTATAACACTCTGGGAGTCTCGAGCATAAAAACGAATTATACGCCTTTTAGATGCTTGACATTCAGTATATTATGATTAACTTAGTCAAGCTTGAAGAGGATTTGAGGAATTTAAATTATTGGATGGTAAAAGCTTTTGGCCTGCAATTGATTTACCTACGCCTGTGTCTTTCTGCAGCAAAGAACCTAGCATGATGATGGTAATGTGGAGCTTCCAGGTACGTGAGCACGAAATTGATCTGTGATCTCCTTGCTGGCTGTTTCTTTTTTCTACTTCTGCGCATCTTCCATTTAAAGTAGGTATTATGCTTGCAGTTTCTGTCCATGTGAGTTGTAACGACCGGCTGTCCGTCATGTTATTTGGTTTTAGTTTAGAAAATTTGCACCAGTTTTTGTAAATAACCGGAATTTCAAAAGAAGTAACACGCTACAGTTTAGCATTTACAAAAAAAAAACCTCTTTGAATAAATTAAATAGTAAATTCAAGAATATATCTTTGGTCAGGACCTCATAATCAAGGTATGTAACAATGTGTATTCTGTCAAAATGTATTAAGTATAGGATGATCATCTTCCTTACTATTTGGGATAGCTTTAATAGACCCTCAGGTTTCTATATCTATCGCCTTGCTCCTTTAATGGCCTGATTTTGGTCGGGAAAGACCACTTTCTCTTTTCATCGTTTAACTGTGAATTTCGTATTTGGCAATGTGTATTGTATAACCTAAGCGAATGTTGGCCTTAGTACTACTGTCCTCCCCAAAGCCGTACAGCTCCATTAAATTGCGCCAACCTCTGAGAAGGAAAATTAAGTAGAAAACATCACTAGATATACATTAAATATGAATCTTAGGTCTTTTAATTAGGCAACCACTTGTTTCTTTTTTTGTCAGCACGAGTACCTAGCTTAACTGCTTGGAGTAACTTGTAGTCTTGCACTGCTTGATCATGATCATGAAAAGGGAGGGAAGGAAGCAAGCAGTGAAGGAAGGGGATCGTCGGCAAGTAGCTTAATTTTAGGCATACAAAGAAGGAGACGGATCGCGGATGGATGGAAGAGAAGCAGATCTGGCAGTAAAGCCTCCATTCTGTAGTATTCTCCCCATAGATACGGATCGATCATCCTGCAGGCACAAGTAAGTGTATGTACCTAAAACCTGTCCACTATATATCTGTACGTCGGATCAATCATTCAGCGAGCAGCAGCAGCAGCATAAATAATTGATAATGCACATATATACATGCGTGCGTGCGTGATACCAACAACAACAAACAACAGAGTAACTGTTGTGCACCAATACATGCACAACACTTTGCTATTGCTCATCAGTCAGCTTCCACATTGCAAGACTACATAGCTAGTAGCTGCTACTAGTAGAATGCATGCTCTGGTTACAAATTCCAATTAACCTGTCATTTTAGCTCCAGGCACTTAAGAACAAAGCAGGAACTAACTCCCTTCTTACATATTTTACCTCCATTACTTGTATATTATCTCCTTGTTTCAAAAAATTGTATGTTCATCTGTGTAACACCATTACCAATAAGCAATTAAGAGGGACATTTTCATGGAAAATGTTGACTAGAAAATCTAAAAACACATTTATTTGCAAATGAAAGAATAAACATCCTAAAATGTCATCTGATTCGGAACCAGAGGTGGTGGTGGTATTACTCCAGTACTAGTGTAACTAGCTGAGGACTAATTGCAGCCAAAAAAAATATTAACCATGCATCATAGATCAAAAGATGAAGCTCGTACATGATCCAAAGGCCAGGGACTTCACACAGATCAATAGAAAGGCCAGCCCAGCCCTGCCCTACCCCTCCCAGATGATATATACACAATAAGCCATTAGCCATCCATCTGCTTGCTACTCCACTTGTTTGCCAATAATGCATGCTGCCCAGCTGATGGAGCTGCAGGTCCCCTTCAGTGCCAGTACTGTCATATATGCTAAAGTCTAAAGGTTTGATTTGTTGTGTTTTGTCATATATAGCGCCATTGACACTTTGGACCCTAGCTGTAGTTCTGGACACCCTTCATACATCATGGCATCCATCAAAGATTTGCTATATTGTCTTTGTTCTGCACTGTTCCTGGGAATCACCACGTTTATCACTTAGAATCAACATGGAAGATTTTGTGTCGGCCAAGCGTGCATGCACGTTGGTTTACACGTCGTCTTCACAAATAGTATCTGCCAATAGAAATGTTAATTTGAAGCCAAACATACAAGATTGTTCAATTAGTGAATTGAAACTTCAACTCGATGCATCTGTAGCAGATGTCTTATCACAATAGATATATTTCATCGTTCAGAGAATTAATCATAGTGTCAGAATAGATCTAAATGACCTTACAGGCTGGTTATCTGAACAATTCCTGTCGAACCTTATCACAATCCCTTTTCATCTGTAGCTTCGAGCTTGCTGCAGCGATGAGAGTAATTGAATTCTAATTGCTTTTGGACACATCAGAATTGTATGAAGCTAATACAATTGTATTGGTAGATGTAGACGCGCACTCCTGCTCGCGCGTGAGAGGCACCATCTGCCGTTATCAGTATGCCTCCTCACAAATCATACGGTCCTGCTCTCGCTTCTGAACGGGAGCGCCCAACCCGAGACCTGAAAACGATAGAGAGTGAGAAGATAGTATGTGAAGGATAGAGAAAGAGTAGGTGAGAAGAGGGAAATGAGAAGGGCTGCACATAAGCAAGCATTAACATTATGTGAATGTCTTGTTAGCCTTGTAAAACCTCTTATTTAGACCTCTTTTGCACAGTTTGACAAGCTTAGTGATCTAAATATAAGGTTTCATAGTTTAGTGATCTAGAAACACGCACCTCATAAGTGTATGTACCTATGATATAATTTACCCTGCACGAACATATGTCAATAATGTGCTTGTTTTTTCTTCGCTCTTTTGAAGTCTGAAGAGCCTTTACCATGACATGACGCTAGTGGAACGGGAGCATCGCAACTCTGCACCAAAAGGTATTTGTTATCGGAGGGGGGGAGGAATTTCGCTCGATCCATGGCGTTTGATCTCCGTCCCCAACCATCTTATTAAACTTCTCTGCACATACCATATCTTCTGCCTTTCCCTGCATAATTGTGGCTGCTCTGCCGTCACCCATTATTCTTTCCACTCAAAGTTTTATTTTTTTTTACAGTAAGCTAGCTTTCCACTCTGAATCTGGGAAAGGAAGCACGAAAGTGGTGGCGGAATAAAGTGCGCGGCTGTGCTATGTGCCGGCCGGAGACTTTGCTTGCAACAGGAGAGAAGAAATTGAACGATCAAGAGAGAGAAAGAGAGATCGAATCGTCGAGATGCATACATACATGTTGTCCATTTGGGTGTGTAAGTGCAGCTGCAAATGACGATGGCAACTCACAGCGCACGGTTGATGCTCTTCTTATCGGCAGCTGCCAGGAAAGGCGAGGCCTGCTTTCGTTTTGCCGATCGAGGTGACTCCAACCAACCCGATCCAGTCGATCCGCCTGGTGCTTATTGGCCGTTCAACCTAGTTAGTGCATGCTTCATCATCAAGACCTTGACCGAATGTTTTCTGGCTAGGTGGCAAGCATATATATATGTGGGTACTGGTACCTTCTTTTGGATTTTGAGTGCTTTGTTGACTCTGTTCTTCAGCTACTGTTATGTAATGTAATTTGGACATCATAGCTAATTCTATTTGGGTTGCATTGAAATCACCTTGTTTTCTGAGATTTTGGCATTTGTGGCCCCCTAAAAAATTTGTCTTGCAGAAATAGCCTCCCTTCGGCGTAATTTGCAAAACCTGCTATAACATGTTTTAGTACCCATCCAAAATCATCAAGGACTCATAAGCAACAGCGGATCGAGGTTTCTCTTCTTTTGCCTAGTTTTGGTGCAGCCTCCCTTGTTTTGGATAAATGTCAGAATTTTGGCATTGATCTTCATGATACATAATTAGAATAGGTTCCTGACATCCTAGAAGAATTTGAACCAAGCTTCATCCTATTTGGATATTTAGTTTAAGAGTTAGCCATTTTTTTGGTCGTATGTCATGCTGATTTCTGCTTCTGTTCGACGAGCGGTTAGACCGCCCAGACTGCTTCGACCGGTGATGCTTGTGGTCAAACCGGTCTAGCAATCCAACCGCCCCCCTGGCCGACGGTTAGACTGGTGAGATAGTTTGTCTCGAGTGACCTTATGTTATCTGGCTCTTGATTTTGGTATTAGCTTATAGGCTTGTACTTTTCGTTGTATCATATTGCTAATACGAGAGAAAATGCTTTAAAAAATCACTCATTCTCTCCAACTCGTGATACCGGACGGTGCAATCTATCACAAGCCAGCGCTCGCTAGCTTCCAAGACACTTTTCATAATGGATATATATATATATATATATATATATATATATATATATATATATATATATATGTGGCATATATATCAACTGGAGTTAGGCATGCTCTTTGGCTCCTTGTACCCCCATATTGGAGGGCTCTTTTGGCTTTAGGAGAGGGGCCATGGCATTTTGATCAAAAGATACGGCACTGTAGGAGGTGTCCTTGCAAACAGAGACATGCATGCACATAGAAACTTATAATTAAGATATTTTTTTTGCTGTTGATGGGTGCGGACAAAACTAAAGATGCGAACGTACAAGAATCCATCTCACTCTCATGTAAGGGTAAAAGCATGAAGCATCTAGGCCGAAATGGCAACTAGTGGGCACAGAACAGAACCTCTCTAGCATGCTAGAGGTTGACTAAAGCAAAAAAGGTTGCAAGATGCATGCGTGTTAAAATTTGGCTAATTTTGTCTTGAAAAATAGTCGAATGTTGTATAAACACTTGTAATTAAAAGGATGTATGCGTGGTTTCTGTATTTATGCTAATTATAAGGATGTATGCGTGGTTATAAAAGACACTGTTCTGAGTTCAACTATATCGACTAAAACAGCATACGACTGTTTCTCCCTTTGTACTGTCTCTCACGAACAATTAGAATTCAAAAAGCCACACGCTAAAAGCCACAACACGAGACTCATGAATAATTAGAAATGGAAGCATTTGTGCGAAAGCTAGCCAGATACAATTCATGCGTGCCACATCACCTCGATCGCAAAAGGAAAACTTTCTGTTAGCGCTTTCTTTTCCTGCAAGAACGACATATGTGGCGCATGATCGACAGACAGCATGAATAAGCATCTATATATACGTACGTACATGAAAGATCGAAGCAATTGCTCCGTCCATTGCCGGAGATGGACAGGTCAAAAGCAAAGCAAAATATTAATTAATCGTGCACGTACTGTTGTGCAGTCAACTCCGACGTTTGAGCTAGTAGGTATATGCATATAATCAACAAGGTGAAAATGGCATAAATGTTGCAGCTGCGTGATAAACATGTACGGTATTTTTTTTAAAAAAAAAGGAAAAAAATTCTGTCGACGGTCAATGGGTAGCTTGAGGTTTAACAAGTAACAAATCCTGTCTCCAACATATACGAACTAGTAATGAATTAGAAGATTCATCCATTCATTCATCGGTTAGAATAGTGTTGATAACTATTTCATACTAGTATTCACGCTATTTTTTCTATGGTTTATCACGAATAATTGATAATTGGAGCCAAATTGTACCGAGTTCAGGTGTACTGGCCAAAATCGTATGCGGCTATTTCTCTCTGCGGACTGTCTCTCACAAATATAGATTGTTGATCTATATCAAATATTGCAAGTTATATAAGAGAATACGAGGATCCGATGTATGGTGATAGCATGAAGGTGACAACAGCTTTTATCTGCTTGTAGGGTATGAACCTCTATAGTATTGCATTTGCTATATTGAATTGTCATCTTTGTGATGCTTAAACTGCAGTAGGTGAACCAAATCTTATGGAAGATCTCTTGATTATCGATTGACCCTAGTTATTTCCCTCCTGTTATTCTAGATTGATTAATTTCACACACCTTTTAATCATTGTTCTCTAGCTAGCTAGATAGTAGTAGATTAGTTTAGACAGTTGGATTTGATAACCTATAATACTCTGGACGAAAGCTACAATGGTTTCATGGAAGCGTAATTTTCGGTGCATGGTAGCCGCCAGCAACTTGTCAAAACTAAAGCCTCAACTGTCGCACCGAGAATTGAAATATACACCAAAGTTTTATGTAAAAAAAAACTCGAACTGTGACGACACGCATGTCTGTAACCTGCCTGTATGTATGTATGTATGATGAGATTTTCTTTCGAAGAACATAGAAGGAGAAGCACGGATGGCAAAAGGGAAGTAGTCAGAACGAAGGAAACAGAGGAAATCTTTTTCTCTCAGCAAGCAGTACTGTTCCAGTAGCAACATGGAGGACATGGAGTTAGGTAGCCGAGCATGAAAGAAACCAGCAGCAGGTCAGGTTAGAGACGGATGCAAGCAAAGCAAAGCAAGCATGCCATATATGCATGTCACCTTCAAGGAAAAGTGTCGACGCTAGAAAATTAAACCAGTCGATCATGCACTAATTGTTTGTTTGGTTGTTAGCTTGATAGTTACAGCACTAAATCCCGTTTTATGTTTCTATTTTTTGAGGTCGTGCAATAGCCAGCCAGCAGCATGCATGAAGAAGAAGAAGAAGAAGAAGAAGAAGAAGAAGAAGAAGAAGGATCATGCCTTGCTCTGGCTACATGTGGACTGCGTCCTGTCCGGCCGCGAGAGGCCAGCTTACACATACACACAAGCAACTACCACCGTCCAAAATCCAACACCACAATTAATAGTTGTTTTGCCATTTAATTTATATTTGCGTGCGTGATAAATCAAATGACTAATTTTTAGATGGCACTCAAGATAGATTTCCTGGACGTCTCCATCATGTGAATTGATGTTTGCCCTTTTCTCTGACCCTGAAAGGGGTTTTTTTTCCCTTTAAACAGACATACAAACAGGGTTTCATTGTCGTTTGCCAGATTTTTTTGGCTTTCGTTCGTCAGGTTCTTCTGCGATTAAGTTTTGCAAAGACGCATTTTAATCGTATGTATATACATGCTTTAATTATTTGTATACATACTTTATGTGTATATTATGTCAAGGGCCTTGAAAATCGAATTAAAGAGGAGGCTAAACCCTCTTTAAAGAAAGACAATAAGCAGTCTGCCTCTGTTCTTCAGAAAAGAAAAGAAAAGAAAAGAAAAGAAAAGAAAAGAAAAAGGCAGTTTGCTTGGAAGAACATGGATCCTTATCTCCGGAAGGCCATGAGGAGTTTTGGCTCATCTAGCTCGTTCGTTGTTCGTCCGTCACCAATAATGCAAACGTAGCCGAGAGGGACATCCTTCTTGTGGGCCCTATTAATGAGTATACGACATTGCAACGAGCTTATCGGGGACGTACATGATATACGGAGATCGAGAAAAAAAGCGACAAACAAACAGGGATCGATTCTCTCTCACGCCAAAACACAAATGGTGGTTTTTCATCGATGTATGTATGATCCTGTTAAGTTTACCAGGCCTCAAAAATAAATATGCGTTGTGTATGACCCATTTAAATTATCAAAATTGCATGCTTCCATGTCTATCAATCGTTGTATTATTGTGCTCTACCCTTTCAACACTTGGACACATTTTATAACCCTTGTTATCCGAGAAATATAATGGTAACCGTACTACCTGTAAATTGTATTTAAGCGTAATGCTTAGTCTTACTTAAATACCGGCGTATTAAATTATCCTATCTTCATTTTCAATCATAAAACCAGATTTGGACAGCCACTAGAGAGAAATGGCTAGTATAATGAAATAACTTAGTTTTATACTTCTCATAGCCCTAAAACTTGCTTAACATATCTGGCTGGATGGTAAGAGGGTTGGTGCGGATGTTGCACGAGAAATTGTGGTTCGACGAAGCACCGTCCAGATAACTCTAAGAACTGAATCATGTGATGACCTCCCAATATAAAATAGTACAATCACAAGTCTATAATAGGTATGATCCGAGTAACTAATTTCCATCCACCAGTGTGGATCGCACAACTGGAGTGATCCACTGGTTGTGTCGTTGGTTTTAAGTCACTGTGGACACAGATCGTGTATAAGTAATAAAAGAGGGTTACATATGTGAAAACGCTGTAGGGCCAAATGTCCCAATCGACGGCTTTTGGATTGCAAAGGTATGAAGGCGATGTTTGTGGTGGCAGATTTAATTTGTGGGGTTTGTTTTGCCATTCTTGCCCCCCCTAGTAACACATAATTTAATTATAAGAAAAAAAATAAATCGCATAGATTATCTAGAGTCGCACGTAATGATATTTTTTTCATTGCATATATTCTTTATGCACTGTAGATATTGGAATGAAAATTGCGCAAGAAGTAAGTCAATTGAATTGATAATAATAATATGTCTGTCATTTAACTGATGGGGGATGAGGATGCGGGAAAGTGAAGGATTGGTTTATTGTGGTGTTGCCAAGTGGATACGCCACAACGGATGGTTCGGGTCCAAATCCAATCCTTTTGAGGCGCACCTAATCGTCCATCCATCATATTCTTCTGGTCATCATGACAGGACTCGACAGTAGCTTTACATGACTAATAGCTCCAAGCTGAGCCTCTATAGTATTTTAGTTTGTCATACAGTAACTAGCTTTTAAATATAATATTTTTTTAATGTAAGATTTATAAATCAGTTATAGTATACACTATATTGAAGACATCTATAATATATTATAAGATTGTAAATTTACATCAGATACTTATGGCTGCAGTTATCTTCTGAACTGTAAGAGCAGAAACGTTAAGAGATTTAAAATTGCCGAAGCTCCAATAATTTCCTTAGAAGCGAGAAGCAATATACAATTAGATGCAACAGCTGATGGTAATTATTTGCACCGCCGTTCAAAGTTTGTCCTCGGCGTAGCACACGTGTTTCCCTAGTGACACGTCTTTCTCTCTCTCTCTATCTGGGATTTTTTTTGTTTTTTTTTGTTTGTGCGCTCCCGTAAAAAAAGGAAAAGAAAGGGAGAGGAAAGCGCTGCGGTTGATGATATCTTTGTGCTACACTAAAATAGATCGTGGTGGGGCCCACAAAGATTTAGGGCTAAGCTACGCGGGAATTTTATTATTCGGTTGGGAAAGAAAGAAGACAGGGCCTTTGACAGGTGACAAAAAAAAAGCAAGCTTTTTTTCTTTCTACTGCTAATTTGTCCTCTCTTCTTCTCTCCTCTGCTTCGGTTCTTCTCTCCTCTGCTTCGGTTCGTGGCTCTGGCACTGACCTCCATCCTCCTGTTCCTTTCCTCTTTTCACCCTGAAATTGCATCTTCATCCGATCATGTGTTGGTGATACTGTATTGTATTGGCCTCCAAATATCTCTCCATGCATGCTATTCAGCTATATGACCATCAAACCTAGGATCATATCATAATCATATCTATATTTTTTATGTAAATTCGAATACAAATATGAAAGAAATTATTAATTAAAAATCATGTGCGGGCTAAATTTAAAAGAGATATATAATACAACAGTATGTAAGTACAAAAATATCTTCTATGCCTTTTTCAACAATACAAGTTGATTTTTAATTTATTAGATTTGATGGGAGTCTAAGCATAAATAGTATCCTAGGTGTCCACATCTAACTAAAGTTGAGAGCTATTTTTTAAAGTTACGGCAGTGCAACAACTTTTGCTAACATACATTTCACAAATTCGAAAAGAAGGTGGCATAGACTACGATAGTAACATAATAGGTCTGTTTGGTCTGGAGCCACAGGTTGCCACACTCTGATTAGGTAAGCTTGACCGAGTGAGTCGCTCGTTTGGTTCGTGGCAGCACCTCTATACAAACTTTGGAAACCTTAGTATATGAGCCGCCAATTATCTCTACTATTACATAAAAAAGAGTTGATGGTTATCGATGTGTTTTTCTCTTCCATCTCTATAACCATCTGATATGATCTGAACGATTCATCTGTTTTCTCCTCCTCTCTCTCAGGATACAACCGCCTACCATCTCCACTTTCTACATCTCCTCGAGCATTCTGACTACCCTTCTCTATGTTGCTTGCTCTCTAATGTTTGATGTGTGAAGTTGGCCAGGCAGTAAGTTCCGTCTCACTATTTTTATGACTCCGTTGTAACGCACAAGTCTCTAACTAGTGCCTTGCAATATTTCATTGAAGCATGCCAAGCAAATTTAATCAATTGGTTCAAACCAAGGCGTATAATTTCTCATGGTTATAAATCAAATTTGCTAGTACAGGACACCGATTTTAGTTTATTAAATTAGTAAGGCAAAAAACTTTGGTTCTAAACAAATTTGTCCTATTTGAATTTCAATGTGTCGAATAAATAAAATATATTCAGTGCCTATCTTGTTACAGTAGTAATATCACCTTGAAAACTAAAGCGCATCAATTATGAAAAGCAACGGAGTGGTGTGGTGGTGGCCTTGCCCCTTACACACAAATTATTCCAGTCTTATATTAAGGCTAGAATAGTAGCACAATACAATAGCATGCCAATAATTGGTTATTCAACAGGTGTTGCAACCTCTGATGGTGCCCAGAGCTTATCGGCTTGAGTTTGTGGCTTCTAACTTATTTTTCACTATCTATAAATTTCGTCATTTTCTAAACTTTTAGTTTTTTTTTAGTTTTTTGCCGGTTCTTTTTTCACATATTCGTTTGTGTTATTCGTGATGAGCTAACATATTTTTTTTCTATTTTTAATTTTTAAAATTTTAATTACGTCAAATATGTCATCTTCATCTATAGTACAATTTCAGTAATAAGTCACTATTTTTCAGCCCAACGAGCAGGGCTATGTCTGAATTATCACTCTCCGTCCTCTGGAGTTTGCTAGCCACACTTTGCCAACAAAAATTGCCACACTTCCTAAGTTGAGGTGCTCAAATTCTTTGCCACACCTTAGCAAGGCTAAGAGAATTTTATCACACTTTTTTGAGTCATTGACGCGTAGGATCTAGTTTGCTGGAAGGGAATCTTGTCACAACTGTGGCTGCCACCAAACAGCTTTCCGAGTTGATCAAACTTGTCTAACCTTAGATGTGATAAACTATGGCTGACAACCAAACACCCCCTACAGGATCTGATCCATGTTTCACTTCACTTGCTGAGGATCTGCCCTCTCTAAAAGAACGATCATGGTAGCATAGCAGTGCGCCACAGTGAGAACCCAAAAGAAGACGAATCTGCACCGCCCCAAAATTATCAATTTCCCCACTCCGGCAGCAATCACTATTTTCCAGTGGGCCCCACCAGATCGCCTCCCCAAAAGAGGAGAGCTGCCTGCACTGCAGGAGAGAGCAGCAGCAGCAAAATCTCCGAGACAAAACGATTTGTAATAAGCTCGTAAAAAGAGAAAAGAAAGAAACGTACCAGAACAAATGAATATGATTCTGTTCTTTGGACTTTCCAAACGGCTGGCAACCGCAGTAGTACTATAGCAGCTTTTTTAGTCAAAAAAAAAAGAAAAAAAAGAGACAAATCGAAAAGCACCACTATGTTTTTCGGACAATGGGAAAAACAAGGAGAAAAAAAAACAAATCTTTCGAACGACTTTTTGAGTTTAAGCTTCTAGCTGAAATTGCACTGTAGTTGACTGAAATTACATTGTAACTGAAGGTGGCTTATTTGACGTAATTAAATTTAAAAAAGTTAAAAATAGAAAAAAATATGTTAGATCATCATATATAACACAAACGAATACGAGAAAAAGGAATTGAAAAAAAATTAAAAAACAAAAAATTCAGGAAAAAATAAAAATTATAAATAGTAAAAAAAAAAGAGGTAAAACCGGCAGCAGCAGCCGCTGCTAGAAGGCATACAGAAACTAACTAGCCAGCCAGGCTGCACTTACTTGTAATTCGGCGGAGCAGAGCAGGGCTATATATATATATTTATATAGACGGACGGACACTCCACCTCCCCTCCCTCTTTACTTATCCAATTATTTCTCCCAACCTGGGCTGCCTCCTGGGAAGCCGTTATTCGCACTTGCCCCCTCGCTAAAACATAATAATCACAACCAAGCCCGCCCCAATCCCTCCCCTGCGGCTGCCATGCCGACGCCGGTGCCCACCGCGCGGCAGTCACTCTCGCCCGCCGCCGTCACTGCTCTCGACGCCGCCGTCGCCTCTGCGCTCCGCCGCGCCCACGCGCAGACCACCTCCTCCACCTCATCTCCTCCTCCTCGCCCCGCCCGCCCCGCCGCTCCTCCGCGACGCCCTCGCGCGCGCCCGCAGCGCCGCCTACTCCCCGCGCGTCCAGCTCAAGGCCCTCGACCTCTGCTTCGCCGTTTCCCTCGACAGGCTCCCCTCCTCCTCCTCCTCTTCCTCAGCCACCGGAGACGAGCCCCCCGTGTCTAACTCGCTCATGGCGGCCATCAAGCGCTCCCAGGCCAACCAGCGCCGCAACCCGGACACCTTCCACTTCTACCACCAGGCCGCCACCGCGCAGCCCCCCGCCACTGTCAAGGTCGAGCTCTCGCAGCTCCTGCTCGCCATCCTAGACGACCCCGTGGTCAGCCGGGTCTTCGGGGAGGCCGGCTTCCGCAGCGCCGACATCAAGCTCGCCATCCTCCGCCCTGCGCCGCCCATGCCGCTGCTCGGCCGCCTCCCCACGCGCAGCCGCCCGCCGCCTCTCTTCCTATGCAGCTTCGCCGCCGCTGACGACGCCGACGTGCCCTCGCCCGCAGGAAACCTCGCCGGCGCCGCGGAGGAGAACTGCCGACGCATCGGCGAGATCCTCTCCCGCGGCCGCAACCCCATGCTGGTCGGTGTCGGGGCAGCCTCCGCCTCCGCCGACTTCGCCGCCGCATCCCCGTACCGTATCCTCCCGGTCGGCCCCACCTCCATCGAGCAAACAGAACTCGGCGTGGCGGCGGCAATGGCCAGCGCAACCTCCGGCCTTATCATAAGCATCGGAGACCTCAAAGAACTGGTCCCCGAGGACAGCGAGCTCCAGGAAAGGGGACGGCGGGTGGTGGCGGAGGTGACGCGAGTGCTGGAGACGCACAAAGCGGGGCGCGTCTGGGTGATGGGTTGGTCGGCCACGTACGAGACCTACCTCACCTTCTTGTCCAAGTTCCCCTTGGTCGACAAGGACTGGGAGCTCCAGCTGCTGCCAATCACGGCGTTGCGTGCCGGCGGCAGCCCTGCTGGACTCATGCCTCCGGCAACCACGGCAGCGGCTTTCTCCAAGCCTGCAAGGTGAGACCTTTTCGCTTTTGTACCCATCTTCATCACTTGTTTATGCTTAAGATTTGATTAGCATCCATTTTGTGGCTGCTGTGCTTAGTTTATTATCCGGATGTTTCTTGGATGTCTGGTTAGGAGTACTGGTGTGATTAGTTTAATGTTTTGAGTGGAGATTTGTGTGTATGCCCATTGTAGCATTTATATTTTTCTGCCATGTCTGATTGATTTAAGTGTAATACTGCAATTTGTAGTAGCGCTGGTAGTTCAATAAGGTCTTTAAATATGTTTAATGGTTTTACTCGTTCCATGAAGTACAATTATTTTGTCGAAGCTTGATCCGGTAATATGCTTACTTAAGTAATTGACTTAGGCATGCCTGTTATCTTGAGGTGTGTTGTTACCTATGGCCTTTGAATAAGGTGGCACTGTTTGGAGGTTGTGTCGATGCTACATGCTTGTTACGGTCGTTGAATGAAGTACAGACTGAAGCTGTGTTTTTTAATTTACTTTTTCAATGGTGGGGGAAAGTCCACAAGAAAGTTTTTATTTATTTCCAAAGTGGTGCAGTTTGAGTTCAGATAATATAAAAAGGAGATTTGGGGAGTACAAATTAATCAGTGAATCAGAGTTCGTAATTTTTGTATCTAAGATTGACATTTGACAGTGATACCTATATCCTTGAGTACTTGTGCTGAAGATCCTGAGCGTTTACTAAGATATTTCTTCATGTATGTGATGAAAGAGGAATCGTCACCAGTAATAAGCATGTCATCCACATATAGAAGAAGTAGTGTCCTACCTCGAGGTGAGATATGGACAAAAAGAGCAGGATCATGGACACTGACAGTGAAACCGACAGCGGTAATAACTAAGGTGAAACGTCTCAGATCTGTCGAGTAGACCGCAGACCAACAATGTCTGGCTAGATGGAGTTGTCAGACGCTGACCACCAGGATGGCACGAACACGAGCCTCGTCAGCACACCAGCGCTCGAAAGTGTCAATGACATACTGAAAAGCCTCATCAGCAGCATCAGCAGCAGCCTTTGCCTCCTTGGCAACCTCATATGCTGCAGGAGGTGCAGAAGTAGACTGCCTAGGAGGATGAACCGGCGGTGGCGGAGAAGGACGTGCACCGGTAACATGTCCCCAAAGGCGGAGATTATCAAGTGTGATCTCCATGAGAGAAGACCATAACATGTAGTTCGTCTCATGGAGCTTTGTTCCCGAGAATGGGATCACAACAGATGGAACGGAAGCCGTCGGTAGGCAGTGTCGGATGGCGCGGCGACCAAGGCAACAAAGTCTAACAAGTGGCGCTGGACGGCGCGGCGGTTAGATCAACGTTATGTTTTTCCTTTCTTTTTTTTTTGCTAATACAAGACGATATGTCGGCCGAAGCGTCTCAAATCGAAGCAGACGGCCAACTTTGATCGAGCGTCGCCGAGGCGACGAGCAGGCGGACGGCGGAGCAGCGGTCGGTGGAGCGGGCGGCCGACAAAGCGTCGGTTGGCGGCTCAGGGACGACATGCGGGCAGACGATGGCGAAGCAACCGTCGGCAAAGTGGTGTCCGGTGGAGCGGCAGCCGGCAGCTCGTGAAACGGAGGCGGCTTCGGTCGGGCAACGGTGATGATGAATCGGGCAGCAGCAGCGCTGGATCTGGTGAGCGGCGCCAGATCGAGCGGGTAGCGTTGGATCGGGTGGAGATGACGGCGGCGGCCTGGGTGGCAGCGGCAGCGATGAATTGGGCAGCAGCAGCGTCGGATCTGGCGAGCGACGCCAGATCGAGCGGGTAGCGTCGGATCGGGTGAAGACGACGGCGACGACCCGGGCGGAACCTAGCTCTGATACCATGTTATGAATATTGCGTATATATTAATGAGGTCCAAATGACAATATATATAGTGAGTACGAGAGAATATACAGAGGAATATACCATATACAGATAAGTAAACTAAGGCATATAAGTATGCAAATAACAATTCTATTCTATCCTTAATAATAACTATTTTAGATCATAGTGCCTTGACACTATGGTGTTCCAGTTAATTATAGTATACACACACATATACACATAAATACACACATACATATATATACTCCCACATAATTATACTATACACACACACATACAAAGGGCCTGTTCTTTTCCTCCGAAGCCGGCGGCTTTTGGCTTTGGCTACAGTACCTAACTTTTAAACAGAGTATTTTCTCAAGACGGGGTTTACAGGTTAAACGATCTACACGTTAAAAGTTCAACATCTGTACCTGCCAAAATCGTAAATGAGTACCTGTCTCTCTGTAATCTGTACCGTAAACAACCAAAATTCAAAAATTTCGGCCAAAAGCCATAAGCCGCAGCCGAAAAGAACAGGCCCAAAGATATATGAGAAGCGGGAGTATACGTGTGTGTGTGTGCGCGCGCGTGTGTGTATACACACATATATACTCCAACTTCTCATATGCCGCCTAAATGATATTGTTATAACTCTTTATTCTTTTGAGCATAATCTAATTGATTATAAGATACTCTATGTGTGTGTGTGTATTATGGCATTAGCGTAGAGGTTTTATCGCCCCAGCATCCATGCACTTACAATTTAGAACAGCTTGATAAAGAAGTTCAAGAGAGAGAAAAACGAGGTTGTGTGCATAAAGGAATGCATTTTCATGACAAAAAAAAAGAGATAAGCTTTTACTAGTGCACATGTGCTGTCTGAGCTCTGAAGTTCTAATGCATGGCCATAGTTGGGGTCATAAGTGTAGCAATGGTATGCATTTTGACACAGTGGCGAATCCAGGATTTCTATCACGTCCTGGGCTGTGGACGGTTGGAGACCACTACTACCTAGGTTAGGGGAAAGTTTGTGCCCTAGGCTCTGCAATGGTAAATATCCAAATATCCCACGCCCCAGTGCCAGAGCCTAGGCTGCCATAGGCCTGGATCCGCCCCTGTTTTGACATGTACCGGCTATATTTTAGTAGCTGCAGAGTCAGAATAGGTGCATTGAAATAGGACTTGGGTGTGGCTTCTATCATGTACTCCATTTGCTTTGATCAACTGGACCTAACACTTTCAAACTTTTAATTTTGCAGCTTGATGGAATCATTCGTTCCTTTTGGAGGACACCTCTTCGATACTTGCGAAGCAAACAGCCTCACAGCAAATGCTTGTCCTCAGGCCCTCCGGTGTCAACAGTGCAACGATAGATATGAGCAAGAAGTTTCGACTATCATTAGAGGAAGTGGCTTTACTGCTGAAGACCATCACCAGGGAGGTCTACCTGCCCTGCTGCAGAATGGCAGCATGATGGGTCCTAACAATGGATTTGATGCATTCAAGGTGTGAAGCTACTTATGTCTATCGGAACTTTAATTTTAACAATGAATGCACATACAGAGTGCATTAATAGATGATTAACTTTTGGATTTCATTGGTATAAAAGATGCACAGTTTTTCTTCAGTGCAGGTTAGAGATGATCAGATGGTGTTGAAATCAAAAATATTGAATCTACAGAAGAAATGGAACGAGTACTGCCTGCGGCTCCACCAAGGCTCCCAGAGGATCAACAGAGGTCCTTACCAGTTATTTCCACATTATATTGGTGTTCCAGCTGACAGGGAAATAGCAGCAAATCCGAGCAAAGGTTCCGATTCGGTTGCACTTCAAAGGGAGGTTATTAAACCTTCTGCAGTGCCCGCTTCACATACCAATGCAACTACAAAGAGTATCTCACCTCCATCTATCTCCAACCAAAGGAACGAAGACCTTGTATTGAAACTTCAAGTCAGACATTCAAAGAGTTATGAACACCTTCAAGATAGGGGTGTGCAACAGCAACAGGAAAACCTGTCAAACTGTCATGATCGTGAAGATCATGCGTCACCATCGTCTGCTGCTCCTGTGGCAACTGACTTGGTTTTGGGCACACCTCGTGAATCTTCTTCCAAGGGTACAAGTTTTGCATGCTGGAAACGTGTAGAGGATGCAGAAAGGTCTATCCACCTGAAACCCAAGAAGGTGGATGGTTTGAATCTGAAGCCTCCACAGCTCTTTGTACAACCTTACTCTTGCTCCCGGAGTTCCACAAATGTGGGACGAACATCACCTAGTGCTCTGCATTCAGCAGCTTCAGGAGGCATGTCTGCCTTTGGCCAATGGCAGAGACCTTCACACCTCGCATCACAAGGTTCTGATTTGAGCAATTACAAGCTACTTGTGGAACGCCTGTTCAAGGTAGTTGGAAGGCAGGAGGAAGCCTTGAGTGCTATTTGTAAATCCATTGTGCGGTGCTGGTCAATGGAGAGGCACCGTGGTGTAAACAGGAAGAATGACATCTGGTTTAGCTTTCATGGTTCTGACAGCATGGCCAAGCGGAGAGTTGCTGTTGCACTTGCAGAGCTCATGCACGGCAGCAAAGAGAACTTGATCTATCTGGACCTGAGCCTCCAGGATTGGGGTGACTTAAGTTTCAGAGGTAAGACTGGCACAGACTGTATCGTTGAGGAGTTGAGCAGGAAGCGGCGATCTGTTATCTTCCTTGACAACATCCATAAAGCTGACTGCCTTGTTCAGGACAGTCTGTCTTATGCCATTGAGACTGGCAGATTCCAAGACATGCGTGGTAAGGTGGTTGACATTAATGACTCAATTGTTGTGTTATCAACAAGAATGATCCGAGGCTGCAAAAATGTCTCTGTTGGGTTGGAAGAGGGTCATACTTTCTCTGAAGAAAAGATCCTGGCAGCTAGAGGGCGTCAACTGAAGATCTTGATAGAACCGGGTGCGTTGATCACCAGCGGAGGCCCTGGTGGTAAGGCGGTAGTTTCCCCAAGGTACTCTCTCACCAAAAATCAAGCATCTTTGTACTCTGGTTCTGTCAGTAAGCGAAAGCTCAACATTTCTGATGACCAAGAAAAGCTGCAAGACTCACCAAGCATTTCCAAGCGACCGCACAGAACATCAAGTGTGCTGTTCGACTTGAACCTCCCTGTCGATGAGGATGGGCCCAATGGTCCTGATGACGACAGCAGAAGCAACGACAACTCATCCGGCATTCCGGAGAGATCCATTGACAGCCTCTTGTGTTCGGTTGACGGATCAATCGATTTCGAGCCATTTGACTTTGGCAAACTTGCTGATGACATGCTGCAGGAGTTGAGCAGTATAGTGAGTAACATTCTGGGCTCCGATTGCATGTTGGAGATTGATGATGGCGCAACGGAGCAAATACTTGCGGCGGCATGGGCATCAGAGGAGAAGAGGCCTCTGCAGACGTGGCTGGAGCAGGTGTTTGCCAGGAGCCTTGACGAGTTGAAGGTCAAGTGTAAGCATGTGAGCAGCTCTGCTCTCAGACTAGTGGCTTGTGAGGAGACAGTACCGGTGAAAGAAGACGAAGGTTTTGGAGGTTTGCTCCCCTCAAGAATAATTCTAGATTGATGATGATATTTGTATAGGGCTCGTTGTAATTATTTGTAGTCCACAGTAGTATAGCATTAATTATTTGGTCGCGAAATAAGTTGTAGCCTAGCTAGTTGATGCATTATATTGCCCTGGGTTCTAATTAGTGTCATGAGTCATGACTCCTCGGGGCCTTCTCCATCCATATATATCGGCATGTATATTGATTATTATTGTAACTATATATTGTGGAATATATTTGCCAATATATGATTGTTCTATGTATGGTGATATGTAGTAGTTGTTTTGTATGCGTTGAATTCTAAGCTGTGACAACCCGCCTTAACAGTCATCTTTAAACATGAACCATCAAGTCACTAGCTAAACTCACAATAATAAAGCATTATCACACATTACAGATTCAGCAAGGAAGTGCTTCAGAACAATTAAGAAACCATGTGAATATGTCTAGGTCAACATATGATGAACAATTAATAGCTGGGTTGGATTGATCTAAGGTTTTGTGAAGGGGTTATAATTTTGTGAAATTCATGTTATTGTTGGTCGTACCGGCCAGATACTGACGGTAGTACTGGCACGGTGACCACGGTACTACCGCATATGCAGTTCGATCAGGAGATAGTTGGCGGTTGTTATTTTCTAGAGGGTTATTTTGGATGTGTCTAGGTCTGGTAGTACTAGTTGGGATCCGCGGTATTACGGGAGAAAACAGTATGATCAGACTTTGAACGACGGTACTACTGGGATGATAGTATCAGCAATGGTATGAGCGGTCATACTGGCTGCCCTGTTACCGGGAATGTTTGAGGAGCGATAGCACTGACCATTGGTTGGCGGTACTATCGGAACGATATGACCAGCATGGGGTGTGTTGTCATATCGGATGAAGGCAGTAGGTTCTGAAATTGGGAATTGTGGGAGAATTGATCATGGGGTGATCTTGTAACTCTATCATGGTTGCATTGTGTTGCATGTTGTATATTTGTGCGAACGTGGGTCAAATTATGAAGAACTTGTATTAGGAAACGATTTCTTGGTCTTTGGATATGAAGGGATGTTTAGAGGCAATTATAGCCAATGACGGTCGACCGGGACTAGGTTAGGGTGCATCAAGGTCTAGAGCGGTTAAGGAAGTCATGTAAGATGGTTAGGCTCAAGCATGGTGCATGGCAGAGTCAAGAGATGCATTGAAGGGAGGTTCAAGTAACGGGTTGGATCAAGTTGGCTTTGTTGGTTCAAGTAAGGTGTGGTCCGGTGGGAGCTAGAATGGGAGAGACTTGTCGATAGAAGAGAAGACATTGATCAACCTACACATGACATACTGGCGTGCACAACAAGATGAAGACGCAGAGCTTCGTCAAGAGCATTGAGAAAAAAATGCTAAATACCGGACTTGATGCCTACTTCAAAACCGCGACACCGGAGACTCAAGGAAAGTAGTTTAGAGTTAGGCTAGGATCATGTGTGTTCAGTGGATCGAACACTTAGATATGAGTGGGTTGATCCTTTTAAGCGTTTTGAAAAGCATGTGTGTGAATGTAAAACCCGATATTATGGGGTTGACAGGTTTTCCCAAATCCTTAGCGGGTGTAGACCCCCTAAGGGGGTTGGTTTAGCTATTTAGAGGAGGAGGCTAGCTAGGGTAGATAAGGAATTAGGGTTAAGTTCTAGGCTTACGCTGGTACTTTCTCTCTTTCATGGTGTGAGTAAGAGTGAGACTTGTGGAGAGTCCTTTGTAATCAGCAAGCTGTAAGAATCATTCCTCTTCATGTAATAGATCAAGTTATTGCAATCCTTGAGTTCTAGTCTCTCTTTGCATGAGTTCTTGCCTTTGGTTGTATCGATTTGCCTCTTTTCGTGCCTCTCTTGTTCTTGTTGTAATCTATGATGTGTAAGAGGTATTAGTAGGTCTTTGGGATTAATCTTTATCCAGCTAAATCACTCTATAGCAAGAATCGATATCTTGCTCAATTTTAGCTTTATCTTGACCAAGATTTATGATTTTGTGATTATGGCCTTTCCAGCCTAAACTTGTGACTAGATTACATTGCTAGAACATGTGAGAGATGATCTAGAGAGTCTCATGACTTAGATCCTCATGAGTAAGAAGTAATTGAGATTTAGGGTTTGGTGTATTCTTGTAACCTAAAAAGCAATTCTTCTAAATTGGATGGATCCAAGTCCAAGAACCATGTATTTCTTGATTTGATTTGGTTCTTGACATTATTGCTTAGGTCCATACTAATTTTGGTAGCATTTGGATAAAATTTGATCAAAATCCTCAAATTTTGTTTTTATCTTGAGAGGTTTGCACTCATGATCAGGGCAAATGGTAGTATCAGCCTCCCTGAGTGGTAGTACCACAGAGCGGTCATACTAGCCCTGAGTTGGTGGTAGTACCGGCGCGGTCATACCGACATGCTAAGGGTGGTACTACCGGACCAGCAGGCAAAGCTTGGTTGTTGGCTCTTGTTGATTATAGATTTATGTGATTCTCTTGTAGGATGTGTAATTTGAGCATGATTACTCTCATAGTCATTTGAGTGAAGATTTAACATACTTGGTAGAATTGAAAAATCTTTCGCAATCATTCACCCCCTCTGATTGCCGACTTCGGTCCAACACTATGCATAAGGAGAGATATGCTAAAGCTATTAAGAGTAAGCCTGTGAGTCTTGTGCCACCCTAACCAAGGAGAATGATTCAAGTGGTGACATTCCTCAGAGCAGGTGCACGATCTTGGCGTTAAGTAATTGGGCATCACAGACTGTGATGTAATGTGGTGCTCTATATGACTCAAGCATTTCAAGTGGTGACGGCCTCGGTGTAGGTGTACGATCTTGGCGATGAGGCCTTGGGCATCGCATCTTTGTGAAGACCGGTGAATGACAATTGAGGAAATTGTCTAATACCAGGTGGATTGACGGTTTGCAAAACAACGACATTGGCCTAAGTGGTTTAAATTACGTCTTCGAGGATTGAGTGTCTTATCAGGCTATTGGAGCCTTGTAGAAGCCACACTTTGAAAAACGTGCACGGTGTGCAAAATGTAAAACCCGTTTATATATGGGTTATCGGGTTTCCTCAATTGTAAGCGGCCGGATCTGGGCGCTAGCAGAGCTAAGCGGCGCTAGGCAGGGCGAGTCAGAGACATCCAGGAGTAGGGCAGGAGGCACCTAGAGGCAGAGGGCCGGCGGCCAGGCACAGGTGCGCCGGGAGCCAGAGGCCGACTGGGAGGCGGCGTCCTCGTCGTCGGCGACGCTGGCGGCGTCCTGACGGAGGAGGCGATCAAGTTGACCGAGAACGGCCAGGATGCGACGGCGTCATGCCGGATTTGGCCAATCGGAGCCATGCGAGGTGGCGCGGGCAGCCAAGGAGGGCCGGATCTGGTGTGGCTCGGTGCGGGCACGACGGTACCAGTATGCTTGGTCTGGAGAGCCAGCTCTAGCAATCTCATCTTATTTTCGTACAGATCCCAGCAAACTTGGGATTCGCTGCAGTGCAATGCCATATATTATGGTAGACAAGTCAAGCATGCACTGCACAGAACACAACAACATATATAAGTGTATAGCATGCGACACTCAGCAATCTGATGGCTGTATCTAGTGTAGTACGAAAGGATCAGCACCCAATCTGTGTAACTCCAATAGTAAGTAGTTCAGTTCAGAAAAAGGTTTGTTCTTCCAGGCCTGGCACATACAGATTCCAGACTAATGTAATGGCCTGGAAAAATTTAACGGTTTGCACAATTAATTAATTAATTCCATTCAGAATTTCTCCCAAACTGAAACAACAGCCTGTTACAACCACAGCTGGAGAATGCTACTCTAATGATCTGAATCTGGTCGGCCAGATCAATCCATGCATCCTGTCTGTTGCAGAGCTGCACGCTTTTGAGCAGGCAGACATTGCTGCTTATTTCTTTCAGCAGGCTATGCTATGCTATCTATCAGGCATTCCTCTATCACTTGCGCTTGTCAGTTTCGGTCCAGTTATCGCCATTCAAGCTGTGGTCAGTTTGGTAGTAGACGACATCCCCCACGTCACTGACAAAGTGGTCAACTCTCAGGCTCCTGAGGAGAACGCCAAAGAGGTGAAGCGGCAGTGGACCTGACTTCTCCGGCTCCCGGTAGTATCTGCCAAGCACTGGCCTTGCCGCCTTGGTCTTTTTTTTTTCCCACAAAAACAAGGTGAAAGTAGCGGTTTCAGTACTTAGAAATAGCAGCGAACTTGGTGGCTCTACATGTATATTCAGCAGAGTAGTAGTGCACTTACTGCTTCTGCTAGGTGGTAGTGAGGTATTTGGGGAAAGAGGTGGTGGATGACATGAGTGCCAATGTCATGGTGGATACTGTTGATCCACCCGTAGTCCCGGTCCACCGTCGTCAGCCCACCACGGAGGTAGCTCCATTCCTGCGATCATTGCAGAAAATGAGCATTGGTTTGTCGACAACATGAGCATTGAACCATGTAACTGTGTAAGCAAAACTGTAACTGTGCCGTCTGCCGTGTCAAGAAGTACAGACTGCAGAATCAATTGGCGGCACTCAACTAACTCATGAACCATGTACGGAAGATGTTTTCCATCTACTTGTAATGATCATTATAACAGAAAAAGTATATACCTCACCGCGATACCAAGGGAGGTCATGGTGACCATGGTGGTGAAGATAGGTCACCAAATCAAGCCACATCACAAACACCTGTTTTAAATGCAGACGAGGAATTAAAATCAGCAACTCATACGTACGTGCATCAGCTGTGGCTACGGTTTCAGTTAGCTGTTCAGTGCGAGTTACTTAGAAGCACAAGCAAGTAGTACTGCTACTGATTAAGCAGTTGACAGTTGCAGCAGAAGTATATGTAGTCGTTGCTTACAAGATATGGAACCCCGTACAGCTTGAGCACCTGCACCGGGCCGAACGCGCACGCCATGGCGACGAGCAACGCGATCATCATGCACCAGCAGGTGGTGGAGACCATCACGTCACGCCTCTCCTTGGGGCTGAACAGATCGCTGCTTGGGTGGAAGTGTGACCCCTCCTTGCCCGGGCTTCTGTACCACTGCATGCACGCAAGGTTCAGTCGTTCAGGAACAAGGTTCAGTCCAGTTCAGTTTTCAGGTGAGGATGCATGCAGATATGTATGCAGTGTTCGATCCAAAAGACATGCTTACGAGGTAGACAGGGAAAGCCAGCAGTGGAAATGGTAATGTGAAGCGTAGTTTCTTGGTGCGTGGTTCCAGATCCCGGTATAACTTTTCGGTGATCTGCTCGAATAAATCGCACACGCGTCAACTAAAAAAGGTAGATAGAACCAGAATATATATACCAGGAAAAAGGAACAATGCGTTTGCTTATATACAGTAAGAATGATCAATCCAAGCATCTACGTTTTCAGAGCCGGCTCTTTACATGTAGTTGGCAAGGATCGAACAGCGTGCGTGTGGATGGCATATGTTCTATCAGAATTTCACGCCATATCGAGTGTGACAATTTCAAAAAAAAAATCTGGTTAAAGCTGTGGTTCCATGATCTCTAGAGTGATTGGTTTGTGCAGACAAGGCCGACCTACGATGACAGCCAATCGCATTATGAAAAAGGACTAGGCTAAGATTCGATGCGCATCTTTGCTCTCTGGTGGTTAAATAAGCAGGAAATCACGTGACACGAATAGATCTACGTACTAGGTGCTGCTGCTGGCATTATTATCTACGGACCACATCGATGCTGGATCTTCGATTTGGTAGTTTAATCATATATTCCTTTTTTTTCTGCTGCATAACATGTGCCTGCATGATGAGAACTGCAGGGTTGTTTGGTTATCAGACAGAAGAAGAAAAATCTGTCTCCAAATACAAGTACTATCATAACGCGGCTGGTTGCAATGTCTGTCATAAGTTCGTTTGCCCTTTCCTGTTTATCTTTCCCTCAAATATGCCAAACGATCGATGGATCGACCTCAACTGGATTGTTGGGAAAAACAGCAGTACCAGTGCAGTGTAAGATACCAGCTAGCTAGTATAGCTAGAGAGTAAAAAAGGTAGGTATAATATACTGACCGGGTGCCATGACTCGTCCCTCTCGATGTGGCCATGGTTCTGATGGTGCGTTCTGTGGCTGATCCTCCTGCATATATTATATCAAGCGGCCATCAGTCAATCAGATCGATATATTAAACAACATTTTCTTAAATCAATTTAAGTGAGTAATTGCATCGATCATGCATGTGTGAGTAATTAATTTAAGTGATCGATCTGCACCGAGGCGATTGGCATGCATCGGAGAGCGCGACTGTAATTGATCAGTACTACAGTAAACAACTCCTCGGTTAATTAGTTGTCAAATTTGAGTAGCTTATACTAGTGCTATACCATGTCAGTAGAGATTCGCTAGCTGTGTGAAGAAGAATTTTTTAGGAGGAAAACATTTTTTCACAATCTGACCGATCCGATCGTATCTCTCTATTTTTACTGCTGAAAAACATCATACGGAATCGTTTCAAACCGACCTGCAGAAAGATTTATTATTATTATTATTATTGTTGTTGTTGTTTTTTGTTTTGTCGATTCGTTCGCCAAACTCAAAGCGATGGACGGAGATGGAGGAAAAAAAATAAGGCACATAAGCATTCATGTTTATATATACGTATCTTGTTCTTCTTCTTCTTCTTTGAGAAGACATGCATATATACGATCGAACAAGCTAGATAGATGGATAGGACAAGGACGTCGACATAGCATGCATATATGTACGTATGTGTACTGTATAGGAAATCGATATACGCCGTAGGAGCGTATACAGGTAGGGAGGTACCAACCATCCGTTGTATGGGACGAGGATGAAGGTGTGCAGCAGATGCCCAACCACGCTGTTGAGCACCCCGTTCTCCGAGAAGCTCCCGTGCCCGCTGCAACGCAACATACGACTAAGATACGACGGCAATACGTATACGTACATGCATGGATCGATCCTGATTACGTACCAGTCGTGGCCGAGGACGAAGAGCGCCCAGAACATGGTGCCCTGCGCCGCCCAGTAGAGCCCCCACACGGGCCAGCAGTGCAGCCCCGCGGCGGCGGCGGCGGCAAGCCCCGCCACCGCGGCCACATCGCGCGCGACGTAGGAGAGCGAGCGCCAGGGGCTCTTGCGCCAGCAGTGGGCGGGGACGGCGGCGCGGACGTCGCCGATGCGGAAGGGCGGCGGCTTGGCGGCGGCGCAGAAGCAAGAGAGATCCTCGGTGGCCTTGCAACTGGCCTCCTGCAGATCCCGATGCCGCCTCCCCGTCGTCGTTGCAGGAGCCATGGCTCGCTTCGCTGCGGCAGGGTGGAGAGAGAGAGAGAGAGAGGTGGATCTGCAAATTAAACCAGCGATGGATCTGCGATGCGAGGTGATGGATGGTCTCTATATATAGTAATACATAGTATAAAGGTAGCTGGCTCTGGGCCTGTTTGGCCATGGATGCGTCCGCCCGACGACTTCATTTATTTAGCATATGTACTACGTACATTAGGGTATATATAGTACATTACAGCTAAGCTATATGCATGTGTCCTGTTCTTTACAGTTTTTAAAAGTAGTTTTTGATTTTTGTTATAGTATCTAACTTTTAAACGAGGTATTTTCGTAAGACAGGATTTACAAGTTAATTGTAGTACACATTAAAATCTTAACATTTATATTAACAAAAGTCGCAAGCGATTATCTCTCTCCGTAGTCTCTGTCGCAGATAGTTAAAATTCAAAAAATATCTTTACTGTAGCAGACCACTGTTTGGTACTGTAGCAAATAGTAGAACCGTTGCTTCCGGTCAGCCCTCCTTTACTTCTGTAAGACCTTGATAATCACAGCACTCGGCGTGGCGTGGCCTAACCAGCCCCTCCAATTAAATTTTAACTACTTACATAGGCTAACTTGTTAATCTAACACAATTTTGGCTTTTATACTTACATAAGCACGCTTTTTAAAAGTGCACACACCATTAACCCATTAATAAATCAACGCTTAATTTACTTCACATTTTCAGCACAACCAACACTTAAGCTCGTCGAACTCGCGGTGTTGTTGCCGTCAATTTCCATGGCATCGATGAGGGCACGGCACCGTTTAATGCAGTGGCGCAACAAATAATGTGCTAGACATCTCTTCCCTCCCCAATGGATGTTTTAGGAATGTCTTATAAGACACTGCTTCCCTTTCCTCCTTCATTAATTTTCTGCCCACCTCAGCAATAATCCTATTTGGCGTGTGTAGGATCATCGATGACAATCAGATATGATGAATGATTATAATCTGCAGCGAAAACTTTTCTCACAATCTACTGTCTCTTGATTATCTAGGCCGCCAAATAACAAATACACAAAAACAAATGACAGCGAAACTGAAAAGAAAAAGAAAAAAATTCTCTCTAGCGGCCACTATTTGGTAATGTACATACAATATTTTTACTGTAGCATACCACTGTTTGGTACTGTAGCAGATAGTAGAACCGCCCTCCTTTACTTCTGTAAGACCTTGCTGCTAATCAATCACAGCACTCGCGTGGTACAACGGGACAGCGCCTTGTCTCCCTGGTATCCACGTGGCACACACAGCATCAAGAGACCCTTCTCCTTGCAACGTCGCCGTGGAGAAAACATTTGATCCGTGCACTGCACCTTTTTTAGAACTACTTTTTTACTCTAGATCATCATGTTTATAGGTATACAGTATCCTCCATCACCTCTTAAACTCTAGTATGAAAATTATTTCTCTCGATCTTAAGATTAGCATTTAACCCCATATCTATTTATAGTCCAAGACACAAACAAGTTCTTATCCATAGCATCTACACCAGAGTTACCTGCATCGACGTGGCAAGAGCATGGTGTATCACATACATCTACACCTCGTGCTCGGTCACCTCCCGCGAAGCCAACCGCTAAAGGGTGAGGTGGCAAGAGCAAATCGAAGAAGAATGATGATATCCCCATATTGCTGATGGCCTAAAAATTCGTGTTACGTGAGCCGTTGATCAACCTAGTAGAGCCTGAAAATTCGTGCTACGTGAGCCGTTGATCAACCTAGTAGAGCCTGAAAATTCGTGCTACGTGAGCCGTTGATCAACCTAGTAGAGCCTGAAAATTCGTGCTCCGTGAGCCTGAAAAGTTTTCTTTCTCTAGTTTTCTACTGCAGGTTGGGCAGGTTTGTTCTTCCAACTTGTTCTTCCATTTTCCCCCATCTGTATGTGCTGTAGGGGATAGGAGATGGCATATTTGGTGGTAAGATGTGATTGTCTGTACAGTGTATCTGCACTATGTTTGCCAGATAGTTGCATGATTCATCGTGACATACGTTGATTTAGTTTGTTGTTTTTTCTTGAATCAATAACGTGTTTTTGTTTTTGCAGATCAAGAAGCACCAAAATTAATCATAGGACTAGCAATGAAAAGGCCACAAAGCAGTTACAAGTGTACTACTTTGTATGGAAGATTAATTTGGCTTCTAAAATCTTTTATTGTGCCCCATGCACATTTTGGAAATTCGCTGTCAGGTCTCATGTATTGGATCACTTCTGTTGGCAATATTTGTGTACTGCAGACATATACAAGCAGCTACATTCATATGCAATTTAGTACAAAATGTGCTACTGCGCGAGCCGTACCGGATATCGCAGAAAAATTGGATTTTGAGTTTTGAGTTGGGATGACCATGTGATCATAGTATAGGTATTATTATTTGTGTGCATATATATTTATTGTTTGGTCCTTGGTTTATGATCAGTATTTTAGTTGCATACTTTTTGCACGGTGTATTGTATGGATGAAAGTGTCAAATGATGATCTTGTGTATTATACGGTGTTACGTGACGGTTTACTTATTGGTGTTAGTTGCAGGACTTCAGAGTTAGATCATGGTGAGGCGTAGGAGGACAAGGACTAGACACAGGGTGGTGTTGAGGTCCAGAATGACCAAGGAGGCGCCGAAGATGACCGATGCTTGCGGGGGCTTGCAGGGTGGTTGTAAGTTAGGATGACGAGCGATTTCTTGATTCGAGGGTTTTGATTTGATTTTTTCGATGTTCTAACTTGTTGCGACACGTGGGAATACATTTAGACCCATCTTAGTCATTATCCATCCACGAGCAAGTTGTATTCATCAATTTTAGTTTCGACTCAGTTTTGGTGCAACCTTCCAATAAACTGAAAATGTCTCAATTTTTGTCATGATTTTCATGATCATTTGGTGGAATAAGTTCACAATACTCTAGAGAAGATTCCTACAAAATTTTATATCATTTGGGTCTACGGATCAAAAGCTCCATCAATTCTTAGTTTTGAACTTGTGCTGAAATTACTATTCATCAAGGAAAGAAAGTACACAGTGCAAACAAAGACATTTCCGAAAAATGATAGTATCGTAGTTATAAGAAAGGTACTATCGATTTTGCTTATTTCTTTCTAAAATTTCAGCAGCTTATCTTGCTTGATTTGTCATGGTTTCCGATTGTAATCTTTATAGTTTTGTAGCTATCAGAGCAAAGGGTTATTGAATTTTTACTATTATAAAAGAAGGAGTTGGTGGTCGTCGGTGCATTCTTCACCAACCGCTCTATTCTCTCAACTTCTTACTATTTTTCACTTTTCAATTGATTAGAGCAACTCTCTTCTATAGCACAATTCTCTATACATTTAATAAGTTTCATTGCAACGCGTGGATAGCTAGTACTTAAGAAAAATTGTTAGGACATCATTCAGCCCCCTCTCTCTCTCTCGCCATCTTCCATCCTACAATTCGTAATTGTCGCTGGTCTGCTAACCATCTCCATCTTGTACACTCTCTCGAGGATGACGGAGAATTTCTTCATGATGCCGAACTTGGGCGTCCAGTCGACGGCGGCAGCGAAGGACATCCGACGAAGCATCACTAGGAGTGGGAGGAATGGAAGGTAGATTGGTTCGCTTTAATGTTGGTGATGCTACGTGGCGAAATCCAACGAGACCCTGGCCTTTGGTGGAGTCCCCATTCCTCGAATTTTTTCCCCTCCCTGTTTGCAAGGAATTGGCGCTGGAATTCGTCGGAGAGATTGCCGGACGGGGCCTCCTCAATGCCGTGCTGCCAGTCGGTTCTCTCCGCGGCGGCCTCCGCCGCTAGCAGCAGGAGCACGCCGTCATGGCTGCACCGCCTCCACGCCAAGGGGGGCCTCTCCTTCCCGTCCCACCTCCACATCGACGACCTCCTCTATGGCCAACCTCCTCCGCCGCCGCTGCCGCCGTCCTCTTCCTCCAATCAGCTGCACGCCGTCGCCCAGAAGCCGCCTCCCAAGCCTAAGCATTCTAAGCCCAAGCAGCAGCAGCAGCATCCACCCCGCGGTAGCAACTCCTCCCGACCAAACCCTAGCAGTCCGCAGCCGCCGCTCTCCGCCGTCATCTCCGACCTCTTCGCCATCCCCTCCGATCTGCCTCCCCCCTCGTCACTCAAGGCCTTCCGCAAGCAGTCCCGACCCCGCCCTCGCCCCGACAACTCCCCTTCTCCCCTCAGGGGCAACAAAGACAAGAAGGCTAAGGCCAAGGCCAAGAAGCGCCGCCGGGCCGAGCGGGCCGCCGATGCCGACGGCGAGAGGTCCACCAGGACCGAGGTCACCGTCATCGACACCAGCACCGACGGATGGAGGGCCGATAAGGTGCTCGTCCGCAAGGGCGCCGTCTGGAAGGTCCGAGACAAGAAGGCCTCGGGGGTCTCTGAACATGAGGATCTCAACAAGGGCAAGAGGAGAGCCGGCCTTGTCTCTAAGATGCAGAGGGACAAGGCCAAGGAGAAGGAGAAGGGGAGAGAGGCCACCTTTCAGGTCACTACTCTTACTTTCTACATGTGTTTGTGATACTGTCTTCATACGCTATACTGCATAATCTGCTTATCCTTGGACTGTGGAAGCTCAGATTTATCTATTTTATTGCTTCATCTGAACAAAGCTTGCATTTTTACGTAAATGTAGCATCCCTCTGACGGAAATAATGATAATGAGGTAAGGGGTACTAAGATCATATGTTTTGTTCATGTTCACATATTTGTTCCCGCTTGCAATTGAAATGTAGATGTTCATTGACTTCTTGGACAAAGATGTAGTGCCTTGGGATGATTCAGGCAGGGCGAGTGGTGAATTTGGTCACTCCAGGATGTTGTTAGGTGTTCTATTGTGTGTGTCTGTGTGCCACATGCGCTTCCTCATATGTTTGCTTGTGCCACATCTATGTGCCCCGTGCACGCAAAACTGTGCACATTTGAGCCTGCACACATACATTAAATTGTGCATGTAGGGAAAATTAGGCATTCCTCGTAAAATTTTATGAGAAAAGTACACTATGGGTTCCTAAACTTGTCAGAGGGGTTCACTTGGGTCCCTAATATATTAAATTGTCTAATCCGGTATTTAAACCTATTTAAGTGGGTCATCGGAGGTCCAAAAGTTGTAAATTCACCTTTATCGCCGGAGCTCTCGTCGAGGAGCTCGACGTCTTGGCCATGGAGCACCTTTATCGCCGGAGCACGAGGCTGCAGTCCAACCTTTGTGGCCGGAGGAGAGTGACGCCTTTGTCGCCAGAGGTGGACGTGGAGTGGGGAATTAGGGATTTCGGATGAATCCGATGGGGATATAAATGGCCGGTCGGATTTTTTGGTTCGGAATTTAGGCCTGCAAGATTTATGAGGACGAAAATGCAAGATTACCGAGCCACTATGGGCGCGCAAATTCCCGCCATCCACGCTGGAGAGTCCATGTCGGGTCAACCTTCCACGTTAGCGGTCAAGGCCAGCCCAGACTCTTTTAGACCTCTAATGACCCACTTAAATAGGTTTAGGTACCGGATTGGACAGTTTAATAGATTAGGGACTCAAGTGAACCCCTCTGACAAGTTTAGAGACCCACATTGTACTTTTCTCAAATTTTATTGTTTTGCTATATGCTTTATGCAGAAAAAGCATATCTTGTCTTGTGTGGTGTGGTAAACAACCCTACTTCAAGGGTCATATGTGTTGCTAGATGTTTTGATGTTAGGACTACGTCACATGTTTTGATTGACTAGAGTACAGAATGGATAGTTCTAGTAATTTGTGTTGCGTGGTATTATAACTGCCTCATAAGTCATAAGCATAATGCATTGAGTGCCAACTATGATTCTCACTGTAGAGTGATGGTTCTGGAACATAAGTTTTGCCGTTATTCACATGGTAAAATAGTAATAACATCAATGGAAGCGTATTAGCAGCCAAATAGCTAAATCAAGTGGATGAAGTACAATGTCTAAGGCTTTTGTCTAATGCATGATTACTCCAGGGAAACATTCATGCTAGTAGTGGAGATGTGGTGAAAGAATCAGATGATCCCATTCAAACTCTAAAAAGGTAAACCTGATTAATTCATCTATGATGTTAAGGGTGCCCTGCAGTTGCAACCCAAAAGCCGATAATTGATGCCCATTCTGAGATGCTAAAGAAAAATTTTCATTTATGTGAACATTGCAGACCTAGATGCTCTGAACCAGTACCAGAAGGCCAAAGTGCAGGAATTCTTCATTCACAAACTACAAATAGAGGCAAGAAGAATGGGTTAGCCAGCCCTAAAGTTGACTTAAACGGGAAATGAAGCCAAGAATCACATAGCAACAATATAGTCATTACTTTGACATTAACAAATTCAGCAAACTCATATATAATGAGTTTGTGTTATCCTCTTGATCTGTTGATGTCTTCATTGATCCCTATTAGATATTCTGGTTCCTGTTATTCGTGGCATCTGAAGTTGGAAGAAAATCATGTTTGAAGATGAGCTCTTGCAGAGTCATCTAATTGCTGGTGTTAGCCAATGTTGCAGTAGATAGGGGTTCGATTCATTTCTTTTGTTTGACCTATCATGTGCTGCACTTTAGATGGGTGGTGTAAATGATGTTCATATTGGTAGCTCAATTGTACAAGTTCAGTTGGCAAACTGTTGCATGTAAGGTTTAAGAATTGTTCGTATAACAAAAAAGTTGCTGCCGTTGCTGTGAGTTTATTTTGTGCAACTATGAGGTTTCCCATCTTGATGGAGTATCTTCCGTTGTCACCGTAGTCATGTTTACTGTCGAGTGGAAAAAAATGATATTCTCTTCTTTAATTTTTGATATACCTAAAATTGTTTTACTCTATTGAAAGTTAGGGAAGTTTCTTTGGGAGAACAGGGGCATCAAGGCCAAAGGGGTTTCATAGTCCTAGCTCTATTAGTTACTCCATTTTGTCACAAATATATGTTATTTTGGACATCAACATAGTCTCTAAAACAAAATTTTGACCACTAATTTCTATTATAATATATTTGTAAAATCTAACAAAATTATAATATTATGAAAATACTTTTCGAGACAAATCTATACATGATTTCCATGTATCCATTTTAAATATTTACAAATATATTGATAGTTAAAAGTTTGACTGCATATATATCTAAAATAACATGTATTTGTAACTAGGGGAGTATGTTTTTGCTCTAGTGGTGGTTTTGTCCGAACAGAATATAGAGCATTCGTTTGCTCAGTTCATGCTGCTTCCCTTTCAATTTTTGCCCATTTTGTCAATTTGCCATCCATCATTGAAGATGCTGATTCTAACCTCTTTTGATTATTGCAGTTCAATATTGCTAACTGCGAGCTATAATTGCAAATGTTAAATCGGTTAATCCTCTCAAGTGAGTATAGCCGTTTAGGCCAAACTGTAATATATCATGCAAATATTCTTTTTGCCATAAAAGGCTTTAGCGCAGGTAAATATACAGTTTTGCAAATCCAACAGACATCCTCTGATTTCATATAAACGGCACAGCATCACGTCCATCATTAATAGTTAATAATGTATATCTTGGCTCAAATATCTCCATCCTCATAAAATAGATTCAGAATTACACGCCGACGCCGACGACTACATGCTGCCCAACAAATCACATCGCTAAGCAAACATTTCGTGAACCTCACTTTACTGACGACGAGAATAGACACATCTTATTTGTTATCAGAAATGGTGAGCAGGACAGGACACCATCAGCCTTCAATGGCAACACCAGGCGCCACGACATTGCCATCTTCCTCGGCTTCTTGCTGGCTCCTGCAGCATTGGAGGCTGGAAGATCTCACTTCATTTAAGATAGAGTCTACTAGTTAATTGTAGTGTATACTATACTGACTTCATTCATATCGGCAAAAATCACATGTCAATTTTTGTTAATCTATAATCTCTCACACAAACAGCCCAAAAGTCACAAACCGTAGCCAAAAAGAACAGATTCTTTGTCCTCTGCAACACATAGGTGGTGATCGGTTCGGCTGAAAGCTGAAAGCTTATGGCTGAAAACATCAGAATGGTGAAAAACATCAGAATGAGAGAGGCTTATTTAACAAAATTAAATTTAAAAAAATTGAAAAATATAAAAAATATGTTAGCCCATCACAGACAACGCAAACGAATACGAGAAAAAAGAACCGACAAAAAAGCTAAAACAAGTCAAAAATTCAGAAAAAGATGAAATTATAAATAGTGCAAAAATAAATTTAAGTCATAAGCTTAAGCCATATTGTACGCTGCCATAAACCGGTCATAATAAATAGCCACACACTGTACGATCGATGCAGAGTAATTTTTGGAGAGGGCACAGGGAGGACGCTCATGCACATGCGTATGTTTGTATGTGCGTCCAGTACAGATTATGGACGTTAGGAAAATTATAAAGGCCTCATGAACCGAACGTACATCATATGTGTAACTCTAGAAAAAATATGTTTGTGTCGATCCGAAGGATCAAACTCGAGCACTTGAGCAAATGATATCAACCTGGAAGCGCTTTTCAGATATCAACCTGCAGGATCAAAAATGACTCTTTTGAGAATTGAACCTGCACCAGAAAGCTGGTAGTTCATTCCCTTACGCCGACAGCATAAAGCACATGATGATCCCCCTGCGAAATGATTCTCTAATAACATGTAAGCAGATGTTCGTATTAGTTTCTACTTCTTAATTTAGCTTAGAAAAGACAGAATTTAATATGAACATCCGGTTTCTTGAATAAGCCTTTCTACTCCTATCGCTTCCATCTTGTTTCAAGGATAAGACAGGGGGTCATCGATGCATCATCCATCCTATTCCTCTTACGCATGTCTTACGTATATATCTCTTCCTTATTTTTTATACCACTCATCTCTTTTCTTTTAAAAACCATTTTTCTTATAATCATTATTATTTATTTTTAGATAAAAGATATCAATATAAGTCAATACGAACACCTCAATAACCCATAATGTTATTTACAGAGGAGGAGATCATTTGAAGGCAGAGGAGCGACATTGCATGTCTTTCTCCAGATCACATCGATCCATTCAATCAAGGAAGCAACAACGGAGATCAACAACCGGAGTAAATAGTTGGTAGTGTAGCACATTGACTTTTTACACAAAAGGCCGAGGATGTGGGTCCGGGGAAGGAAATCCTCTACCATTCCATATGAAAGGCAGAGAAGTACAGTGATGTGCTGTGGTCGTCGAAAGCCAGTAATGGACATATTAGGCAATGGTTGACAGTATGGTAGAGAGAAGAAAAGTAGTAGCTGCTTTGCTGCAAATTTACCACTAACAACTATACGTATATTTTAGGGCTAAAATCATATAACAGTATTTCTTTCTGTGTATTATCTCTTACGAATAACTAAAATTAAAAATTTTAAATAAAAACTATAAATCACAGCCTAAAAAAGAAACCACACAAAATTAATTTAGCCGCTGTTCTACGACACAGCAGTGGGTTAAAGGCATGTCCGATTTTTAAAAAGAATCCCTCCTACAAAGGAATCAGCACTTGAGCAGGCAGCGTCGGTTCGACTCTATTTTTGGTCCACCTTACCGACAGCAGCTGACCACCGCTGCGCGCGTCCCCGGCGGCCATGCCCAAGCCGCAGCCACCCCGTCCACCTCACCCGATACTCCCTCCTCCACCACCCCGCCCCTCAGGCGAGGCGCGCAAGCCGCCCCACCCCTGGTCCTCGCCTCCTCCGCGCGCTCCCTCCTCGCCGCGGGCCGCCGCTCCCCAGTCACCACCCTCGTCGCCGCATTCTTCCTCCTCGCCCTCTTCATGTACGGCGAGGACGTCCGCACCATCGCCGAGCTCTCCATCGACGACTACCTCTACCCCGACGCCGACGTCTACAACGTCTCCGGCCTGCCCCCCGTCGCCCTGCCCCCGCCCACCTGCGACCTCTCCCGCGGCCGCTGGGTCTTCGATAACTCCTCCCTCCCCGTCTACCGAGAGAAAGACTGTACCTTCCTCACCGCGCAGGTCACCTGCCTCGCCAACGGCCGCCCCGACGACAAATGGCAGTACTGGAAATGGCAGCCCAGCAACTGCTCCCTGCCCACGTACGTACTCTGCCCCTTTCTAGATCTGCAACAAAGCTTGCATCTTTCTTTGCTGACTTAGCGATTCTGTTGGTGAATGAATCGAATCGAATCGGAAAGGTTCGACGCGCGGCGGCTCATGGAGAGGATGCGGGGGAAGCGGCTCATGTTCGTCGGCGACTCGCTGAACCGGAACCAGTGGGAGTCGCTGGTGTGCCTGGTGCAGCCCATCCTGTCCAGGGGCAGGAAGAAGATCGTCAAGAGGGGCTCCCTCACCATCTTCCACGCCAAGGAGTACCGCGCCACGCTCGAGTTCTACTGGGCGCCCTTCCTCGTCGAGTCCAACTCCGACAACCCCAAGATCCACAGCATCGAGCACCGGATCATCCGCCCCGAGAGGATCGAAGGCCACGCAAAGTACTGGAGGGATGTCGACTACCTCGTCTTCAACACCTACATCTGGTGGATGAACACCCCCGACATGAAAGTCCGGTCAGTGCCCGCTGCATTCACATTAATCCCCAGCTTGTTCATTATGAGCTATTGCAGTTGTATGCTAAAAAATGTGGGTCCTTTTTCTTTCCTTTCCCTGGATTTTTGCAGGAGGCCTAATTCGAGGTATTGGTCGGAGCACGACGAGGTGCCGAGGATTGAGGCGTATGGCCGGGTGCTCAAGACGTGGTCCGACTGGCTGGATGACAATGTCGATCCGGCGCAGACGTCGGTGTTCTTCATGACAATCTCTCCTCTTCACATCAGGTGATTGAAACCTGCTTTGTGATTTTTTTTCTCTGGCACAAGTAATGGCGGTTCCTTTTGGACTTCGATTAGTTCCTTTAGGAGCAATTTTCTTCAATAACGTTGTGGACCACTGTTAAGTCCAATAGGACACCCTACCTAGGCTTGATCAACTAAAGTGGTTTGTTAATTCCAAATCGCTTTCTAGAGAAGCAATCTTACTCTGCTTCTAGTCTGCAGGGCACAACGTCATTGTCCACCACAAGATGTTGTCAATGGAACTGATCAGCTGTTAGGTTTGCTCATGACCCACTAGGAACAAAACTGGCCTAATTTCTGGGTCTTATAGTCAGCATAGCAAGTCATTTTCCCCACTAGAAGATGGTATAGGTCTTTGGAATCTCTCTGTGTGTCCAATCAGATGGTATGGTCCTATACATTTGCTGCCATAACATCCCCATGGTACTTAATCCTGAGAATTTGCAAATCCTATAGAATCTCAAAATTTTCAGTTTGGAATCTCTCACCATATTTCTGGTGTGGTTTGCATGATTCACATGCTATCGGTAATCATTACTTCAAAGCAAGGAAACATGCAGCAAATAGACATCCATAGTACAGTCTTTAGGATCCCAACAAATTCCTAGGTGGTCCCAGCTAACAGATAGGAAGAGAAAAGCAACATTTTGGTGCAGTAGTAAAGAAGAACTGTTCCTCATGGGCTGTGGTTCGGGGTGTTATGCATCACAAGCAACACACATGCTAGTTTTTGACTTGTCAACACCCTCCAGATATATATGAGTAGGTTCTTTTCGGGCGTAGCTTATTTGCTTTTGGTTAAAATTTTTGAATTCTGGCGGCTCGCGAAAGAGTACGGAGAGAGAGATACTCGAGTGTGGTTTTGGCCGATATAGTGTCTACTACAATTGACTTGTAAACCCCGCCTTGAAAAGGCACTCTGTTTGAAAGCTCGCTACTATAGATAAACCAAAATCCATAAGCCCAAAAGAAGGCAGCCATAGTCCCAGTTAACCTCCATCCCACTAAAACTCTCAACCATAAAACTCCGCACGAGATTCTTCCGCTCCAACTACCGGGGGGTGTTAGACTACACATGATCCATGCACGGTACGAGACCGAGTCCGGATACACGCGCACCTAGAGAAGATAACTTTCCTAGCTTGTTAGGATTATATCTTGACATGCATTCGGTTCGTTTGAAAACTGTCTTTATCTCCTGTACTCTATATAAGCCAATGGCTCGTAATACAATTATACGCGTGTGAGTATTTCCGCCTTCACATGGAACTCTCAAAGATGCTCATTGAGGTAGAAACATAATGTTAGTAAAGGTGACTATTGACATATCAGCAATGCTACCATCACCGAATAAATATGGGTCCTGCATCTATATAGCTGTGCCCAGCAGTAAGTTTCATACTCGTACTATTTTTTGTTTTTCGTTGCTAGTCAACAGTCCATCCACTTCATGGAAAGTTTAACCTCTAATGATCAGACTGAATTTTCACTGTTAACATATGTTACATCTCCCATGTGGATGTCAGCAAAATTTAAGCTGATTGGTTGTTATCTTAATCAGTCTGGTCTTTATGAAGTTCCATAGAATCATATTGTTGTTAATATGTGACAAATAACCTAATTAAACAACATACATATGCTATCTTGCACATGGCAGATGTATTTAGTCGCTAAGCCCTATCTGGTTCTCAAATTGAAATCGTGTGCATTTCTAAGACATTTTAGAACCGCCTTATTGTTGAAGCGAGTGCTCCTAGGCCGTACTAAAATATAGGCATCATGTGAGTCTTGAGTGGCTCATGTCCTGTGCCAAAGTAGTATTGTGCAAAGTTAGTGTCGGTGTCAACAACACTAATGTTATATAAGTCTGAATCCACATCCGTTCACATGGGTATGCCCCAGAGCGTGAGAGAAAGCAGGTACCGTTTGCTGCATGCTGGACGTTGAATTTGATTCCCACTCCTCGTACAAATATAGATTTGCAAATCATTCGACAGTAGTTGCTTATAAACCCTGTTGCCAGATTTTATTTTGATGTACTCATGTATCACTTGAAATTAAAAGAAAAAGGAGCAAATTTTAAGGCAGTCGTGATTATACAATGTTCAGCATAAAACCAGCTTCAATTTGTCTTTCTGTCGAGCTAATCATACCTGATTTTGAATCATAAGCTAACATATCTCTGCTGTGATGCTCTGCCGAGAGCAGCCCAGATAAATGGGGAAACCCCAACGGGATCAAATGCGCGAAGGAGACGCTTCCGGTGGTCAGCAACTACGGCGAGCCCCTCGACCTCGGGCACGACATGCGGATGTACGACCTGGTGGCAAGCGTGGCGAAACCGATGAAGAAAGCTCCGGTGACACTGATCGACATCACGAGGATGTCAGATTACAGGAAGGATGCGCACACATCCGTGTACTCCATCCGGCAGGGTAAGCTGCTGACGGCGAAGCAGAAGGCCGATCCGGACAAGTTCGCCGACTGCATCCACTGGTGCCTTCCCGGCGTCCCAGACGTCTGGAATCAGATACTCTACACAAGGATCCTCTCCAAATCTTCCCCTCCTTCGCCGCCGCCTCCCGCTCTCCCTCCCCAGTGAGGAGCAGGGGTTTGGTTTTTGTTTTTTACCACCTCCATCGGACTCAATTTTTCTGGGTAGCTTGGTGAAATTAAGTTAGAGGGAAAAGGAGTTGAGTGGGCTGTTTACTGATGGCATGTAAAATCGTTCGATTGAATTGTAAATTAGATAGTTTTGAGCGAGCCAATTGAACAAACAGCGCTGTAGTAGACAGCTGCACTCTGAACTGGGTGTTCCCCTTGGCCGCCGCGGTTGATGACTTTTAACTGAAAATGAATGCTGGTGGTCAAAAGAAGTGGCTTTTAGAAGGAGAGGCGAGCGGTGGGAAAAGCGAGGGAGCGATGCGTGCGCGAGACGGTAGCGAGAGGAATGAATTGCGTGATGCGTATGTGACTCCTTGTCTTATCCTCGGAGCGAGAGGAGTTAGAAAGCTATTTCGAGAAACTAGGTGTTTATATTGGCTTTTAGCTTTGCCATATTATTAACTCACCTCGGGCATAGTGATGGTCTTATGAATATCAAAAATCAACAGGGGAGAAGAAACCGGAAGAGTAACAGCTGGTGCAAGGGGGTGTGTGTGGTTGTGGTCATGGTTGCAGAGGGATCTAACGTGAAGCACCACGGATCTAAAGAGAGTTCCTTGTTATTTTAGTTTCTTGTGGCATGCCCCAGCTGAAGATGCCAATGATGTGCGGATACTATTCTTCATCAGTGAGAATACTTGCATGTGTATGGGCCGTATTATTTTGTGGGAAGAATAATGCATTTCCTTCGCTAACAGAGTCCGCTCTACCAGAGACACCTACATACAGACCAAAATTACAGTTATATTTAGAAAAGACTGTAATAACTCTCGTTTGTACTCATAGACTAGTTGTCTTATTAAGAGATATTCCCGTCATTTGTATAGGCTTGCCTATAAATACTCCATGTATCTCTCATTTGTAAGATGAGCTCTCTTGAGTTTTCATAGACAATAAAGAAGTATATTCAAACTAGTGAGCCCTCGATAGCTCCTTTTACGGAGGTAACCCTGTTGGCTCACCGACAGGAGTGGGGTGGTCCTCTTGGACCCTTGACCCTGTATACATCATCGTGTCATTTTTACTCTTGTGGACGATGGCCTGTCAGACGGCCGACGTCCATCCACTTCATTTGTGTTTGAATTTCACACATGTAACATATTCCTTCTTAGGGCACATGAAAGACCCCAAAATTTCAAACCAAATTTTTCCTGGATTTTTCCTGAATTTTTGGTGAATTTTTGAAAACTTTCCCAATTTGGAAACCTTCCCCGGAACGCTTTCCTTTTCGGCCGCCCGCCTTCCTCTCCGTTGGCGCCTTCTCCTCCTTCCGCCTCCCTCGCGGCGCGCTTCCCTCCGCTTCCGCCTTCTCCCTTCCTGGCGCCGCCTGCCTCTCCCTCCCCGTAGACGCCTTCACCCTCCCCGCTTCCTCCCATGGACGCGCGCTGCGCCCGCTCCCGCGCCGCCTTTGCCCCCAGGATTCGGACGGCCTCCCTCGCCCCCATGGTCCGAAGCCCGCCTCCACGCCACGCTGCACCTCCCTCTCCTTGGCCCCACCCGCCACCTCCCTCCCTTCCTTCCCAGCGCGGACGCCGGCGCCCATGCCGCCCCAGCTGGCCGCACGCCCGCGCCATCCCGCCGCCTTTACTCCCCTGCGGAGCAGGTCGCCGACCCCTGCGCGGAGAAGACACCCCACCGGCCCCCATCACCTCCGGTTGACCCTGGAGCCGCGCCGAGCCTTCCTCCCCACGCCTCCCCCTTCTTCCTCCTCGGGTATAAATACCCCTCTCTGCCGCCCCACCTCTCCTTTGCTTCCCGAACCCGTGGCCACCTCCATTCACTTCCTGCCACTCCCTGCACCTCCCGAAAGCGGTAGATTGGACTCCATCGCCTCCAACTCCGTCGCCGTCTTCCCTGGCCGGCGACCCCGTGGTGATCTTCCTCCCTCTCCTCATTCTCCGATTCCTTGCTCTCGAGCACCTCGCTACTCCCTAATTACAATGTCGCCCGACCGGTGATCGCTGTGGAGCTCCGCCAAGAAAGCTCACCGCCGCCAAAGCACCCTCTCCGTGGCCGGCTCACCCGGGACCTCAGAGCCGGCCACGGTACCAACGTGAGCCCAGGACCCATCGACCATAAACCCACCGCCGATTTGCTCGATCGCCGGAGACCCTCCTTCACCGCCGGGAAGCCATTTCTCCCCTTCGGTCTCCTGCCTTCCCTAGTGGTTCTCCGGCCTTCAAGGGCCGAAATGGGTTCCCACGCCGAGACCTACCCGGTGGTGCCTCCACGGCCGGGGACCTCGCCGTCACGGAAGCCAAGCTCCCCTTTCTCGTCCCTCTGCCGCTGCGGCGAGAGGTTGAAGACGACCGACGTGGCCGCATCCACGCCGTCCCTCCAAGCGTTATCGTTCAAACCCGTGCGTCGGATGGTCACGGCCTCGTGGCCGTCCGATCCCCTTAAACGGACCTCACCCCGTCCGTCCGATCGCCTCTTACCGCTTCGGCCGCCTCCCTCGTATCCCAGCCGTCCGATTCCACTTAAGCCAACCCATCCGAGCCGTCCGCACTCCCCGCATCGCAGCCGCCCGCCCTCGCCACGCGTCGGCCATCGGTAGGACGACGCTAGCGCAGCTGGCCATGGCCGCTCGCCCGTGGTCATGGCGGCCTTGACCCGCAGCGCCGCGATCTCAAGCCGCCTTGTTGCGGTGGGCCGCCCGAGATCGTTCATTCCGATTTTCCAGATTTATCAATTTCCAAAATCCGAAAGTCTAAATAAATCCTAGAAAATCACGTAAAATCCCAAAATTCCCAAATTTCACCATCTTGCTCCAAATATTATCCTCGAACCCAGTGGTGAACTCCAATTTCAAAATTCATCTCCAGCAAAATCTAAAATCCAAAGAACCCCTTTCATTTGATATTTTATGCAATTTTATTTCTTTTTAATTCTTTTATAGATTGTTTTCCTTGCTTGATTATTCTCAAGCTAGGACTTATTTATTTTATGTGTTTGCGCTAGTTTCGAGATCCCTAAGCTCAAGTGCAATCTCGGGATCGAGCGTCGACGTTCGAGCTCGAGATCGTTCCAGTTCACTGACAAGTCGCAAAACCTTGATCATGTTGAATCCCATGCTTTAAATATAATGTTATTACCTTATTTGCATTATGCTAGATGTGAAATGCTAGTTTAAAGTAAAATAAAATGTTTAGAATGACATGTGATATAGATACGTCCTACCACCGAAAAATGCCATGTTTAATTTGTCGCCATGCCTTGTAACCCTAGAAATAAATATCATTAATCTAGATCACTATAGGTTACTACTATCATGCAAAGTCTTTTCTCGATAAGGTCGTGGTCATGGGCGATGATTTGAAAACCCGACCCTAGGGTGGGGTGGTATGGGACACCGCATCCTAGGGCGGAGAGTCGGTGTCTTTGGAAAGGGTAAGAGCGTTGTGGGAAACCCGCGGGTCGGTCTTCGCCCACCGCTTACCCTAGGTTGTGGTCGCGACCGGAGAGGTTGCGGGCCATGTGAAAATATAAGGATCGAAATCCTTATCTTTGAGCAACTGTCATAGCAATCGCTCAACCACGGAGTTGACTTGTCAACACCGGGTTTAGTAGTCGCTCAACTCGATTGAAACTCTACGGTGTTGAGGAGTCGGGAGGTTGAGTAGTGGAATTAGGTGTCCGTGTCATGGATACCTAATAACGGTAGGATTCACTCGAAGCGGACGGGAGTTTCCATGTGCCAGACCCGAGTGAATTCTACCGGGTAGAGCCTATATAAAGACTTGAGCAGTGAAACGACCTGGCTTTCTTAACTCTGTCGCGGGAGTTAAGGGATCGTGTGGGTAAAGTTGAGCAAACTCTGCAGAGTCAATTAAATGGTATTCGGATCTGCGTGCTCCGGTTATTGGAGCTATGTCACTTGGGTGATTCCATCGAAAAGCTTAAGTAGTTTTCGAATATTTTAATCGGTTAGATGGTTAATTAACTCTTCATGAAAACCCTGTTGATTAAGGAGTAGTTTTATCGCAAGTTTTACGAAAAGGTTTGCAAATAAAACTGCATCCACTCAAAGATAATAAACCCAGTATACTCCACTCCTTTGTTACTCCGTGCATATAGTAAGGAAGGGTTCCTTTGCGGTTTGCTGAGCTGGTTGTTGGCTCACGGCTTGCTAATCAATTCTTTAGAAGAGCAAGACGAAGGTGAAGGTCTCCCCGTTGAGGAAGCCCCCGAGGGTCTCTTCTTCGACGAGGATCCGTGGTCGGGTCTTCGCCGCTCAAGCGGATTCGGAGCTTTGTAATGTAATTATACTTTGGGCTTGCACCCATTGTCAAAACTCGGATGTTAATCCATATGTGAAGTATATCTTTGGTTTTGGTTGTAAGCATGCAATGGTATACTTTCTTGCGCAACTCCATAACTGCTCATGCGTGGATAGTTGCGGGTTGCCGTGTCCGTACGCGCCCTCAGAAACGGGGGCGTTACAAGAAGTGGTATCAGAGCAGGCTCTTTGACCGTAGGTTAAGACCTAAAGCGACCTAGGAAGCGATTTTATCGCAAAACCTAATTTAAATACATAAAAGGGTTTATGAAAATATAAGTACTACTGCTGTCTTTACCTCTCTTGTTGCTACCTTATCATCTTAGTTTACTTACTTAAGTTTTAATTTATGCAAATGTTTATCGCTTCACTTGTCTAACTTCAAAATTTTCGTTTCGGCAGATGGTGCACCACATCTTTTCCCGCCCGACCGTATGGACGGTTGGGCCCAAGGTGTGGGAGATGCGGAAGCATCTTGGAGCGAGAGGCAACTTCAACCCGGTGTACCATGTTTGTGGGGCAGTTTCGCGAGACCGCCTCTGAGTACGAGGCTTGGGTGGTTCTTGATCCGTTGCTGTCCGCCTGCACAGAAGCGGAGGTTCACCGCCTGTCGGGTGAACGAGGACGATCTTGTTCGGATGTGGCTCGAAGGCCGCACTCTACCTCAGAGACTACTACCACCAGGAGCTAGCAGGGGCGCCTTTGACTGGTGCAGCGTCCGCACTTTGGGGACTTTTTAGTCCACAGGTTCGGTGAGGATGACGATCCTCGCCTGGCGGGCATCGCCACCCTTATGACGCTGCAGGTCGTCCGCCACGACGGAGCAGTCAGTGAGGCCAGAGTTCTGCGGAGGCAGCTTTGGGACGCCCGTGAGGAGGTTCAGCGCCTCCGGGAGTCCCTTCTTCGCTTTGAGGCCCGGGGAGGCGGCAGAGGGCTCGAGATAGTGCGAGTCGCCAGGCGTCCATTCCTCCCGTGCTTCAGCGGTCTAGGCCCAGCGCCGGATGATCGCGGCCTTGATCTGCGTTTCGGTTCGCCCGCAGCCCCGCTTGGCCCTCCCAGCGCTTGAGGATATGGAGGAGTAGACGCTGACCGCTAGCGTAGCCCGACCTTTTGTTTTAGTAGCTGTACTTTTGTATTGTAATGCAAGTGTAACCATGAACCCTAAGTGGTCATGTACCACCGCATATTGTAAAATTATGTTCATTAATCTTTATGTTGTTTGCTTAATTATCAGTATTTCCGTCTGTGTTCAAAGCTTTCTCCTGTCCCCTTCGCTCTCGTTCTTACCTTTTTCGTCCTATACTTGCCTTGAAAAATTCAAATCTTACTTATCTACTCTTGGTTGCCAAGATCGCCGCAAAGCTAATTCCCGCCCCAATTGGCGATGGATCCGACACGGCCAGACGGACACCCGGTGGGCGGTGCACCGCCACAGATCAAGCGACGCTAGCCAGCATAATAACAATGTTAGAGAAAAACCGCCAGGAAGGAGAACAGAACATCCTACGAGTGCTTGATCAGCAAGCCCGTATGCTTGAGCGAGATAGCGGCTAGATCTCCGTGCCTTGAGGTGGAGGCAATATCCTCGGGATGGTCCACCGTTTCCTCCCGATGGGCGACTTCACGAAACCCGTCACGACCTTTACCACCTCGCTGACCCCTTAGTAGCCGAGGACCGGCCGGTAGACGTGGAAAGGAAGCTTCGACCGTGCATGTCGATGACAAAGAGAAGGTGCTTTATGCATCCCATCAGTTGCAGGGTGCTGCTGCAACATGGTGGATCAACTACCAGCGTACCCAGAGAGACCGAGATTGGTTGGGAAGAATTCTCCAAGGCTTTCCGCAAAGCCCATATTCTCGATGGCATTATGGAGGCGGCGGCGAGAATTTTGGCGCTCAAGCAAGGAGGTCGCACAATTATGGAATACCTACACCAATTCAACCATCTTTCCCGGTTCGCCCCAGAAGATGTTGATAAAGAAGAGAAGAAAATGAGCAAATTCAGGGCTGGACTACAACAGTCCTTGAAATTCCACATTTCAGCTATCAAATTCCAAGACCTGAATGACATGGTGGATAGCCTCATCACCTCAGAAGAAGCCCGTAGTGAGATGGAGGATTACAGAAAGCGTAAAGCAACGCACAAATCACAGTCCTCCTCCCACCAAAGCCAGCGAAGCAAGACTATGGGGTCGTCGTCTTTTCGATCCCACCTTCTCGGCGGTTTGTGATCTTTAGAAAAGTCGATCCAGACGGTCCCAATACAACTCCCTTCGCCTTTGGCAATCGGATGCCCCACTTATGAGGAAACCATCTCGCCAAGTGCTTGTCCCCGCGATCCAATGCTTGCTTCCACTGTGGCGAAATAGGACACTACGAGATCGGTGTCCCAAAAGAACTTGCCCTCCGTCTTCGCAAAGCTTCAAGTACGTAATCAACAGCAGGAGTCAAAATCACAAGCGAGCCCCAAGACCCCAAGGAGGGTACCTCCAGATCAAAGCGGTGGACCGCGGTCACTGCGGAACCATGAATTTCACCTCTGACAGGCAGGGCGAGGCCGTGCCAGCCTACATTTTATGCAAGAGTGAATCACGACGTGAAGATGCACCGGAGCCGCCGATATTATTGCTTGTATGTTCCCAATCAACTCCATACCGCATTGATTTTATTTGACCACGAGCAACACATTCATTTATCTCGAAGAGTTTTGTCTGAAAATCGCCACCCTCGGTTTCTTTGCCAAGACCTTATGTGGTTGAAACCCACAGGGTTAGAATGGAGTCCCACGGTGGGTGTCTTGGACTCGGATAAACATCCAAGGGTAGAATTTAAGGCGATTCTTGCAATTAGATATGTCAGGTTTAGATGCCATTTTAGGCATGAACTGGCTAGCTAAAAACAAGGGCAAGGTAGACTGTGAGGACAAAACAATATCTTTAATCAATTCTGAAGATCAGAAGGTGGTGATAAAAACAGACCGAGAAGTACTGAAAAGTGCAAGAAAACGCATGATCAACATGTTGGCAGTCACACAGGCAAGTGCTTGGTAGTACAAGACTATCCGGATGTATTTCCAAAGAATTACCAGTGGACCCTCGACAGTGGTGTAGAGCTTGCTATAGAATTGGTTCCGTGCACAAAACCAATCGCCAAGCATCAATCTGGGATGTCGACCGGTGGTGAAAGAGCTCAAGAAACAAATAGATGAATTGCAAGAGAAAGAATTCATAAGACCAAGCGTTTCACCTTGGTCGGCCCCAGTTCTATTTGTGAAGAAGAAGAATGGAGAATTAAGAATGTGTGTAGATTACGAGGTTTGAATCTCGTCACCATCAAGAACAAGTACCCACCGCCTGAATTGATGATTTGTTTGATCAACTCAAGGGTGCCAAAGTATTCTCCAAGATCGACTTGCGCTCAGGTTATCATCAACTCAAAATCCGAAAGCAAGATCGAGAGAAAACAGCATTCATCACCCGATATGGACTATACGAGTTCACGGTCGTACCCTTTGGTTTAACCAATGCACCGCTTATTTCATGAACCTTATGAATCGGTGCATATGGACCAACCGGACCGATTCGTGATAGTCTTTATCGATGATATTCGATATACTCAAAGAGTGAAGAAGAGCATAAAGAGCATTTGCACATGGCGTTGACCGATTGAGAGAGCACCGGTTATACGCCAAGTTCGACAAATGCGCTTCGGCTAAAAGAAGTGGCTTTCTTGGGTCACATTATATCTGAAGATGGTGTCAAAGTTGATCCAGAAAAGATTGCCGCAGTTATGGAATGGCAACAGCCCAAGACAGTAACAGAAATAAGGAGCTTCCTTGGATTGGCGGGCTATTATCGCCGATTCATAGAAGGATTCTCAAAAATTTCTCGTCCACTTACTCACCATCAAGAAAGACAAACCTTTCACGTGGGCGGATGCTGCGGCGAACTTTCGATTCATCAAGACCAAGCTAACAACCACACCCGTGTTGATTCTGCCAAACCCAGAAAAAGAGTTTCAAGTCTATTGTGATGCATCAAAACAGGGTTTAGGATGTGTGCTCATGCAAGACAGAAAAGTGGTCGCTTATGCCTCAAGACAGCTGAAGCCGCACGAAGAAAATTATCCCACACACGATTTAGAGCTAGCGGCTGTGGTGCATGCCCTCAAAATTTGGAGGCACTACCTGCTAGGAAATCGTTGTGAAATATTCTCAGATCACAAGAGCTTAAAGTACCTCTTCACACAGCCAGAGTTGAATATGAGACACCGAAGATGGCTAGAACTGATCAAAGATTATGATGTTGATCTTCAATACCATCCAGGCAAGGCCAACGTCGTTGCCGACGCCCTTAGTCGAAAGGTTCGACAAGGCAAGCCAACTACCGCAGAATATCCGCCAGAGTTGCAAAGGGATATACTGCGACTGAATTTGGTGATCACTGAACAAGGCAGCCTGACAGCTTTGGAACTTCAGCCGTTGCTAATAGATCAGATTAAGGCAGCCCAAGATAAAGATGAAGAGATTCAAAAACTGAAAAAGAAAGCTCAAGAGGAGGATTCATCAGAGTATGCAATAGACGAACGTGAGATCCTTACCTTCCGTGGTCGCTATTGCATACCCAACAAGAAAGAGTTGAGAGAATTGATCTTATCCGAAGCTCATTCTTCTCAATTCTCGATCCATCCCGGAGGCACAAAGATGTATCAAGATTTGAAGAAAAAGTATTGGTGGAACCAGATGAAGAAAGAAGTGGCAGAATATGTAGCCAAATGCGATGTCTGCCAGCAGATCAAGATCGACCACCAAAAACCATCAGGATTGCTACAGCCTTTACCGATTCCCGAATGGAAATGAGATAGTATCGGCATGGACTTCATCACTGGACTTCCCAAAACTCGTGAAGGATATGATGCTATCTGGGTCATAGTCGACAGACTGACCAAGGTGGCTCACTTCCTCCCGATCAAGCAAACCTATGGGAAGGATAAACTTGCCGAGCTATATTTGACACGAATTGTGACACTTCACGGAGTGCCCAAGAAGATTGTGTCAGATAGAGGAGCCCAATTCACATCCAAATTCTGGGAAAAGTTGCATGAAGCAATGGGCACCGATCTCAATTTCATTTCGAGATATCACCCACGATGGATGGGCGAGACGTAAAGAACAAATCGATTTTAGAAGATATGTTGAGAGCTTGCGCTATTGTGTATGGAGCAGCATGGAATACTTGCCTGCCATTTGCTCAATTCTCCTACAACAACAGCTATCAAGCTAGCATTCAGATGGCCCCATTTGAAGCTTTATATGGCAGAAAATGTAGAACACCCCTGAATTGGTTAGAGACGGGAGAACGACCCCTCGTTGGACCCCAAATTGCTCAAGATGCAGAAGCACATATCAAAATCGTCAGAGACAGACTGAAGATTGCACAAGACCGACAGAAGAGCTATGCAGATAACCGCAGAAAAGACTTAAGCTTCGAAATCGGAGATTTCGTGTATATCAAAGTCACACCTTTCAAGATCGTCAAAAGATTTCAAGTCAAAGGCAAATTGGCTCCGAGATATGTGGGACCGTTTCAAATTATCGGGATAATTGGAGAAGTAGCTTATCAAGTACAGCTACCGCCCAATTTATCCAGAATCCACAATGTGTTCCACATATCCCAACTCCGAAAATGTTTGCGCCAGCCTACAGATGAAGTGCCATTGTCAGACGTTGAATTACAAGATGACTGGACTTACCCTGAGGAACCTTTGCAAATACTTGAAACGTCAGAGAGGCAAATCGAAATGTGAATGTCGATTTTGCAGAGTGCGGTGGAGGAATCACACGCATGACGAGGCCACTTGGGAAAGAGAATCGGTTTGCAATGAGATTTTCCCAACTTACTCCCTGGACCAAGTTAATCTCGGGGTCGAGATTCTTTTAAGGGGGGTAGGTTGAAAGACCCCAAAATTTCAAACCAAATTTTCCTGGATTTTCCTGAATTTTGGTGAATTTTGAAAACTTTCCCAATTTGAAACCTTCCCTGAACGCTTTCCTTTTCGGGCCGCCCCGCCTTCCCTCTCCGTTGGCGCCTTCTCCTCCTTCCGCCTCCCTCCTGCGGGCGCCGCTTCCCTCCGCTTTCCGCCTTCTCCCTTCCCTGGCGCCGCCTGCCTCCTCCCCCGCAGCGCCTTCACCTCCCCGCTTCCTCCTCCATGGACGCTGCGCCCGCTCCCGCACCGCCTTTGCCCCCAGGATTCGGACGGCCGCTCCCTCGCGCCCATGGTCCGAAGCCCGCCTCGCCCCACGCCACGCTACCGCCACCTCCTCTCCTTGGCCCCACCTTTGCCACCTCCTCCCTCCTTCCTTCCATGGACGCTCGGCGCCCATGCCGCCCAGGTGGCCGCCGCCCGCCATCCGCCGCCTTTACTCCCTGGAGCGGTGTCGCCGACCTAGCGCGAGAAGACACCCCACCGCCCCCATCACCTCCGGTTGACCACAGGCCGCCGAGCCTTCCTCCCCACGCCCCCTTCTTCCTCCTCGGGTATAAATACCCCTCTCTGCCGCCCCACCTCTCCTTTGCTTCCCGAACCCCGTGGCCACCTCCATTCACTTCCTGCCACTCCCCTGCACCTCCCCGAGCAGTCGATTGGACTCCCATCGCCTCCAACTCCGTCGCCGTCTTCCCTGCGGCGACCCCGTGGTGATCTTCCTCCCTCTCCTCATTCTCCGATTCCTTGCTCTCGAGCACCCTCGCTACTCCCTAATTACAATGTCGCCCCCCGACTGTGTGATCGCTGTGGAGCTCCAAGACCAAGCTCACCGCCGCCAAAGCACCCTCTCCGTGGCTACTCACCCGGGACCTCAGAGCTTGACCACAGGTACCAACGTGAGCCCTGGACCCATCGACCATAAACCCACCGCCGATTTGGCTCGATCGCCGGAGACCCTCCTTCACCGCCGGAAGCCATTTCTCCCCTCGGTCTCCTGCCTTCCCTAGTGGTTCTCCGGCCTTCAAGGGCCGAAATGGGTTCCCACGCCGAGACCTACCCGGTGGTGCCTCCCCGCCGCCGGGGACCTCGCCGTCGGGAAGCCAAGCTCCCCTTTCTCTCCCCTCGCCGCCGGCGAGAGGTTGAAGACGACCGACGTGGCCGCATCCACGCCGTCCCTCCAAGCGTTATCGTTCAAACCCGTCGTCGGATGGTCACGGCCTCGTGGCGTCCGATCCCTAAACGGACCACACCCGTCCGTCCGATCGCCTCTTCCGCTTGTAGCCTCCCTCGTATCCCACCGTCCGATTCCACTTAAGCCAACCCATCCGAGCCGTCCGCACTCCCGCATCGCAGCCGCAGCCCTCGCCACGCGTCGGCCATCGGCCGGACGACGAGCGCGCTGGTATGCCGGCTCGCCCGTGGGCATATGGCCTTCTTGACCACAGCAGGCGCGCAAGATCTCAAGCCGCCTTGTTGCGGTGGGCCGGCCAAAGACCTTTATTCATTCGATTTTCCAGGATTTATCAATTTCCAAAAATCCAGAAAGTCTAAATAAATCCTAGAAAATCACAGAAAATCCCAAAAATTCCCAAATTTCACCATCTTGCTCCAAATATTATCCTGAACCCAGTGGTGAACTCCAATTTCCAAAATTCATCTCCAGCAAAATCTAAAAATCCAAAGAACCCCTTTCATTTGATATTTTATGCAATTTTATTTCTTTTTAATTCTTTTTATAGATTGTTTTTCCTTGCTTGATTATTCTCAAGCTAGGACTTATTTATTTTATGTGTTTGCGCTAGTTTCGAGATCCCTAAGCTCAAGTGCAATCTCGGGATCGAGCGTCGACGTTCGAGCTCATGAGATCGTTCCAGTTCACTGACAAGTCGCAAAACCTTGATCATGTTGAATCCCATGCTTTAAATATAATGTTATTACCTTATTTGCATTATGCTAGATGTGAAATGCTAGTTTAAAGTAAAATAAAAATGTTTAGAATGACATGTGATATAGATACGTCCTACCACCGAAAAATGCCATGTTTAATTTGTCGCCATGCCTTGTAACCCTAGAAATAAATATCTGTTAATCTAGATCACTATAGGTTACTACTATCATGCAAAGTCTTTTCTTGATAAGGTCGTGGTCATGGGCGATGATTTGAAAACCCGACCCTAGGGTGGGGTGGTATGGGACACCGCATCCTAGGGCGGAGAGTGTCGGTGTCTTTGGAAAGGGTAAGAGCGTTGTGGAAACCGCGGTCGGTCTTCGCCCACCGCTTACCCTAGGTTGTGGTCGCGGACCTGGAGAGGTTGCGGGCCATGTGAAAATATAAGGACTGAAATCCTTATGCTGAGCAACTGTCATAGCAATCGCTCAACCACAGGAGTTGACTTGTCAACACTGGTTTAGTAGCTGCTCAACTCGATTGAAACTCTACAGGTGTTGAGGAGTCGGGAGGTTGAGTAGTGGAATTAGGTGTGCTTGTCTTGCGGATACCTAATAACGGTGAGGATTCACTCGAAGCGGACGGAGTTTCCATGTGCCGCACAGAGTGAATTCTCACCTGCAGAGCCTATATAAAGACTTGAGCGGTGAAACGACCGGCTTTCTTAACTCGTCGCGGGAGTTAAGGGATCGTGTGGGTAAAGTTGAGCAAACTCTGCAGAGTCAATTAAATGGTATTCGGATCACGCCGTGCTCCGGTTATTGGAGCTATGTCACTTGGGTGATTCCATCAAGAAAGCTTAAGTAGTTTTCGAATATTTTAATCTGGTTAGATGGTTAATTAACTCTTCATGAAAACCCCTGTTGATTAAGGAGTAGTTTTATCAGCAAGTTTTACGAAAAGGTTTGCAAATAAACCTGCATCCACTCAAAGATAATAAACCCAGATACTCCACTCCTTTGTTACTCGTGCATATAGTAAGGAAGGGTTCCTTTGCGGTTTGCTGAGCTGGTTGTTGGCTCACGGCTTGCTAATCAATTCTTTAGAAGAGCAAGACGAAGGTGAAGGTCTCCCCGTTGAGGAAGCCCCGAGGGTCTCTTCTTCGACGAGGATCCGTGGTCAGAGGTCTTCGCCGCTCAAGCGGATTCTCGAGCTTTGTAATGTAATTATACTTTGGGCTTGCACGCCCATTGTCAAAACTCTGGATGTTAATCCATATGTGAAGTATATGCTGGTTTTTGGTTGTAAGCATGCAATGGTATACTCTTGCGCGGCACTCCATAACTGTTCATGCGTGGATATTTGCGGGTTGCCGTGTCCGTACGCGCCCTCGGAAACGGGGGCGTTACAGCACATTCATTTAGGTTTCAACCAGAAACCAAAATGAACGCGTTGACTTCTTAAATTTAGTTTTTTTTCTTTTTTTTCTTTTTTTCCCTTTTTTTATTTTCCGTGTAGATATACTAGAGTTTTTTATTTTTTATTATGTTTTATGTATTTTTAAATTAAATAATTTAGAAAAACTAATAGCTGATATAGTATAATTTTAACTAAAAATCAATAGATGGAAGCAGTAAGTCTACTTCTACCTCTACAGGCACTCGTAGCAGGCAACATCTTCTTAATTAATTTCTCTACCTACGTAGCACAAGTAGCATATGTCCAATCCATTTTTGCTTGTTTCTTTCTTTCCAGCTCATTCGTGCTCACATCCATCTTACGCGGCTGCCCACTAAAATGCCTACTATGTGTTGTGGATCTAAGCCCTTTAGACGTGCTACTAAGTGATTAACCAAAGTAGATAACAGTCCTTGTTGTATCATCGAATCACAGCCATGTTTTATTCTATGAAAAAGTCCATTTTACCCCTCTCAACTTATGTGTCTATTCTTTTTGGCTAAAGTTTATGGTTTTTTGCTACGGCTTGTGGCTTTTGAGCTGTTCATACGAGAGATTACAGAGTAACGGAAACTCACGTGCGGTTTTTACCGATATAAATAAAGTCGGTATAATATGTACTATAATTAATTAGTAGACCCTATCTTAAAAAGATATTTCGTTCAAAAGCTAGTTACTGTAGAAAAACCGAAAATCAGCTTTTAGAAGCTGAAAAGAACATGTCCTATATCACTAGTCCGATTTACAACATCAACTATAAAACAATATACTTTTCATCCCCAACTAGCAAACCTAGTGCAAATTGCCCCTAGAGCTGGTTTTATTGATAGTTTTGGCCACACGGTTAGGATTTGTGTTGATGTGGCATCACAATAGCATCTTCCTTCATTATTCTCTTTCTTCTCCTTGCCAAAATTCGGCGAGCTTGAGCTCAATCACTGGTGAGCCGACCACTGTTACACGAGTGCCCTAAGCTCACACCGCCGACTGCTAGTGTTCCTTCTCTTCCGGTCTTCCCTCCCTTTCTCCCTCATATCTCCATCTTCCTCTTCTTTTCCTCTCCCTTTGGCGGGCAGAAGCGGCGGCCCGGTGACCAAGTGCCCCGATTTGGATCCAACAAGTAGAGGAGATGGCTCGGCAACCAACGACCTTGGGCTCTCTGTCGGTGAGTGGAGAATACAATGCAACTGGCCTAGCAACCGACACAACTGGATCTGGATCCAACAGGCAAACGGAGGCAGCCCGATAGAGGGGATAAGAAGGAGGGGACAGTGGGGCTGGTGCGTGTAGAGGTGGAGAGGAGGAGGCAACATTGCGGGAGGTGATTGTGGTAGCCCAGGACTCAGCTATGGTATTACAGGTTGAGGTTCGAATTGAGCTCCGCTATTTCCCTTACTTCTCCAACTCTCTCGTCTCTTCTTCCTCCAGGCCAACAACTCCACCGCACTTATTTCTCCCAGAGCCGATTCGTCACCTTATCAAACCCTCGTTCATCGAAGTCACCGCTATCACCATCCATGGCCGCCGACGACCCCAAATCCTCTCTCTGTATGCTTTGAAATAAGGAAGAGGGTCCTTTAGGGGCTGACTTGTGAGCTATCCACTTCAGTTATCTGATGATTTAGCTATACATACACATGTAGGTGTCATGCCATCAAAACCCAAACACGTTGATGCCAACTCAGTCAAAATCTGAATAAACAAATGGGACGGATTCTTCGCCACCGTTTCGAAGCAGTGTATCGAAATAACCCTTGTTCGGACAAGCGCTCACGCTAAAAACAAAAGCTATTAACCGTAGCTGAAAAGAATCCACGGTATATTGTATGGTTGATTATGTCAAAAGTAACAGAGCAAACATTGTACGAAAAGAAATTTAATAATATACGTATACATATCATATCCCAGTATCATATGCCGAACATCCACATGCCTACCGGATCCTCGCTGGGTGAATTAACAGCTAAGTAATCGTAAGTTAGAGGAGATAAATAGAGAGATGGTTGAGGACCATTCAGCAAAATTCCCGAGCAGAGCACTGCTTTTATCTCCGCCTCCACCGTCTCCGTCCTCAGATCCGATCTCTCACTCTCTCCCTCGGGAGGTTTCCGACGCCTAGCCCCGCCGCGCCGAGAGATCTCTTCCTCCCTCCTTCCCCGTCGCGATGGCGGCGGCCAACGCCCCCGTCGCCATGCGCGAGGCCCTCACGGTAACACACATACTTTCTCCCTCCTCTCCAACAAGATCTCCCAGGGCTTGTTCTTCTCACTGATATGGCCACTGCTTTGCTTGCAGCTGACGAGCCTGGGGGTCGCGCCGCAGTTCGTCACCTTCACCCATGTCACCATGGAGTCGGAGAAGTACATCTGCGTCCGCGAGACCTCGCCGCAGAACAGCGTCGTCATCATCGACATGGCCATGCCCATGCAGCCCCTCCGCAGGCCCATCACCGCCGACTCCGCCCTCATGAACCCCAACACCAGAATCCTCGCCCTCAAAGGTTGGTACCCTCATCTACCCACCGCCCGCACAACCTAGATCTACTGCCCCTTCTCCTTCGCCTCGCGGGATCTGATGATTGATGTCCTTGCTGCGCAAATGAGCGCTGCTTCCGCTGCCATCCTAGATTCCTAGTCCGGTCGTCCAGTTGCGGATCTATTCATAATCGGGAAGCGGTCTCGCTTCTACTTCCGTAGTATAGCGTACACATGACCCGGGGGGCTATGGTTTTGCATAAGTGAGATCAAGTTTTAGCTTGGGATCTTAGCGTGGTAATGACATTTTTTGTGATACGTACCATAACTGATAACACACAGTGTTTTAGTGACGCCTTTACCGTTTGCTTGCTTGCTCTTGTTCAAGTTCAACTACAGATAATTCCATTGCGATAGCATGCTGATGGCAGAAACATAGCTTGGTGATCTACTATCTGAAAATTGGTGATGAATTTGCATGATACATGCATTTTAGAACTTCAAGAATACATGCTCTGATGAGAGTTTTGAGATTCTGCTCATGTTTATTGATATCATTCTATTTAAAATAGCTGCTCATCGATTTATTTGGCTGTGCAGTGAGATCAAAGTTTCCATGTGCTTACAAGTGACTAGGATTCTAGCGTGGCATCTATTTCGTTCATACTGTTACCATGACTTAGACTCCCTTTAGCTGAACTTAATTTGGACCTGGGATAGGGGACCATTATAATTAGGGCCTGTTTGGCTGAGCTCGGCTCCAGGTTTTTGGGCTTCGAAGCCCGGCTTCAAGAGAAGCTAGGAAATCGAAGCTTCAAATTCCTAGTTCATTTTGGGCCCGGTTTCTCCTTGGCTTCTCTATTTCCCGGCTTTGAAGCCTGGCACGTTTGGCCGGGAAAACAGCTTCGAAGCGCAAAAACCTGAAGCTGGTGCCCGGCCAAACGGCACCTTAGTATCCACACTTTCTTTTATGCTGTTATTCTCATTGAATTGATTACTTCTCCACAAACTGGCTCTGCAGGAGTTGTTTACGTTCTATTTTTGTCAAAGAAAATGTTCTCTTATTACTTTCCTGTTATTTTTTGTTAGCTAGTTGTGATGGAGTGGAACTTGAATTTAGAATTGAAGTTATCTGTTCTGGAATGTAGTGTTTTATACCTTTGTGATGGTTCTGTTATGGTGCTTTTGGACGTAAGTGTAACACACTTGCTTCAGATGGGATAACAATATCAATAATTTTAAACTGTTATATCATTATCAGACTTAGCTAACTTGGAATGACTGGTTGATACATTGACAGCCTAGTGTCTGGCTAGCTAAATAGTTGCTTGCCTTGCAAACCCCCCTACCCCCTGCAGAAACTGATATATTCAAACTCAAACTTTACCAACTGTTTACTTCAATAAGAACTATATTCATTAGTTTGCAAATAGCTATAATAAATTTTCGCTGAATTTTGCAGCCCAAATACCTGGAACAACACAGGATCACCTGCAAATATTCAATATTGAAGCTAAAACTAAAATAAAGTCTCATCAGATGCCTGAGCAGGTGAAGTTTCCGAGCTTTTCCAAGTATTCTTGACCTTTTTTTAAATGATAATCTATAATCTTGCTGGATATATCATCTTACTTGTCTTCTCTTTTACATTCGCAGGTTGTGTTTTGGAAATGGATCACCCCAAAGTTGTTGGGTTTGGTAACACAAACAACAGTTTATCACTGGTCAATTGAAGGTTACACCTCTGACAAATCACAATTATTTTCTGTCTAAGTTCAATCACCCGCTTTGCATGATTTGGCTGCTATGTATACAAACCAATATAATTATTGCTTTTGTTGGAATACAGGAGATTCTGAACCCATCAAGATGTTCGATAGGACAGCTAATTTGGCCAATAATCAAATTATCAACTATCGGTGTGATCCGTTGGAGAAATGGCTCGTGCTTATTGGAATTGCACCTGGTGCTCCAGAGGTATGCTCGTGAAGACCATTCTTAATAAGTATCATCATAAGTCATAACATGATGCATTGTTGCCTTTGTAATTGAACGTGATATAAATATCAAAATTCCTTTTGTGCCCCTTTCTGCTATTGTTTGTTCTATCCCTTTGATGAATTTTACCTCTATTTGTGTATGACTATAAAATATAGTTTTTAAAATTGTTAGCAATCTACTATGGTGAGCTACCAGAGCAGTTGTTATAGGCACTAATTATATGATGCCTTGTTATATGCGCTTCTCATAGTCATGTGCTTTTCTTTTCACCTATCAGAGGCCGCAATTGGTCAAGGGAAATATGCAACTTTTTTCTGTGGATCAGCAGCGTAGCCAGGCACTTGAAGCCCATGCAGCATCTTTTGCATCATTTAAGGTACTGTTTAGTAATTTTGTGCTGGTTATATTCTTGTTTCATTTCCAGTGTTTATCAACTGTGCTTGGTTTTCCCTGTCCAGGTTGTTGGCAATGAGAACCCATCAACCCTAATCTGTTTTGCCTCGAAGACAACTAATGCTGGACAGGTTACTTCTAAGTTGCATGTTATTGAATTGGGTGCCCAACCAGGTTTGCATTTAGAACCCTCAAATTTGATTTTTGATTATTTTTACTTCTACATTCAAATTTCTAGCAGAGCAAAGTTAAAACGACTACCATTTTATAAATGTGGTAGAATGTCTTTTATCCACCATAGGACCAGTTCAAAAGTGCTGTGGCTTTTGGCTGAAATTGTACTATAGCGTCTGTTAGCTTTTTTTTAGGTATTCAATTAAACGTAGATGAATAAAAAAAAGGTAAAATGAAAACACCGTCATACCTCCATGGATAATGCAAAGGAAAAAAGAAAAAAAGGGGAAAAAAGCTACGTTAAAAAGTCTAACGCGTTCTAAACGGCTTTTGGCTTCTGAAGTTAGAAGCCAGAAGCTGTTTGGAACGGGGTCATAATGTAACCTTCAATTTTTGCAAATATTTCTATATTTTACCCCATATTTTTCCTTGTAGACCTCCGTTTTTCAGTGTCTTGTACTGTCATTAAAAAACGAATTTATATTTACTTACAATTCATTCACCCGTTCTCACTTTTGTTCTTGTCGAATCATCTATTTCAGGGAAACCTGGCTTTTCCAAGAAACAATCCGATCTCTTCTTCCCACCAGATTTCCAGGATGATTTTCCTGTAGCCATGCAGGTCAATATTTTAGGTCCCAAAGGAATTATGCGTTGTCAATATCACATAATAGATCTAATTTGTTTTGATCTTCTGATTACAGATCTCACAGAAGTATGGCCTTGTCTATGTAATTACAAAACTTGGCCTTTTGTTTGTATATGACTTGGAAACTGCTGCAGCAGTTTATAGAAATAGAATCAGTCCGGATCCTATATTCTTGACAGCAGAGTCTTCTACAACTGGTGGATTTTATGCCATCAATAGAAGAGGGCAGGTTTTACATGCCACAGTTAACGATGCAACCATTGTGCCTTTTGTCAGCAGTCAAGTATGATGTTGTTCACTTCTTCAATTCATTGGCTGATGCAAAAGCTAGATAATTCTTTAATACATTTTGGTCTATGCAGTTAAACAACCTTGAGCTAGCTGTGAATCTCGCCAAAAGAGCTAATCTTCCTGGGGCAGAGAACTTGGTAAGCTCCATTACTTCTATGCTTTTGTGGATGATATTGTTACATCTGCGAAACTTCCTTGTTTGTTGTCTATGTGCTTTTATTTTGCATAAATCTTTTGTACAAGTTTTGGTAGCGAGTAGCGTTTAGTTACCTATCCTGTAAACCACTTGTTCCTAACTAAGGCTCTGTTCATATTGGCTTCTAAAAGCTGCTTTTATACAGTAAATGTCTTTTCTATAGTACTTAGCTTTCAAATGGGATGTCTTGTTAAGACAAGGTCTACTAGTCGATTTAGTACATACTGTAGTGATTTCATTTATATTGTCTAAAATTACACACGAGTTTCTCTCTCTCCGTATGGCTCTCTATAAACTGTTACTATTCATATTTCATAAGCTAAAGCCAATATGAACAGCTCTGATTGTTGAATTATGTGTCATAAATTTCTTGGTGTTCCATAAGATTAGTTTAGCCAACATGTTTGTGAATTTTCCTGAATGGGCACTTCTATCATGTAAAACTGTTTACCTAATCACCTCTTATCATACCTCTAGTTTTGTAGTTAAAAATGTATTTTGCTCATTAGATCATTTAGCAGTTGGCACCAAGGTTCCAAAAACCGTTACCGGGGTAAATCTCGCCGGAGAGCCGGTACCCGTTACCTGCCGGTAACGGGAAAAAAACCGGTCGAATTTCACGCATCAAAATTTGAATTTGAAATCGGTAACCGGAAAAACCGGCCGGTAACCGCCCAAAAACCGGAAAACCGCTAAAACCCGGGTTTTCAAATTTCAAATTAGAAACTCCTAACACATTCATGGCAAAAAGTATGAAAACAAGCACGGAAGATGCATGGATCTTCCTAATATATTCTATTAGTATTAAACAATATAAACATCATTAGAGAAACTAACTTTTACGTTCAAAATTTGAAAATTCCTAATACATTCATGGAAAAAAGTATGAAGTCAAGCACGGAAAGTGCATGCATCTTCCTAATATTAAATAATGTAAATATCATTAGGGAAATTAATTTTTACATTCACAAGTTTAAATTTGAATTAAATAAAAAACCAGCGGTTTTTTTCTCCCGGTAAAACCGGTTACCGGCGGTAACCGCCGGTATTTGGAACCATGGTTGGCACTAATTGTTCCTTTTGCCTGTATCTAGTTCTAGTAAGATTTTTTGTTGTCCAAGTCGATGTCTCTGAAGTGATTATTGCCTGTGCTGTGGGTATTTTGGTAGTTCACAAATGCCGCATGCACCATTACCCTCACAGTCATGCAAATGTTAATGCTCTATACTGGCGTTACAAGTTAAAGATTGTTTTTGGATTTACTTTTTTCCTATCTCAGTTTAATATGTGGATACTAAAAGTTATTTTTAATATTCTGAATTGCAGGTTGTGCAAAGATTTCAGGAACTGTTCACGCAAACAAAATACAAGGAAGCAGCTGAGCTGGCTGCAGAATCTCCTCAGGGTCTTCTGCGAACGCCTGAGACTGTTGCAAAATTTCAGGTGCATTTATGGTCTTTTTGCCGATGAAGCTGTTAATGTTTATCTACCTCCTTTTCACAGTTTGGTTGCCACCTTTGTACTTTCCTAATGTTCCATCTTTTTTTCATAGCCCAACTGTGTAAATTATGAAACGTTCTTGCTATGCTAGCCTCATAAGAGAAACTCTTGGCAGTTACTTGCCATTCAGATAAAATTGCAAAGAGAGTATTATGTTTATTTATGCTACACATATAGAATTAATATGCTTAAAGTGTAGGTTCTTCTGCTTGGCTGACTTGTCGTTTGTGTGCTTCAAATGCAGAGTGTCCCTGTGCAGGCTGGGCAAACACCTCCACTTTTGCAGTACTTTGGCACATTGCTAACTCGAGCGAAGCTCAATGCCTACGAGTCTCTTGAGTTATCTCGACTTGTTGTCAATCAGAACAAAAAGAACCTTTTGGAAAATTGGTTGGCGGAAGACAAGTTGGAGTGCAGTGAAGAACTAGGAGATCTTGTCAAGGTAAGATGGGTGTTGTGCTGTGTTTTTTGATCACACAGATTTTGTTGTTCGTTCACAAATTTCATTCACTGTGCTGTGTCTGGATTATTCACTAATTGTGGTACGCTTTGGTGTAGACTGTGGACAATGATCTTGCACTGAAAATATACATAAAGGCTAGGGCAACCCCTAAAGTTGTTGCTGCTTTTGCTGAAAGGAGGGAGTTTGACAAGATCCTTATATATTCGAAGCAGGTATATTGCTTCGGTACTGTTGAATTCTTATTTTTCAGTAATTAGACCCGACTTCAGCTTTGACATGTACTGTTGACCTAAAACTTTTGCTGTTCCAGGTTGGATACACTCCCGATTACCTGTTCCTCCTCCAGACCATCTTACGTACAGATCCACAGGTAATAGGTTGTTTAAGCAAAACTGGGCCATGGTCAAACATTTGGTACTTGGTTGTGGGGTTCTTTGATCTTTAAAAATCCTTGCCTAACTGTATATGATGTCTTCTTGACCAGGGAGCTGTCAACTTTGCTCTCATGATGTCACAGATGGAGGGGGGTTGTCCAGTAGATTATAATACTATAACTGATCTCTTCCTTCAGGTATTCTTTCTATTCATATCAATGCTTTGTTGGTTTCTAATATTCTTTTTGCCCATTTTACTATGAAATCTGGTTGTATGTCTTGCCTAATATGTCTTCGGTTAACAGAGAAACATGATACGAGAGGCAACAGCTTTTCTGCTGGATGTTCTGAAACCAAACTTACCAGAGCATGCTTTTCTTCAAACCAAGGTTAGCATTTAGTTTTCCTTTGGACAGGAATGGTTATCCTAGGCCTTTACATGTTTCGTTACTCAGTAGCTTCTGAACTCATTGTAGGTTTTGGAGATCAACTTGGTGACTTACCCAAATGTTGCTGATGCCATCCTTGCTAATGGTATGTTCAGCCATTATGATCGCCCTCGTATTGCTCAGCTGTGTGAAAAGGCTGGCTTGTACTTGCGAGCCCTCCAAGTCAGTATCTTTGCATGGTTTTGGTTGATCTATTATCTTTGGTTCTCAGTTTAATAAATCTTATATTGTGATGCAGCATTACACAGAGTTACCTGATATCAAGCGTGTCATTGTAAATACCCACGCCATTGAGCCACAGGTTTGTTCTGTTCAGTTATGTTTGACTATCAGTCTATTATTGTTTGGTTCATCAACAACTCTCTTGCACAGGCACTTGTTGAGTTCTTTGGCACCCTTTCAAAAGAATGGGCATTAGAGTGCATGAAGGACCTTCTAATGGTCAATCTGAGAGGAAATCTACAAATTGTTGTGCAGGTAATACTGCTCAGTTTCCTTTCAACCTTTCTTTTCTTGTCACTTGTTTATTATTGGTTCTAATTATTACAAAACCTGTGACACATCTGCAGGCTGCAAAAGAATACTCCGAGCAGCTAGGGGTTGACGCATGCATAAGACTATTTGAGCAATTCAAATCTTACGAGGGCCTCTACTTTTTCTTGGGATCCTATTTGAGCTCCAGGTTGCCACTCTTGATGTTGACATGTTTCAAGTGCTCTTTTCTTAATGTGACATGCCTTAATATTGGATTTCTTTACATGCAACAGTGAGGATCCAGATATCCATTTTAAGTACATAGAAGCAGCTGCAAGGACTGGACAGATCAAAGAAGTTGAGCGTGTAACAAGAGAGTCTAATTTCTATGATGCTGAGAAGACAAAGAACTTTTTGATGGAAGCAAAACTACCTGATGCCCGCCCACTGATTAATGTTTGCGACCGTTTTGGTTTTGTTCCAGACCTGACTCACTACCTGTACACAAATAATATGCTCCGGTATATTGAAGGCTATGTACAGAAGGTATGTAATTTGAATTCAGTGTTTTTGAGTATCATTCTTTTAATATGTTGAGTATATGAATGACCATTTCCCTTTGTATGGTTTGTAGGTGAACCCTGGGAATGCTCCGTTGGTAGTGGGTCAGCTACTTGATGATGAGTGCCCTGAAGATTTCATTAAGGGTTTGATTCTATCTGTTCGTTCTCTCCTTCCTGTTGAGCCACTAGTTGATGAATGCGAGAAGAGGTTTGATTCTAGCTCTTATCCTGTACCCCCCCTGCCCACACACACACACCCACTTTTTCAGTTGGTCTAATTTGTTTGATATTTTAATCAGGAACCGCCTACGGCTGCTGACACAATTCTTGGAGCACTTAGTGAGTGAGGGTAGCCAAGATGTGCATGTCCACAATGCTCTTGGGAAAATTATCATCGACAGTAATAACAATCCAGAGCATTTCCTTACTACCAACCCATTTTATGACTCTCGTGTAGTGGGTAAGTACTGTGAAAAGCGGGATCCTACACTTGCTGTTGTTGCCTACAGACGGGGACAGTGTGATGATGAACTTATTAATGTTACCAACAAAAACTCCCTGTTCAAGCTGCAAGCTAGGTATGTAGTTTTTGTTCTTCTGATGACGTGTAGTTGCTTTGAATCTTATATCTGTTGAGTGACCTCTTACATGTTCAAATCATATGATTTAAATTGTCAGGTATGTGGTTGAAAGAATGGATGGTGATCTGTGGGATAAAGTTCTACAACCTGAAAATGAATATAGAAGGCAGCTCATTGACCAAGTGGTTTCTACCGCATTGCCTGAAAGCAAGAGCCCTGAGCAAGTGTCTGCTGCCGTTAAGGCTTTCATGACAGCTGACCTCCCTCATGAACTGATCGAACTTCTTGAGAAGATTGTCCTTCAGAATTCTGCGTTCAGTGGAAACTTCAATCTTCAGAACCTGCTCATCTTGACAGCTATCAAGGCGGACCCATCCAGGGTCATGGACTATGTTAACAGACTGGACAACTTTGATGGGCCTGCTGTTGGAGAAGTAGCTGTTGAAGCACAACTGTATGAGGAGGCTTTTGCCATATTCAAGAAGTTCAACCTAAATGTGCAGGCTGTCAATGTTCTGTTGGATAACATCCAAAGCATAGAAAGAGCCAAGAGTTTGCATTCCGTGTTGAAGAAGATGCTGTTTGGAGCCAGGTTGCTAAGGCCCAGTTGCGTGAAGGTTTGGTCAGTGAAGCAATCGAGTCCTTCATTCGCGCGGATGATGCAACACATTTCCTTGATGTCATCCGTGCTGCGGAGGAAGCCAATGTATACCATGATTTAGTGAAGTACTTGCTGATGGTAAGGCAAAAGGCAAGGGAGCCCAAAGTCGATGGGGAACTCATCTTTGCATATGCTAAGATTGATAGGCTCAGTGACATTGAAGAGTTTATTCTTATGCCAAATGTTGCCAATCTCCAAAATGTTGGTGACCGGCTCTATGACGAAGAGCTGTACGAAGCTGCAAAGATCATCTATGCCTTTATCTCGAACTGGGCTAAGCTGGCTGTCACCCTGGTTAAACTGAAGCAGTTCCAAGGTGCTGTAGATGCTGCTCGCAAGGCTAACAGTGCTAAAACATGGAAGGAGGTCTGTTTTGCTTGTGTTGACGCTGAGGAGTTCCGTCTAGCACAAATATGTGGTCTCAATATCATTGTTCAGGTATATAAGTAGGGAGCTTCCTGTTGAAGTAAAACATATGCTCAGTATATTATAGTTTATGACAAACCTTTTTTTTATCTAGCCCTTTCTGACATGTCTTCTTTTGTTTAGGTTGATGACTTGGAAGAAGTCAGTGAATACTACCAGAACAGAGGATGCTTCAATGAACTTATTTCTCTCATGGAGAGTGGTCTTGGACTCGAACGTGCGCACATGGGTATCTTTACAGAATTGGGAGTCCTCTATGCTAGATATCGTCCTGAGAAGCTCATGGAACATATCAAACTTTTCTCCACCCGTCTCAACATTCCTAAGCTTATCCGTGCTTGTGATGAACAGCAGCACTGGAAGGAGCTTACCTACCTATACATACAGTATGATGAATTTGACAATGCTGCCACCACTATTATGAACCATTCTCCAGATGCATGGGATCATATGCAATTTAAGGATGTTGCTGTTAAAGTTGCAAATGTTGAGCTATATTACAAGGCAGTGCACTTCTATTTGCAAGAGCACCCTGATCTCATCAATGATCTTCTCAACGTGCTTGCACTTCGTTTGGACCATACAAGAGTTGTAGACATAATGCGCAAGGTTTGTATCTAAATGATGGCTTTTAGTCGAATATGGAAAGGGCCTTGTGTTGGTGTGCCAGTTTTTATGCCATTCTGAAATTTTGAACTGTTTTCTTATTTTTATACAGGCTGGTCAGTTGCATCTTGTGAAACCATACATGGTTGCAGTCCAGAGCAACAATGTCTCTGCTGTCAATGAAGCTTTGAATGAGCTTTATGTTGAAGAGGAGGACTACGAGAGGCTCCGTGAATCAGTTGACATGCATGATAACTTTGATCAGATAGGTCTTGCCCAGAAGGTATTATTTTTTAAAAAAAAATTATGAATCTGCCGTGCTTGTTTTTGTTCTTGCTCTTTTTATAACCAGTGCCTGCAATTCTTGATCAGCTTGAGAAGCATGAATTGCTTGAGATGAGGAGGATTGCTGCCTACATTTACAAGAAGGCTGGCAGATGGAAGCAATCTATTGCCCTATCGAAGAAAGACAACATGTACAAGGATTGCATGGAGACATGCTCGCAGTCTGGTGACCGTGAGCTGTCAGAGGATTTGCTTGTCTATTTTATCGAGCAGGTTTGTTTAGAACCCATTCTGCTTGGATTTTTTTGTGAATTGAGTAACGAGTATGTAGAGTATACTAAAAGTATTGCCTTCTTTTATAGAGAACTGCAATCCATTTTTTTTCTTCTTATTGCTGGTTTTAGAATTGCGAATTTTCTTATTGCATCCGTTGTCTGTAGGCAGCATACCAAGCTAAAAATAGACAAGTCTAAGGAATATACCACAATTCAGCAAACACCGGAGAACTCATCTGATTTGTATTGTTTACTTGTTTAGGCAGCAGTAGTTGTGTGCGCATTATTGCATTTCTGATCAGTAAGCATCTCTGTTTGTGTATTGCAGGGAAAGAAGGAATGTTTTGCATCTTGCCTCTTCATTTGCTATGACTTGATTCGTGCGGATGTTGCTCTTGAGCTTGCATGGATGAACAACATGGTGGACTTTGCTTTCCCCTATCTTTTACAGGTACCTTATCTCTGTCCGTATGTATGGCACAAAGAGAAGCACAGAAGCACCTCCCATTCATTTATGTACAGTTTGCTGTCATAACTCTCGTGCACTGTACGCAGTTCATCCGCGAGTACACGAGCAAGGTGGATGAGTTAGTGAAGGACAGGATAGAATCACAGAATGAAGTAAAAGCTAAAGAGAAGGAAGAAAAGGACCTGGTTTCTCAGCAGGTAATCTGAAGTGCTCTTCATTTGGTTGAGTAACCTGGTATTCATGCTTAAGCAGCCAGCATGACAAGTTGCATTCTGTTGTGCAGAACATGTACGCTCAATTGCTTCCTCTTGCCTTGCCTGCTCCGCCGGTACCCGGTATGGGTGGTGGTCCACCTCCAATGGGCATGCCGCCGATGGGTATGCCGCCGATGGGTATGCCGCCGATGCCCGCATATGGGATGCCACCGATGGGAAGCTACTGAGTTATCCCCTGGGGGTTGGCTTCTGAAGGCTCTAGATGATGTCAAATATTTCAGTTCAGTTTATGCAGAGATGGTGCTTGAGGATTGTAGATTTGGGAATTGGTTGTTTGAATTAAATATTCTTTTGGTACCAGGACAGTTTTGGCGAGAGTATAATCAGGACGGTTAGGTTCAGTTCGGTGGAAGCTGGAAGGCTGGTACCATCTGTATAGGTTCCGTGCTAAAAAAAGCTCGTAGACATTGTGCATGTACACTTGCCATCGCCTCGTGTTGTCAGCCATGAAACACTACACTGTCTGTATCTGTATGTTACTGCCTTTTACGGTCTCGTGTCCAGTGATTTGATTTTTGTACCTGGAATGCTTTTGTGTAACAACACGTAGAATTTGAATCTTTTGCTCCATAAGTCTGTTGCATTTTTATTTTATTTATGATCCGCACCTTTCTCTTCGTTTGCTTCTACGGTGTACGAATTACTCAGGAATATGGGCCTGTTCTTTACCTCACAAATTGGCGGTTTTTGATTTTTGCTATAGTATCTAACTTTAAAATGAAGTATTTTTTCAAGACGGTGTCTACAAGTTAAACGATTTACGTATTAAAAGTTCAACATTTGTACTAATTAAAATTGTAAGTGAGTATATGTTTTTTTGTAATCAACAGCCAAATTCAAAAATTTTAGTCAAAAGCTATAAGTCGTAGCCGAAAAGAACATGTCTTATATGTTGCATACTTGGATTCTTGAGCAGGTGGATAGATGGTGTTAGGTAATTACGCGGTTCTCCATAGAGAAATAAGGGGTTTGTTTTTTTACTGTGGTTTATGATTTTTGAGTTATTTGTATGAGAAATTACAGAGTAACTGAAACTCATATGTGATTTTTGTCAATATAAATGAAGTCGGTATAATATGTACTACGATTAATTAGTAGATTTTATCTTAAAAAGATATTATATTTAAAAACTAGTTATTATAAAAAAACTAAAAGCTGAAGCTAAAAACTGAAAAAGAAGGTAAACAAGAACTAGTGAACTGTGGCTGCTTGGCTAGCTTATGGGCCCCGAAAGTGTGAAGTCTCTTGTCAAATGAACCAGTGTACTTTCGTGAAGTTACTCATGTGTTCCTGTGCCCACCTGCAGACCCCCAAAATAAGCTCATATACGCTGATAAAGAGCATATTGAAGAGAAAAAGGGTGCATATATCCATATACTAATATGAAATGCACAAGTTTAAAAAAGCACGTGTTCGCACCTAAGTTTGACGTATTTCATCTCTGCCATTCGTTTATTTTATCGTGTTGTCACCGTGAGTCATTAATTTCCTTCCGATAACAATTTCATTCCGGCAATATGCGGATTCCCTAAGTTTTCTTACATGTACCAAAAATCCATAGTATTTTCTCTTTATTTGTTCTCTATCTTTTGTAGTTCTGAAATTAAACTCAAAATTTGTACCATGTTATCATAAATTTGACACTAAAAAACATTATTGTGTTTGCACCATTTGATATTGATGCAACATGCATGGGTTCCACGTGTCCACTGACTAGTAAATAAAATAACTTGCTTCATTTTCCTTTACGGGCAAGTCTTATTTTACCAACATCAAACAACCAAAGCACATAAATCTCCAAGGAGCACACCGAACAGTCAGAAAACTCTTGACTTGCTCTTTTCTTTAAAAAAATGGTGCCTTATAATAAGCAAAAGCAAATTCTATAACCTTGTGAAGTAGGGTAAAGTGTGAAAATGGGCCAAATGTTGCAAATGCATAAAAACCAGGTTTTGAAGTTTTAGAAAACACTCGATCCATAGCATTTGCATTGTTCAGCAGGTATTTGTTCTTTTTGTATCCTGCAAATACGATTGATTTTGATTTTTAAATTTTGTATGGCTATAGAACATGTCCTCCCTTGTATACGAGGATCATGGAAACTTGGAAACTTCCGTGCCAAAATTTTCACAGAATTTGCGAAATTCAGCCTAGTTTCACGAGATATATATGTTCATTGTGAGCCGAAGTTGCTACTTACCCAGTACACGGTGGTGTAGCTTAATCCTAGACATTCTAGAAAAAAGAAAAAATGAATCCAGGACCTGAAGAGCACGCATAAAAGTAACACATACTGGATGTAAGGAACAATCCTTTGCACACATGTCTCCGCAGACATCTTTCAAATTTCCAAAGTATGGAGGGCACAAAGCCGCGCACACAATAGCAAACTGAGTATGCAAGCTTAAGATGAATCATCGGCCTCATCAGCTCGCAGGTGTGCCAAGCCTTCTTTGTACACTTCAAAGTCATCAGGTGACCAGCGGCACACAAGGTACAATCGGAATGTTGCCATCTGCACGCCAAGCAAGCGCTGCGAGACAGAAATTCAAGGGGCCTCAATGCAAAGAAACAGACTGGACACAACACAGGCAGATATATTTCCAATGTTATAGTAGAAATGGTACTGAAACACCCTGATAAAGGGTATCAAGTATTCATCTGATTTTGCAAATCAATTATATAGCTAACAGTACTGCATAATATGTTATCCATACCAAAGTCTGTGCTGCTTCCGGTGAAATGGGCTTCCCTTCTTCACACACTACATGATCTGCAACTAACTCTACAACACCTGCATCAACAATGGCAAACTTCACAATCATTTTTGTTGGTTGCTTCAAATCAAGCACATGCGTAAATGCAGGAGAAACTAAAGACCTTTGTTCAGGCGAACCGGCAGTCCTTGCTTGCGTAGAAAGGGTTCCATTTCATGGGTAAACTGTTCCAAGGGGCCTTCCTTTAGCTCCACCTGAGACATCAAAAAGTTGCAAATTTGGTCTACCAAATTATACCAGAAAGCAAAAAATGCTAGTTATTTCAGAACAAGAATATACAATAATATTGTACCTTGCGCAGCATAAGCAGCTATCACAAAACAACAGTCACTGTCAAAGAAGTATTACTAAGTGTACCCGGATATGATAATACAACTTTTCGATGGCAAAGGGCTTTTACCTTTATTTGTTGGCAAAGCTATTATTTTTTGGCACAGCTACACTACTACTTACATGTCCAGGTTCCAGAATCACCAATAGCCTAACATTATATTTGGTAACCTTGGTACAAGTTGGGCCAAACATTGTCTTTCGAGTTTGTTTGCTGAAACTAAAAGCTATGAACATGTACACGAAAAATTAAAGCAACAGTAACTAGAATACCGTTTCTGTTGCAGCACTTCCTGTCCTTGCAAAATCATGCTCCTCAAATTCTCGAAATAATCTGCATGCAGGATATATGATCATAATGTTCATATGGCCACAACAAGTATATAAACAAACATTGGCAATTCTCATGTACAAATAAAACTATCATATAAGGAGGCTACCTCTCGACGTCATCCCTTGGAAGATTAGTAAAGAGCAGTCCAGAATCACCTTGAAGGAACTAAAGACAGCAAAGTTACTCTCAGCAAAACCTGACAAGAATGGTGTGGATTACGGTATGAACTGAATACTGAGAAAGAACAGCGCACCTTGGAAAGTTTATGCAGGCCTGTTTTAGCTTCATCAGCAGGTGAACGCCCCAATGCTATCTGCATGATCTTCTTTCCGCAAGAAATATCCTGAGAGAAGAATATGTAGCAGCTATAAAAGCATGCGGACAAAGTTTTCCAGCATAAAAACCACCCAGTTTATCTTAGGATTAACTAGCATGGTGTGCTTTCTCTACGCACAAAAGTTGTCGCTTGTCAGGGTTTCAAGCGTACGTATGCGTCAACAAATGAATGCAAATTCTGTTGATTCAACCTGGACTAATTCTTGTTGACATGTCATCGTTGGAAAGGAGAAGGTTGGAGACCAAACACATAGCCCCCGATTTGCTCTCATATCCACCATAGCATTTTGATAGATTGACATTGCAGGAACTTGTAGTAAATAATAATAGCTACCTGCTAGAGGACTTGAGTTGCTCCCTGAGGTCCTTGAGCTTCTGGTTCCTCATGTTATCAAAGGTAAAGACATATGCGCTGCTGTACTGCTCGACGGCGTTTTTTATATCGGTGACCACTTTGCCCTTTCGCTCTAAACCTGGCTTCTTCTTGGCCTTTGATAAGGTGACTGCGTCCATTATCAAACATTAAATTTGCGCGCATTACAGTTCCTTGAAAGCGCTTACATTTTCTCTGCTGTTGAATAATGATTAGGAAATGAAGGCGCCCAGCCCACATGATGTATGTAGGTAACCAACCACTAACCATTGGTGGACCAAACAAGCAGCAGATAGGAGTAGAAGCAAGCAGCTAATCCCAAGTTCAACTACTAGTACATACCACTAGTTGGAACGGAACGAATATAGAAGATACGTCTAGAGGAGGCGGGCAATCTTGGATCAATCGGGAGAAAACAAGGAGAGAAGCAAGCAGGGGGATCGAATCGAATGGGATGGTGGGCGTTGGATCATCTCACCGGCGCGGTTGCGCTTGGATTTCGGCATGGCGCTTCTTCTTCGATTCCTCCTCCTCCTGCTCCTCTGCGTCTGCCGCGGCGGCGGGCGATGGTTCTAGGGTTTTAAGGAAGGCCGCGCCGCGCCGCCTCCTGCTCTGCTCTCGGTCTCGTGTGCTAATATAATAATATCATGTTTGTGTTGTCCGTTGGGCTCGGCTGGGCTGAGTTAGATTAGGCCCATCAGATGGCCCAAGTATGGCCCAAGTGCTACCTCTGGAGGCCTATCTCAGATAATTTCAATTCCAATTTCAAATCAAGCCATCCTTTTCTCTTCTTCTCTTCTCTTCTCCACCAACCAAGCTCCCCATTCCCAAATCGCTCGATGCGCTCGCGGAGGTTCTTCAGTTGCGGTGGTGCACTCGTGAGTCGAGCAGAACCGCGCGGCCTCCGCTTGGATCTGCTCGACGTGTTAGTGATATGTCCTCGACATGTTCGTACAGATAGATTGTATCACCTATATATTTATGATCTTGACCAATTTATCTATAGTAACTAGCTTCTTAAACGGTGCGTTTTTAAGGCAAAGTCAATAGGAAGATTGTATTAAAAAGTGTACTAGGTTCAGCTATACCGGCCATAATCACATGTAACCAATGTCATTAAGGTGTCGCTTAGGCGTCGCCTAAGCGGTAAGGCGGTAGAGGGGTGGCAAGGCGTTGCCCCACCTTGCGTGCATGCCTTAGGCGACAGCTAAACCAGAGAGAGCGGGCATCTGGGCAGGAAGAAGACGCGAAGAAGGCGGCAGAAGAGGCAGGCTAGGTTTACCTCACGTCCTCGCGGAAGAGGAGGGCTAGGAGGGAGGGAGGCGGCGGCTGAGAGTGAGGGAGGAATGAGGGAGTAGTTAGGGTTAGGGTGGAATTTGGTTTTTATATGGGTTGGGTGGAATGATCTAGACCGTTGATTATTTATTCGATGGGTAAAAAAGTGATTGATCTCTATGTGTAAAGATAAATAAAGATTCATGGAACCATTGCTACATGTTGTGTGTTGTGTCATTTCATGATCATATGCAAGCTAATAAAGGCCCAATCTAAATTAACAATTGTTATGTGCTAATATATGATGCACTGCTGCTAAAATACTCATTTTATTTGGTTTCTTAGCGTCTTAGGATATGTGTAAGATGTCACATCGCCTCACGCCTTACCGCTTAAAAAGTGTGAGGGGATAGGTCGTCTCGCCTCGCCTTACCGCCTTAATAACCTTGCATATAACTATTTTTCTGTGCGTACTACCTCTTGTGAACAATCAGAATTCAAATATTTAAGCTATAAGCTATAAATCATCAGCCCAAAATAACCCACTCATGATGTCCCCTGCCAGGGCGGTGCGCTCCTCTCGGCGGCGGTCAGATGGCGAGGCGGCGCGAATGGTGGACGATGAGAGGAGCTACATGGCGCACGGGGAGCTGATGCTCCTCCTCCTCGCTTCCCTCTTCCTCTGCCTCTACTTGATGCAAAGTGGGGGAGACTCATCATCATGCTCACCGGCGGCGCGACGACATGGACCGGACGGCAACATCGTCATCCGGGATGTGCCCCTACCTAGTTTAATCCAGCAAAATTAACATTGCTTAATTTCGCCCTTTTTCTCTTCATCGTTTAAAGCATGGATGCACATATATGTGTACTAGTTACGTACCTGTGCATTGCAACGAAACTCATTGAATGTATAGAAAATCGTGCTATAGAATTGAGTTGCTTTGATTGGTTGGTAAGTGAAGAATGATGAGAAGTTAAAGGAATAGAGCGCTCGAAGGAGAATGGACATACAACCGTCAACTCATTCTTTTATAATAGTAAAGATAGTATGTAATTAGTGCGGTTTTTTGCTTTCCCGAAATGCCGTTAGCTTTCGTAGAAGCGTTTTTCTATATTATATACGTACTACTATTGCTAGCGGAAAAAAAACGGCCTATTAGCTCAGTTGGTTAGAGCGTCGTGCTAATAACGCGAAGGTCGCAGGTTCGAGACCTGCATGGGCCATGTTTTTTTAATTTTAGTTTTTCTTCTTGGCAAATTTGACCATTAATACCATTGCAAACTGTTCTCCTTCAGATGCATTCTTGAGTTACATATAGAGACAGACTCTACTACGATACGGTGCTTTTGACTTTTGTTACAGTACCTAAATTTCAAATAGAGTATTTTCTCAAGACGGGGTCTACAAGTTAAACGTAGTACACGTTAAAAGCCCAACATATGTACCAGCCAAAATCGTAAGTGAGTACGGTCTCTCCGTAATCTGTACCGTAAACAACCAAAATTCAAAGATTTCAGCCAAAAGCCATAAACCGCAGCCAAAAAGAATACTACCCATGCTCTCCTAATTAATTAGAGACACATATGCAACCTACTGGCCGGTGGTGCACAAATTTGTGTTGTGGTGGATAAAGTCATGGGTATAAGGGCAGTCACCACTCTCCTAATTTAGTTCCTTCCATGTATTCTCGATTTAAAATTCTTTTTTTTTTTGGTTACATAGCCCAATGCTGTGGAACGTCAATTAATTTTCTAGTTAACGACTGAGATGTTTTCCACCAACTCGGTGGGCTATTTAATTCTGTGTATTTTTCATTGTGGGTTTTCAGAATTTAATCTCTAACAGGAATTCGAAGTCCAAAGTCCTCATGGGTAATTGGAATAGCCTTGGTGACACCTGATGGGTCTCAAAATCATTTTTCGAGAAAAAGTGTTATTTGTTAATTAGGAATAAGCATATATATGTTGGAATAGTTCGAAATTGTCCCACGCTTAGAACCCGGTGCAAGTGAGCATGGCAGCAGAGGGTTCATACTTCATGCCAATTACAGTTTAATTCTCTCTGAATTATATACCAAGTACCTAGCTACTAGCATTTTGCTAATTTTCTATAAAGGAATTGCATTAATTAATTGTTTTATATAAAAGTAGTAGGGAAAATCTGGTAAAGAAGAAGAAGAAGAAGAAGAAGAAGAAGAAGAAGAGTTAAAAGGGAACGCTACAAAAATTAACAAACCTGCCTGCCTAACAAGGAGAAACCTGGAGATCGACAAGAGCAAATTAATTAAGAGGCGGCATTAACTGACTGTACCAGCTTGACGAAGGGGAGCAACATGACAAAGCAGGGCCTCGATTTTCTCTGAACTTGACTAAAAGGAAAGAACGGGTCACCGAACCGAACCAGACGTACGTACGTTTCCGTTGCATTGAAACCGTCTTTCTTAGAACTTCAATTCGCATGGAGAAGCTGGCCAGAAGTTCACAGGGAAGAAGAAGAAGAAGAAGACAAAGACTGGATCGATAGGAGAAGATTAAATGTGTTCTGTGTAGTCAATCCCATACCTAACCAAGTTAATTTCATGTACGTGGACTACTAGATAATTCCTCAAATAAAACGACTGATGTCAAACAAGACATGCCGTGCTTGATCAAGGTGATTTATAGGCTAATATATAGGAAGTTGCTGATTAGGGCCTGACAGATATAGATCTATAGCTATGCATGCACTACACTCTTTGTACATCAATTAAACTGCATGCATGCGTGTAGCACGTACTTGAGGTTTGAGTAACGGACATCTTCATTTTAGACGCACAAATAATTAACATCAACAGAGATAGCTAGGGATCATGTAGAATTAGAAGATCAAGGGATATATGTTTTGCGTATATATAATGAACAGCAGTATACGTAGCAGATATGTATAGTATGAGACTAGCTATATGTATATATCTTCCTCTCTCTCTCTCTCTCTCTCATATATATATATATATATTTGGATAAGTACCACAAGATATCACCACACTGCACTCATATGGTGAGATCAAGAGTGCTTGTCCTTCTTGCATGCGATTTCTCTTTATCCACATTGACAATACTAGTAGTACTCACGCTCGTCGGAGGAGGAGCGGAGAACAACGATAGAGATAGCCTGGTAGCATCACTCTCCACTTGTTCATCACCACCATTACGATCATCGTCTTCTTTCCCCCAGCTGCAGTCTCTCTTTCTCCTCTCCCGCCGCGGCCCGATATCAAGTGACAGATCGAGATCAAGAGGGACGTGTTTATTGTCCTCACTGCTGCACCTGCACATCGTCGCTTGCAGCAGTCGTCTTTGATGGATCATGATATGATCATTTCGAGATAAACATCCTTGGATCAGAGCTGGGTTGCCAGCAGTAGCTCTAGCTACAAACTGAGCACGGGTTCTAAGGAAAGCCTCGGCTTCATCTGTAGCTGTAGAGCCGTAGGGTTTTGATCCGAGGAAGTGGTGGCCATGGAGCAAATACGATCCATGGCAGCTCCATGGAGGCCACGCAGTACCAGACCTAGTTCATTATCAAGGGAGAGAGATTAGTCAGAACAGGCTAGCTAGGACTTCAATCATGTATGTGCTAGCTGCTAGACAACAAACTAATGGAAGGTGTAGAAATTTAATGGGTTTTGTTTGCGAGCGTCGCATGGATCCAACTACCTTAACATAGTACCAGCACCACTCTGGCGATGATGGAAGGGATGAGGCAAGGAGAGATGGCCGACGTTGTACACTTGTCCCCCTTCTGCAAGTGACCATCTCTCCATGAGCCACCTATGACTGCATGAACAGAATTTATTACCATCCAGATCAGGGACAATTTGCATATGCTGAGTCCATAGAAAGAACAAGAAAAGGAAATTCGTTCATGGATTGTTCATACCCTGGCCCGAGTCATCGATCTTTTTGCTCCTATACATCTGGAAATCACACAAATTAGGAGGGGGATGGGGCACATCGTGCAAGATATATAATTTTTAATCAAGAACAAATGAAGAAAAAGAAGAAGCGGTAAGAATAGGAGGAAATAATCGGGTTTAGATACAGAAGGATGATGTGGAGATGTGTACTTGGAGATGGCTCTTGACATGGCCTATGCTAAGCCCCCTCACGTTCATCAATTGAAGAACAAGCTTAGGAGTTGCACCTATATATGCAGGCATGGAATTAAAATCACGATCGAGATGGGAAAAAAATGATCATACATAGATATAGGATCAACGGGGATGAAATTAAGTTGATAGCTTACGATCTTGGCCGCCGAGCCTCTCGACGGCGCGGACGAAGCAGAGGTGGAGCTCCGGCGTCCAGCGGAGGCGGTGGTTCTTGGAACGGACGTAGCGGCGCACCGACGACGAGGAGGCGCCGGTCTTCCTGCTGTCCCCGGCTTCCTCCTCCACCGTGCTGCTATTGCTTGCCGAGCTCCCATAGTTGGCCGGTGCACCGCCATCATCAGCGTCCTCGGCGCCGGACGGCAGCTCCGTGGAGCTCTCGAGGCCCTTGCTTGACTCCATGATGGATTGATGGGTGGATCACCGGGAGGGAGGCTCTAGCTAGCTGGCGGTGACCTTGATCTCTTGCTGCATCTCACATCGATCGTCAGTGATGTGTAATTCGATCTGGAGAAGGAGAGGCCAAAAGCTAGCTAGGTGAGGTCATCACTCAATTCTATCTATCCATCCATCTACATATAGAAGTCCAGTCTGAACACATATGGGAACGCGTGTGTGAGATAACCAGTGATCTCATACACATTTATATGGCTTTTGGAAGCTAGGATACCATATGGTACTCGTCGTATTAACAAGATCAGGATCGGAGAAGGTGAAATTACCCTAATTAACCACCTTTACAGCACTTGCAACTCCTCCAAAGTCTCTATCTAGTAGGAGCAGTACTGGACTAAAAGCCAGCAAGCTGCAGGTTTGAAAGAGAGATCAGGCTATATATATATATATATATATATATATATATATATATATATATATATATATATATATATATATATATCTAGATGCATGATCCATCCTAGCTTGCACATGCTGCATATATATGTCCGTCTGAATGCATGAATCTTATGCAGTAATAATAATCTATCCAATGCTGATTATATATATATATATACACTACAGATCAAGCTAGGCCAAAGAGTACTGCCTGCATGTACAGCATTCAATCTGTACACGATGCATTGCATGCAATCATGCATGCTCCTTCCTTTGAAATTTGCGAAGAAAAACGTACTACCTAACTAGCTAGCTAGATAGTGGCAGCTCGAGATGAGTACCTACAGCCTACTCGTTACAGTATCTTGGACATTCGTACGGTCTCAAATACATGTACAAGCTTGACCGATAATTAATAAAAGCATATATAATGCTATGGAAGCATATTTCTATGATAAAATCTATTATACTTAATTAATATCATGTCCGCGAGACATATCTGAATATGTTTGTATACATAATGATATGGATGGATGTACTAGTTGGCTAGCTAGGGCTGCAAGATCATTCAAAACAGACAAAAAGGAGAGGCTAGCTACTTTCTGTTAATTAGGTAGAACGGCTCAGGTACGTACGTACGTCCGACTCATTCATTGATTCACGATGACTTGCAACGATAGTATTAGTACTATATTAGCTAGCTTGGGCCAGTGCAGTTTGATTATGTTTATGTAATACTACTACACTCTAGAGCACAAGCGTTTAATTAAGGAAGGGATTATGTTTATGTAATACTACTACACTCTAGAGCACAAGCGTTTAATTAAGGAAGGGATTATGTTTGTACTACGTTGGGAGCTGCATAAAAGGACTGATCTCTCTACTTGACGAGGTGTTTTTTTTTGATGGGGTTGATGATTTTTTGTTTGGCTAATGGATTTTGGTTGTGCTTTTCAACATGTCGATGGTGTCGTGGACGGTGCACGTGGTTTTGGACTCAAGAAGTCGTTTGAAGAATATACTTTAAGAATTTGTTCCATTTCCATGTTTGGTTTTTGACTTACAGAGAAACCAAATGCCAAAAACAGAAGATAGAAACAAAAAAGAACCAGACCGATAGATGTCTGTCTCAAATTGATCTAGATTGTCTACATAATGTGTAACCGTCTCTTCTCCAATGGGTTTCTGATTCTGACTTCTAACTCATTAATTTTTTCTTTTTTAGATTTTTGAGCTTTATTATTTTATTATTTCTTTATATTATTCATGATAATATATTTTTTATTTTTAAAATTAATTATGTTAAAAAAACTAATAGTAGTTATAATAATTTTTTAGTCGTTATAGTGTAAAAAAATAGTAGAAGTCCGAGTTTATAACCCTAGATGACCATCACCACCACCTTGACCGGGTCCAATGCAATGAATAGACGGAGGAAAGGAAGCTCACGGTGGTTGCGGGAAAGTAGGGAGCCTTTTCAGTCCCAGCTTTCCTTGGGTCCCGCTGCTCTGACCTTGGTTGCAAACATGCATTCTATGCATGTCAACACCTCATATCTAACACACATACATAAAGTATGATTAGTTGAGACCCTATAGTGTTAGGATATACTGCTATATAAAAATTCATTATAGACAGTTTGAAACTGTTATCACCGACAGTTTCTTGAACCGTTTAACTTCATATGTCAGTGATAATGCACCAATATTGATCTAATAGTAATCACGATCTGAATTTACCGTTTTACCATTCACTTGCTGTTAACCGAGCGGAGCGGAGTGGAGCGACATGCGGACAGCGTCGATCCCGGAGCTCCATCTGAACAGGCAGTTAACACGACTCAAAATACTATAGCGACACATGAGTTTAAATGACCGACATCGACTCTACGCGTAAGACCCGTCGCTGGCATAAAAATGCCCGGGTTAAGGACTCGACACGCAGGTACCAAACCCCCTTTTCTCTTCCTTTATCTTCTCTTTTTTTCTTTTTTTCATTCGACTCATCTCTTCTCTCTCTTTCCTTTTCCCTCTCTCTCTCCCACTCTCCCTCATTTCAGTTCGATTGAATGGCCTGGCTCCTCCCAGGCGATGCGGTGGCGCATGGCCAAGCTCGAGCATGCCAGCCCTGAGCTCACCGTCGGCCGGCTTCCTCTTGCCTCAGCCTTTCCCTTCTCTCCCACTCTCTCCCTCCTCTAGATCTGGCTGGCTAGGGTCAGATCCGGCCACCTCCCTCTCGGTCTTCCCTCGGGCTCGCCGGCCACGGCACGCCGCCGGTTGGGAGCCCGGTGCTACTCCTATCTTCGGCCACTCCACCTCCCCTCTCCCTCTGGCCCAGGCCGCCGCCCCCATGCTCACCACCTTTTTTCCTTAGTTCTACCTGGCCTCGGCTGTGCTGTCGTCGGTGCGACTCGGCTTCGGCCGGTCCAGCCCATCGCCGGTTGTCGACACAATTTCGGCGAGCTCCTCCTCCAATCCCCCACGTGGCTCCCTCACTCGGCTCCTCTACATGCACGTGGCTCGACTCCTAGTTGCATCGTCGGCCACTGATGTGGCACCGGCGAGCACTATGCTGATTCCCCCTGCACCTCCAGCTCCACTCAGGCCCCAATCATGCACATGGCCAGCTCCTAGATCGACGCCATGGGTCGGCTAGCCTCGGCCATTGTTTGACTTCTACAGCCTCCTACCCGGCTCACCTAAGGTACGTCCTATCCCCTTCTCCCTCTTTCTACCTTCTATGCTAGGTGTGACGTGCTGTGAACATGCTATGCCAAGGTTGTGAGCTAAAGGTAAGGTGAGGGGACCTACTGGCATGTCGGCTAGAAAAGAAAGTGGTTGTTGACGAATGTCGGGGTTCTTGGTGGTCGTGGACGGTCTCCTCTGGTTGTGCAACTACGCAAAAAATTTGGTTTAATTGTTATATTACTAAAATGAGAAAAAGAAGCCATCATATTTGCTCTTAGAGGTTAAAAATTCCCATGTTAATCGGCGAAAAAAAGATAAATATCTATTCATCCATTGTGGTGGATCCAGATTATTCTAATATATATTAGAGCTATTAAAATTGTATTAGTGTTGACATATTAATTGTGTTTTTTCTTAAAAAAATAATGCATTTGCCTCTATGGTACTAGCTAGAGTAATAGGTTCTGTAGGTTCAGACCAAAGGAATTAATTAAGTCTGTAGTCGGTTGGTACGACAAGAGGCTTACAAATGGCCGGACTATAATATGCACAACGAAAATGTATGTACTTCAACGCGTGCGCAGAGGATACGAGTTATTCATCTCCACAAGATGTAAGGTAACTAGAAGCGGGTGCGCTGCGCAACGCCGCGCAAGCCATCGTATGGACCGAAGTAAAAGAGATAAAAATTCGCGAGCTGGTGCACCAAAAAAATCGGGGATGTTTGCGTAATTTCGGAGAAACAAAAGGGTTTTTTTTGGAAAAAGAAGGGACCCGCAAGGACCTGTACGTAACTAAATAAGGATCTGTACGTAATTTGGGAAACCGCGGAGGGCCATCCTGCAAAGTGGAGGGACTAAAAAAACTGCAAGGACTTTTTTGCGAGAACCAGGGACATGTACGTAATTTCGGAAAAACCCGGGAAAACTCCTCCTCGACCGCACGCGAAACTTGCCGGGCGCGCGCGCGGGATTCGCGCGGCCGCGAGATCGTGGCACGGCGCCCAGGTCGGAACCCCCGGGCGTAAGGAGGCGGAGCATTAGGGGCCTGATTGGGTGCGGTTGTAGTTTATAGTTTTTTATTGAAATTTATGAATTTTGACTGTTTACGGTACAGATTACTGAGAGATAGATATTTACTTACGATTTTGACTGATACATATGTTAGGTTTTTAACGTATAGATTATTTAACTTGTAGATCTTATCTTAAGAAAATATTTTATTTAAAAATTAGATACTATAATAAAAATTAAAAATCGTCGGCTTCGAGAAAAAAGAACATAGATGATTCGAGCCCATGCCGCCATACCGATCGACTAGCGCATCAATTAATCCTTCAAATGCTGCTAGCCAAGCCAGTAGTAGACTCCGAGAGAATCCTTCAAATGTACGCACTTGAATCAAAGATTTTAAATGTAAAGGCCAATCATTTGTGATAGCTCATCATGACTGATGAGACACCTTAACTAAACTTTTGGTTGAATGATATAAATTAAACTGATAGCACTTTATCTTTTAGGTACTTTTTGTACACAATTAATTCTTTTTTTACTCTTGTTTTTCTTCTCTAAAACAATTAAGAAAGTGATATCTCTCCCAGACATATACTATTTAGCGCGCAGCGCAATTAATTCTTTTTTGACTCTTGTTTTTCTTTTCTAAAACAATTAAGAAAGTGATATCTCTCCCAGACATATACTCCCTCCGTCCAAGTTTATAGGACGTATTTTTTGAATAACCTTGTCCATAAATATATAACGTATTTCATGTTTCAATACAAAGTTTGTGCGGTGTTGTCTTTATACCCTTAATAAATATACATCTTTATTTGCTATTCTCTATATGCATACATTGAATATAGTGATTGGAGATAATAATTATGAGTAATCTAGCTATTTTCATTATCTCCTTGGTCTATGTTTCAAGAGAAAATACGTCTTATAAATTTGGACGGATGGAGTACTATTTAGCGGTACAAATATTAATTGTTGCCTAGTGCTGATGCTCCTTGATTTTGACTTGGTTTTTTAGTTTTTTCTCCTTTTCTCTTTACATAATTCTAGAGTTTCTTCTTTGAAAATTTCATAGGATATATATAGGCCAATACAGATAAGCAATTTAAACTCATCGATCTGACAACACCGTTTCAAAAAAAAAAAGGAAAAAAAGGAAAGGAAAAGAAAGAAAACTCAGCTGACATGATTCGAGAATAGAGTCGCGAAGAACATAGTAATTCGTGTTTGCCTTTTTCCATTACTGTCATTATCGACACAATTGGTACAATGCAATGCCTTGCTTGTTGAATTCGCTACAAAAGTAAATGGGAGCTAGCCTTTTCGATCTACATTAAAGAATCTTAATTCTTTTACTTTTATCGTTCTGCTTCAAAGATTAACTAACATGACCAGCTCATCGTGCATCTCAGTTGCAAAAGTCGATCTACTCTCCCTGATTTATTTTATTCAGCTGCAAAAGCTCATCACGGTTATAGAGAGTGTAAATATTTTCCTGATCAGAGAACACATGCTGATCGTGCAAGTTAACAAACTGGAAGCTAGGAAAATAAGGAGGGATCATGTTGATCATGACGGAACCCGTAAATGCATTGGCACAACGAAGGGGAAAGAGGAGAAGTGATCTTGATTCATTTCAGTATGCTGAGATTAGTTAGGAGTATATAGGACTGACTGGAGAAGAACAATCGTCGGACAAGTAAGAAAGAAATTAGTTACGAGTGCAGTGCAGGTACAATTGGCGAAACAAAGGGAATTGAACCGATATATATATATATATATATATATATATATATATATATATATATATATATATATATATATGTGTGGACCGCATGAATATGTGCATGCGTACTAGCTAGTAGCTAGGCCTTGACTAATGCAGGGCCGTTGTAATATGCCTGCACCAACTTAACCTCCACCTAAGACGTCCGTCCTGCCTGAATTTCTTCTCTGTGCGACGCCGTCTCCATCGATCATTCCATCAACCTCTTCTCTTCTCTTCCATTCTGGCCTGAATTTAACCACCATCCACAGGATTCCTTCAATTAATCACCGACCACTGATCCCTCCTAGAGTTATGAGCATTGCGCAATTCGCTCAGAATTGCTGGCGTACATCGATGATTTATAACTGTACTATATAGCAGGTAAACGTTGCTTGTGTAATGTAAACCTCAGCTATTAGGCTGATCGGTGTTGATCGCTTCATCTAATCAATAGTATCCAATATGCTAGCTAGATTTACCTGGCCGGTTTAATTGCTGTCTGTTCTTTACATACCGTCAGTTGTTCCAAGGCATGGACTGCATCTGCATGCATGTGAGAAAACAAGGGCAAAAAAAGAGCATATTTGTCGGAGCGTTGATACTATCAGGTCCAGGAAGTTCACCAACCTGTTGCATATTATGTCAAACAGGGTGGCCGCCTTACCTGCAACTGCAGAAAAAATTGTCATCTTCAGCGACGTACGTGGCACCTGGATAGAGATGATGTCGCCATCCTCTTTGAAATCGGAATGTGCTACTGTTCCGTCTGGATGAGGCCACGGCATTATTCACTGAACCAAATTCAGCATACATGCTAAAACATCCAGCGGGTGCAAGCTCTGACGCCACCATGCTTGTATATATTCTTCAGTCTGAGATCAGAAATACTAGCTGTTGTCATTGCAAGGAAGCATAGAATTGTTCCGAAATAGTCGACAACGACCTATGTGTTTCTATCCTATTCCAGACAATTGGTTTTTGGTCTGACAGTTTATAGGACAAGATCCTAGTTACGATTGCAGTAGCTCCTTAATTTCTGTCTATGCATTCACTACTGTAAGATTCATCTACAAAATTCACAACTGTAAGACAGCCAACAGCCAGTTCCTATGAACTTTCAAGACCTAATGTCAGAACAATCTTTACACAGTGCACTGCATCATCTTACATGTTAGGATTCGAATTAGACCTTCCTAATCTTCTCCACAGGGTTCCAACATTGGAGAACACCATACGGATTAGCTTGGCTACAATCATTCGTTTCCCATTGCTGTTTGCCTACTGACAAAGATCTTTGTATAGCACTATTTTATCACTTCCAGAAGCATGCTGATCAGCATTGAAAACTGAAGCTCTCTCTCTCTCTCTTTTATTTCCCTTTCGATTTGAGACTTTACAAGCGACAACATTAAATCCATAAGGCACGACAAGAATTCATCACCCACAGTTTGTGAAACAATCTTTTTTTTAGAGAGAGAAAGGCTTGTTAGACAGGTTCTTAAAAAAAGAAAGAGCACTGGGGGTCGCAGTGAGAGAAACAAAATACAACTAGTAATCTTAATGAGAAGTTGTCGCAAAAGAAATTAGGACGAAGAGAAGTTAAATTGTAGGCCTGTCTTCCCCCTGTCATGCTCAAACTGTTTTAGGATATGGCAGTAATTCATCTGGACAAGAGGAAAAAACACTTGTTCAGTAAAACAACAAGATATTTTTAATATATTTTATATTTTTAAAAAATAATGTTATTTCACTAGTTACTTCATGGGCACAGCTGAGGGATGTCAAGGACAAACCTCTATGCGAAACAATTTGGTTGGCACAACTACACCAAATCCTGCAGAACTCCTGAATGTTTGTATGAACTCAGTAAGGGAAAATCTCTGAAGATCACGCTCTGTTAGTTTAGCTAGATTCCCAGCTGAGACAAATGCATGGCCATGAATTCCCAACTCCCTGAGTGGCTTCAGAGGTAGGTCAAATGATAGATCAGCAAAGGCCATGAGCACTACATCACCTCCCGGTGCATCTAGCTTAGGAGAAGTGGAAGCACCATTTTCAGAGTTGTTGGCGCTACAGGTTCGCAAGTCTGTCGGCCCCAGCCCTCTTGCTTTGAAGCCCAATAGTGATGATGGTCCACCCAAGCGGCACACAAGAGACCTATTGCCACCCAAGTAGAACCGTTCTGGAAGTGATGAGATGGAGCCCATTGATCCCCATGCTAATGGATGGATGACCCCTGCAACCACTCCAGCATTCAGAGCACCATTCAATACACCCAGCGGTAAAGCCACTCGAAGATCAAATTCCTGATATAAGATGAATAAAAATGAGTGATGCTAATGGGAGATGAATAAATATGTTTTCTGGTAGTTCTACTAGTTTCAGTTCGAATTGGTTCAGTTGTTTAATAAAAAAATATTTCTGATGTGTAGCACATTAGATTCTGGAAAATAGAAATGGAGAAAATTCTTTCATTTAAAGGGTAAGTTGCTGGTTTTCTGAAGTAGAACCAGAGGCAGAAAAGAAAAGATAATGCCATCAGAATGATTGAAAAAAACATAGAACTCTCAAAAAGTTTTTAGTACACTGTGATATGATTCATATCATACTAGAAAAACAAACTACACTTAAAAGGAGAAAGTGTGAAGCATAGTATGCAATCCCACAAGTATTAATCATGTGGTTTCAAATGAAACCAAAGTATGGAGTACAAAGTTAAAGATTTTTGATATACCTGCCTAACAAAACGCACGCTTTTGCGCTCTGGTGCAAGACCTCCAACTTGAGAAGACAACAAAAAAGCATATCCACGTGTAGGTCTTATGCTTGAATCTCTCTGGTCAACCTTGTATGTGTACTTAATAGAGGATAGAAGGCTATGCCCTAACTGCTCCCTTATGGAATTGGATGACATCCGTGCTGGATCGGTTATAGTTCTCAATGAGAGATTGTAAGCGAGGTTATGGTTCATGGTGGAGAGCAAGCCAACAGAGACACCCATCAGGTGTTCTTTGAGTGAGGACTTTAACCAGTCCTCGGAGAGTAACGACATTCGAGCCATCAGTGGAGTTGGTATTGCTCCAATTCTTGGTATTGCCACTCCAGCACTAAGCTCCATTGTCTGATCTAATCCAAGAGCACCTGATGCATCCCAGGTCTCACAATATCCGAATAGGTTCTTCAACTTCAGCGAACCTTCAACTGAACATGATCTAGCCTGCAACAGATTTAAAGTAAAAAATGGATGACACAAATGCATCTAAGAACCCATTGGAATAATATAGCCGATGTTAACCATCATGGCATTCTACTCCTACCAGAATAGGTTCTGAAGCTTGATTGATCATTACATTTCAAGTCCACTTAACAGCATGCACAAATTCAAAGCTAAGTGCGAACGTAAAGTATTATAGGATAATGCATGAGAAATATCCTTGCATATTTTTCAACCAAACTATGCCTTGGAGCACGGATGTGCTAACACAAACATGACTTCAGCATAAAGGGGTAGAACAGGAAATAACAAAAATCCTATAACTCACTAGAGGAAACTGATACAATATGAAACCAAGTAATGTTAGCAAAACTACAATAGAAAACAACAAAATGCAGGCAATAAGTTGATTTGGCACATATATGCAGGCAATACAAAACTACAATAGAACCAAAGCAGTATAAGTCAAGCAACTACAACCATACATGCACATTGCACAATGCTCCAGAAGAGAGCTATCTCATTTCCACCTAAATGCAAGAATAACATGTTCCATCTTTTAAAACAAATCACATTTATACATACAACTCAACTTGTCCTACGACTGTCCATCATCCAAGAATTGCATATGTACCAACATAACACCTGCTGAAATCAAGATTTTGTATGAAGGGGAGGACGTTCACTAATCGTTGTTAAAACAAACAAAGCAATAAATTTTACTTAATTTATTGAGCAACACTCCATAAGACTGCACATTCCAATGAAAGAACACTCCTTTTAGTTGTAAATTGGCTAGATTAGATTTACATCTCTAAATTGAAGCAGGATCGTCTGGTCTAAATCGCAATAAGTGAATCAAACCAAGTAGAGAGAATCCAATTTGGTCCTCTTATTACAACATGGATCATACGAGGCAGCTCAATTCTACAAAAGGAACAACTTTTTAGTTCGGTGTGTACCTCTGTGTTGGCGAAGACCCCGAGATCGCCGGCAATGCGGCCGCGGGCCTCGGTGACGTCAACGAGGACGATGACGGCGCCGCCGTCGTTGCCAGGAAGCACTGGAGGTGCTGCGTCGAGGGTGATGGAGACAGCGTCGAAGGCGCCGAGGCGACGGAGACGCTCGCCGGCCGCGGCGGCCGCGCGGACGAGCTCTCGCACGGTGGCCGCGCGCGCGAGGTCCGGTCCCACCGCTGCCTCCACTGCGGGTCGGCGCGTCCGGCCGCAGCCCCGGATCGCCACCTGGTGCACCCGGATCCGCACCTCCTCCTCCGTGAGCCGCCGGAGGACGGCCTCGGCGCCAGCGGGCGGGGACGGGGAGGGTTCGTCGACGTCGTCTTCCTCGCCATCGTCATCGAGGTCGTCGTCGAAGTCGTCATCCTCCTCCTCCTCGTAGTCTTGGACGGAGCCAACGGCGTCGTTGACGTCGGATGCGCTGGCCATTGGAGGAAAGGGAGGACAAGGGCGAGCAGTTGAGTGAAACGAAGCCTGCTTCTCTTTTGTCCATTTCTTCGCAAGGGAAGGAACAAACGATGATGCTATGGAACAAAAACAAGACTTCTGAAAAAAAACATAGAGCTCTCAGAAGTTTTTATGTATGTCGTAGATTATTTAGAATTTTAAGATATCTTAAATCTTATAAATAATAATAGAAACTTGAAAGAAAATATAACTTAAAAAATATAATTAAAGTATGAGCTTGATAAAAAAATTATTAAGCATACTAAGTTGTTTAAGATTCTTAAAAACGTAAACACTCTTCATATGCAGAGATCATGTAACTGCAAACATCTATTCTTCCTCCGTTAGTTTCTCTTTTCCAAAAAGGTATACATGCACATGTACATCCAGTTAATATCAAAGCAATACTTGATCATATGTACGGTAAATTATTTTATTAGTTTACATGGTATTAGAGTATATGGCTCACGCATACACTAATGCACTATGGGTAACCTACCTTAAACATACACAAACGTGCAACCGTCGTTGATCTTTGCCAAGGACACCTGTCACGCTCTCTCGAGTGACCCTAAACCTATTCCATATGGCTGCACCATCTCTGTTTCTATACCTCCGTGCTTCTATCTATATAGATGCATATATGTATATATGTATACACACATGCATAATGTTATACGTGTTCAATGTCCCTCTTCTCTTGTGTTGACCGCTCATCTTCTTCGACATTGGCCATCTTAATGTTATGCCTTCTCACTAACCGCAATGACTTCGCACCTTCATTGATATCGGCATACCGGTTTTAGTCATTATCTAATGATATGGAGAATCTTCTCGCCATCATAGGTGACATCGTCCCTCTCACCAGTGATGGCACACTTCTAACTACTTGATGGCCTCATATCGTCATAGCTCATATTTAATGTAAATTTTCATCTCCTCTCTATCGAAGCTTATCTATTATCGAGCTATTTTTAGACACTGACTTCTTCAACAATGCTGATGTTGACTACTCGTCGCCGTGGCCCTTGGCTCCTTTGACTCTAGCATTGCTCTTCAACAATTTCGATGCGTAGCACGACACTATCCTTGTCAAATGGAAGGTGGACAACACGACATGGTCCTCGTCTCTCTCCGCCATCATCTCGGCTCTTCGTTTTCTAGTGGGGTCAAAGTCTTCCTGTTGAACAAATTGACATCATGGCACTCTTTCATGGTCTCCTATAATACTATTCTTTGCTGGCAATGTATCTATTAGTAGTAATTACATTCTTGTAATAATGCACACTGTCATTTGTACTAGCACTATTCATCCCTTTATCGCATTGTCAAATGTGTGTGGTTTTTTTTTTCTATTTTGCCCTATGGATGGTCGAATGTGTGTAGCTGGTTTCTATTTTTCCCTAAACAATATCACCGTATACCTACCGCGGAGGCAGATGCGGATCATATCCACCACGATGGCTCTTTACAATTTCATAATCATTGATGCGGCAAGCAACAAAGATTTCGAGGACACAATTTCATAATCATCTTTAGCTATGAGCCATAAAACCATCAGTAAAAAAGAACACAATAACCTTAGCCATAGATCATAAACTACAATAAGCTACAAACACAATTGAAAAGAATGTACATGTATCTAGGTTATGAAGGCTGCTAATTTATACATGCCTTTCCGGTTGGTAGTCTTGGACGACATCCTAGCTTGGTGCCTTTGTGTAAGTTGTTGGAGTATTTAGCAAGACAAGCTTTAATTGAGATCCTTCTTAAATCCAATGGACGTACGTACGTACATACGAATTAGATGGATCAAACTATTATTGTACTCTTGGTATAACGACAAATCCACTAGCAATGCTGAGCTACCCATTTTTGCATGCATCTAAGACCGGTTGACGGACGGTGAGAGAACGAGCGAAAGCCGACTTCGAGGATCTTCTGTGGAGGATGGATGTCCGCATACTTTGGTGTGATTCTTCGTGGTTGCTGAGTACTGTGCTAGCGACTAGGATCAATCATACATGCAGCAGCAAGATCCGATTGATGAAATACGGATGGCGATACCCACGGGAACAAGAGCCATAGAAAGCTGCTGCCTTTACACTTCACACGTTTGAGTCCTACCTTTCTCACTCTCCTGTCGTCTTCTTCCTTTCACACTGCACACGGAGATATCTCTTCGTTCCAGTCGACCAATCAATGAGACCCAGATTGCCTTTCCTGTTACTCGTCAGTAGTCGAACCACACCACTGGCTCCACTGATCTTCTTCCTCAGCTGGGTCCCCACACCACAGGCTCCACTGTTCTTCTTCGATCCTTGGAATCTTGGATTGTTCCCTCCCACAGACAAGCAGCAGCTCTCCATAGTTTCTGGGCCTGCAGAGGAAAAGCGCTAGCTTGCTTTACTTGCTTGCCCTGCCCTCGGACAAGGCTAAAGGCTAGAGGGATTTCATGGCTTCCACCGCCGCCGCTCTTCTCCTCCAGCTCCAGCTGCTGCTCCTCTTCTCACTCTCCACTACTGCTCAGCCTGGTGAGTTCATTCAGCCTGCCTGCCTTCCATCCTCACAAGATTCTCGGGGCATCTCTCCTTCTTTTCTCCGTTCTTTTTCTTGGGGGCCTAAACCAGCGCTTCGGCCTTACAAATTGAGTAAGGCGTGAGGAATTGGTGGAATTTCGTCTGGTCATAAATTCATCGTAGTCATAGATGAGAAAAAAAGATTCATCAACTTTCCAAGCAGATTTGGAAAATTGCAGCATATGCATTTTGTAACCTCGTATGACACCGCTGCAACCTCGGAGGAATCTCCGTTTTGATCCTTTCCATCATGCAGGTTTCATTAGCTTGGATTGTGGGGTAGCTGATGATTACACAGATGGCATTGGGATCCGGTGGACTTCTGATGCTAAGTTCGTCTTTGGTGGACAGACTGCACAACTCTTGGTCCAAAACCAACTCCAGAGGCAATACTCAACTCTAAGGTATTTTCCAGCCGACAACAGGAAGTATTGCTACACCATGAATGTCAGGACCAGAACACGCTACCTCGTTAGAGCTAGTTTCCTCTACGGTAACTTCGACAACAGCAATGTCTATCCAAAGTTTGATCTCTCCCTCGGAGCAGCTCCCTGGTCCACTGTTGTAATTGATGATGCCACCACACCACTAGTTGAGGAGGCAATTATCTTGGCTGCCGCATCAACACTCAGTGTCTGCCTCTCTAATGCCAGTACAGGACAGCCGTTTATCTCTACCCTGGAGCTTCGACAATTTAACGGTTCGCTCTATTATACCACCGATGAGGCACAGTTCTTTCTTACACTGTCTGCAAGGATAAATTTTGGTGCAGAAAGCAATGAATCAGTCAGGTAATACTGCACTACATATTCATGCCAACATTGTCAATAGCTTCAGATCAAAGTTCAAAACATTTGAACCAAATAAGTAGCTTAGAAACCCAAACTAGAGCTCCATGCCAAAATGCAGGTTTACACTAGCTATAAACTTAACATCAATAATTTGCAGAATGTCCTGTTAAAAGAACTATGGTTACATGTACGATTTTCTGGCCTAATGAGGTAGCAGGCCTACTGAAGTGTCTAACTGTGCCATACTGCCACGCAACAAAATTCAGTTCACACTTCACTTAGTATCACGAGTTATAATCAAAACTATGTTTTGTTCCGTGCAAAAAGATGGCTGAAGGGTGCTCTTTTTTCAATTTCTCAGGTACCCTGATGATCCATTTGATAGAATATGGGAATCTGATTCTGTGAGGAGGGCAAATTACCTTGTTGATGTTGCTCCAGGGACTGAAAGAATATCAACTACAAACCCCATATTCGTAGGTACCAATGAAGAACCACCTGAAAAGGTCATGCAAACAGCAGTAGTTGGCCAAAATGGATCCTTGACCTACCGGCTTGATTTGGAAGGTTTCCCGGGAAATGCATGGGCAGTTTCATATTTTGCAGAAATTGAAGATTTGGCCCCAAATGAAACTAGAAAATTTAAGTTAGTGATTCCAGGCATGCCAGAATTCAGCAAAGCAACCGTTGACGTGGAAGAGAATGCTCAGGGGAAGTATCGTTTGTATGAACCAGGCTACACAAACATGTCACTTCCATTTGTTTTCTCTTTCGGGTTTAAGAAGACAAATGATTCTTCAAAGGGACCTATCTTTAATGCCATGGAGATTTACAAATATGTCCATATTACCATGGGATCTCAAGATGGTAAGCAAATGTCCAGATTCCTAATGTCTCTGTTGTAGAATAAATGAAAAAAAATTCTGTTCTAATTTGGTGTTTCTGTAATATGGACAGCACATATCATGGCTAGATTGGTATCACAGTATCCTCAAGCAGGTTGGGCGCAAGAGGGTGGTGACCCGTGCTTGCCAGCATCATGGTCCTGGGTGCAATGCAGTTCAGATGCAGCACCCAGGATACTTTCAATGTGTGATAGCCATTTTACTCAGCCGTCACTTTTGGATTTTATGCTCAATGTTAAAGTATTTGAAACTTAATAATTGTTTTTCACAGCACATTGTCAGGGAAGAACATTACAGGAAGTATCCCTGTGGAATTGACAAAGCTGCCAGGGCTGGTTGAATTGTAAGATCAGCATGGTTTATTCTTTCCTCTCCCCTCTAAATATTTGGCTTTTATCTGATCTGCTTATTTCTGCTAATTCAGAAGGCTTGATGATAACTCATTTTCTGGTCAAATACCTGATTTCATTGGATGCCACGATTTGCAGTATATGTGAGTTTCCAGTCGTTTTGATAGTACATTGTGCAAAATTTATTGTCCTAGTTTGGGCCTTAGGATGTTTTTCTACGTTGCAGTCACCTTGAGAACAATCAATTAAGTGGTGCATTGCCAGCTTCTTTGGGAAACCTACCTAACCTGAAAGAGTTGTAAGTTCTAAAGCCTTCTCTGCACTTTGTCTTTGAACCCCATACTTCAAAAATATTGCAATTGCAGTCAATGTGAATTCATGTCCCTTATTTGCCTTCAGTATTTCTTCATTTTTTTATACATATTCTTGTTTTTGTTGTCATCGATTCCTGATGTTCTGTGCTCAGGATGCTCAAATGTCATCGATGCTATTGAACTATTGATTATATCATCTTTTCATACAGATGCATGGTTCAAGAGTCTGTACGGAAACAAGGAAGCTACTCTTACTGTGTCATGCTTTTGCAGGTATATTCAGAACAATAAGCTGTCCGGAGAGGTTCCACAAGTGCTCATCAAAAGTAGCATTATTTTCAAGTTCGTATCACTTTCCTTCAAGCAGATGTATCTTAATGCATTCCAGATGATTAATGCATAATATTGTGCTTATGAGCGCTATTGTGGCTCAACGAGCTTCATTTACCATCAGTGACATTATAATGGTTCTATGTAGATCACATAGCTATCTTGTTCAAAGGATGGTCCAATCTGTTCTGACCTGTGTAACCTGTCTACAGCTTCTCAGGAAACAGTGACCTTCACATGGGACGCAGTACCATTGGCCGCACCATAGTAATTATTATATGTGTTGTGATTGGAGCTATTTTGTTACTTGTTGCTGCTATTGGGTGTTACTTGTTTATACGCAAGAGAAAGAAGAAAGCTTCAGACGGTGCGTATTCTTTAGCTCATCGGACATATATGGTATCGTGCAGCGACATGTAGTAATTGTTTTTCCATATCCAGAAACCATTGCTATTGCAGCACCAACAAAAAAGCTAGGCTCATATTTCAGTGAAGTAGCTACAGAATCAGCGCACAGATTTGCTCTATCTGAAATTGAAGATGCTACTGACAAATTTGGTAGAAGAATTGGCTCCGGAGGGTTTGGCATAGTATATTACGGAAAGCTGGCAGGTGGGAGAGAAATCGCAGTCAAGCTTCTCACAAATGACTCCTATCAGGGCATCCGAGAATTCTTGAATGAGGTCTGTTTCTGTATTAGCCTTTATTTAGTTTCTTCTACAAGTGTAACTCTATGACAGTACATGGGTTTTCCTACTGTTAAAGAGATAAGGACAACTTGTTTACTTGTCGCCACATTTAGTATTGCTTGGTAGAACAAAACCCTGAGCTGGAAGCCTGGAACTAGAGCCTGATATGTTCCGAGACCATGACCATTTTCCTTTTTCTTAATCGAAATACCTGTTAATGTGATGTAACAAACTGACAATTGTTGCCTCAGATATACATAAGTTCAATGTATTTTAATTAGTTGGAGATAATCATTTTGTATATTATCTATGTTTTGTAATGGTTTTTTTAGATAAAAGGACTATACGTCCCACTTTATTACCAAAGCAGAGTAACAGAGTTTACAGACAGGGTGGAAATACTGCCGGGATCTCCAGCTTAAACTTTTCAACCACAAAACTGAGAAACAAGCTAAACCTGAACACCAAGCCACAAACCACAACCCTCACTCTGCCACCTTACCACACAACTAGCTACAAACCTGACAAAAGTAACCACCATTTGAACTATCATTCATCCGAACCTCCTGTAGACCTCCTGGCAAAAGCTCCTTTCATCAGGTTAGTCTGCTTCATCGGCTCCGCCACCCCCTGGTCCTGTGGTCCACTTGCTGACGCTCTTGTTCCTTCCAAAATCTTCGCCATTGCTGCAGATAAAACATTGTAAAGCACATCAGTTGGATGCTTAACTAATCTCCCTTCCATCACCATCTGGTTTCTGGTTTCCCACAGCGCCCAACAAGCAGCTGCAACCCCACAACACAACAGACTCCTCTGCTTACCCTGTTTACCCGACATCCATCACAACAAATCTGAACATTAATCTGTAATGGTTAGGTGCCTGAATCTTGCTGTTTGAAGTGTTCTTTGTATTCTATATCTAGACATCCCTCATATAGCCTTTTATCAAGGTCTACCCAGCAGCTGTATCATGATATGTGATTGCATGCATGATTTTCTTTCTGGATGGTTATCGTGATGAGTTAATTATCTGGCTGGCTTATTGTTTCAGGTAGCATTGCTTTCCAGAATACATCATAGAAACCTGGTGACCTTCCTTGGTTACAGTCAGCAAGATGGGAAAAACATACTTGTGTATGAGTTCATGCATAATGGGACACTAAACGAGCACCTTCGCGGTAAGTCTCCATCCAACTGATGATAAATCTAGTTGGTAGAATCAACAGCATACTGTTGGTATGTAGAAAATGATTCTTTAGGATTGCAGGGTATTAGTGCATGCTTCGTCGGTTGAGCTCAAATTTGTACTCAGATGAGCTGCTTTTTTAAGGATAGATCAGCTTTTGTTCTATGCTGACATTGACCGATTTCTATCCTTAAACTAAAACTTAATATGAAACATCAAGAAATTTCATTACTGCACAGAAATTGAGGTGTAGTTGCTCTTTTGTTAATTATATCTAGTTTGAGCTTGATTCTTTGATGTTGACCCTCAGGATCAACATGAACTGTTAGATGAATGTACTCCTTAGAATATAATAAAATGTAAAGTTATAAAGTATAAAACCTTCGTGATGTTCACAGGAGGACCTACTGATGTTAAAGTAACTAGCTGGGTCAAGCGTCTTGAGATAGCAGAAGATGCTGCAAAAGGTCTCTCTCTCTCTCTCTCTCTCTGTCATTCTTCTGTTAGCGTGCAATCTGCAGATTCTGAATTCTCTCTCTTTCCCTTTATTATCATTGTAAATATCAGGTATAGAGTATCTCCATACAGGATGCTCCCCAACTATCATTCATAGAGATCTCAAGAGTAGTAACATTCTCCTTGACAATAACATGAGAGCAAAAGTTGCAGACTTTGGCCTATCGAAACCTGCGGTCGATGGGTCTCGTGTATCCAGTATAGTTCGCGGAACAGTTGGGTATCTGGACCCAGAGTAAGGCCGTGATTTCCCGAGCTTATTATCTGTGTTCTGTTAGGCATGGTTCAGCAAATTGAAGTGTTTCATAACTTTGTAGCATCTGATGCAATAGCGTTTCCATCTTTTTGTGGTGAGTAGGTACTATATCTCTCAGCAGCTAACAGAGAAGAGCGATATCTACAGTTTCGGTGTCATTTTACTTGAGCTAATCTCAGGCCACGAGCCAATCTCTAGTGACAAGTTTGGGCTCAACTGCCGTAACATTGTGGCATGGGTAAGTCTTGCCGTGCTCCCTTACTCTTATGAGATACCAACTCTCTGCAACTGTTTCTTTTTTTTTTCTGATATTGAATTGCTGATATCCTCCACCCCATGTGAATGTGCGATTGGTGCTGATGATGGATGAACTGAAATCTGCAGGCCAGATCGCACATCGAGAGCGGGAACATCCACGGGATCATCGATGGATCGTTAGACAGCGGCTACGACCTGCAGTCGGTGTGGAAGATTGCGGAGGTGGCTATCATGTGCGTGAAGGCCAAGGGCGCGCAGAGGCCGTCCATCTTGGAGGTGCTCAAGGAGATCCAGGACGCCATTGCCATCGAGATGCAACGGGAGGAGCCCCACATTCAGCAGCTCATGTCCAAGAAGTCCATGGGCTCTTCCTCCATTAACACGGATGGTGTGGACTTGGAGCAGAACGCATCTTTCGATGAGCTGCTCATGCGACCGGGTCTCAGATAGGAATATACCATAGGATAAGATGATTTCATCTAGCTGAAGACTCTTCCTTGAGACTGATGATGTGTTGATGTGGTAGTTACGCTCTCTCTCTCACCTGTAAGGATCTGAAAGCTGTGAATGCATTCAGGATAGGTAGCAAGCAAAAGTTTTGGGAATGGGTGGCTGATTTGATCTGGAACTGCCGTTTTCATTGTTCTTGTTTTAATATAAAATTGAAGATAGACCCTACCTTTGTTTTGGACTGCTGAGATCCAATATGACATGCCACGAGAATTAAACTCGGTCAAAACCAGCTTTTGCTAGTGGGAGCGATAGATCTAAACGATTTTTAGAGTTAGAAAGCTTGTTTTACCAACTCATTCTGTAGATGGAGGACGAAAATTGACACATGAGAAGAGTCGAGGACCAAGAATGCTCTATTATTATACAAACATGACCAAATAGTACTCAAAACCTTCTCTAGTTTAATACCCCACAAATTATCAATTGAAACTATAGACTAGCAGCAGCATACTCGAGTCATTTGCTTTCGGTTCAGCTGAGCAAACCCCACAGCAATGACAAAACATGTGCTTCTGTGCACGCCCGGCACCACGAGAGCAACCAGCGACAAGTTGCATATCATCATGTACAAATGAGGCAAGAAAACATTTCCACAGTTAGGGGCGCCAAAAAAAAATGTTATACGGTTTACATCTTCCCAAGCCAGCTTCCATCACACCTGCAAGCACAAACCTCATGTACACATATACTTCAAGGGCCACACCTCTTCATGGATGCTTCTTATGCATGATTTCGCCTAAAAATGAACCTGGTGACCAAGCAAGAGAACAACGGTCAGTAACTTGCTACTGTGCCAGCACATACAGCAACTTCCAGCACCCTACAGAGCAAAATTAAAATGGAAAAGGTTTCCCCTAAGTCCTAACAAAAACTAACCGATGTTCCAATGAAGATACAAACTGACACCAACTACTCAGGAACAAGGGATAGCAAGCTGTGCGTAATACATATAAAAAGGAGTGGATAGACTGGTGCTTGAAGGGGCTGGTTAAAAACCCAGGTTCATGTTGGGCCATTTGAGTCCACTACCTTTCAGTAAAACAATCATGTACCAGCTCATAAGCACAACCATTAGCCAGCTGAGTAGCCTTTGCACTGTGCAACCAGTTACTTTCAAAACCAGAGGCATGCCCAAGTTAGACGGGGACAGGTCAAAGTCACATCTTCCAGGACAATTACAGTCCAAAGGCTCGGTTATACAGATCATTTGAACCCAGCATGTGAAAGTTGTTCGCTTCAGTTGGATATAACATCCTTGACATGTCTGACATGGGAACATTATTTCCTTGTCTCCAATCACTCCAGCCATCCCAGTGACCATTTGTAAATTGTGAGTTTCTATGTTGTTGGAGTGCCATCTGTGCATAAGGGGATAGAGAACCATGATTCTGTGGTAGAAGTCGGGATGCCAGAAAATTATCATTCTGGTTGAATGCATCTTGAATATGGTCTGTAAATCTGAGATTTTGATGAGAGGGCCTGTACTGTTGCATAAGTAATTGAAGCCTTGGATCATTATTTGATGTTTGCAACTGCACTGAAAAAGGAGGAGAATTTTTCAGATCCAACCCCGAATCACTAACTCCAGGCATCCGCCCTTTGCCCACAGCCAATATAGCAGGATCAATAAATTCTATGTCACTTGTGTGTCTTGCTGACTGAGGTTGATAATGATTGGTGTTGCTACCAAAAAGATTATCAAGTAGATGGGTTTCTGCCAAGCACCGCAAAAGTATTAGAAACAGAAATTGTTTTGGAGATGCCAATAAGATAGAGTAGACAAACCTGAGTATGTTGAATCATACGCCTGATTAGACCTATTCTGAGATGAAAATCCAGCAGAAAATGCAGAGGAAAATCCAGGAGGGGGAATAGACCCATCCTGAGATGAAAATTCAGAAGAAAATCTAGGAGGGGGGTTCAACCCATCATGAGATGAAAATCCTGAAGAAAATCCAGGAGGGGGATCCAACCCATCTTGAGACAAAAATCCAGAAGAAAATCCAGGAGGGGGATTCAACCCATCATGAGACGAAAATCCAGGAGGGGGGATTCTCGCTGGTGTTGAAAATCCAGGAGGTGCAGATGTTTTGGACCTTGAAGTGCCTGAGAATCGAAATTTATCGTAAGCATACAAAAGTGCCACGAATGAAAGCATCAGTTACTGAAACTCTTCACTTAAAAATCACAGAAATACAATATCTTGTATCGCCAATAGATCTACAACCCATTCACACAAGTTAGAAGATTTACAAGAACAACAAATTTTAGTTTTGTGACAAATTGAAATAAGATCAAAGAGATAAAATACGAATCTTTTAAAAAAGATTCAATCACAGTACTACAAAGCATAGTTCTCCTCAGTCAAATACGGAAATCGCAGGTATCGTGTACTCACCAGTAGTTGCCATATCTGATATAGTACGAGGGTTGCTCTTTGAAAAATCATTCTCTGTAGGTTGGAACACGAGGCCATTCTGACAAACATTCCCAAGGGAATTCTGGGATAGCAAACTGAAGTTCTGCTCACTACCACAATTTCTGAAAGATGAATCTGGGAAATTTCCTTGGATACCCTGTCTAGCAAAGGAAAATCTAGACTCGTTGCTGTTGGTTTTCGATTTCCATGAAGGCACGTTGAAAAGCACATCGTTCTTTTCAGATTCACCAACCATCTTAGCAAAATTGTTAGCAGTTGAATATGACTCATCCCATGGATCAAACTCCAAAGACAAGATATCAGAAATTATGCTGCTCTCATCCTTATTTACACATACAGTCTTGTCAAAACTGCCTATGTTATCAATGCTTACTTCAACCCTTGCTCCACGCTGATGACTTTTCATTCCAGAATGTTCAGAAACCATACCTTCTTGATGTCCATTTAACAAGGTAGAAGTGTTGTCGGTTGAAGACAACAACCCGGTTTGCATCATTGTGCCGGAAGTTCTACTATCGCTTGTTAAAGTATGCTTAATGTCTTTATCATTCAATGAAATATGTGACGTATTGGCAATATGGACATATGGTGAGGATAACGCTTGTTCTGTAGCATCCAGCATCCTAACATCAGGTTTATCAGTGACCACTGAAGAATTACATATATCATTTAATGGAGGAGTCACACCACAACCTTGCAGCTCTGAACTCCAATCAAGATGCTTATCAGAACTAGATTGACAAGAAAGCACAGTGTCCTTGTTTTCTGATGACAAAAGCCCAGCAAACTTCAAATGAGATTGCTCCTTGTTCGAATTCTGACTCAAAGGCACCACAGGTGAAGTATTTGGAGATGTATCCGGTTGTTGATTATCTGCTATACTCTGAACCCACTCTTTGCTATCTAAAGTTACTGAAGAAACCCCAACAGATAACTTCTCGATTTCTGTGTTCCCATGTCCAATATCTTCCAGTACTTTCTTGCTAGCAGCGTGATTAGATTGGCTGTTTATAACTTTCAAAGTAGGGCTTTTAGGAGCCATGTTGGTTACTTGGTGTTCACCGTCACCACCCTTTACTTCTGATTCAGATATTGCTGAACTTGATACACAGTCAGAAGGACTTTGCCTGGTACTGTTTACTGCTATGTCTTTCTTTGGTGATGTTGATGACTTCAACACAAACTGGCCTGATTCGGTTGGCTTCGAAGACACTGAACAAATAAGCTTTCCATTACCATTTACAACTTGCTTTTCATCACTTCCTTTCAACGTCCCATCTGATGCTACAGCTTCATCATCATTCCAAGCTGAAGGTATTGTAGAAGTCTATGTCCAATGACGACCCTAGTGATGTTACAGCTTGGGTTTCCTTTGCAATACCAGGTTTATATGGCTTCAAAGTTTTAGACTGACTATCTCGTTCTGATACTTGCTGTCCTTCAGTCATTTTTGGTACTGTGCTTGTATCATCATTCCATGAAGAAGGCGGTCTTGTACTTGAAATCATCGAAGAACTCGAAAATGAATTACTTTGTTGCTCTGGTTTTGATTTTGTAATAGGCTGCGAGGATGTAACCCCAGTCGCTGTTATCTTTGTATTCAAATCACTATGCCCCCTGCGCATACCCAAAATTTAGCAACACGTTGCATTTTAAAATATAACATAAGACTCCAAGAGAAACCATACCACGAAGCAGCTGGTGGAAGCGTGGACCTCCCTGAACTACTGTTTGGAGGTGACAGTCTGGACTGGCTTGTGGTATTCTGCACAGAAGAAGTTAATGTAGCAACATTATGTAAACCAACAAATACAAAAATATCAACAATTTATCCTAGACTGGAAAGTAGCATGAAATCAAACAAAAAAAATGAGCATGTCTTCCAATGTATTGAGTCTTAAAAAACATACAGTTGTTCCACTCTTGACTGTATGTTTGGCTGAAATCACCGCACTGTAAGAGAAATTATCTGCTGGCGGAGGCAACACAGTCCCTGCACGTCTTTGTGAAACACTAGATGCCATTTGGGGAACCCTACTCCTGATACAAAATTACAAATATAAAAGGGTGAGTCAAAAGTATCAATTGAAACTACTAGGAGTTTTAGCAATTTATATCTCACAGAGAGTTCACCAAAACAGTACAACAATATTAGACATGCACATTAACAGGCAAACCATTTTGGCATTTTCTAAATCCACTTCCATGGAAAGGCAACAGTACCTACTGGTGTGGGGAGAAGGTGGATGGATAGACTGGAGTATTCTTTAAAACGCCCCAAAAGAAAACTATATAGAGTACAAGAAGGCTTGGCAGATTTTTTTTTTAACAAAAAGACTATGGGGGTGTTCTTTTTGGCTTCCAAAAGTGGCTTTTGGCTTTTGCTACAGTACCTAACTTTTAAATAGAGTATTTTCTCAAAATGAGATCTACAAGTTAATTGTAGTACACGTTAAAAGCCTAACATCTGTATCAACCAAAATTGCTAACGAGTATCTCTCTCTCCGTAATCTCTGTCGCAAACAGCCAAAATTCAAAAATTTCAGCCAAAAGCCATAAGCCGCAGCAAAAAAGAACAGGCCCTATAGCCAGGACTGGTGTGGTAGCTTAGTTGCTTAGAGCTAAAATAGATCAAGCAATCAATGCAAGAAACTGTGGTTCCACATCACAAGTAAAAGGTAGTTCAGCATTACCTTGTATACGCTGAGATTATCTCATCTTTAGTGAAACTATCCTCCTGACTGCCTACATCATGCAAATAGAGACAATCTGGATTTCCACACGTCTGAAAAAAAAAACAAGACACTCAGAAAGATAACATTGGGTAGACTGCTAATAAATAAAGCTGTCAGAATGAAGCAGCAACTGTACCATGTTCCGTAGCCATGCATGGCAATACTTTGTAGTACCAAAGCATGCTCTGCAACAGTCAATAACTATTAGAATAACCATAGTGTGTAAACCTGCTCGAAGAGAACAAAGTATAACGGCTCACCTTAACACTTTTCCTTCTAAGACAAAATTGTGTACAGCTTGAATACACCGAATGGCCTCTTCTTCTTTGGCATAAGTAATATATCTGAACACATATCATTATATCACAGTAATAAGACAGTGTTCAACATACAAACTGGTGGAACCCTAACTCCGTATTTGTATCCATAAAAAATGAACTACTAAATTGCCCTGAGTACATATAATGACTATAGTCCACAGGTATCACTTCTGAATCTCTTTTTATTTTCAGGAAAATGAATATGTCCTTTTAGCATTTCTTTGCTTGCACATTCATTAGAAATAAACTAAGTAGGGATGTCATTCAAAAGTCTCAAGTTATTCTACAATCCATGTTTTCGTATTTCTGAAATCACACAGCCCCCAAGACTACGTACATCCAGTCAGTGCCATGTGGTTCCCAAGAGAAATATGTAACCAAAAAGCAAAATGAACCTTTGCATTTCCAGGAGAACCTACAAAGTACTGAAAAAAACTGAAAATACACAAAGAGGTAAATTCTAAGAAACAGCCAACATCAATATATGAAGGTTTTGAGCTCAGCTCAGATTGAACAGGAGAACGATTTATCCATAATAATCTGATTAGTATATCATAGATGATGTAAAAATCATGCTATGACTGAGACAGGCAGTTTTACATTTATCTGAAATTCCCTACATTGGTATATCAAATGTTATTTTCACGCATGGCAATGGAAATCCATTGGCCCTCAGTCAAATCTAGCTCAGATTAGCCTGAGATTGACGGTGCTAATTGCACGAACAAGCAAGTATCATGTTAGAATTGGGCCAATTGTTCACTTAGTTTTGATGGAAACCCACCAAATTAAACACAACTAAACTATCACTTTATTTTCTGAATCACTTAAGCATAAATGCTCTAGTGTTCAGAAAGTACAAGCACCATGGTACAAGAGAACATAATTTTTTTAGAACAAGCAATTGCAAAAAAGGTGAGGATAATCACTTGATATATCGTTGTGATCGTAGGATCAGTACCGAAAAAAATAATTATAATTTTTATGCATATGAGAAGATCATTAATGCGTGGCATGAGGTTCATATGGACATACACGCTGATATTGTTGTTTGTTGATGCCTGCTGGGAAGGAGCCCCAGTCGGACGAGAAACTGAAACCTTCAGAACCCTCCCATACTGACCAAAGTATTCCCTGCGCTCAAGTACCTAAAACAAAAGATAACAGTAATGTTCATATGAGGTACAGTTTACATGTGCCACTCCTATTTAAAAGAATCTAGGTGTAAACAATATGGTGCTCACACTCTCATTCCATAAATTTGCAGGTAGTCCAGTTATGTACACCAGGTTTCTCTGGATAACCCTGACGTTAGCCAGATGCTTCTTAGCTTCCACAGTGGCTGCCTTTGACTTAACCTTTTGGGTCTTGTGCTTCTTCTCCACATTTTTCTCTGCAACCATCCTGTGTCCAACAAAACAAACATAAGTTGGAATTGACTGCTAAGCATGGAAGCATTTGTGGGGCAGAGAAAGCATGTAAGTTGAAAGTTTGAGACGGACAGACAGACCTCTCACAAGTGGCAGCCATCTTGACAATCCTGTCCTTGTCGTAGCGGGTGCGGCACGCAGGGCAGCGCCCCTCTGTGTCCTCCTTCTCAGCCACATCCATGATGTGGTGCCAGCACCAGACACAAATCTGCAGAGTTGCATAGACAAACAACAATTAGATAGCACTCCAGCTGTTGCACAAGTGGCAGGGGGGTATCGAATACGATGAGCTGATACCTCGTAGCCACATTTGCAGGGTTTGAGCTGCTGGTCAGTGATGTCCATCTCCTCAGCACAGAGCGGGCAGGTGCGGTCTCCATCGTCGCTCATCGTCAGCCTAAGGAAACAAAAAGAAGGAAGACGAGAGCTTGAGAAACAACAGTCTTGAGCAATCCAACGCCAATCCAGCATCAGGTGAGAGGAAAGACATCAATCTCGAGGAGAAACAAAACCAAATGGGCCTGACTATACCACAGTCGCCTGAATTTTTTTTAAATCACAGGCGATTTTCCAGTTGTTGGCTTAATATCTTATGGCTCGTATGCTCCCCTCTCACCTATATAACTCACCCACACCACCTCCCACCCTAACCCTAACCCACTCAATCCAACCACTACTGCCGCTGCCCCAGCCAACGTGCCGCCTCGCCAGCGCCATCTCCGGCGTCGGCGATACCCGCCGGTGAGCTCCTCCCACACCGCCTCCTCCTCCCGCAGCTCTGCCCCCTCGTCTTCCGCACTGTCTCCCATTCCCGCAGTCGCTGTTGCCTCCCTTCTTCCTCTCCGGCGAGATCCTGCCACAACCGCTTCCTTTCCTCGTCTCCAGCGGCTACCGCCGTCGGATCCACCACCGCCTCCTAACCACTCCGATCATCGCCGCCACCCCGCCCACCACGGCGTCTGGCGGCGCCATCGCCGTCTCGACGCACCGCCACCCCAACCTCCCTCTAAGCCCGGGGGCACCGGTGAGTCCGAACCCTAAACGGGTGAAACCTAAGCCTAATCCACAGGCCGCCACCACCACTGTGGCCAGGCGCCGGAGTGGAGGAAGACGACCTCGCCTAAACACGGATCTCCACACTGATCCGAAGGTGAGAATATCGACTGTCATTTAGTAAAGTTTCAGGGGCATGTGAAATAGCAAATCCGCAACCAAATAGACAGACATACTGTCTGTAATCCCTCAGCTATCACAACAAACTTGAGATCCCAAATAAGCACCCACAGAAAAAGAAAAAAAACCACGTTGAGGTGGCGAGGGGACATGTCGAACAGGTCAATCCAATCTGCCCGCTCAATTCTACCAAATCAGCCATCTATCTATCTATCTATCTGTAAAACCGTCCGTCTAAAAAGCCCAGAAATTGGAAGCGGGTTCCATCGGATTGCTAGAGACAGGCGCATCGAATTAAAAAAGAAACAAAATTCCGATCAGATTGTACCGAATCGACGCCAAAAGTATAGCGAAAAGGAGAGTAGAATCGTAGAAATGGAGGGATCAGACGAACTCACATTGGAGGTGAACGGGGGCTCCGATTGGGCGGAGCGAGAGGAAGAGAAACCCTAGACGGGAGGAGAGGGCTGAGTGATGGAGTCGGGGCGGTGGCGCGATCGAATCAATCGAGCTTGGGCGAGGCGGATTGGTGCCGGGCGATGGAAGCAAGAGAGAGAGAGAGATTGGGGCAGCGAAAAGGTTGGATTTTTGTTGGCGAGCTGAGCGGATGCGTATATGTAGTATGTATGTACGTACGTGCTTGGCTAAGGCCCCGTTGGCAACGCCACAAAAAATCTCGATTCTACAGGGAAAATTCCCAGGTATTAAACTATTTTTCAGTAAAATTTTTATGTCCCAAACAAACCTAAAAGAGGAGCCAACCAACCAAAGACAGAGACAACCTGAATGGTCTCCTCCCCTTGCTCCTATTGTCGTTCGTGTATACTAAATCACAAACTCATAGTGTTGCTAATAGGAATGTCGTTTAATGGACACTAACTTACTTTTTTTTCTATTCATGATTAAAAAAAACATTGACTACATTACAAAAACATTAACATATGTTGAACTAAACGACCTTTAGGGGGACTTTTCTAATTTCTTGTAATAGGATTAAGGCATTACAATGAGTATATAGTATGCCAAGTCATTTGATGTAATATAACCTATAGAAAATAGTCAAATACGCCGATAGGGATATTAAGAGATTCATGTTCCTTGTTGGCTATGGTACTGATATTTTAGATCTTGCCTTCTTGGTACTTAAAGTTGAATTTGGTGGTATGACTTGTATGTATTTGGATTGTAATGATAGTATATATAGTGGATACCAAACATGCTTATTTATGTGGGGCCTGTATAGTGGTATGAGTATAAGTGTTAAGGATTTAGTCCCACCTTGCTAGTTGAGTACGAGTTACAGCAATATAAAATCCCCATTGCCAAATGCATTTCCAACCCCAGGTTAACGCTTCTACGCGAAGCAAGGACAAAACGTAATTGGGGTTGGTGAGTGTATGTTTTATCTGGTGTGTGGGTAGTCCTAAGCCTATTTGGACTGGGGCATTGACCCTCGCGGTTACACAGGTGCATGACACATGTTGGCCTCGAGTGGGCACACGACATGATATATTTGCCTGCATTGGACGCACACTCAAGAGGAGGAGATTATGGTTATTTTCCCTAGCATGGGTATGTTGGACTTAGACGGACAAGGACGTCAAGTATCTTGAGGGGGTGTATATGAGACCACAACCTAGTTTGAATTGAGCCATGTGTGTCCCATGTAGTGAGTGGACTTGGACTGACGAAGATGTAGGTTCCTTAAGGGGGTGGTATGTGAGACCCTGACCCAGTCTGAATTGAGCCCATGTGTGGCCCATGTAGAGGTATGCGAGTAAGTGTTCATGATTTAGTATCACTTTGGTAGTTGAGTAGGAGTTACATCAACATATACCTCTATTGTCAAATGCATTCCAACCTCCAAGTTAACCTTTTTACGCGAAGCGATGATGAGTGTGTGGTTTATCCATTGTGTGAGTAGACATAAGCCTATTGGAGCTAGGGCGTTACAAGATAACGACTTGGAGTAAACTAAAGTATGCAGTGAAAATTGACAAAGGTAGAAACTAAATTTGTGAGGAGACATAGTTTGTTCAATGTACTTAGAGGATGATAACACTAAACTTATTTATTTTGTGAACTCAAGACTAGTGAAGACCAACTTTTTTTACATCTTTTAAAAAAGTTTATATTTTTTGATCTTTTGTTTTTGTCTTCTCGATGGTTTTCATTCACATACCTATAATTTCCATCGAAAGGACACACATATCTTAATTGTTATCTTTGTTAATGTAATTCCAGCTTCGTTCTATAACTCTGTTGATTTCATAATTAGCTTAATTGTTATGCCATAATGAGCTTGAACAATAATGAGTTACAAGCCGCATTTGACAACTGCTTTGCCGAAATAATGTCAAGGCAAGTAACTGCATCAGAATCCGCCCTAGTTGGGCATATGAATCTTTCATCCCCCAGTTTAGCCATTCAGGTCAACGCTACCTTGAAAATGACCACATGAATAAATTTCAAGAAATCTATAAAAGTATGGTATTTGATTAAGAGATTGATATTTGATACATGTCAAAATCTATAAAAGAAGGCGAGGATAGGAAGGGGCGAGGTGGTGCGGGGTGGGGATGGCGATGTAGGGTGGGGTGGGGAGGGAGGAGGCAGGCGGTGCGGGGAGGGGGATGGGAAGGGGTGAGGCGGTGCGGGGTGGGAGGAGCCGGCAGCAGTGCAGGTGACGAACTAATGAACGCAAAGTAGAGGCCATATGTCGGCGCCGATAATAATAGGAGCAAATTTGGTAGATGAGAGATAGAGAGAGGGGAAAAAACGCACCACCACCAACTCTTTTGTTTAACTAGTAGAGATGCTGGTGCTCAATGCTTGTGACCGCCACTCTCCATAAATAGCGTTAGCTTGGGTTGACTCTATACCCATAGGCTTGTTTATTAGGCTTACACGGACAAACTGGATAGGAAAAAAAAAGCTTGCTTTTTTCCTTTGATGGTGATCATTTGGGCTTATTTTTGGTGGCTTATAGCTGAAAAGCATCAGAATGATCGAAAAACATCAGAATGACAGAGGCTTATTTAACATAATTAAATTTAAAAAATATAAAAATATAAAAAATACGTTAGCCCATCACAGACAACGCAAACGAATACGGGAAAAAAAGAACGGGCAAAAAAGATAAAAAAAAGCCAAAAGTTCAGAAAAAGACGAATTTATGAATAGTGAAAAATAAACCAGAAGCCAAAAGCTGAAGCCGAAACGATCACAACCTTTGATTCATCGGCTCTATCTAATAAAATATCTCATTTTCATGGTCTCGAACGGGTGTGAAACCTTACCCAACGCACGAACTACTCTAAAACGGGCACCTGAGCACAAGACTTTTTAGAAAAGGCCTGCCCGGGATGTACCGAAAGATAGAGATGCCGACCAACACAGCCACAAGAAAGGAGGCAAATCAGGCGATCAGCACCACGACTTGAGCTACCTGATCAAACTATGAAAGCAGGAATAGCGTCATCTTGATTATGCAGTTAAGGATTGCTACTACTTTGTAGGATTTTGGTATGAAGAATCATCACATGGTAAACATCATCATCAATAATTTTTTTATACATCATAATAAGGATAGTATGACTATTTGGCCGAAGAGAATGGACGCATTTTCTTGGAAGCGGGAGAAGCTCCTGCTCTCTAATATCCTATTGCTGATCCTGCTCCTCAAGCCTTTTAGCCTACTGTACATTGAAACAAAACTTCTGCACGTAAACCAAACCATTTTTGTCTAGCACAATATAAAATCTCATCTCAGCAGCACAAATTAGCAGGATTACGACACGCATGGTCTGAAAGGAAGAAACAAACCATTTGGCTACCCTCAACCACTAGCACCAGCACTCCTTGCCTTGTCTACACACATGTACAATCCCGTAGCAACGAAAAGGATACAAAAATCTCAAGGTCTACACAAAGCAAACCAACAATGAGTTGGACCAATTCCACCTTCAGATTTTACTCAGCACCATCGCCCGGATGCCTACAATGACAAGATGCCACCATCAGACAAACAGCTGAGGCAAAGGCAAAGGTGCAACGGAAGCAAGACAACAACCGCCCTACCTCCAAGATGTACCCGTCGGATTACGAGTTTTCCGGTCTAACTGGATGTTTTCTAGAGCACTTGATGCTCGCAGTACATCTTCGGAGATATCATCAGCATCATATCGCCAGTTGTAATCATCTTTCCTCGTACTAGAAGCTGAGGACCCTCCTCTTCGGTCTGAATGTCCAAAGCGTTTCTTTCAGAATTTAGAAAATAAGCACAACGGCACATGACAAACTGAAAGAACTATAACACGTACCTGACGCCTGTGATGATGGCACTGGCCTGGCAAGTTCAAAGTAAAATGTTAACAAATTTAGAGAATAAAACAAACAACTGCAAAACAAGTAAGATGGTAGAATCGTAGTAAGGTATTTACCTTCCCATAGGAGGCAGGCCCCCAACTGAAGATGAAGATGGTGGCCTTCTCATGCTCCGATGCTCAGCATTTAAAGTTGGATCGGACTCAGAATTGATTATTCTCCTACCAGCCATCCTTGTTTGAGGCAAATTCTGCTCAACAGAACAATTTACAGTAAATGAAAGTATGCACTGAAACATATGAAGGTTTAAACTAAATTTGTAAGGAGTTTGTTGACCATATTTGAAGGAGGATAAGAGAAAGAATGCACAGTTACTTAGTAGGCTCAAGAACAATGAAGACCAATTTGAAAAAATATCAAATTTGGTTTTAAGCCATAAACTACAGTTCACAATAATACATTTGTAAATATAAATGCCAATGCATTGTAAGCCAACTAAACAAAGTCAAATAATTACCCCTTCTGATTCCAAATATAGGTCGCTTTGGACACTGATACGGTCTCCAAGGTCACACTTTGACCATCAATTTCTATGAAAATATGTTGTTTCAAATAAAAACAATTATACAGGACGAAAGTATATCTCATGATGGATCTAGTAATACCAATTTCATGTTGCCACTCTTGCCAATCTTGGTAATTCTTTATACATTGATAGTCAAACTTAAAAATGTTTGGGCACATATTCTAAAACAACTTACATTTGGAATTGGAGCGAGTACAATTTTTCTTCTACTATATTTTCCATGAAACTTTCTCTATATTTCCCTTGAAGATTTGGACTTTCTTGTGACTCATAGAAGAGAATATGTACTTGATTTTGCTGATATTCCACATCTTCTTATTGTGAAACCAAAATTAACTACATCTAACTTGTTACACGATAGTTTTTTTTTTTTTTTGAAAAATCATGCCTCACTGAGCATCAACTAACTTGTTACACGATAGTTTTTGTTTTTTTAAAAAAGCATGCCTTACTGAGCATCATCTAACTTGTTACACGACAGTTTTTGTTTTTTGAAAAAGCATGCCTTACTGAGCATCATAACAGCCACAAATTGTTGTTTTATGATTAGACATGACACAAGCATTTTTTTAGAGAGATTGATTAAACTGCATACCAATATTAATTAAAAATTGGGCCATTTATCAATTTCCTACACAAATTATTGTCTTTCTGAGTTGGCAAGAGGTAAACCTCATATTTGAGATAACCTTCAAGGACATCTAGAAGCATGGGACCACTCTCAGCACTCCTGCTCCCTTCAGATCCACTTTTGTTAGAAAAATCTTTTAGTTCATTCTTCCAGAAATCCTTGGGCTGATTTACAATGCAAGGACACACATTAGTGGATGTTGATTTTGAACAAACAAAGCCAAGATACATTAAATATAACAAATGGTTACCAGATTACATTCTGGCAAATAAACTTTCGTCGTGTGACTTAGCTGGGCCCACTCCAAGTATTCGCATACAAGTGCTGTTAATAACCTACCTGCAAGCAACATAAAATTTAGAATGTAAACCACTCATGCTATGTAGCTTGCAAAAAAACCATGGCTAAACTTAACCATTAACTACTAAAAACCATTTTATCGTAGCATGGAGACCTTAAACATTGGAAATATGTGTGATGAGATTTAAAACAACATAAACAAAGGCAGTAGATTACATTATAGAAATGCTTCTTTGAATTAACATCAGTGAACTGCAGAAGCATCAAAGCCAAAGATCCTCTATTGCTAGCTAAAAAAGTAGAATATGCTAAAAGCTGCCAAAATTTCCAGCGGAGAAAAATTATCATGCAACGTGGTATCAATCTTCAATCTTGAATACTTTTGAAATATTCGGGAACAGCAGTATAAAAAAAAAATCTAGAGGGCTGTATATATCTGACAAAAGTTGAAGAAGCATCCCACCCAAGATCTGGGTAACAGAGACAGTTTTTATTGATCAAATGAGGACCACATTTAAAGCATGAACCTGACGGTGAAGCGTGCAGCTGCTTAGCACGGTCATTGCAGCTACCAAGCAATGCAGGATTCCCACCATCGTCGTCCTCTACCACCCGATCCTCCTCTTCAATGGCCTCGAACACACTCGCCCTCAGCTCAGCCTAGTCATGCAAGACACAGCATGATAAAACATGATGCTTTATGCCAATATGAGCCTTTTCATGTAAATCTTATAACTAATTAGATTATATATCAAATGGCATATCTCCGGTTCTTTATGCAAGAATAATATTACGTAGATTTCTGACATAGATTTGACAGAAGTATATAACCAACGGAGCGTTGTTCAAAAAAAAGAAAAAAAACTAGAGGGACTGTTGTTGCTTAATACTTATAGTCAAAACGAAGATTTGATCAGAGCGTAGCATTGGGATCATTAAGCCTACCATGGAGCAATGCAGACACACTAGTTGCACACATTTCCTGCCAGCATGTTTACCGGGCAAGAATTCAAACGCTAATTCATAACGTAATCGAAAGTAGAGCACAAAAGTTAAGCGAGGTGAGATTTTTGTTTGGCAATGCGTGAGCAAGAAGCTATTGTCAAACTGTGAAATGGTTTCATTTACATCGGCCCCTAGGACCATCAAATCTTTGTAAAGAAAAATGAGCATTTCAATTCCAATAAAAAAAGAAGACGTAAATTTGCAAGTGAAGGGAATCGCGGAAGCAGCAAATACTCAGATCCCCAAAGCACATGGGAGGGGAGGGGAGAGCTAGATCCGTGGGGCGTGGCGATAGTGGCGATCGGGAACCCTAGTCGCCCGAGTGGATCGAGGAAGAGAGGGAGGTAGAATGAGAGAGAGAGAGAGAGAGAGAGAGAGAGAGAGAAACCCTAATCTTGGCGAGGACGCCCTTCTTCTCGAGGGTGCGGGTGACGAGCGTCTTTAGCTCCATCATCTCCCGCGCGTAGTCGTCCATATCCTCCCTCCCTCCCTCCCTTGTGGAAGCTGCCGCCGCCGACGCCGCTTGGGGGAGCGGCGGAGGAGCAGGGGAGAGGAAGAGTCTCTTGTCCGTCCGCCGCTTACCTCCTGGGATGAGCACGGCCCTCAGGCGTTTCCTTTTTAGCCAATGGATCTACGAGTGAATTAATTATAGTATATATTATAATAATTTTATTTACACCAGTTAAATTTTTTTATTAATTTTGTTTAAATTTTACTTATTTATCATTCTTCATTATATTTATTAAACTATATTTGATTTGTATTTCATCCAAACCATTACGATTTATATGGCAAACTTAGAAAAACAAAATACATATTGAATATATTTTAAAAACATATTGATAAATTTATTTCTTAGCTAGCAACTTTAGATACTAGTAGCTTCACATGCCATTTGCTACATTAGTTTACTATATCTACATATTATTGGCTGCTAGCTTTATATATTACTTGCTATATTAATTGTTAGATATGTATGTTTCTTGCTATATTAGTTGTTAGCTGTTGTACATATTACTTGCTTGCTAGTATCTAGCTACTATATAAATGTTGGCTACTAGCAACTATGATTTGCTAGCAGCTTTACATATTACCAGCTACACTAGTTACTGCAATCTAGCAGCTGTAATTATTGGCTACTAGCAACTCTGATATACCAGTAGTTTTATATGTTACCTGCTACATTAGTTGCTACCATCTAAGAATTATAGGCCCTGCTCAATATAGCTTATGGCTTAAAGCTTAAGCTTATTTTTGCATTATTCATAATTTCGTCTTTTTCTGAATTTTTGATTTTTTTTTTAGTTTTTTTGTCGGTTCTTTTTTTTTCTCGTATTCGTTTGCGTTGTCTGTGATGGGCTAACATATTTTTTATATTTTTCAATTTTTTTAAATTTAATTATGTTAAATAAGCCTCTCTCACCACAAGAGTTTTTTCACCACCTACAAGTGTTTTCATTATAAGCTTTCAGCCGAACCGATCACCACCTATAATTGCTTACTAACATTAACTTTATAATAAAATCCATCAGCTTACTATTAACCATACCCATCAACTCTATATCCAAACAAGACATCTTCACCTCTTACATGTCCTTCGTATCAAAAAAGATCAAGAAGAGATAAATCCAAATAAAAAAGCAAGCAAATCAAAAGCACAAGGAAGGATCTATGGCACATCTCACTTAGACAAACTTTGGATGTTCATTTCATTTGGAGATAACATGTTTTATATCCACTCTCTCATGATGTCAGAGCTCTAAGTCTAGTGTACACACAAAAGGCGCCAACACAAGAAAACCCTAATTCTAGACTAAATACATATCCCAAGTCACCACCGCCGAGGTGGACCAGCCCACCGTTGGCACGACTACTGCCACTCCTCTCTCATGAGTGGATGCGCAGATGCTCCGTGCATAGGAGATGTTTGATTAAATGCCAATAAAGATGCACACTCACAACCACTGGTGACTGCACCAATGTCCTCCTTAGTCACTGACATGGGTCGTGCCAGGGCCTCTAGCATTCCACGTGTAGGAGCCCTGCACAACTTCACCTAGATCGTTGACACAATGCCTGCCAAGTGCTCAATGGTGTGCCATCGGCACCAACCATGATGTCGTTGCCACCAACCGCGATCCTGAGATGCCCACCAAGCATTCAACTTTGGGCCTTGACATTCGCACTAGCTGCATCCATGTCATGACCATGTCCCTTGTCTCAAAGGGTATGCCCATGGCTATTCCCCCTGCTTAGGGAACTCCCAATTATCGTCATTTCCAGCCCTGTGCCGACCGTCGTTGCTCCCACTGGGTCTCATCTCGACCCCATGGCATTGCCAGTCAAGCGGTGCTTAACGATGGCGACACATTACCAAAACCAATGGTGCCATCATCCTTGACTCTCTGTCCTTGGCACTAACAACCTCATCACCAATGCCAGCTATCTCACCTTGGTCGGTGCTCTTCCAGGCTACCTCACCGGTCGGAGTGATGAGCTCCTCCATGCGTATCTCCTCGGTTGGCCCGATGATCACAAGGTATTCAAGAAAATATCAAACAAAAGTACGGTGGTACTGTGGTATAAGCTACATTAACAAACATATCGCATCGCATTGCATGACAACAAAATAGAACAATGATACAATTGTAGATGCATTGCATTGCGTTGCATGAAAGTGACAACAGTGAAACAGTTACAGAGATAGTGATGTACAGTTCATAAAAATGGAAATTATTAAATTGGTGTGTTAACTTCACTGTTTTTCGTGTGCTTGCTGAGTCTCCAGACTCACCCTTGCTTTGTGTTATTTAGGTGATCGCTGAGGACGACATGCAAGGTGTGCCTCCTAGGAGATTTGACAGTGGCAGTGAGCAATCGGCGGAGCTAGAGTTAGAGCAGAGGGATTGTATTGGGGACCAACTCGTGAAAAGCCGAGTCACATACAACGGTCTTCTTGGATTTTAGCACTTTAGCACTGAATAGTGCATTAGCACTAGATACGCTCCATATATATACCGCACCAGGAAGTTAGGTCGCGTGTGCGGCCAGCGACTCATGCATAGCGTGCGTGTACGTGCTTGTTAGCGTAGCCGTATGTATGTATGTGTGTGTATATATATACAGAGAGAGGGAGGGAGGGAGGGGGAGGGGGTTCGTGGTTGTGGTTAAGGGCCTGTTCTTTTTAGCTACGATTTGTGGCTTATGGACTGTTCGTGCGAGAGATTACAGAGTAACAGAAACTCACGTGTAATTTTTGTCGATATAAATGAAGTCGGTATAATATATACTATATTTAACTAGTATATCATACTTTAAAAAGATACTTTATTAAAAAAATAGTTACTATTGAAAAATCGAAAACCAACTTTTAAAAATCGAAAAGAACAGGTCCAAGGTTAGGCCCTGTTCTTTTCAGCTTCTAAAAGTTGCTTTTGGTTTTCTACGATGAATACTTTTAAACAAGTATTTTTCAAGATATGGTCTACTAGTTAATTGTAGTACATCTTTCTCGATTTCATTTATATCGGCAAAGTGCACGTAATTTCTATTACTCTATAATCTCGTCATAAAAATTTCAAAAGTCACAATCACGCCTAAAACCACAAATCGCAGCAGGCTTAGAGGCCCCAACGGTCGGGTGAGATCGGAACATTTTTGTTTGAATTCGGGACGGGACGGGATCGACGAACACGACGGACGTGTGCCGTTGCGTTGCGTTCGATGACGGGACGTGTCCTCGGCTCTTCCGTTTATAAGGCGGCGCAACCCTAAATTCAAACCAAAATCGGATCGAATCCTCGAGTCGATCAGCCCGCTGCTCGCCGTCGCGCTCTCCTCTCCGCCGCCCGCTGCAGGCCATCTCCCTCGATTCAGGTGCGCTCGCTCGGTTCCAATCGATTCCATTCCCATTTCCATCTCTCTCTGTGACTGTGTGTCTGTGTATCTAGCCATCGCGCGATCCTTGGCTTCCGCTTCCTTCCGCCGATGGAGACCACCCCCCGCAGAGCAGCCGCCGCCTCCGGAGGAGGAGCAGACGCGTCTTCGTCGCCGTACGTGCCCATGTCCCCCTCCCCCTCCCACAAGCCGCGCTCCTCCGCCTCCAAGCCCAAGCGCCTACTCAACAACGCTGCTGCCATTAATCCCAATGCCCCCCTTGACTCCAACTCCTCCACCTCCAAGGGCGGCGGCGGCGGCGGCGGCGTCAACATCCAGGTCCTCCTCCGATGCAGGTATTAATTTCCCTCCCCATCCGCTCGTATCACGGACCTCGCTTGATTTGCATCGTCCATCATCATCGTCGATTGTATATGCTTTAGATCGAGCTGCTGCTCTTTCAAATCGACAAGTCCTTGGATGGATGGGGCACTAGCCAGCTAGTTTGTACATCTCAATTCTAAAACGGATATGCATGGTTTGCTCCTCCTCCTCCTCAGAGATCCTATTTCTAGGTAGGTTGCAGATATCTTCTGGTACTCGATCCGCGGCATGCAGCAGCCCTCTTAAAGACATGTAAATAATCTCTTGAATTGCCCCGTTAGACGAATCACTACTTCTCCGAGACTTTAAATGTCACAGTTCACACTTGATGCAACTACAAAGGAGGAGTACCAGTGTTGCTCTGGTTTCGCTACTGTACATGTAAACATTGGAGTAGAGTCGATTGCTCACTGCATTGGTTGTTTTAACAAGTTACAACCATGGTTTACTTTAGTTTAACAACAGTACGCATTTTATTATTATTGTTTAAGAAAACTGTGTCGTAAACCTATATGTGCTTTCATGTTTGCTGCCAATGTAGGCCTTTGAGTGAGGAGGAACAGCGCATCAACACTCCTCTAGTGATCACCTGCGATGACCAGAGGCGACAGGTTTCCGTGGCACAGAGCATTGCAAACAAGCAGATTGATCGAACATTTGTGTTTGACAAGGTTTACAAAATCTTCATTCAGTCCGTTTCCAGCTCATTTGCTTCAAATTGTTCTATTGCTAGGCATTTGTGTGTAATCAGCCCGTAACAAACAAATGTAGGTGTTCGGACCAAGGTCTAGACAGCAGGATGTCTTCAATCATGCTGTCGTGCCACTTGTGAATGAGGTTTTGGATGGTTACAACTGCACAATATTTGCTTATGGCCAGACTGGAACTGGGAAAACATACACAATGGAAGGAGGAGGGGGTAAAACACAGGTAATTTTAAATCTCCCAAGCTACCGATGTTGTTCATGCAATGTCTTGTTGGAATCAAAACCAATTGCAGCTGCGTTTGTGTAGAACGGTGAGCTGCCATTTGATGCCGGTGTTATTCCAAGGGCTGTTAAGCGAGTTTATGATATCCTCGAGGCACAGAGTGCAGAATACAGCATGAAGGTCTCATTTCTTGAATTGTATAACGAGGAACTCACTGATCTTTTAGCTCCAGAGGAGTCTAAATTCTCAGATGACAAGTTCAGGAAGCCCATGGCGCTCATGGAAGATGGGAAGGGAGGAGTTTTTGTCAGGGGACTGGAGGAAGTGGTAGTTTCTTCAGCTGGTGAGATATACAAGATACTAGAGAGAGGCTCTGCCAAAAGAAGAACAGCTGAAACTCTCCTCAACAAGCAAAGCAGTCGGTCGCACTCTATCTTCTCAATTACCATCCATATTAAGGAATGCACACCAGAGGGTGAGGAAATGATCAAGTGTGGAAAGCTTAATCTTGTTGATCTCGCTGGCTCAGAGAACATATCTCGGTCGGGTGCTAGAGATGTGAGTTCTGCTCTTAGGGCATTCCCTTTTTTCCTTCTACTATCATGAATTTATGATTAAGCCGCACCTATGAGCAATACTTACGCTGTTATCTGTTATAGGGGCGAGCTCGGGAAGCAGGAGAGATCAACAAGAGTCTGCTTACACTTGGGCGTGTCATTAATACTCTTGTGGAGCACTCTGGTCACATACCATACAGGTAAAACTAACACCAGGTTTTACAATGCTTCCTTATGAATCTGTTCAATCATCTGACATTTGGGTTTCGTCATGCAGGGATAGCAAGTTGACGAGATTGTTAAGAGATTCCTTGGGAGGGAAGACAAAGACCTGCATCATAGCAACCATTGCACCTTCAGTACATTGCCTTGAAGAGACATTAAGCACACTAGATTACGCGCATCGTGCAAAACATATCAAGAACAAACCAGAGGTTGGGCTCTTGGATATGTCAAATTTCCTCTAAAGACGGAATAGTCTTTCCTCTTGGATAATTGAAATTAATTACCTGCACTTGATTTCCAGGTTAATCAGAAGATGACGAAATCTGCACTAATCAAAGATTTGTACTTTGAAATGGACCACCTCAAGCAAGGTATGCCTTTTCCTTGCAAGTGTGTTCGAATATTTGGCGTTGACAACTTCATCAGAATACAGTGCATCTATTTCTTATTTAAAGCGCATGTGTTAAAGTTAAGCTTGTTCTCTTGAAATAAAGCACGAGGTGAAGAATACCCAATTTTCTATAACAGAATTACGCTTGGATGGAATTTTTCTTACTACAGAATTTCAAATGTGGTTTCTTTTAGGTTTTCTCATGTCTTAGTCAACTCCTTTAGCGTCATGATATTTGACACCACATACCTAAACATCTTTAACGAGATAGCATCCAGCCAGTTTAATTATACTTGGACATCCATGTTACCGAATAATTTATCATAAGGTTCCAGTCCTTTGGTCGATGCAGAAATCATGGAAACACATCTGTAAATCCATGTTACCGAATAATTTATTGTAAGGTTCCAGTGATGCGATGTTGCTTGATTTTGGATTTTTCTTGGAAACACACTATTTTCTGCAATCATTCTCTTCGACGTTCTAGTTCAATCGAATTTAAACCATTTGAGAAGCCGCTATAGTTCTTAAATCTGATTTTCTTTGGGCAGAACTATATGCTGCTAGGGAGAAGAATGGTATTTATATTCCAAGGGAGCAACACTTAGCTGATGAAGCTGAAAAGAAGGTACTACATTATTTTTGTTACTACACGTACACTAGGCTGTACATAGTGTGATTGAGTATGATGAGTAATTTCAGGTTATGACAGAGAAGCTGGACCGTCTAGAGCTTGGTTTGGAATTAAAAGATAAGGTATACCTTTAGTCCTGGTGGAGGACTTGCATCTTACTGAAAAGCGATATAATTCTGAATCTATAATTTAACAGCAAATAGATGAACTCCAAGGACTGTGCGAATCTCAGAAAGTGTTAAGCGCAGATTTGAGTGATAAGCTTCGGATATTACAGGTACATGTGTTGTCTTGTCATATGCCTGTCAAATGCCTGAATAATCATGCTTGTATTTATGTTTTGCATTCTTTTTTCAGAAAAAGATGCAGGAAACTGAGTGCGCCCTAGTGGACCTTGAAGAGAGATATGCACAGGCAAACGATACAATAAGGGAGAAGGAATATGTGATAGAAAATCTTCTTAAATCAGGTTAGAAAAAGACTGATATGTTGGTTTCTATGTGTGTTCTCATGGGAATTGGGATACCGTATGTTTTTATCAAGCATAACAGATTGTAGCATGCTTGCATATAATATGCTAAGAGTTAATTCTTATATGTAATATCATATTATCATGTGCAAGGTACTGTTCTCTTTCAGTCATGACTATCTTATTTGTTGGTCTGCATGTCTCCATGGGAAGAATTTTAGATACCTATACTGTACATACACAAAGGGCAATACTGGGAATTGTTCATGTTTTCAGCTCTTTGCTTTGTTACATTTTGACTTCAGATATTTGCATTGGTTTTTGTATTTTCAGAACATGTACTCATTGTTGGCTCAAGGTGGTTGTGTTTACCAGTTTGTTTTTTTCTTCTTCTATAATCTTTTCAGAAAAAATCTTGTTGATGAAGCACACACACTTCGATCCGAGCTAGAGAACACAACAAAAGACCTATCTGGGTTATTTTCAAAACTAGGTTCGTCTTCCTTCTCCCTCTCCCCGTGTCCTCGTCACTTTAAATATTGTGATATACGTACGTTCATGTTGTTGATTTTCAGAAAGGAAGGACAAGATTGAAGATACAAACTCAAATATAGTTCGACATTTCCACTCTGAGCTAACTCAAGACATGAATATCTTGCATAGAGCCATCTCAGCTTCGGTCTCTCAACAGGAGAGCCAACTAAGAGGACTTGAAAAGAGATGCAATCTTTTCTCTCCTCAAAGTGCAAGGTGTACTAACAAAAAAGCATGTCTCTATCAGTGTATTTTCTATATGTATATAAATTTAACCATAGCAAACTTGCTTAGGATGCTGGAGGCCTTCAAGAGCATGTAAGAAAAATGAAAGAGCGCTTCAATTGTAAGATAGCAGAATTGCATGGCTTTGCAAATGAACTCAACCTTGTATCTCAATTAAGCTTTGAGAAGCTTAATTCACAAGTTAACACACACATTTGCTCTGGAGGATGTAAGTATATTTCATTAGCATGTTGTTCTCCTAGACTATGTTGACTATCTTGATCTATTATTCTTTTGCTAATTTATTGGTACATTTTTTCTTATATGGTTGTGCAGTGTTTGAAGGGCCTCTTGGTTGATGCTGACCAATTGCTCACTGAGCTACAAAATGGGCTTTCCCAGCAGGAAGATAGCTTTACTACATTTGTTGAGCAGCAGCATGAGGTTTTTGACAACGCTTACTTTTTTTCTTCAAATGATTATTGTCACATTATTGATTACACTAGTTTAATAAAATTTGTTACTCTCAAACAGGGACTCTCTAGAAATGTGGAGAGAACAAAGTCGATCTCAGCAACTACAACAAATTTCTTCAGAACAATAGATGCTCATGCATTGGAACTCAAAAAGATATTGGAAGAATCACAGATGGAACATCAAAAGCAACTCTTCCAGCTCCAAACGAAGTTTGAGGTAATCTTGTGTTGCAGATTATGTAAATTCTCCATTGGTCTAGAGATCTCTTCCAGAGTTTACTAGGTACAGTTCAATGTCTGTTGACATGAAAATATGGATTCAGGTCTGTGCTGCTGATGAAGAGAAGTACCTGATGGAGAAGGTAGCAAGATTATTAGCAGAATCAAATGCTAGAAAGAAAAATACGGTATGCGCATTCCCCTTTGTCAGTACCACCATACTATTTCTTGCAATCAACGAATATCTGGATGATGGCCAAATAGTGTGTAGGCTACTATTGCGCAACTTACGGTCGTAAGCCAATGTATCTGTGCATATTACCACTTGTGCCCACCAGGCTGAAAACCAAGTATTGATCAGTGTTATATGTTCACTAGGTTCGAGATGATGTAAGCAGCCTCAATAAGACTGCCTCGGAGAGTTGCAATAATTTACAAACCGAAACCACCAAGCTTCATGATTTTACAACTTCTATGAGAGAGCAATGGGAAGCCTTCATGGAGCGAACTGAAGATGCATTCCAGCAAAACATATCCTCTATGGAAGACAAAAGATGTTGCCTTGTGGAGAATCTTCAGCAATGGTAAGTGCGTCGTCAGTTTTGCCAGTTTAGTAGTTGAGTTTTGCGTTTCTTTACCACACCAGCTAACACATATTCCTTAATCTGCAGCAAGACAAGGACAAAATTATGCTCAGAACAATGGAGAACTGCTCAGAAGTCACTACTGGCACTTGGAAGAAGCAATGAGGAAGCCGTAGGTTCAGCCATTAGGTAATTGCAGTTACTGGACAGAGTTATATTCGATCCATACGTTTGAAGAGGAGGAAACTTGTTGTATGCTAAATATGTCCCCTTTGAATGAAGTGATGGAAATGAGGCAAGCAACCGACTTCATACTATATTTTCATCTGCCGTCACCACTGCGCTCGAAGAAAATGACATTTCAACCGAAGCTCTTCTTTGCTCCATTGACGGTACTATTCCTCCTCTTCATTTTGTGCTTGAAAGTGTGCCTTTTCGATAGTGCGTTTATTCCCTACAAACGTTTTTTTTTTGCCAGATTCGCTAAAATTGGACCATGGCATATGTGAGGACGTGAAACCCATCATCATCGCATCACGAGGAGAGCTGCGGGAGATGCAAAGCAGGCACCACGAGAAGACGGTGGAAATATCAGGGAACGCCAACAGGTCGCTCGGGGATGATTACAAAGTGAGCAATTCGGTTCGGGTCAATCCTTTCGTGCCAGTTTGTTTTACGTGGGGTGCACACATTTTTTTGCTCATGAGGCCTCTCTGTTTATCCCAGGTGGATGGAGCAACTTGTTCAACACCAAGAAGGCGCCATATTAACATCCCGAGCAGCGAATCAATCGGGGGCTTGGTAACTCCGTTGGAAGACCTTGTCAAGTTATTCTGGGACAGTAGAACGCCGTCGAAATTCGCGAATGGGAATGGAAACGGGAAGCACCTAGATTCGACACCGGAAACCCAGAGACTGCCTCTCACCGCGATTAACTAGAAGAGCCAGTGGTGCTGCTGCTGCCGCTGCCTTATATATAGTACGTAGAGCCAGCGGAATTTATTAATACATGTTGTTTGAAGATCAATCTTGGAGGTACGTTTGTATGGCCGGAGCCAGTTGATCCTTTCGTTGCAAAAGAATCGAGTAGGCCTTTTTGTCGTGAGATATCATGGATGGATGGACCCAGAAAGAAATCATGCACTAACCTGAAAGCGGCGAGTTGCGAAGCTAGGTGGAATTATTAAAATAACTATTGATTAAAATGCAGGGTAATTTAAACTTTTCTATGAACCCGGTAAAATTGAAACATACGAGCGATATGAATTGCAAATGAATTAATTAATTAATTAGTCCTCTTTATAGCAAATGAATTGCATCCGTCGAGTGACAATTTAAAATTTTGCCTCAAACCAAATAAAAATATTACAGCTCCCATTACATTAACAATGACAATACAATTGCGGCGCACACCATCTGTATAGCTACTCGCACCCGACGTCCATCGCACTCCTCTAGCCCCACCGTAGCTAGACAAGATAGCCCACTCCTCGGAGCGGCATAGGGAGGAACTCGGGCGGCCATGGCTGGACTAGACATGGTCGGCAGGCAACAGCGGTGCCGAGCGCAGGTAGGAGAGGGCGCGCATAGGGGAGCACCTAGATTTTTGATCCGTATTCAGGCAAGCATCCCTTTGAGCATACGATCAGATTATCTTCAGTAAAACAAGTATTTACCTATTAAACAATGATGCTATCTCTCCTCAAAGTTCTGCAGTTATCTCTCCTTGAAGTTCTTCACGAATGTCCTATTTCAACTGTTTCTCGCGCTCGGCCTTGGCTCTCTTCCTACTCCTATACGCCTCGGAGTCGTCTGGGAATGCTTGCCTCCGTGGTACGTAAACCACAAGGCCTTGTGTGCGACCCGGTTGCTCCTTATTTCCCAGGGTTGTAGATAGTATATCCCTCTCTCTAACTGCTTTGAATGAGCCTTGGAAAGATTCAGTAGTCAATGTTTGCTGCAAGAGGCAATCATGTTATTTTAGACCCTATGAAGTTATGGACTTATTAATAACTAGGTAGTGTAACATATTTTACTAGGTGTTGGGACACTTCCTCGTCTATGGGGTTTATGAAAGAGGTTACGCCTAAAGACGTAGTTGATAACCTCGCTCTTAACTGGTTTCGTGTCCTCCTTGATCATCTTCCCTTTGAGCTTGATGTTGTCCATCTTAATATGGCCTGGCTCGCCACTACCAAGCTAGATCTAAATTTAGCTATCATCTCTCTTTATTATAATGTATATAATTAGAAGCAAATACTAAACCTCAAATCACCAAGAACAAATCAATCTACGAGCACACATGCAAGTCTGCGGTATGATTTCACTAAACACCCTAAAGTCGGCCGCTTCCTTCAAAGCAGCGCAATGCAGAGCAGGCAGATCTGTCAGGACTAGCCAGGTGAGGTATTTAATAACGCGACGTATCATGGACACTTCCAACCATGAACCGTCTGTGATTATTATTTATCACAGATGGTTCGTATTAATAAATGTTTGTGAATTATCACAGACGATTCTTAACAAGAACCGTCTGTGTTAATGGGAGACTTCACGTACGGCTCTTTGTTAGAACCATCTATGATAATTCATAGACGGTTGTTAATACAAACTGTCTGTAATAATTATGTATCATAGACGGTTCTATCCATAGCTACTAACATAGACGGTCACGCATGTAAAACCGTCTGTGATAATTGTAACAACGATAGATTCGGAGAACCGTCTGTGATGAAGCGAGCAATATAGCTTTCTTTATAGTAGTGTATGCTCATGTAATATTATATTATGTTTCTAATTATTATTCTACTGTAAAACGGTATTTTATTGAGAAAATAAATAATAATATGTGACTAGTGGTTTTACTCATAGGTAAGGATATGGGTTGGCATAAAATACGGGTCGGCACATAATCCTACGTCAATCGCCGAATTAAGGGGTTGCTGCTCAATTTGTCGTCAGCAAAGCAAACAGAGTACTACTAGTAATTAGCAGAGGAATAATTGAACAGTTTTTTTATCTCTCAGTCACTTGAAATTGCACTCTCAATCAACTGAAGTTGCAGCCTCCCACAAAAAAAATCAACTGCAATCTCTTAGTTGATTGAGAGTACAACTTCAAATGACTGAGAAATAAAAAAATTTCAGTCGCTTTTGCAATAGCCACTCCCATAATTGAATCACAAAACTGCTAGCTAGCTAGCTAGCTCATCGATATGTAAGCTTGCATGTGTAATGTTCGCTAGGTAATTATTTAAATGTCGCTAATGTAAAAGGCCATCATTTATATCTTCTGCTGACCATGTAGAATCATAGATGTACCTAGCTGAATTCACTTGCGTGTTTCCCTTGCCGAAACACAAAACAACGTAAAGCATTCCGAAACCCATGTCGTCACTAGAGGACGTACAACTCATTAACTAAAGGAATGTAACATTAGGTTGACCACATGTAACAACACTAGCTACTTGATGAAATGCTAAGGCAGAAAGCACTTCAAAAAGGTACGATCGATTAATCGAGTGAAATGCAAGCAACTGCAGGTAGATGATGGATGCATAGTTATTACAAATACTAGCTATGATTGAACAAATTACCTAGAAGGCCCTCATACTAAAACCTAGCTAGAATTAACTAACAGGAGAAGCAGCATCGACAAGCAGCGCAACAACAACGGCGACAGTACATGCACTTGACACTATAGGTAGGCTTGCATCAACTAACTAATTATGCAGCATTCCTAGCTAGCTATATATGGATGGATAGAGAGATAGATGGGAGTAGGAGTGGTTTCAGTTTGTGGATGTGGAGCAAGATGAGGACTTGGAGCCGCTGCAGCATTCGTCCCTGAGTCCGGTGCTCTTGGTAGGGAAGAGGTCCAAGGTCTTGAGCGGCCGGCAGCATGGCGGGATCATATCATCAGCTGATTCAGAGCTGCCTGCTGCACCGCAGCAGTCCATCATCTGCGCCGCCGTCCAATCCTGCTGCTGCTGCTGCTGATACCCACTTCCGCCACCACCGTACGACGCGCCTCCTCCTATGCCACCGCCGTTGGGATCACCGCTAGTCTTGCAAGCTGCCGCAAACTCCATACCTGAAACAGCTGCAAGAGCTGCTGCCGTTGCATCCTGCTGGAAGTAGCCCGCCTGAACATACATATATATATGCACTGTAATTAAAGTGTGTGAGCTCCAAATAAAAAAAAAAAAGAGAAGGAAGCATCATATGCATGCATGCACCAAAAAATAAAAAATCTATTATATATTACAGATACAGATCTTCTATAAAATATACATACACGACTACAAGGGCATATATGGATTTCTTTCAAACATCTCTTATATATTGATCGATTAACTTCGTTAATGCATGTATTTCATGTCTGCACTGTTCATTTGCTATCATAGATGAACAAATTAAACAGGCACGAGTTCCAGATATTTCAATTAGACAAGTGAAAGGCATATGTTACGCGCGCGCCATCGCACGGAAAGATTTAGCACGCATGGTCCAGAAATTAAGTAGATAATCGATCACCTGTGGCACGAAGCTAGCAGCGTATGATGGATGGTGATGATGCAGCTGCATCACAGCGGGATGCACACAGCTGCTTGCAGCAGCGCCGCCGCTCCCACCACCGCCACCGGCGGCTGGCGAGGGGGCCTGCGTGTACTGCTGCTGGTGGCGGGCACAGAGGCGACGACGGAGGCGCTGGCGCTCTCGAGCCTTATGGTTTTGAAACCAGTAGAAGACGTTTTTGCCCTCGATGCGGCCATAGTAGGTGAGGTGCGCCGTGATCTGCTGGATCTCCGCCGCGTTGGGCGACCGCACGCCGCTCCGGTACGTCTCCTCCAGGATCATCAGCTGCTCCGGCGTCGGGCACCACCGGGTCGACGGGGTCTGCGGCATAAATATATATATTACGTACTTACTGCCTCTCGATCGATCGATCTATATATATCTACCTATCTATATATGTAGATATACATATATCATCCTTGAGCTATGACTACTAGCTCACTTACTACCACGCATATGCAGCACTTGAGCTGCTAGCTAGCTAAGCTCTCTCTCTCTCTCACACACACACACAATAGAATTAGCTAGATTGCTGTGTCGTCTGTTTTGCTAGTATGTTCCAACGACCTAAGGGTGTGTGACTTATATAGAGCTAGCTATCTACTCTAGATATATAGCATGGCCAGCTAGGCATCTCCGGTTCAAAAAATATTATGGCTTTGGTTTCTGGTTATGGGTTTTAGTTGAAATGACATTGTAGCGGTTATTAATTTTTTTATATATTAAATTAATAAATAAATAGAAAAATACAAAATATTGCTATATTTTCATAGATAATGCAAAGAAAAGAAAAAAAGAGAAAGGGGGTGTATGTTTTAAGTAACTTGGACCCCGGTCATTGGATCTGATTCTAGCTCTGCCACTAGCCATTGGTGTCTGTTTGAAAGCACAGCTAGCTCTAGCCAACTTAGATCTCATTCTCACACCACTAAAAAAAAGTTATTCTGAACGAGTCTATGATGACTATTTTAAACTATCTATGATGACTCTTTCTATGGTAATATCATCACCCATAAAAAAAAATGTATACTGCGTTTACAGGTTCTTCCGTCCTTTCCAGCTTGAAGAGAGAAGTATATATGTAGTAGCCCTTTTTTCTCGTCTACGTACGTTGAATTGATGCTGCCTGCCTGCCTAGCTACGTTAGATGACTGGCCAGAGATCGGAATGGAAGAGGGACAAGATGGGAGGACACTGTTGTCTTCAGTGGCATTCAAGGGAGCTAGACTTAATGCGTGCATTCCCTTCTCTTCGATCTTCCCCTTTTACTACCATGGACAGAAGAGGATGTGCACTGCTGGTACTAGTACTGCTGCTGCTGCTGCTAGAGAGAGAGAGAGAGAGAGAGAGAGAGTAATGGCGGAATGACATGCATGTAGGAGCACAACACTTCTGCCTAGACTGTGCACTGCATCGATCATAAGGTGATGATGAGAGAGACACACCTATGCATGCACCAGCTGCCTAGACTTTCGAGTCCCGATCACTCTTTGCACTCTGTAACTTTCGACCACATAAAACCTATCAACCAGCTACTGTATCTTCAACTATTATAGATTCGACCACCTTAACTATTTAATCACTTAAGTCGTCAGACCACGGTCATTTGGCCGCCTCGGCCATTCGACCACTCCAACTGTCAAGGTCGATCCATCCATCCATGAATGAGATAGCAGTGATCGATCGAGCGTGGATACCGAGACGCACGTAGTACGGCATCGACGAACTGCATGCCTGGTCGATCCTCCAAGCCTAGCTAGCTAGGGCTAGCTGCGCTGCAGGCATGCATCGGCTAGCAATAAAATCTCAGCGCAGAGGCCTTAAGTTTTCCCACTACTGCTTCCCTCCTCTTATTGAAAGCCTAATTTGTGGACCTGTTTGTGCTTATATTAATTACCACTGCCCTTGCTTTTCTCGCTGACAATGTCTATTGCACCGCTTCAATGCAATTCTGGTTCCGTCCATCTCTTCTTTAATTGGTCCCGCTCGTTTCAGATTTAGCTTCTAACTTCTACTTTTTAATTCATTATTTTTAATTTCATCCTTTTCTAACTTTTTGGTTTTTTAAGAGCTTTTTCCTTTTCTTTTTTTCTTGTATTCTTTCGTATTGTCCGTGTATAACCAGATAGACAATAGAGGGGGTGAATGGTGCCATCAAATTCTCCCACAAGTATCCACTTAACTCTTTTCTCCAATAGCTACCAAGCCATGAAGGCAAGAGTTGAATTCTCACATAAATCAAAGAACAAGAACCAACGAAACTGACTGATGGGAAACAGATAACGTGGTCGATGGCAGTCCGTGTATGGGCTATCCGACTGTTCGACAAAAGGGCATCGCAGTCGGTAGTTGAAGATATTTTAGCATATATAGGTAAACTGATATTGCTCGATTAATATAATAATCACAGAGCTAATGACTACAAATGGTAATTAAGGGTTTAGGGAACTTTAGTTTCTTTTGGCGGCAGCAATGTATTTTCTGCCGAGCATGCCAGGTCACTAACATTACAAATACGGGCTTCATTTCTGGCCCATGATCGATGGCCTTTTCTAGCTTCTCCAACCCTAAATCCATTCACTACAATACAACTCCGGCCAGTTTGGAATCCTAGATTGAAATATTCTAGATTTTTATTGGGGAACCCCGAGACAACTTTAGGTTTAAACTAAAAATATTGAATTTAAATCAATTGTGAGTAATTCCAGTAAGAATTGGGGAAAATTTTGGCGTTCAAAATGGGGGATCGTTTCAGCCGGTGGCGGAGCTTTGAGCTCGGAATTCAGGGTTTAATTGCATGCATGAATGAATTGATCTATCTATATGTGGTTGGTCATTCATCAGAAAGTGCCCCACCAACGATAACTTCCAACGGCACGGGTACGTGGCCTAATCTTGGATGTTGTTAGGTCTCGCCAAGATTCAGGACATGGAGCGGAATCCAATTCACGATCAGCATCTCTGCTACCATGTTTAGCTCCCAAGTTTGGTGGCTTACCACGAGAAAGTTAATCTCAAAACCGCTCTGATGTGACTTTGACACGGTAATCATCTTCGTTCACTTCGCTCTCTCTCTCTCTCTCTCTCTCTCGGAGAAAGACACACATGACATGAATCATTCAATCTTGTTTCTTCAACCTTGGAAATGTGTGACCACACAGACACAAGTTGACTACACATGTAGTGTGCAGAATCGATAGTGCCCATGATGGTAGGAGGAAGCAGCTAGCGCAGGAATCCAACAAATTAAACTGATCTACATTTGGGCACTGCACTGTTAGCCAACGAATCAAGCGCTGGGAGATCGGCTGGGATCTAGAGGTTGACGGAAGCGACGCCGAGGTATGCGGCAAGCATGTCCTTGTCGTCAGCGTCGCAGAGATGGAGGTTGACCTCGGCTTCCTCCCTGGCCAGCGCCTCCTGCATTGCCGGCCACCACTCCGGCACGGCTGCTCCTGTCGCGCTGCGGCTGCTGCTGCCATCAACATTATTATTGACGTTGGCATCATCCGTCAGTGTCGTCGCCTCTGTTTGTGTGAGCTCCAACTCCGCCTGAAGATTGCCGTCGCAGGCGAACCGGCCCTTCACCCTCTTCCGGCTGTCCGCAAGCATCTTCCTGCCAGCGTACTGCATAGTATACTATATATATATATTAACAAGCAAATTAATACTAACAAGCAAATTAAGGTACCGACCCCGCTCGATTCAGCTTCACCTTCTAGCTTCTATCTTTTAATTCACTATTCTTTAATTTTATCCTTTTCTAGTTTTTTAGGCTTTTTAGGCTTTTTTAACGTATTCTTTCGCATTGTATGTGATGGCTAACTTGTTTTTTCTATTTTTGAATTTTTTAAATTTAATTATGCCAAATAAGCCACCATCAGGTAGAGTACAAAATAAGTCAGCTACAGTGAAAAAAGCTATAAGCCATCACCAAACTGAGCACCCCTAGGTGGTGCTTCAAGTAGCTTTTGGCTTAAGTTTCTGGCTATAACTTTTAGATAAAATTGTTCTGTAGCAGCTGTCGGTTTTTTCTAAAAAAATAAGAAAAAAATATAAAAAATTGGCTAAAAATTGAAAAAAAAGATCATTATATCGTCATGGAATAAGAAGAAAATAGAAAAAACTGACAAAATTTTTAAAAAACCAGTTATATCGTCACGGACAATGCAAACGAATGAGAAAAAAGAAAAGCAAAAAAAACTAAAATTAAAAGCTGATACGTTCCAAGTAGTTTTTAGCTTAAATAAGCCGAAAGCAAAGAAAAAGTTAAAGGCTGAAGCTTTTTGGAGTGGAGCCTGCATGCGTGTATAGCATACTATGCATGATAGATGTTAGTTGCAATTGACAAATTTAATGAGACGATGACAAGCTAGAGTAGAGGAGAGCATCGGAGAGAGAAGAATGTGGAATCTTTAACTTGCATAGGAATGCCTCATTGCCCGATCTAGCCCCTTGTGTGGCCGGGGAGCACGCGAGGGGAGGTGGCGCCGTCGCCGATGTGTAGCGCTCCCTCGCCGCGCTCATCACGGAGATAGAGCAGAGCGGCGACCGCCCTCGCAAGTAGCTTGACCGAACCATGCAGCCCAACCGCGTCACCTCCCCTCGCGCGCTCTTGGCCATGCGAGAGGGCAATACGTGCAGGAGAGAGATCGACCGAACGAGGCATTCCCATGCCGGTAGAGGCAAAATTCGAGAACGTGACGTACGGTGATCTTCTTCTGGAAGTTGCGGCGGCTGCGCTTGCTCCGGTACTTTTCGATGCGCTCCCGCCGCTCCCCGGCGGTGTACCTCGGCGCCACCGCCCTCGGATGCTCGTCCACGAGATCTCCGGCTCTCAGCAGACAGCAGGATGGCCCCCGAGGGGCACCGCCGTAGCATGGGTGGTGGAAGGCACCGCTGTCAACGAAGGGGGCGGACACACCATCGCAACAACAAGAGGTGCTCGAGTGATACATGGCCATCTCTCTCTCTCTCTCTCTCTCTCTCTCTCTTGTTGTGTGTGTATGATCTCTCTCTCTCTCTCTTGTTGTGTGTGTATGTGCGTGTGTGTGTGCCTAAACCTGCTCAGAATTGAAGCGTTAAACAACATTTGGAGGATATATACACGAGGGATTGCATGCCTAACCTGCTGTCGCCCCTAGTAAAAACAACAACCTGTGGGCAACTCACTACTTACATGCGTATCCAGGTATACCAGTGGCGGATCCAGGATTTATATAATATATATTCAGAGTTAACAAATAAAATATAAAAGTCTACAATAGATAAAGAAGTACAAAATATTTCGTGCTAGATACAACATCTGTAAATAATTTAGAAAAAATAATTCAAAGATTACGAAATAACTTAAGATAGGACTATATTGATGTAGTCTGATGTGTATGACCTGCGTGCATCAGTGCACGACAGCGTGTAATCATTGCCTAGTACATACTGCCTCATCAATTCATTTAGTGATAGAGCTTCTATCGTCAAATGAATTGACCGACAGAGCATTTGTTTGTAAAATTTTTTAAGGGAATTTATTTTTGTTATATTAATAAAATAATCGGTTATTTATTTGAAAAAAAATCATGCATGCACATCGGTACAAATTAACGTTGTACTATGTGTTGTAACTCATGCCATACAGAACATATATATAGAAGGGGTTACATGCAGTACCACGTCAATTCTACGTAGCACCGTACCTCTCGATATGTCCAGTGGTTTGTTTGTATTTTATTAACGGTAAAGGCATTATATTCTTGTACGTACGTACGTACGCTCCCTCGTTTCTTTTTTTTTTCTTGATATCGATCATACAGTCCATGACAGCAGTATGAGCAGCACTTGAAAGCTGGAGGAGATTCTTTCCTTTAGACCAGTCGACCGGGAGCGACGAAGAGAAGAAAGGGAAGGGACTAGTGAGGAATTGGAGTTGGAATTATTGGATGAATCACAAGGGGAGGTCGAAGAACAGTTGGAGCAACGCAAACCAACTCCAACTCCGACCCTGGAGGAGCAGCACTAAGACAAGAGTAGAAAGTGGAATCGTGTTTGAGGCAATCTCCACCACGAATCCGCCGCTCTATAGCCAGAATATAAAAAATATCTAACGAAATCGCTAACACTAGGTACAGTCGGATGAGGTCGATGGCAATGACTAATAGTGCGCGGTCGAAGCGACAAGCGACAATGCTCGATTGGCGGTGGCAAGCGAAGATACTGGATTAGGACATGCGGCTAACGATGAGGCGGCGAGGTTGCTGGATTAGGGAGGCGTGGAAGTGAGATAGATGGAGAGATGGGGAGAAATCAAATCTGGAGATGACGAAGTGAGAGATTTCTGGGTGGGCTTAAAACTTGTTCGTTTTTCATACCCCGCTAAATCCCAAAAAACCGGCACATAGGACCGCTTAGGACACGAGGGCACAGATTTAACACACGTGATAACTGTAAGTAACTTCATGAATTGCAGATGATAACTTTTTGTGCACGATATAGTAACTTTACCATGTGGATGATAACTTTTCCAGAACAAGAAAACTCGACTGCTAAACTATGTGTAGGGTCGATTGAAAGGGGGTGGCGCGATTGACTGATTGGGTCCTCGGGTCGCGTCGCTAGGGAGTCACACGCTTATTCTACGTGTAGCCACTGAATATATTTTAATTTTTTTCGCACACGATAAGATACATATCTATTTTAGACTATAGTTTCCAGGCACCATAATACCCTGTTATATCATATATCATTCTCAGTCATAGACATGGAAAGATTGGCCGAGATATGGAACCTCCTCTCCTTTAAAACATGACTCCCTGGCGCTTGCCTGGCTGCTCAATAATAAATTAACAGAGCAAATCTGAAATAGAGCCAAGCTTGTGCAATAAACAACAAAAACATTTTCATGTTTTTTTAACTCAACAAAAACATTTTTTTGAGTTATTTAACCAAACAATTTATAAGACCTAATCTTTTTTATGGGCTAATTAAGCTAGGTAGATCAAACTAAACTTAGCCCGGCTAAAATTGGTTACTCCTTGACCACACATTCCGCAGTCCCATGGATGCATATAAAGAACACCACACATGTACAGAAGACGCATCTTGAAAAGCTATCCACACACTTGGTTAAAGAACTTGCACTCTTTGACCATTTCCTTCATATTTAGGGTTGTATACATATACATATGTTTCTTGTTGCCATGAAGTCATCACTTCCTTTCGAGAGAAAATGGCCTATGATGACATCAAATATGAAGAGGTTAGTTGGCTTCCTGGAGAAAAAACTCTCTTTTTTTTTCTTCATCTGAAACAATGGAGAAATTGGTTATGCTTACATGTGTAAATATATATGATTTGCTGATTTGTTTTTGTTGCAGGAATATATTACGAATACACGAGGGGCAAAGCTCTTTACATGTCAATGGAGCCCTTTAAAGTGTGAGCCTAAAGCTCTGGTCTTCCTATGCCATGGTAAATATATTTACTGTTTGGTGTTACTTTCAAATCTCAAACACAATGGGTACTTAAAAAGAGAGAATTGTTTTTAATTACATCCTCTAATTTAATTATCCCTTTTGTTTCTTGCCATGTTTTTAGGATATGCCATGGAGTGCAGCATTTCAATGAGAGGTAAATAGCACAATTTCTGTGATTTCCATGTGCTTTTGTCTAAATAAAAAAACAACAAGATGACAATGCGTGGATTCCAAATGAACGGTACATAATTTAAAACAAATATGGCACGTTAGATGATAGCTTGAGATTGTACCACTTTTGGTTTGTTCTTGTTTTGATGCATCTAATCATGATTGTATTAACCTTAGCCGCATCGTCCTCCTAGGCCGACGCCACTGCTCTTCTCTCCCTCTTGCCACACCGCCCTCTCTGCCTATCTACAACGCCGTCCGCTGGCGTCATCCCTGCTACCTCAACCTGCCGCCACAGCACGAGCAGAGCATCATTGCCCAGGCACCATGATACCCCTATATATATCACCGCCATCACCGCTCCAGCGCTGACTTGAATGGGAGTAGCACCTCTACACCACATCTAATGATAATGATTTAGAGCATCACCCCTACTCACTTGAATATTACCTTAGTAAACTAGCTTATTAAACTGGAACTTAGCCAATAAAGTTTTCGTAATCTAAGGATGAACTTTAGAATCTCTTTATGGAAATGAATGTTTTCTCAGTGAATTTCTATTTGCAAGTTTAATTATGCTCTTGGATGCATGGTTCCAGGTATTCTAGGGTGCGAGGTCTCAAGCTTTAGTTGTGATGTATTCTTGTTCATAGTACTGCGTGAGGTCCCAAGTGTTCTTGGGTGCGATATCCCAAGTTTCAGTTGTGACATATTGTTGTTCATAGTACTAGTTGTTTAATGCATATTGTTAAACGTAGATTGTGTATCGTTTCGTAGTAATTTAACTAGAGGGCGTGCTACCGAAATCTAGTAGTGATGGATATAATTTAGAGTGATATAGAGTAGTGGTAATATTCTGGGCTTAGATATTGAACCGGAGTGTTACACAAAAAAACTCCTAGTAAAAGGAGATAAATTGATGGATTATTACTTTCAGGCACAGGTACACAATTGGCAAAGGCTGGATTTGCAGTGCACGGATTGGACTATGAGGGTCACGGAAAGTCATCGGGACTTCAAGGCTATATTAACAGTTTCAGTGATGTCGTGGTTGATTGCTCTAAGCACTTTGCAAGTGTTTGTGGTATGTTCAATATATGTTAACTGACTATTCTCATATCTTTTATTACTTGTGTATTCATACAACTAGTTACAAACAAACTTTGGTAACCTCTTGGCTCTTATGATTGAAAACAGACAGTCATCTATTATGTATAAGTGATAAAATTACATGAGAAAAAAAGAGTAGTTTAATTTCTAAAATGCTTCATCATTCAAACTTTCCATTCTGACCAAGGAAGTATATCACTCGACAATATGAAGGTACACACATATTTTATTTTATAGAATCAGTGAAAAGGGGTGTAAGTTTGTGCTACTTCAAATAAGTACAAAACAAGTCATGATCATTTGGGGGGGGGTCTAATTATGTTTATGTAAGTAGAGATTTAAAGTAGAATTTTGAAATCCAAAATTATCTCTAACTATTTAGGGCATGTATAATAGTTTATCTCTTAATATTGTCTGCTTCCACCTCACCTAAAGACAGAACCATAGAGATAATATCTCCAATAGTAAATCATTCCTCTGACTATTTTACACTATTTTCGCCGTAACTTTCTGCCTCACACGCTCTCACTATTTACGTTAGTTTACGGGCTTAAGTCATCTCTTACATATAAAGCAACATATTATCTCTTCTCATTTCATCTCTCTTCTACAAAGAATTTTACTCAATTAATATAGCTAAGAGATAGTTGAGATGGTACTATTGGAGATACCCTTATAGGTCATTCACCAAGTGGTTCATATATTGGGTAAGAGCTTATTGTCATGGACGACTTTGAATTCTGCAGGAAAATTTAGTAGCATAAAAACTAACTTTTCGATGTGAGGTTCCAATCAAAACTCTAATTAGCTCCTTGATTCTCCATTGTGAAAGTTTTTTTCTCCTTTTTCAGAAAAGATGCTCTTATGCTTACATTTGCATGATATGTGTAGAACTAACAAATCATAAAAAAAATATACATGTTTCATTTGTTCATAAAGCTCCAAATCTCCATAGTTGTGTTTTGTTGGCATTGTGAAGCTATTCTCTTATAGTTGTGCTTTGTTGGCATTGTGAAGCTATTCTCTTGCTAAATTGCGAATTCGTATTTCTGAAATAAAAATGCGAATTCATAAACAGTAAACAAATACTAATGTAATTTTGGCACTTATCACACTTATTGAAAGATCATGCGGTTGGTGGATGACTAAAAAAATTTAAATTGCAATTAACATCATCTTCCCCTTGTTCTAGAGAAAGAAGATTACAAGAGAAAACGGAAGTTCTTGCTTGGTGAGTCCATGGGAGGAGCTATTGTGTTGATGCTTCATAGGAAGGAACCTACTTATTGGGATGGGGCCATTTTAGTTGCCCCCATGTGCAAGGTTACGGCTCTAGCTTCTGGCTTCTGGCTTATTTTGATATCTAATCATTGATTTTGTTACCATTATTTATTGGCCTTTTTGTTCTTGTTTTTTTTTGATATATTTGACATCTTGATCTGTTGCCCTCAGCTATTTGGCACCATGTACTATATATTTCATTAAGTCATTGATCTGGTAACATGCATGCAGATTGTAGAAGATATGAAGCCCCGTCCCATTGTGATTACAATTTTAAGCAAGCTCAGCAATGTGATCCCTACGTGGAGAATTATTCCTAATGATGATATCATTGATAGGGCAATTAAATGCCAGGAATGGCGTGAAGAGGTAGGGGAAAAAATATGAAGCCTCGGACGCTCCAAGATAATAATAATAATAATAATAATAATAATAATAATAATAATAATAATAATAATAATAATAATAAGGATGATGATGATTTACAACTACTTTTTTGTGTCGCTAAATTGTTTACATCATTATTTATAATTAGGTAAGAAATAATCCATATTGCTACAAGGGAAGGCCCAGGCTGAAGACTGGTTATGAACTTTTCATGGCAAGCTTGGATACTGAAAGCAATCTTGACAAGGTATGATCAAGGTTCGACATTAAAGTACGTAGCTAAAACCAAAAGATGATTTATATTGATTTTTGACTGATGATACGCATCGAGTTTTTTTCATAACGACCCTATGATAGATTGACTAGTATATGTAATTCGTCATGGAAAGAGAGGAATCACGCATTGTCATTGAAGGTTGCACTTGCATGCATGGCCGAATTCTTGCTACTAGTTAATGTATGTGCATCCAACTTATTTGGCCTGATGCTAGTCAATTCAACCATTCGCGTAGGTGTCGTTGCCGTTTCTGATCGTGCACGGCGGGGACGACAAGGTGACGGACCCGTCGGTGAGCGAGCTGCTGTACCGGTCGGCGGCGAGCCAGGACAAGACGCTCAAGCTCTACCCGGGCATGTGCCACGCCCTCACCTCCGGCGAGTCGCCCGACAACATCGACGCCGTCTTCCGCGACATCAACGCCTGGCTCCACCACAGGTCCAACGGCTCCTCCTCAGTATCAGCAGCAGCAGCAGCCGCCGCCGCCGCCATGGACGAGCAGCAGCACAAGGCCAAACACGATGAGCAGCACTGCGACAATCTACACTCCAGCTAGTAATAGATAGCCACTCAATTGTTAATAGATAGCTCGAATTTAAATCTAAACTGATTACTGAATGCATATGAATCAGGAAAACCATGTTTCTAAAATCATGTCATAGACTCATAGTCTTCAATACCTTACATGCAAAATATGATTCAACATTTGAGAAACACACATACGATAGAAGTAAGCACAAAAAACAGCACGAGAAACGAAACTAACTTATAATCTATTCTTATGATTGCAAAGAGTTCAACAAATTGATATATGTATCCATAAACAGAGTTAACTCAACTTCTGAAGTAATAAGTGAGTATGTTGCCATCCCTGCTCTATGTTACATCAAAAACATATCGAGCATTTTTGGAGTTAATAGGTATCTCAAACTTTCCAGTTAATGAGGAACAGACAGTAGAATGAGAATAAATTGTCTGCAAATGACCTGGCTTTTGATGAACTACAGTGGGGCCTTGTTTATCCAAGGAAATCCTTCTACAAGCATCAGCCTCAGCAGAGTTATTTAGAGCCGTAAAGCACAAAAATGTTTAATATGCCAGAAAAATCTTGACAGTGATTATCAATTTTATACTGTGAGTAAAAAACAAAAGAATTGGGAAGCACAAGGTACTGCATCGGGGCCTAGCATATTGAAATCTTAAATGATAGCTAGCAGCAGTTCAAAAAAGAACTACCAGCTAAACAGCATAATGAACGTAACACAAAGGCACTACTGTAGTTTCTCTTATGTTGTCCAAAAGGACAAAGTAAAATAATGAAGCAAGTGCTGAACCAAGAAAAGGCTGTTCCAACATGCTAATTTGCACTAGTAACACAATAAAAATTTCACACTTTGCAGTGTTAATGATAAGAACAAGGCTGTAGAGAAGCCAAAGATGTAATTAATAAAGAAATAGAGCAAGATTTTGACCTGAAGGAACTTTCGCGAACCTTAATTGCCTTAATATGGAGACACGCCTGACAATACAAAAGGCATAACAAGATAATTGAAAATAAAATTTAATTTCAGAAACCAGGTGGTTCTGTAGAAATCACTTACCTGGCCTGATGTGCTGTCAAGTGTAACCAAACCGGTCCACTCTGCCCTTCAGAGTCAACTGGAACAGTAACAGAACCAAGAACTGTGCTTGTCCATACAATGTCCCAGTCATATATTGTCACCTTTATCTATGGAAGTGCATAGAACAAATGCATGAGAACAAGCAAAGTGAAATGCGCAGATCTTCCTGTATTCAGAGGACTTATTTAAAAACGTGGCAGACATCTTTTAGTGGGAACAAGTGAGCAAGCACACCATTGCATCAAGGTGATGGTAAACCATCTTGAGATTATAGTCAAATTTGAGCCAGGGTAATCGTATGAAGCACGAGGTTGTTGTATCAATCACAGCTGTGATTGCAGCATCTTCTTCCTGCATTTCTGTGGAGGAACAAGATTTCGAGGTTGATTCAGTAACCACCGACTTGTTTGAAGCTATAGAACCATCTTCTATGACTTTTTGCCTGAAATTAGTCACACAATGTTAGTACATACAAAAATATCTCCTTAGCCAGCAGTTACTGTTCTGCAAGGTCTCAGCTCATACAGGTCCAATACAAACGGTTGAGCTGAAGACCTTGCAAAGTGACAATGCAGTTAAAATCTGTTTGGAGAGAGAGGTTTAGAGCATCTAATATAAGATAATACTTGTGTCATTTAGTTTGTTTTGGACAGAAAACAGATATTGAAGGAAAAAAGACTGAGCTCATTCGTCAATTTTCTATTTTCATTGCAGACACCAATTATTCAGACTGAAGCTACAAATTGTCTAAGCAGAACAAAAGATTTATTTTGTTCCAACACTAAACCCTTCTTCACTTCCCCCTCCGAGCGCGGCACCTCAGCCTCGTCCGAGTCCTCGTCGTCGGAGTACGCCGCCGTCGCTGCGTCGATCTGCGCGTCGGGGTCGGCAGGAGGAAGTGGGTGAGGGAGGGGGAGGCAGCCGTGGATGGTGAGGGTAGGTCGCGTCTGCGAGAGAGGAAGAAGAGACGGGCGAGGCGGGAGGAGGAGGCGGACGGGGAGGCGATGCGCGATAGAGGAGGAAGAGGAGATCACCACGCCCACCGAATCCACCTCCACCCTGAGCCCATCCTCCACCACCACCGCTTCCAGATCCACTGCAAATTTCAACACTGGATTTGTCACTTACCCCAAATCTTCAGAATAAATTAGGGTAAAAACCCCACAGATCAAATTGTCAATTCATATGACAATCTCAATTCCGATTTCACTGCACATTTGATCTGAAGGACACTAATAGCATCGGCGTACAAGTGGAGATTAGTGATAACAATGAGGTAAAATTTAATTTAATACCACTACAACAAGCAGGTTTCCAAATGGTTATAAATAAAAATGAGGAGAAACCATCCCTGCTTGGACTTGCAATGCCACACAAACTGTACACATCTTGCTGGAGAACCTGTAACAGGCAGTACCAGCTGCTAGCTATTCGTGCAAATGGTAATCATCCTGAGACGAAGGACTGTGCCTAGACAGCAGGTTTAGCTTAGCAGTAATTTTGAGAAAGTGATGTCTTACAGGTGATATTTTCGGGAGAAAAAAAAATTAGTGTCCGAGACTGATGCTACTAACCTTCTGGAGGGAAAATTGATGCTACTAACCTTCTGGAGGGAAAATTGATGCTACTAACCTTCTTAACTTTGAGGTATTTTGTCATTATCATATAATGGGGTATATTCTGAAAATGGTCTCTCAACTTTGAGGCGTACGACCGATTTTTTCTAATATTTTATTTTGTTTAGGGGACTGGGCTCTGGAGAAAAGCAGCAGCAGTATTTGTGTGGTGTTGGACTCTCCAGTAGTTTTCACATTTACAGACTCTTTCTTTCTTCCTTCCTTCCTTCCTTCCTTCCTCTGTTTCTTGGTGTCGTGTCGTCTTCTTCAAGGGGGTTGCTTTCTTTGCCGTCGCCACCCAAACAAGCAACCAATCTCTCCTTCTTCATCTCCCCACAGATTGGATTAGAGAGAGAGAAAGAGAGAGGGTTCTACTGCTGCTAACCGATCGGATTGGATTCCCATCATCGGTAGGAGAAACAACGAGGAGGAAGAGGATGAAACCATTCAAGAATGAATTTTCATTTGGTTACTACTGCTAATTACCATCTCCTTCCTTCCAGATCTCTTAATAATTCTAGTTCTTCTTATCTCCTCTTTTGGCCTGGGTGCTCATCTCATCTATGAACGACGCTGCCTGCGGATGTGCAGATGAGAGGCTCAAGGAATCGGCTGCCATGATCGCCAACTACCCCGACAGGATCCCCGTATGTCATGCCAATCCTCCTCCTCTTCCCCCTCCCTTTTGCTTGCTCTTTAAAACGAAACAAATATACGAATCTAATGTATGAGAAAAGAAAAAAAATTCTTTTCCTCAAAAAAGGGAACATTACTAACAATTCAGCTTATAGTATTTGTGTATTCGGTTGTGCTTGATTTGTTGCTGGATGCGGTCAAACTTTCATATCAACTATGATAGGCAGCTATGATTGTGCTACATAAAAAAAAATAATGATATGACTGGAGTACGTTGTGATTCATTAAAGTTTCCCTCGAGCTACGGAATAGACTTCAACATCTGTAGTCATAGCTAAACAAACAGACGATGCCTGAATATTTTGTTCCAGTGATTGTCCATTGTGTCGGTTACTTCTTGATGTCACGAGTCCGTATGCATATGGCAGTTTCATGTCAAGACACTCAAGGGGTTGCGTCAATTTCTATTTCGAAGCTATTGATGAGGGGATGGAGTGCTGCTGCTTGCTGTTTCCATTTTGATTTATCTACCAGCAGCATGTAGGGTGCGATCATCATTTGCCATCGTGACACCAGCCTGCAAAATGAAACACGACAAGTGGTTTTATAGTTCACAAGTTGTTGGTCGTCGCACTTCTTAGCCTTTTGCATGGTGGGTATTCTACCAACGCAGATTGAATCAGGATTCAGGGTCATTCATAAGGAGCAATGGTAGGGTGCATGTGTCAATCTCAAGTAATTAAGTTACAGTGGTGCTTTTTGCTTCAGTCATCTCTGCTCTTGCGAATCACTTTTGTGAATACTGAATGGACCTTACAGATATTAATCTTGAAAACTAAAACAAAATCACAATTTGTAAACTAAACCACTGAGTTATCCAACTCTGCAGAAATTGCTGAATCCGACGAGATGTGAGGCTAAGTTTTCACTTACTCTTTATTCTGTGTTTCCTTTTTGCCCTTAATCGAAGGTCTCTGTGTGTGCATCTGTTGCTTGAACATTATGCTCATATGTTAGTATCCATATTTGCAGGTCATTGTTGAAAGGTTTTCGAGGAGTAATCTTCCAGAAATGGAGAAGAGGAAGTAAGTAGCTAGTTTCATGTGTACCTACGAACGTCTCTCTGCCGAGATGGATTTGTTTCACTGATTTTTTGCTGCTGCGTGCCTGATGTTTCTAGAAGCTGATTGGTCATGCAAAAGGGCATGTTCTTTTCAGTTTTTGAAACCGGCTTTTGGCTTTTGATACAGTACCTAACTTTTAAACAGAGTATTTTTTTCAAGACATGGTCTACAAGTTAATTGTAGTACACGTTAAAGGCCCAATTCTGTACCACCCAAAATCGCAAGCGAGTATCTCTCCATAATCTCTGTCGTAAACAGTTAAAATTCAAAAATTTCAATCAAAAGGAATAAACCACAGCCACAAAGAACATGCCCTTTATGTAAGTCTGAAAACCACTGAAACTTCATTACCATTGCAGGTATCTCGTTCCCTGTGACATGCCGGTTGGGCAGTTCATTTTCATACTACGTTGCAGGTTACATCTGTCTCCAGGAACAGCGCTATTTGTGTTTGTCAACAACACTTTACCCCAGACCGGTGAGCCTGTTTGTCTTGATTGATTCATATATATATTTGCTGCTCCTTAATTCCCTGCGGAAGCTTTCGAGATTTTGTACCTCGCTTGCGAAGTGTCAGTTATGCTCTGTTTGGTTTTTTCAAAGTTTGTTCTTCGCTATGAACTAAGCTGCAAGCAATTTTTGCATGCAGCTAACCTGATGGGGAGTGTGTATGAGTCGTACAAAGATGAGGATGGCTTCCTTTACATGTGCTACAGCAGCGAGAAGACATTTGGGTGATCCTATCCCTGTGCCACTCGATCAATCGGTGGCCATGCATGCAGAAACATCAACTGATCGAACACTACTAGCTGTTCGCTTTCAGTTTCCTCATGTACACAACTTACTAAATACTAGTATAGTCTTTGGTCGTAGCTCCTGTGTATATATGCGTGCAGTTTGTTCTAGACAAAATCGGCTATAGAATGCTGTAAATTCGCGGTGTTTGCTTTAGGACACAACCATTTTATGTCTTTGCTATAGAACACTGTATTTTAGTGGCTATTTGCCGAAGCACATTCCGATCAGTATAATATCATTTCTGGGCTTTAAGAGGAGAAAGAAGGTTAGTGAAAAGTTCATTTTGCCCTTTTGGTCGGACCCGTTGGTACCTGTACAACTGCACCATAAACATTGCTTCCACTTAGACGCCGTGGTTGCATCAGAGATGAGATTAATATCACTATAATTGTGTAGGAGTGGATCACTTTTATGGATATGTAGGATACAGGCGGTAGAGTTAAACACTGATCCAAATGTTTAAAATAATAAGGACGATGTGGCTGCATCAAGATGAAATTAGCATTGAAAGTTAGTGGGGAATCATTTGTATAGATATATAGGATTGCACTCCTCGCAATATATATATGTATATATAAGCCCTGCTCAATTGAGTGGCCACTTCCGGGCTTTATATCGGTTTTAGCTTTGCCTGCTTTAGATCTATCACTTCGCGCGCCATGGTGCTAGCCAAGGGTACATCGTGTCTCAGTTTGTTTCCTACCATTGGCTTGTTTGATTAACTAACAATATTTGTACTGCATATCTTGCGTCCCCTAATGGATTAGGGGCCTCCCCAGGTGACGTGGACACGCACAACTTCCTTATCAAGCACGACTAGACAGGAGTGCTGTCGCCTGTCGATTGGGTGACAAGATCCAATCACCCAACCGTTGGGCGATTGCATTCATATCGCCCAACGGTAAAGTTACGTCCTTGGTGTCGCTCGGCCGTTAGGCGACATGTTTCAGTTGCCCAACGGTTCGATGATAGAAGGTTACTTTTGCAAAAAAAAATAAATCGCAGATATATTTCTGCATTTTCAAATAAAAATAGATTATTTAAAAAATTTCTGCTTTCTAACCCCATGTTCCAGCTTTATATGGGCTCCCCTACCAGAATACGAGATCATAATTTTTTAGTTCCTGGACCTTTGATCTAGTCACTAGTGAGAAAACGATAAACAGAGCAATTCAGAAGTTTGAAGGGTGGAAAATAAAGGGGGTTTATAGTCAGTAGCTTTTCAAACCTCATAGGACTGATCATCAGGCTGAGCTCAAACCAAGTCTACATTGTTTGTGAGCAGGCCTACAAGATGAGTGCCGCAGTTCCTGGTAGTACGTGCATATGATAGAAAACCATGGTTAAAGCAAAAGCAAATGTGGTTCACTTCGCAAAATGAACAAAATCGATTGTGCTTCTGTGCGACACCAAATAAATTGAGCACTTAATTTTTAGCAGTTATCATTATCAAAACAAGAACCAAGTTGAACTGATATAATCTCAGCTCTTCATCTGATAAAGCTATTTCAGAATCCAGCTCACGCTATTTTGTTTGAACCAGCATAGACACACATGCCAAAACAAAATGATTACGACTGCTATAAGCCGAACTTATCCTGAAGTGCTATACATTACCGGCACATTTCAGTCGATATAATGAAGCTTCTTTATTTTCACAGCAGTACAGTTGACACGAGATATACATACTAACTTTGTAGGTCAACAGAGATGAGACAAATTTGTAGAGCAGCTGTTAATATGCTTGGTAGCATTATCAATTTCAAACGTGAACAGTAACAAAATTTTCATTCAAGTTAGATCAACTCAACACCATGCACAGATCGATGCAACCATGCTTCAACATTCTTGGATGAATGCTCATACAGCAGGTCGGTTACACCATGACAAGCTCAGTGGGAACCAAACTTGGGTTCTCCTGTTGCAGTTCGTAGATCTTGTCGGTCATTCCTTCTTTCCGATAAGCTTCCACCAAGATGGAGTACGTCGTGGCATCTGGGGCACACTGCATATGCTTCATGTGCCTGAAGACCCTCTCCATCTCAATCAGATCCTCTGCTTTTGCACATGCTGCAAGAACAGCGTTGTGAAAAGATGTATTTGCTGGTACATCAAGCCTCTCAGCCAGCTTGACCATGCCCACCACCTTATGGAAAAGGGCTGCGTTACTGAAGCCATTTATGAGACAACAGAAGGTCTTTGTATCTGGCTTCATCCCCTCTGAACGCATCTGGTTAAATGTGTGCTCCATGTTTTTTGCATCGCCCGCCTCAGCAAATGCCTCGATGACGTTGTTGTACGTTGCGGTGGTCCATGGAAACGCTAACTTGCGCATGTACTCCATCACCGCAGACATCTTGTCGTACATCCGCTTCTTCCCGTAAGCACCAATGAGAATGTTGAGTGTGCGGGTCTCGGGTTCAATCCCATAGCCTCGGAATTTCTCATACCACTTCTCCATCAACTCAACCTGGCCCCTGTTCCCAAAGAGGCTTAGGATAATGTTCATGGTCCAGACATCCGGTTTACTAGTTGTGCTGTCGTCGAGCATTGCAGAGAGAACTCTCTCCATGTCATCCAACCTTCCAGCCCTGCCGTAGCCACCGAGAACAATGTTCTGCGTGACCGTGTTGGGTGCTATGGAGCGGTCAGCCATCTCTTTGTACATGGCATCGACGAGGTCAAATCTTGAGGCATCGACGCAAGCCTTGATGAGGGTGCTGTAGGTATAGACGTCAGGCTGGCAGAGCGGAGAGGCTTTCATGGCGCTGAGGAGCTGGAGCGCCTCATCCAGGAGGGCATTCCGGCAGTAGGCCGCAATCAAGGCCGTGTAGAGCTCCGGGGTGGGGTGGCATCCCTGGCGCAGCATCTCGTCGAAGAGGTGGTGCGCTCGAGAAGGTTGGCCTGATCTGCCGAGCAGGAGGAGGAGCTTCATGTAGGTGCCTTCCTTGGGATGGTAGAAAGGCTGCTCCTTGAGCATCTCGAAAACCTAATAATAGTAGTTGATTCTTCTTCTTCAATGCCTCTAACGAAACAATCCATGGTGGAGACTAGTCTAGTTTGCAAATTAATTGGGGAGGATTACTTCACCTGGAGCGCCTCTTGCCAGTTCTTGGCGTTGATGCGGTCGGCGAGGGCCTCGGTGACGGTGCACGCCCACGCCTTGGCCTCCGCGCGCGCGTCCAGCCGCTTCTTCACGTTCTTGATGGGGCTGCGAGCGCCAGCCCTCCCGGACTCCGCCGCCCCTGGGAACTCCCCCGCCTTCCAGTGCCTCTGACGGCTCCTGCTGCTACCGCTATTCCCCTCTGGCTCTCGCTCTCCCCGCGCGGCATCCCGAGCAGGCGGTTTTGGGGGTGCGCGCTCGGCGGTGCGGCGGTGCGTGTCAGAGGAGGGGGTGGGGAACTCGCCGGCCTTCCAGTGGCGCCGGCGAGTGCGCGAGTCGGAGGAGGAGGAGGCGGTGGTGACGAGGCGAGGGCGGAAGGTGGCGGCGGCGGCGGCGAGCGGCATGGCAATGCGAAGGCGAACGCAGAGCACAGCACGGAAGACACAAGATAACGTCAAGATGATGAGCCTACTCAATATCTCGCGACAAATTGCGATATTCTCTTCCACAAGATCCAATGGCACCAAACATTTCCTTTGCAAAGGCAGGCAGAGGATGCCTTCCATTCTACAAAACTAGTGTACCTCCTTTTAACTCTACATATGTATCAAAGTACACAAAGTATTATGAAAAACCTCCTACCTTTGTGTTCTAAAAAACGAATCTAGACGACACTTAGGAGATAGACGGTGGCCTCCCGCCGTGATATTGGCGAAGCCAACGAGCTTGCGAGCTGGCCCTACCTAGAATGGCGCTGTAAAGGTATTGGAGGTCTACGATGTCGAAGGTGATGACCTCCCGTCTGCTTCGTGCTCCCTGCTCGAAGGCCACCTCTAGTTCTATTTGGCCCAACGTGGTGATGGGATGTTCTTCGAAGCCCTGCAGGGGTATCCCCACCGGCTATAGCCTGCTCCGTGGGAGACCCATCTAGTCAAAGGCATCCACAAAGAGGAGATCTGTGGAGCTGCGCCCGTCAATGAGAACTCACGACACGCCACAGCACGCAATGTTGGCGGTGACCACCAGGGGATCTTGGTGCGGGAAGTCCACACCTACCGTGTTTGCTACCCCGAATGTGATATCCACTTGGGCTCATCCGAGAGTCGCCTATGTGGGGTATGTGACGATGTCGCATAGGCTCTTCGCTGTCGCTTGGAGGGAAATTCGAGTGCCAATCCTTCGGTGATGGGGTGGATCACCCTGCGGGCGTAGGCTTCGGGGCCTTGTATTTGCAGCCTTGCCGACGGGGCTAGGACCAAGGGCGCTTCGAGACGCCACTGGATATGGGCAATGACTGGTGCTCTGACCTCCTGGCGCACCCCTGCTCACGCTCTCGTGGAGGGTCGTGATAGATGGGCAATCCCGTGTGAGGTGGTCTCCATGGCCATCTTCGCGGTCGTGGATCCCGTGTGAGGTGGTCCCCTTCGCTCACATCCAAGGTCGCGGAGTCTGCTGCCTTCTTCAGCTCCCTCAACACCAAAGATGTACTTAGAGAGAGCGTCTCTTCGCTGCTTTCACCTCGAGTCGTTCTTTGGTGCAGTGGGGGCTGGCTTCGCCAAGGGCCAACCCCATGGATTCCGCTTCGTGCCGGTGAGCATCCTCTTCTGCCCGGGCATACTCCTCTATCTTATCGAAGAGTTTGGCCACATACTTTATTGGCTTCTGTGCATTAATAGTGTTTTATATTTTTTTCTTTATTTTTCTTTAATTGAATACTTCAGAAAAAACTAATAGCCGCTACAAGGCTATTTCAGCTAAAAACCAAAAGTCACAGTTGATTTGAGGGGTGTTCATATTGGCTACGTCTGATGGCTTTTGGTTAAAAATGAATAGTAGTGGTTGAAAAAGTGGTTTTTAGAAGGAGGGAACGAACTGTAGAAAAAGTGATAAAGATACATGTGCGAGACGAGAGTGAGTACGTGATGCGTCCATGAGCCTCTACCCTTATCCTTGAAGCGAAACGGAAGCAAGAGAAGTAGAGAAGCCGTTTCGAGAAAGCATGTGTTCATATTAGCTTCTAATTTCTCAAGTAAAAGTCAAAATCTAATATAAACACCCTCTAAACAAAGCCTTTTTATCTTATCTTGCTTTACGATGGTTGCTTGAACGAGTCTTTATCTTATTTTGCTTTCATCATCTCTACTTTGTACTGAAACAAATCTAGTTAAAGAGTGGGTGCGTACTCTGCACCCTTAGTATCACTACTTTCTCAACCTAATATACCACCACTTCCACTCCCTTTTTGCTTGCATTTGCTTAGTTGCTCCACTCGCGCACACCAACCTAGCAGTTCAGCTCTGAAACTCCTATGTCAACTAAATCTATCTATCTATGCACATACTAGCGCTCTAAGGAAACTCCTATGTTAACTAAAAAGTGTTATAACGGCTCAGATTAAAAAAAGATTACATATCAATTACAATCCAAATAAGCTGAAATTCGAAATAAAAGATAAAGAAAAATAGCAATTTGATTTTCGACTTCCAAAATAACATCCATAAATAACTAAAATTCAGAATAATAACTAAATGAAAATTCACAAATTAAAGAGTTTCTATCAAACAAATTAATATTTGATTGCACATCAATTGGATACGAGAATCTAAGAAGCTGCAGTGTTCAGTTAAACCATCTGAAAGTTTAGGTGATCAATCTTGAACGCTCATGTCATGTCTAACAACAACTTCAAACTCAGGTTAGCTGTATTAGCTCTAGAACAAATTAAAGACCACTGAAGAATCTGTCTACTGGCACATAAGACTGCTCTGCAGTTTTGGTAGCTTTGGTTGGGCTGGTAGTTCAGTGATGTGAAGACATTCCACCAAGAACTAGCTAGCGGCACATTTTTCGTTTATACATATGTAAGATTGCGGCATTGAATAATTGGACCTCAGTTTGATCCAAACGTCGCACCTACTTTCCCACTGTCCAGCAACTCGTCCTTGGCAGCTATAAGTAGCAGCGATTCTCCACTGTCCTGGTCTCAGATTAATTTCCTTTGGAGCTGCTTGTCTCTTGCATTCTGCAAAACCAGGTGCATCCTTCTGTTCCTCATACTTTTTTGCAGGGAATATTTTTTGTTTCTGTTGTTGCCACTTTGCACAGCTAGCTTGGATTCAGTTTAATTAGTGCATGAGGTTGGTCTATCTGTCATGCTTAATGATTATGCCATTGCTTAAAGTACAAAACTAGCTACATTGATTGAGTCAGTTGTCAACTATATATCAAGGAAGAGCCCAACGATGGCATTACCACCAACCGAATTAACTAGCTTAGTTTGTGCGTGTGCTGTGTTCTGTAATTGAAGTAGGTCCTTCCCAGTTGCTGAAATGCAAAGCATATGCGTGAATGCCCTCATGTGCCTCGATTCATACATGTTTTCACCAATTATTCACTAAGAGCTATATATCTTTGTATGGCCGGTCGTTTACTGATTGGTTTCTGCATGCTGCTACTGTCACAGTATATCAACATTACATAGTAGGAATGGAATTGGCCAATTAGGGGGGGCTCTCTTGCTAATTCTCACTGCAATTGCCATTGTTCGTATCTGCTGCCGATTCCACATCACCAACCACCCAGGCAGCACCTCGATTCTCACATTGATTCACAAGGACAATGAAGCAACAGGTGTTGAGCAACGGCAATGGCGGCAGGGCCTCCTCGCCTTCGGTGGCTGCGCGAATGGGTTCTTCAAGAGCAGCAGCACCCATGAAGGAAGGTTCTTCTCCTCCAGCTCCGGCTCGGGCTCGGGCTCAAGGGTTGAAGGCCACCATGGCCGCTTCTCCTACTAGAGCTCATGGAGCGAGGAGGCTTGTGAGGGTGAGCAGCAAGGAGGAGATGTCTGCAAAGAGGCACCCGCTGGCTGCAGCCAACAAGGACAAGAAGCAGGAGGAGGAGGAGGAGATACGCCGGCTGCGTGGGGAGGTGGAGAGGCTGCTGCGCCTCAACACGGAGCTGGAGCGCCACAAGAGCGGCCTCGCGCACCAGCTCACCCTCGCGCACCGCGCCATCACCCAACTCCAGAAGCAGCAGCAGCAGCAGCACGACAAAACCCACGTAAGTTTGCACAACTTGTTTGCTATGCTATGCAGTTCTGTACTTTCATTGATCTGCAACCCCAAATAACTCAATTGAGCAGGGGAAGACCATAGCCAGTGATCTGTCACAACAACGCAGCCAAAAGGAGGCCACCGGCAGGGGCAGTGTCGCAAGCAACAATACACAACCTCCGAAGCCGCCCTCACCGCCGCCGCCGCCGCCGCCACCTAACAGAGCAGGAGCCATAGCCCCAGTACCTCCGCCGCCTCCACCGCCGCAGCAAGGGCTTTCTAGGACAAGCACGGTGAACAGGGCAACCGCATTGGTTGAGATGTACAACTCGCTGACCAAGCGTGACACCAACAACAGAGCCGCCGCGGTCAGTGCCGCTCACCACAACAGCATTCTTGGCGAGCTACAGAACCGCTCCACGCACCTGTTGGCGGTCAGTCCGTTCCTGAAACGACTCCGGAACGAAAATAAAATGACCTATTTTTTTTACAAAATGCATTCCTTTTTTTTTCTCTCGATCAGATCAAAGCAGACGTCGAAACAAAAGGAGAGTTCATCAATGATCTCATCAAGAAAGTCCACACTACTACTTACCCCGATGTGGAGCAAGTGCTGACCTTTGTGGATTGGCTAGATCAACAACTTTCAACTTTGGTAATTAAGCAAAAACAATTTCGTTTCATTCTTTGTCTAGCTGGGGCTATAGAGGGCAACCATGCATCCTTCTTTCGTACTTGTGCCCAAGCAACCTGCAGGCAGTAAATTTCACAAAAAAAAAAGGTGGCCTGTTTAAACTGTCAAGGGCTATTCTTCAGTTGGTGAGACAGTTACTGATCTAAGTTATCCTAAAAAAATTCCAGTCTGATGAGACAGCAGTCTTGAAGCACTTCAGCTGGCCCGAGAGAAAAGCTGATGCACTCCGGGAAGCAGCATTTGAATACCGGGATCTCAATCATGTTCTATCAGAGATCTCTTCCTTGAATGACGACGGCAGCCCTACTTCGTGTGAGGCTACTCTGAGGAAGACATCAAACTTGCTAGATAAGTACGACAACAGCAGCGACCAAATTTGTCCACAACTTCAGCGATCAAACTTAATTACTGTGCTTGTTTCATGGCTGCCAGGTTGGAGAAGAGCGTGAGCGGATTGGTGAATCTGAGGAGCTCGGCGATGCCGTCCTACAAGGAGTTCAGAATTCCAACTGACTGGATGCTCGATTCAGGGATTGCTTCAAAGGTAGTCAGTCTCTCTGTGATTGCTTCAAATGCAGAGGCCATTGTGCATCAGTGTTAACCAGTTACTTGCAGATGAGGTTGGCATCGGTGAAGCTTGCAAAGGTGTACATGAAGAGAGCCCTAAAGGAACTCGACAGGGATACAGGGAACGAGGCTGCTCTGGTTGCTCAGAGCGTGCGCTTCACCTACAGGGTTCATCAGGTACGTTCGACACTAATCAGTAGTAGCAGAAACCCTAAACAAATGCATTCATGGGTGAGATGCTGATTCGCTTCCTTTGCTTTGCTTTGCTTGCTTGCTTGCGATGTGTAGTTTGCGGGAGGACTTGACCGCGATGCAATGCGTGCCTTTGATGAGCTAAGACAGCGGGTTCGGACGGCCTCCTCGACTAGCTAATTACGATCTCTGTCTGCTCTAGATGCTACTCTTTGTAGCATCAAAGTTAATTGGATGAAAAGATAGGTAGCTCGTCAGAAATGGAGAGGAAATATTAAGACAAAATTAGCAAGGTGGCCCACACGCTTGTACCGACATCAGCCTTAGATAATGTTTGAAAGACAAAATAAAGGATCAAAATATTTTCTTTCTTGTGAAAATTTTTAGCATATTCTCTTTTTCTTAGCGACGGTAAACCACCTGTAATTGACTTTTATTATGTAATTGACTTTTTAGCATGGATAATACCGGATGCCCATTTCTTCATTCCGTATTCACTCTATAAGCCTTCGGACGGTCGGCCAGGCGGAAATTATCCCTTTTTTGCACCCCTATATAGGATATTAGACAATAGAGTGCAATTAGAATGAACACGGAGAGACTAATCGCCGATATATCAAAGAAAGAGCATTTAGTATTCTCCACCTGTTTAGATGCGCCAATCTACCTATATGTTATCTTGTTGCTAAGTCAACTCACAACAGATTTCCACAAATCACTTAATATACAGATATATACGAAAGGATATCACTCATGATATATACGAGCACCGCCGCATCCTCGTACCATCAAGGCGAGTGTGCATAGCTCCTCGTAGCCTTGCCGCCGCTACTAAGTTGAGCACTGTTGCGATGCGAGCATTGTCTAGGTTTTTCCATCCAAAATGGCAACTTATTTGAATTATTTGTGTTCGTATTTGAATTAGATAAATAAATATATTATTTTATTGTAGTTGTTTGTATGTTATTCGTTTATAAAACGTGATGCAAACTTTATGGTATTTGATTGTTTCCACCCCTATATGAGTAGTAAAGCAAGGGCAAAAGTGTTTAACAACGAATAGGTCGCTATTTGTAGTGCGGAGGTGAGTGATCATGTGCAAACGAGCTCTGTAATATACATATAAGGGTAAATTTTACAAAGCCACACCTATTACTATAAAACTATTAAAAAATTACACTTTTAAAAGTATAGTTTTTATGAGAATCAATGCTCTACATACCATGTATACGGGCTACGAGCCCACAAGGCCCAGCCTAACATCTCTCTACTGCGTCGAAGGCACGCTACGCACCTGGGAGGCGAGACGGCCCCACCCTTCAGACTCTGTCCCTTCCGTCTTCTGATCCCCATCGCCCCCTACTCCGATTGAGAAGAGAAGAGAAGAGGAGGACGAAGAAGTCGCCGCCGCCATAGCCATCGTCAGGCAGCAGCCATGTTCGGCTCTACCAATCGTAAGCAAGCACCTTCCTCCTCTCTAGTCTCTTCTCCCCCCGCATCCGCATCTTCGTAGTACCCTCGGCCCCTCCCTCGCCTTGTGCTCTACCTAGGGTTTCTCGCTTTCCTCCTCTAATGGCATCGGTGATATTGGTATTACTATAGTAGCTAGCACCTCACCCTCATCGCGCGTCCTTCCATGGCTCTGGGCGGGCGGCTAGGGTTCCCAAAATTCGATTCCCTAGTAGCTTGCACCTCACCCTCATCGCGCGTCCTTCCATGGATATTGGTATTTCTATAGTAGCTAGCAACTCACCCTCATCGCGCGTCCTTCCATGGATATTGGTATTTCTATAGTAGCTAGCACCTCACCCTCATCACGCGTCCTTCCATGGATATTGGTATTACTGTAGTAGCTAGCACCTCACCCTCATCGCGCGTCCTTCCATGGATCTGGGCGGGCGGCTAGGGTTCCCAAAATTCGATTCCCTCGTCGTATCCTTTATATAATGGGATGGGGTATCTAGTGTTGATTCCTTTATGCCCTAGTATCAATGCACCATCGTCTTTTTAGGCGCAGTTCTCCTTACTACGTTGGTTGGTTGTAGGCTTGTAGCTTGCTGCGATCACATCGCTAGCTACTGTCTTTTATTCTTGCCATGTTATTTATCAACTCAATGATCATGCTTTCTCATCTGCTGTATTATATGATCATCCCTTTGCAGCATTTGGGCAGTCATCTACTAGCCCTTTCGGCCAGACCTCAAGCAGCCCATTCGGGACCCAGTCCGCGTTTGGCCAGACCAGCACTGCCACCAACAATCCCTTCGCACCAAAACCCTTTGGCAGCCCGGCCGCCGCATTTGGGGCACAGACCGGGAGCTCACCTTTCGGCGCTACATCCACTGGCGCCTTTGGCCAGCCATCCACTCCGACGTTTGGCACCCCGTCATCCTCTCCGTTTGGGACCTCCACGCCAGCTTTTGGTTCATCGCCAACCCCTGCGTTTGGCGCCACATCCTCCAACTTTGGCAGTGGTTTGTACTATGCTTGCAATCTTCGCATTCATTTTCTTTTAACTTAGAACTAGTTTTGTTATGACAGCATTTACTGGATCTCCGCTTTTCATGCACATAATCCGTGTTTCATCCCTAACTTGGATGAAACCTAACATATCAAAGAAAAGCTGACAATAAACCTCCTGAATCCCCAGTTATACCCAGTTTTCTTGGAAAACTCTTGAGCTTATTGGACAATTTCATGCATTGTATGTTACGCATATTCCTCTTCCTATAAATCGATGTTCTCAGTCTTGTTCGCGCCCAAAAATGCGATGCTACACTTTGTTTTTCTTTCTTTTTCTTGTTGGGCTGGCAGCGCTGCCGTTGTGCTTGTTAAGCTGATTGTCCAAGTTTGCTGAAAGGCTAGAAGAAAGCTAGTCTAAAGCTACTTTCTGGATTGTGTTATCTAGGACTTTGGTTTGATGCTGACTTTGGAATTTGTCCATACAACTATACCGAAAAAAAAACTGTTTCTGGATAGTTGAAGTCTGTGATGGATATGACAATATTTCTTTGACCAGTAGGACTTGGAATATACGTTACTCATCATTACAGGCTGCCCCTTTGTTACTGCGTAGAAACCAGGGTACAAAAAGGTGAGTGAATCATGGGGGAGGAAAAGGTGGAGGGTACTTTATTCATCTTAAATTGGCAAGTGGCAACATAACTATCCTCTTCCTTTTGTCAAAGTTAATAACACTTGATTCATCATACTTAACAACGGTAAACTTGCTTAGATGTATGCAGATAAGCAAACAGATGTGTATCATATAGATTTGCTGAAGGTAGTAAGTTCCTCTTTGAGTATTTCAATGGAACATGCTTATATCAGAAGCATCGTAAGGCATTTGGCAGTTGTCTTTATGTTTGGCAACATTTGTTCATCTTTTCATTTCATGTAGTGTCTGATGATGCATGCTACATTTGTTCCATACAGGTACTTTTCCTCAATAGATGCTACTCGCTTTATTGTTGTTTCTACCATTTTTCTTTAGACCTACAATTTTGTTGTATGTGTGATATGACACTCTACTCTTCAAATTTTGCAGGATCTTTGTTTGGACAAAAGCCTAGTTTTGGAGGTTTTGGATCATCTCCTAGCCAGTCTAGTCCTTTTGGTGGCACATTCCAGCAAACACAACCAGCATTTGGCAGCAGTACTTTTGGCACCACAACTACGCCGGCCTTTGGCACCACAACTACGCCGGCCTTCGGCACCACAACTACACCGGCCTTCGGCACCACAACCACCCCAGCATTTGGTTCAACATCAACATCTTTATTTGGTTCTTCCAGCACCCCAACATTTGGTTCTACAGCCTTTGGTTCATCCGCCACTCCTGGTTTTGGATCATCAGGTACCACAGCATTTGGTGTGAGTAGTACTCCAGGTTTTGGAGCTTCAAGCACACCTTCATTTGGCACATCAGCAAGTGCGTTTAGTTTTGGTTCTTCACCGTCTTTTGGACAAACAGCATCTGCAATTGGCAGCACTCCCTTTGGAACAACTCCATCACCTTTTGGTGCACAAACTTCTGCATTTGGTAGGTTCTCCCATTGGATATTCACCTTTTTTTACCCAGTTATGCTTACATAATTTTGGCTTGGTGTTACACACACCACATTGTTTCTTCCATTCCATGTGCTTTAGTAGTTGGGTAATTGCAGCCTTTTGTTTTGTCTTACGTCTTCAATCCTTTTTTATTATTGTCTTTTTTCCCTTCCCAGTTTGTACCCTGGTCATGCCATCTTTTACGCATTTCACCATTTGCCTGTTCTCTGAGTTTCAGGCTCACAGACAGCAGCACCAACATTTGGGCAAGCACCATTTGGGAATCAAGCTGGAGGAACCAGAATACAACCTTATGCTCAAACACCAGATGTTGACAGCGCTACAAGTGGTACTCAGCCTGCTGCGAAATTGGATTCGATATCAGCCATGGATGCATACAAAGGCAAGAGTCATGAAGAATTGAGGTGGGAAGATTACCAGCGTGGAGACAAAGGTTAGAAAAATTGTTTGGGATTGAGTAGTTTGCTTCATTTGTAAACCCTGTTTTAAATGCATGCATTCTTTTTAGCATGCTTATTTTTCTGTGAAGTGGAATAACTATTATGTGCTGGAGTTACAGTTTAGTTGTAGTGTTTTTGTTAATTAGAATCAACTGCTAAAACATGCTCTAAAATGTTCCCATTATTCATTGTGTATTATTAGATGTATTGGCTCCATATAACTTGTTTCTGTAACATTCCTAATGTTTGAACCCTCAGGTGGACCAAACCCTTCTGGAACTCCAGTAGCGACCCCTGGCTTTCCTGGCCAATTTACCCAAACTACCCCAAGCCCATTTCCATCGACATCACCGAATCCGTTTACTGCTAAGCCATCAACTTTTTCTTCTACTGGTTTTGGTTCTACTTCAGCATCAATGTTCAATCCATCATTTAATAATACATCAGCAGCAAGTTCAAGCCCATTTCCGTCATCCACAAGTGGCACAGTATTTGGGCAAACAAGTGGTTCTGCATTTTCAGCAAGCACTTCACCATCTTTGTTTACAAATCCCACTCCTGGTTTCGCTTCATCTTCGCTATTTAACACATCATTGGCGACCACAAGCCCATTCAGTACTGGCTTGTCCTTGGCTAATAACACTCAATCAGCTGGGCTATTTCAATCTTCCCCAGCATTTGTGCAACAGCCATTTAGCCAGGCATCGTCAGGGTTTCCCTCAAGCACTCCAGCTTTCACCGCTGGAAGCCTATTCAGCACACCTACCCCTGGGATGACTGGAGGGCTGTTTGGCACCACCACATCTTCACCTTTTTTGGTGGTAAGCACCCTTTGCAGTTATCATTTTTAGGCTAGATAGTTATTTTTTATAATATTGATGCACTTGTCATATTACTTTTATCATGTAATCCTTATATTTTCTGTATATCTTTTGCTTTGCAAAATTCACTTTTAACAAGTTGATTTTTAGGCAACATTTCAATCTGCCCCTGCTCAAACTCAAAGCATGTTCTCCTTCCAACCTCAGACTCAAACAGGTTAGTGTTTTTTTTTCCTATTCATTCTCTGTTTTTTTACCTTAAACAACAAATTTTGGTTATCTTAACTTTTTTGTGTGTATGCATGTATACTGCAGCTTCTACAGGTGGATTCCCTGGTGTTTCCAACACTATGAATCAGGCCCCCTTTGGACAGCCGTATGATCTCTTGCATTTACTTCTCAAATGCGCATGATTCTTATTTTCCTTTTTATTAATTTCTTTTTGGTGGGTTAAACTACTGATTTGCTATAAGATGAATGCAAACAATAATGTCATCAGTGCTACTGATATCTAATGCGGAAATGGATGGTGTAGAGAAAGAAAGTTACTTAATGGTTCTTTCAGCCAATCGCTTTTATCTGATAATGGTTATTTATCTCTATAGTAAAACAACAGGGTTTTGACTTGGATCATAATTCAACTATCCCCACAAATAAGTTTTGGGCAGCACCTATTATAACTTGTGAATTTGTAATATCCTGTTGCATATTTGATGCAGAGCCCCTAGCCAGTCCAATATGGTAATGCAGCCGGCTCTTGTTTCAAATCCATTTGGGACACTTCCAGCAATGCCTCAGATGTCTATTGGGAATGGTGGATCCTCACCTTCTGTTCAATATGGAATATCAAGTTTGCCGGTTGGTTTTACTATCTTTTGAGTATTTCCAGTTGTTTCTGCAGTGTGTGTGGGCAGTAGAGATGGCAAGGCGGGTATCATTAGCAATTTGTGGTACTAAGGATATCTAGAGCTATGAGCACGCAACATGTGCTTGATTGAAACATTGTGCTGCCCTGCAGGTTGCTGAGAAGTCTCTTCCGAGCAGACCATTATCCATGGTGGTTCCTAGGCATTTGTCGCAGAGAAGGATAAAATTGCCGCCAAGAAAATATAATCCGATATCTGATGGCAAGGTAATGACTGGTAACATAGATAAATTTTGTGTGCCGAGTTTTGTTTTATGTTTCCTTCTTGGAGTGTATGACAGCCATTGGGAAAAAGCATTGAATGTGGTGCTCATTTTTTTTTGTTATTCCTATAGGTTCCATTCTTTGCAGATGTTGAAGTATCTCCTGCAACACCAAAAGCAGATGCCTTTTTCATCCCAAGAGAGAACCCGAGAAATCTGATAATCCGTCCAATTGATCAGTGGCCTTCACGTAGTTCGGTTGACAGGCAATCGGTTCCGAAGGATTCTGCTGATTTTGACAAGCATAAAGGTAAATCTTGTTATTGCAGTATTGGAATTCCTACTAATCGACATGCAGTTTTAAAGATGTGAAGCAAAGATTGCTTATGTAGCTGTTTCTTTGGAATTATTCTTTTCTTTTTGTATTTTTGCCTCAACTTCCACGGCATGTGTAACTGTTGGGTTGTGAACCTAGATGTGCAATTATCAGTTGCTGATTTGAGGAACTTACGCAGATGCTCGGGCTGAGAGGGAGCGCAATAAGGCTGGCACGTCACCAACCCTGTCTACTCGAGTGGAAAATGGCATCCACCATGCAACAAATGAGCCTGAGGCTGCGACACGACATGGGAATGGTACTTGTGCTGAGAGGCTCGTGCCTTATCTCTTGCATGCAGATTACTTCACGGAGCCTAGCCTAGAGGAGCTTGCTGCCAAAGAACGTGCTGAACCAGGCTACTGCTGTCGGGTGGGAGACTTTGTTGTTGGCCGCCATGGCTACGGGAGCATCAAGTTCCTTGGAGAAACTGATGTGAGGGGCCTTGATCTGGAGTCGATTGTGGAATTCAATAACCGCGAGGTGATTGTCTACAAGGACGATAGCAAGAAGCCGCCGGCTGGTGAGGGCCTAAATAAACCTGCTGTTGTGACTCTTCTGAACATCAAGTGCGTGAACAAGAAGACAGGTGAGCAGTACACGGAGGGTCCGAGGGTGGACAGGTACAAGGAGATGCTGGTGGTGAAAGCGGAGGAGCAGGGCGCTGAGTTCATCTCATTCGATGCTGGGAAGGGCGAGTGGAAATTCAGGGTGAAGCACTTCAGCTCCTATGGGTGTGGGAGGGACTAATGCCTCTCCTTGTGACTCCTGCTGTAAGAATACGGCTGCTTGTTGTTGTAAAGATTGTTTAGCCGTCGTTGCAAATTGAAATCGTATTCCTGGAGCCACGCACGTTAGCATGTATCACAAGTGAAGTTGAATTGAACCCTGAAAGTAGAGAGGTGATGGGCTGTGCGAGAGGGCTAAAAACCTTCTTACTAATAAACCTGCTTTGAGAGGGCTAAAAATAGGCCAAGGAGAGGGGGGCCAGCCATGAATAGGATTCTCCACTCCATTCTATCCGTCATATCGTAGCCTCGTGGGTCGTTGAAAATTAAGAAATGGCATGACATGCAACCACACGCATATGGGGTTGGACGACGGCGACAAGAGCTTCGGCTGTGGTACACTAGATATTTTTTTACACCTCGGGCTGAAGCCTACCCTACCTAGGATGTGGCTCCGCCCCGCAACGACGTGCTCGACTTCCTGCCTATGATCGATGAAACAAACCAGGCCAACGCGGTCAAGCGTAACATTGGCAATGGCATGAAGCAGACGCAGAAGGAGGCGGTGCTTTGCCGTGCGCTGTCGGTGCGCGAGGATCCCGAGGAGCTAAAAAAGAAGGGCAACAACGAGTACATGGCCGGCAACTACGTGGATACCGTGGACTACTACGAGAGGACCATCTCCATAGACCCTACCCAGCAAAGCGGTGTACTTGAGCAACAAGGCATCGCCGATTGCAGGGAGGCCATCAGGGTTGACCCCTCCTTCGGCCGCGCACACCACCAGCTGGGCACACTCTATCTCCTATTGGGGAATCGCTCGAGGATCAACACATGCAAACGCTCTGCTGTCGGATGGAGAACAGAGCAGACCTGAAGGGAGGAATATGACCACTCGGAACACCTTCACTCAGTGGTCATAACCGGTTCGGGGTCAGTGGTGGCTCAGGCTAGCACCGAGCATCATGCAGCGAAGCGAAGACAACCGCATTGGGGAGGGTGTTCTCCGAGCGAGCTGTCTAAGAATACACGGCAAGTTGGGGGATGGTGTTCGGCGTTAGTTGTTGAAGCTCTAGCTCGTGTATCTGTAAGAGATCACCTACAAATGATGAGTACATGGCCGGCAACTACGTGGACTATGCAATGTGGCAAGATTTTTGGTTCTTCCTGTAGAGATTCTCGTACAGGTACATATCAGGCGCGGGAACCGAAAAGGCAAAGAGAGAAACTGCATGGGTTGACCAACGTGACGCCTCGTCTCACGCACGGCCAGCAACCTAACCGTCGCCCTGGGCATCCAATCCGTCAACGATAGCTGGGGCCTACGTCTGCTCATTACAGGCCACGACGCGCCTAGCAAACTGCTTGGCTAAAGAGGATTAGGTTTTCTTCACGGGCCGAGAAGGCGGAGGGGGCCAAGGAGTCACAAGTATGGCCTTGGCCTACAAAGGCACGGTCCCTCAACTATGAGATGCTACTGTTGGGGATGGCCTCCACCGGAGGCCGCTCAATCCAAAGCACCAGTAACATGGTGCGGCAGGCCCATTATAGGGCTATCGTACGGTGCAATACCTATACTGTTTAATACGTAACCATAACAATATGATGCGTAACCATAACAGTAGGACTCTTCAGATCTCTAATCTTCCTGTCAACTTGGGTGCAACAGACAGGAAGAGAAGAGATGCCTTTTTAACTAAGCCAATGTAGCCTAGTGCTCCTCTCGAACAGCCGGCCCGAGAGTCCAGATGCAAGCTCACCACAGCGATGTACGCAGTGCGTCACAACTAAGCCAATCAATGGTGAATGTTGGCAGATCATATATACATGTAGCAACCCATACAAGCAAGTAGAGAGGTAAGTCGATTACATGAGCCACGAGGAAATTAAGCAGCAAATCATCACAAATCAGAACGATCAATACTGGTGTTACCGTCTACAAGACCACAACGGCCTAGCACACTTTCCTTTTATCGGCAAACTAGCTTGGCAACTCCAAGGAGCAGCCTCCTCCTGGTGCCGCAGCCTCCACCTCCGCCTCGGCCTCCCTCTCCGTGGCCCCTTGAGGACGAGGAGGAGCAACAACATTCCCCGCCCAGTGCTCCACAAGCCTTTCCACAGGGACTTTGATTACATCACGCCGAACACCAATATCCGACACATATCGCCCAACACAGTACATGCCGCTCGTCACAATGGCCAGACCACCAGCACTAGTTGTCAGGAAACGCAGCGGCGACGAGGCCACTGCGCTGAACGCAGCCGTCAGGGATGCCAGCTGCCCACTGCGTCCAACACTGAAAGCAGTCTCAACAAGCAATCCCGTCTTGCAGTATATTGCAAAGTCCTCGCAGTTGTTCTTGAACAGGCAATACATGCCAAACCCGCTGTTCAGGAGGTATTGGGCACGGTGGATCACAACATCAGCAGCGTCTGAGGAAGCCAGAGTGCATGTTCCTCCACGTGCTTTGGCGAGGAAGAAAGCAGGAGACACCGCATAGTCGAACAGGTACAGATGCCCCCCAACTAAGAAGCAATCAAGGCAGGACATTGTGACTCCCTGACGCTTAATCAGGTGACCACATTTCTGGCAGGGAGGGCCCTCCTCCGTTGCCGGAGAGGAGCTAAAAAGAAATCTGTCCAAGAAGGTTCCTGTCCCGATTTCATGTCCAGCTGCTCTTGTAAAATGAATAACCATGCCATCTCCAATGTATATCCCTGCCAATTGAAGTTCAAGAAATTGGTCAACTGTTCTAACCAAACAAGTCAAGAGGACGGCACAGATAAGTTTTGAAAAATTCATCATAACAGAATAACAATAGATTCTGTAACACGTTGACAACAAGGTTATGTAGCATGTCAATCAAGTAATGCGGTGTTTGCTATGACTATATTTTCAAAGAAAATGACAGTGCAGCAGTACATTGCAAAAATAATTGTAACTTGGGCGAGCAAACAGCCAGAATTTATTTCAGAACGCATTAAGTCTAGAAGAGGCTGCAGTTGCTCAATGGGGACGAAGTATCATCCCGCCCAATGTGGTCACAACGGACTGGAGTAAGTAGCAAAGGATTTTGTGCTTCCCAATACCCAGTTATGGTTCAATAGCAATGGAAAAAGATGAGGAAGGTAGCAGGAATTTTATACTTCATCGTTCTCAACAAAACATGCATATCACTACACCTAGGGATGCAATCGGAGCGGATATGGACAGATATCGTTCATCCAATATCCTATTCCGCATTTTCTTCTCGGAGTCAGAGTCAGACACGGATAGTACTAGATACCCATTTCTCCCTTCGGAATTAGCTCCGAAAACCTTTGGTCGGTTAGTCGGACGGAAATTATCAGCTTCGTTTGCACATTGGATAGTAGGGGTGCCATCAATGCAAATACGGACGAATATCGCTCATCTCGTATCCTATTCCATATATTTTTCTTGGAATCGGACACGGAGAGTGCCAGACACTCCCTTCATTGAGAAATATAAGGCATATAGTTGGAATGATCTTGTTGAGGAATATAAGGCTTGCATGTAGATCTAGTGAGGTTTTCCCTACTATATTCCTATTTATTCTCTCAACCATATGCATTTATTCATTACCACTTACACAAAGTATTCTCCCTCATCTTTTCAAGACAATTATGAGGGGTATCTAAGTTGTTTTCTCTCATAACTTTCTCAATGTCACTACCACTTTAATCCTCGTGCAAAGTCAAAATACGTCTTATATTTCCCAATGGAGGGAGCACTCATTTCTTCCTTTCAAATTCGCTCCAAAAGCCTCCGGTCGGTCTGTGAAATTATCCACTCTAGTTTCACCCCTAACTACGCCTCCATTCTCTTTCTATTCAGCGATCATTTAACCTCTAGTATTTGGAACAGTTACCTAATCCTTCCCCTCCCCGTCTTCCTTCATTGTTAGGCACCGCCTGCCTCCATGTACTTAAGATACATGAATGAGTTCAGGTGGATTTCGCCCAAAACACACACACAATTATACGATGGAAGAAAAGATTCGGGAAATGCCAAAAGGCACAGACATAGGCAGCGGAGATCTGTAGTACGTGCATAGTATGGTGCTTCACAAGTAATGTGCATATGTATAGAAGCAAACTAGAAATGAATAGAGGTTATCTATTTTGCAATTTAACAACCCGGAGGAGAGTGCGAAATTAGTGGTAGAATGCATGACATGAGTATAATTGGGAATTAGGAGGTATCTCCCTCCCTATGCGCTCATTCTTGATGGATGAGTCCCAAATAAACAAAGCATTTACCTAATTAATTAAAGAATGAATGAATTGCGAAGAATCAATGGCGCTGAGTATAGATCGATAGGGATCAGGGAAGAAGGAAGGGCTGCAAATATTGACCGTGGTGCGCGTAGAGGTAGGCGGCTCTCCACGAGTAGATGTGATCCCCGGCGGTGACATCCTCCCAATCCACCCGGTTCGACAGAACCCCAACCATCTTCCGGGCTCCTCCTCCGATCCCTCCCCTCCCAAGGAGGCCCCAATCTCAAGTGATCTAACCTAATAAAGTACCCATTACTTGCCGTGTCATTGCTTGCTTAGCGGCGAAGAATTCCCTGCCCTGCCCTGCCCTGGATGGCGAAAGGGGAGGCAAGCAAGCAAGCCTCCCTGTCGCTGTGCGGTGCGGTGCGGTGAAGGGAGAGCGGCTGTGGCCTAGTGCGCCCAACGGTGTCCGTCTTCTTTGGTTTCCTGCCCCTCTGCCTTTGCTTGCTTTTCTGAAGGTAATGCTTCAATTGACTCTCATGTCCAATCACACGATTCGTGTTGGATATCTCATAGTAGACTTGGCCAATGGGCCGGACTGGGCCGGCCTGGTACAGCCTAATGAGGTACCATCAATGTAGACACCATCCGTTTATGTTGTTAAATAAACAGGTTGTATCGTGCTGACCCACGGACCACGATCCGAGTCTAGACATGGCCTACGACCGTGCTGTGCCGGTACGGGCACGGTTAGAGCTTAAGGGACGTGTCGGCACAGTTGGTCCGTTAAATCGCGAAAAAAGAAAAAAATTCAAAAAATTAAGAAAAATTGTAGAAAATTACCTAAAAATTATAGACATTGTTAATCATCAAGATAATTATTTTCAATGACATAATGAGTTTTATTAACTTGTTAAATTACATGAGATGACTGGCTCGTTAAAAACTTTACCAAGAACTTGTGCGCGATGGGAAGATCGCCTCCTGCAAGAGCATGTGCCTATCATCCGAGGACGAGATCGAGGCCCGACCTCAGGAGGGTGAGACCTTCGTCTTCGCCGCTTACTTCGACGCCGGGTTCTGGATCCCCACCGCACGATTCGTAGGTGATCTCTTACGGATACACGAGCTGGAGCCTTAACAACTAACGCCGAACACCATCCCCCAACTTGCCGTGTATTCTTAGACAGCGCGCTCGAAGAACACCCTCCCCAGTGCGGCTGTCTTCGCTTCGCTGCATGATGCCTGGTGCTAGCCTGAGCCAACCGCGGGTGAGCAAGTCGTAAACGAGTTACGACCACTGACCCTGAACCGGTTATGACCATTGAGTGAAGGTGTTCCGAGTGGTCGTATCCCTCCCTTCAGGTCTGCTCTGTTCTCCATCCGACAGCAGAGCATTTGCACGTGTTGATCCTCGAGTGATTCCCCAATAGGAGATAGAGCGTGCCCAGCTGGTGGTGTGCGCGGCCGAAGGAAGGGTCAACCCTGATGGCCTCCCTGCAGTCGGCAATGCATTATTGCTCAAGTACACCGCTTTGCCGGGGTGGGGTCTATGGAGATGGCCCTCTCGTAGTAGTCTACGGTGTCCACGTAGTTGCCGGTCATGTACTCGTTGTTGCCCTTCTTTTTGAGCTCCTCGGGATCCTCGCGCACCGACAACACGCGGCAAAGCATCGCCTCCTTCTGCGTCTGCTTCATGCCATTGCCAATGTTACGCTTGGCCGCACGTCGTTGCGGGGCAGAGCCACACCCCGAGCAGCGTAAGCTTCAGCCCAGGGTGTAGAAAAATATCTAGTGTACAGCCTGGCTAAATTCAGTCCAACCTAGGTAACATTTTTATGGTCCAATCTAGATAGTCTAGATCAATTTGAGAAAACCTTGGTAAAGAAAAAAAGAATACAACCTATAAAGCTCACTAGTGATTACATCTGAAGAAAAATTTTGAAAATCCTATTCAATCCTATCTATATATAAATTCTCAAAAGATTCTTCTAAGTCTCTATTCTCTGCAGTATGTTGGAGTCTTGATTCAGCTTGTTCCCAGTCTTTGACGGTCAGAAGAATTTCGACTATCTCGTTCGAGAGACTTGTTCGTCGCTCCTCGATTATTCTTCCAGATAGACTGAAGGCTGACTCCGAGGAGACCGTAGAGACAAGAATAGTCAACACATTCCGCACTAATGTGAATAGCACTGGATATGTTACTTTCTGGGTTTGCCACCTTGAGAGGATGTTCAACTCTTGTTCAAAGCTGACGCTATCACTGTTAAGATAGCTTGATAGGTCCCTAGTGCTTTGTTGCCTTCTTCCTCTTGACTGATGTGTACCTGTACGAGAATCTTTACAGGAAGAACCAAAAAATCTTGCCCCATTGCATAGTCCCCCCTAGAGGTGCTAGGAGCTACCAGGGGTCTTTCTAAACGCATGGACCTAAACTTATTTTTGTATTTCTCGTATACCTCATATAATTTATCATTAACTACTCTATAGTATGTACAATAATGTAAACCGGTAGCATCACTTAAAAGTTGTAATACATTTGTAAATCTTTGGGTTTTGGCCCTAGGATCCAAAATAAAGATGAATGCATATAAGATAGGAATTTCCTCCAATATTTTAAAAACGTAGTTTTCATGGCAACTACAGTATCCCGTAGTACAGAATCATTTTCAAAAGCCTTTTATGTGAGTGGCAATTTTAAGAATGTTATGAACAATTAGAGGAGATGTTGGATAGTATACTCCAGAAAGACAAAGTATAGTTTTATGAAAAGTTCTAAAAAAGAAAATATTTTTCACCAATAATCCAATCGTACTCAGTAAGTTCAGGGTCTCTAGTTGGGTATGAAGGAAAACATATAAGGTGCTCCTAGCCCGGGGTGTGGCTCTGCCCCTGCGCGCGGCCGAAGGAGGGGTCAACCCTGATGGCCTCCCCCGCAGTCGGCGATGGCTTCCACCAGGCGGCCCATGGCCATGAGCGCCGCCGCCTTGTTGCTCCAGTACGCCGCTTTGCTGGGGTCGATGGAGATGGCCCTCTCGTAGTAGTCCACGGTGCCCACGTAGTTGCCGGCCATGTACTCATCGTTGCCCTTCTTCTTGAGCTCCTCGGGGTCCTCGCGCCCCGACACCGCACGGCAAAGCACTGCCTCCTTCTGCGTCTGCATCATGCCATTGCCAATGTTACGCTTGGCCGCACGTCGTTACGGGGCAGAGCCACACCTCAGGCAGGGTAAACTTCAGCCCAGGGAGTAAAAAAATATCTAATATACAGCCTGGCTAAATTCAGTCTAATCTAGGTAACATTTTTATAATCCAACCTAGATAGTCTAGATCATTCCACCACTGAGCTCGAGACGTAACCAAATCTTAGTTCCACAACTGGTTACGGTTGGGGTGACGCTCCCGGCGCGCGCAGGTTGCCCAGGCTGCCATAGAGCACGACGTTTCCCGACGACGCGCGCACCAGCACATTCATGGTCGTGTCATCCCATTCGTGGCTGGCCCCCCTCTCCTTGGCCTATTTTTAGCCCTCTCAAAGCAGGTTTATTAGTAAGAAGGTTTTTAGCCCTCTCGCACAGCCTATCACCTCTCTACTTGGTTCAATTCAACTTCACTTGTGATACATGCTAACGTGCGTGGCTCCAGGAATACGATTTCAATTTGCAACGACGGCTAAACAATCTTTACAACAACAAGCAGCCGTATTCTTACAGCAGGAGTCACAAGGAGAGGCATTAGTCCCTCCCACACCCATAGGAGCTGAAGTGCTTCACCCTGAATTTCCACTCGCCCTTCCCAGCATCGAATGAGATGAACTCAGCGCCCTGCTCCTCCGCTTTCACCACCAGCATCTCCTTGTACCTGTCCACCCTCGGACCCTCCGTGTACTGCTCACCTGTCTTCTTGTTCACGCACTTGATGTTCAGAAGAGTCACAACAGCAGGTTTATTTAGGCCCTCACCAGCCGGCGGCTTCTTGCTATCGTCCTTGTAGACAATCACTTCGCGGTTATTGAATTCCACAATCGACTCCAGATCAAGGCCCCTCACATCAGTTTCTCCAAGGAACTTGATGCTCCCGTAGCCATGGCGGCCAACAACAAAGTCTCCCACCCGACAGCAGTAGCCTGGTTCAGCACGTTCTTTGGCAGCAAGCTCCTCTAGGCTAGGCTCCGTGAAGTAATCTGCATGCAAGAGATAAGGCACGAGCCTCTCAGCACAAGTACCATTCCCATGTCGTGTCGCAGCCTCAGGCTCATTTGTTGCATGGTGGATGCCATTTTCCACTCGAGTAGACAGGGTTGGTGACGTGCCAGCCTTATTGCGCTCCCTCTCAGCCCGAGCATCTGCGTAAGTTCCTCAAATCAGCAACTGATAATTGCACATCTAGGTTCACAACCCAACAGTTACACATGCCGTGGAAGTTGAGGCAAAAATACAAAAAGAAAAGAATAATTCCAAAGAAACAGCTACATAAGCAATCTTTGCTTCACATCTTTAAAACTGCATGTCGATTAGTAGGAATTCCAATACTGCAATAACAAGATTTACCTTTATGCTTGTCAAAATCAGCAGAATCCTTCGGAACCGATTGCCTGTCAACCGAACTACGTGAAGGCCACTGATCAATTGGACGGATTATCAGATTTCTCGGGTTCTCTCTTGGGATGAAAAAAGCATCTGCTTTTGGTGTTGCAGGAGATACTTCAACATCTGCAAAGAATGGAACCTATAGGAATAACAAAAAAAAAAAAATGAGCACCACATTCAATGCTTTTTCCCAATGGCTGTCATACACTCCAAGAAGGAAACATAAAACAAAACTTGGCACACCAGTCATTACCTTGCCATCAGATATCGGATTATATTTTCTTGGCGGCAATTTTATCCTTCTCTGCGACAAATGCCTAGGAACCACCATGGATAATGGTCTGCTCGGAAGAGACTTCTCAGCAACCTGCAGGGCAGCACAATGTTTCAATCAAGCACACGTTAGGTGCTCATAGCTCTAGATATCCTTAGTACCACAAATTGCTAATGATACCCGCCTTGCCATCTCTACTGCCCACACACACTGCAGAAACAACTGGAAATACTCAAAAGATAGTAAAACCAACCGGCAAACTTGATATTCCATATTGAACAGAAGGTGAGGATCCACCATTCCCAATAGACATCTGAGGCATTGCTGGAAGTGTCCCAAATGGATTTGAAACAAGAGCCGGCTGCATTACCATATTGGACTGGCTAGGGGCTCTGCATCAAATATGCAACAGGGTATTACAAATTTAAAAGTTACAAAGAATGATGTATTAAGTTCAAAAAAATTCACATGGTGATGCAAGTGATAATAGGTGCTGCCCAAAACTTATTTGTGGGGATAGTTGAATTATGATCCAAGTCAAAACCCTGTTGTTTTACTATCTTTACTATTATAAAAAAAGGAGTTGGTGGTTGGTACGGCCTCTCCAACCCTTCCCACCTCTCTTGACAAAAAAAAGATATTTTGTCTGACGTGTGGACCACCCACCCCTTCCACGCCCATGCGCCCTGCATCCCCCCACCCCCACGAACCTGTGCGCTCCTCCCCCTGATTTCTCCCTCGCCTCCTCCCCTCCCTCCGCCTACATATTCTAAAAAATTTTACCACCCGTTATCAGAACATATAGTATGATCAAATTTTAAAATCCGTAGCAACGTACGGGCATTCAGCTAGTAGAGATAAATAACCATTACCAGATATCAGCGATGGGCTGAAAGAACCATTAAGTAACTTTCTTTCTCTACACCATCCATTTCCACATTAGATATCAGTAGCACTGATGACATTATTGTTTGCATTCATCTTATAGCAAATCAGTAGTTTAACCCACCAAAAAGAAATTAATAAAAAGGAAAATAAGAATCATGCGCATTTGAGAAGTAAATGCAAGAGATCATACGGCTGTCCAAAGGGGGCCTGATTCATAGTGTTGGAAACACCAGGGAATCCACCTGTAGAAGCTGCAGTATACATGCATACACACAAAAGTAAGTTAAGATAACCAAAATTTGTTGTAGGTAAAAAAACAGAGAATGAATAGGAAACAAAACACTAACCTGTTTGAGTCTGAGGTTGGAAGGAGAACATGCTTTGAGTTTGAGCAGGGGCAGATTGAAATGTTGTCTAAAAATCAACTTGTTAAAAGTGAATTTTGCAAAGCAAAAGATATACAGAAAATATAAGGATTACATGATAAAAGTAATATGACAAGTGCATCAATATTATAAAAAATAACTATCTAGCCTAAAAATGATAACTGCAAAGGGTGCTTACCGACAAAAAAGGTGAAGATGTGGTGGTGCCAAACAGCCCTCCAGTCATCCCAGGGGTAGGTGTGCTGAATAGGCTTCCAGCAGTGAAAGCTGGAGTGCTTGAGGGAAACCCTGACGATGCCTGGCTAAATGGCTGTTGCACAAATGCTGGGGAAGATTGAAATAGCCCAGCTGATTGAGTGTTATTAGCCAAGGACAAGCCAGTACTGAATGGGCTTGTGGTCGCCAATGATGTGTTAAATAGCGAAGATGAAGCGAAACCAGGAGTGGGATTTGTAAACAAAGATGGTGAAGTGCTTGCTGAAAATGCAGAACCACTTGTTTGCCCAAATACTGTGCCACTTGTGGATGACGGAAATGGGCTTGAACTTGCTGCTGATGTATTATTAAATGATGGATTGAACATTGATGCTGAAGTAGAACCAAAACCAGTAGAAGAAAAAGTTGATGGCTTAGCAGTAAACGGATTCGGTGATGTCGATGGAAATGGGCTTGGGGTAGTTTGGGTAAATTGGCCAGGAAAGCCAGGGGTCGCTACTGGAGTTCCAGAAGGGTTTGGTCCACCTGAGGGTTCAAACATTAGGAATGTTACAGAAACAAGTTATATGGAGCCAATACATCTAATAATACACAATGAATAATGGGAACATTTTAGAGCATGTTTTAGCAGTTGATTCTAATTAACAAAAACACTACAACTAAACTGTAACTCCAGCACATAATAGTTATTCCACTTCACAGAAAAATAAGCATGCTAAAAAGAATACATGCATTTAAAACAGGGTTTACAAATGAAGCAAACTACTCAATCCCAAACAATTTTCTAACCTTTGTCTCCACGCTGGTAATCTTCCCACCTCAATTCTTCATGACTCTTGCCTTTGTATGCATCCATGGCTGATATCGAATCCAATTTCGCAGCAGGCTGAGTACCACTTGTAGCGCTGTCAACATCTGGTGTTTGAGCATAAGGTTGTATTCTGGTTCCTCCAGCTTGATTCCCAAATGGTGCTTGCCCAAATGTTGGTGCTGCTGTCTGTGAGCCTGAAACTCAAAGAGAACAGGCAAATGGTGAAATGCGTAAAAGATGGCATGACCAGGGTACAAACTGGGAAGGGAAAAAAGACAATAATAAAAAAGGATTGAAGACGTAAGACAAAACAAAAGGCTGCAATTACCCAACTACTAAAGCACATGGAATGGACGAAAACAAGTGGTGTGCGTAACACCAAGCCAAAATTATGTAAGCATAACAGGGTAAAAAAAAGGTGAATATCCAATGGGAGAACCTACCAAATGGAGAAGTTTGTGCACCAAAAGGTGATGGAGTTGTTCCAAAGGGAGTGCTGCCAATTGCAGATGCTGTTTGTCCAAAAGACGGTGAAGAACCAAAACTAAAAGCACTCGCTGATGTGCCAAATGAAGGTGTGCTTGAAGCTCCAAAACCTGGAGTACTACTCACACCAAATGCTGTGGTACCTGATGATCCAAAACCAGGAGTGGCGGATGAACCAAAGGCTGTAGAACCAAATGTTGGGGTGCTGGAAGAACCAAATAAAGATGTTGATGTTGAACCAAATGCTGGGGTGGTTGTGGTGCCGAAGGCCGGTGTAGTTGTGGTGCCGAAGGTCATCGTAGTTGTGGTGCCAAAGGCCGGCGTAGTTGTGGTGCCAAAAGTACTGCTGCCAAATGTTGGTTGTGTTTGCTGGAATGTGCCACCAAAAGGACTAGACTGGCTAGGAGATGATCCGAAACCTCCAAAACTTGGCTTTTGTCCAAACAAAGATCCTGCAAAATTTGCAGAGTAGAGTGTCATATCACACATACAACAAAATTGTAGGTCTAAAGAAAAATGGTAAAAACAACAATAAAGCGAGTAGCATCTATTGAGGAAAAGTACATGTATGGAACAAATGTAGTATGCATCATCAGACACTACATGAAATGAAAAGATGAACAAATGTTGCCAAACATAAAGACAACTGCCAAATGCCTTACGATGCTTCTGATATAAGCATGTTCCATTGAAATACTCAAAGAGGAACTTACTACCTTCAGCAAATCTATATGATACACATCTGTTCGCTTATCTGCATACATCTAAGCAAGTTTACCGTTGTTAAGTATGATGAATCAAGTGTTATTAACTTTGACAAAAGGAAGAGGATAGTTATGTTGCCACTTGCCAATTTAAAGTGAATAAAGTACCCTCCACCTTTTCCTCCCCCATGATTCACTCACCTTTTTGTACCCTGGTTTCTACGCAGTAACAAAGGGGCTTATGAGTAAAGTATATTCCAAGTCCTACTGGTCAAAGAAATATTGTCATATCCATCACAGACTTCAACTATCCAGAAACAGTTTTTTTCCAGTATAGTTGTATGGACAAATTCCAAAGTCAGCATCAAACCAAAGTCCTAGATAACACAATCCAGAAAGTAGCTTTATACTAGCTTTGTTCTAGCCTTTCAGCAAACTTGGACAATCAGCTTAACAAGCACAACGGCAGCGCTGCCAGCCCAACAAGAAAAAGAAAGAAAAACAAAGTGTAGCATCGCATTTTTGTGCGCGAACAAGACTGAGAACATCGATTTATAGGAAGAGGAATATGCGTAACATACAATGCATGAAATTGTCCAATAAGCTCAAGAGTTTTCCAAGAAAACTGGGTATAACTGGGGAGTCAGGAGGTTTATTGTCAGCTTTTCTTTGATATGTTAGGTTTCATCCAAGTTAGGGATGAAACACGGATTATGTGCATGAAAAGCGGAGATCCAGTAAATGCTGTCATAACAAAACTAGTTCTAAGTTAAAAGAAAATGAATGCGAAGATTGCGAGCATAGTACAAACCACTGCCAAAGCTGGAGGATGTGGCGCCAAACGCAGGGGTTGGCGATGAACCAAAAGCTGGCGTGGAGGTCCCAAACGGAGACGATGAAGGGGTGCCAAACGCTGGAGTGGATGGCTGGCCAAAGGCGCCAGCGGATGTAGCGCCAAAAGGTGAGCTCCCGGTCTGCGCCCCAAATGCGGTGGTCGGACTGCCAAAGGGTTTTGGTGCAAAGGGATTGTTGGTGGCAGTGCTGGTCTGGCCAAACGCCGACTGGGTCCCGAATGGGCTGCTTGAGGTCTGGCCGAAAGGGCTAGTAGATGACTGCCCAAATGCTGCAAAGGGATGATCATATAATACAGCAGATGAGAAAGCATGATCATTGAGTTGATAAATAACATGGCAAGAATAAAAGACAGTAGCTAGCGATGTGATCGCAGCAAGCTACAACCAACCAACGTAGTAAGGAGAACTGCGCCTAAAAAGACGATGGTGCATTGATACTAGGGCATAAAGGAATCAACACTAGATACCCCATCCCATTATATAAAGGATACGACGAGGGAATCGAATTTTGGGAACCCTAGCCGCCCGCCCAGATCCATGGAAGGACGCGCGATGAGGGTGAGGTGCTAGCTACTATAGAAATACCAATATCCATGGAAGGACGCGCGATGAGGGTGAGGTGCTAGCTACTATAGAAATACCAATATCCATGGAAGGACGCGCGATGAGGGTGAGTTGCTAGCTACTAGGGAATCGAATTTTGGGAACCCTAGCCGCCCGCCCAGAGCCATGGAAGGACGCGCGATGAGGGTGTGGTGCTAGCTACTATAGTAATAACAATATCACCGATGCCATTAGAGGAGGAAAGCGAGAAACCCTAGGTAGAGCACAAGGCGAGGGAGGGGCCGAGGGTACTACGAAGATGCGGATGCGGGGGGAGAAGAGACTAGAGAGGAGGAAGGTGCTTGCTTACGATTGGTAGAGCCGAACATGGCTGCTGCCTGACGATGGCTATGGCGGCGGCGACTTCTTCGTCCTCCTCTTCTCTTCTCTTCTCAATCGGAGTAGGGGGCGATGGGGATCAGAAGACGGAAGGGAGCAGAGTCTGAAGGGTGGGGCCGTCTCGCGACTCTACATAGCGGCCGGGGATAGCTTACAACCAACGCTGATGCATCTGACGCTATTCTCTCCCGCGTAGCGTGCCTTCGACGCGGTAGAGAGATCACCTACTCGTTCCTGTTAGGCTGGGCCTTCCGGCCCCGGGCTCGTAGAGCATTGATTCTCATAAAAACTATACTTATAAAAGTGTAATTTTTTAATAGTTTTACAGTAATAGGTGTGGTTTTATAAAATTTACCCTTATATATATATATATGTTACAGAGCTCGTTTGCACATGATCACTCACCTCCGCACTACAGATAACGACCTATTTGTTGCTAAACACTTTTGCCCTTTACTACTCATATAGGGGTGGAAACAAGCAAATACCATAAAGTTTGTATCATGTTTTATAAACGAATAACATACGAACAACTACAATAAAATAGTATATTTTTTCCGGTGATCGTTGTGCGTTTTAGTTAAGACTAGTTACTAAGTGTCTATTTTTTCGACGAGATGGAATCTCCTAGTGACGCATTGCTGGGGTACGGTGAAGCTGCACTAGAGCAGGCAACACTTCCGGAGAACCACGGGGCAACAGGCTATAGCACACGCCAGCAGCGAAAAAACACCTTTTCTCGGTGATCGTTGTGCCTTTTAGTTAGCACTAGTCGCTAAGTGTCTATTTTTTCTACGAGATGAAATCACCCAGTGACGCATTGCTGGGCTACAGTGAAGCTGAACTAGAGCAGGCAACACTTCCGGAGAATCGCGAGGCAACAGGCTATAGCACACGTCAGCAGCGAAAAAACACATTTTCTCGGTTATCGTTGTGCCTTTTAGTTAGGAATAGTTGCTAACTGTCTATTTTTTCTAGGAGATGAAATTACCCTGTGACGCATATCTGGGCTACGGTGAAGCTGCACTTGAGCAGGCAACACTTCCGGAGAACCGCGGGGCAACAGGCTATAGCACATGCCCGCAGCGAAAAAACACATTTTCTCGGTGATCGTTGTGCCTTTTAGCGAGCACTAGTCGATAATTGTCTATTTTTTTTACGAGATGGAATCACCCAGTGACGCACTACTGGGCTACGGTGAAGCTGCACTAGAGCAGGCAACACTTCCGGAGAACCGCGGGGCAACAGGCTATAGCACATGTCAGCAGCGAAAAAACACATTTTCTCGGTGACCGTTGTGCCTTTTAGTTAGGAGTAGTTGCTAACTGTCTATTTTTTCTAGGAGATGAAATTACCCTGTGACGCATATCTGGGCTACGGTGAAGCTGCACTTGAGCAGGCAACACTTCCGGAGAACCGCGGGGCAACAGGCTATAGCACATGCCAGTAGCACAAAAACACTTTTTCCCGGTGATCGTTGTGCGTTTTAGTTAAGACTAGTTGCTAAGTGTCTATTTTTTGACTAGATGGAATCTCCCAGTGACGCATTGCTGGGCTACGGTGAAGCTGCACTAGTGCAGGCAACATTTCCGAAGAACCGCAGGGCAACAGGCTACAACACATGCCAGCAGCGAAGAAACACCTTTTCTCAGTGATCGTTGTGCGTTTTAGTGAGCACCAGTTGCTAAGTGTCTATTTTTTCTACGAGATGGAATCACCCAGTGACGCATTGCTAGGCTACGGTGAAGCTGGACTAGAGCAGGGAACACGTCCAGAGAACCGCGGGGCAACAGGATATATCATATGCCAGCAGCGAAAAAACACCTTTTCTCGGTGATCGTTGTGCTTGAAAATCGTGAGTTATTGGTCACGCTTTCGGCCAAATGTGCTTAGAAAAATAAAAATCCCCGCACTGGTCTGGAAACACCGGAATGACTAGAAAAGCTAAAATGTGAGCTATTGGTCATGCTTTCGGCCAAATGTGCTCCGAAAAATAAAATCCCTGGACAAGTTCGGTAAACCCGGAATGACTAGAAAAACTGAAAATCGTGAGCTATAGGTCACACTTTCGGCCAAATGTGCTTCGACAAATAAAAATCTGCGGACTGCGCCGGTAACCCCAGGACGACCAGAAAAACTGAAACCGTGAGCACGCTTTCGGCTTAATCTACTTGGAGAAACAAAATTCCCCCGACTTCTCCGGTAACCCTTGAACGACTAGAAAAGCTAAAAATTGTGAGTTATAGGTCTCGCTTTCGGCCAAATATGATGCGAAGAAATCCCCGGAATCCTCCGGTAACCCCGGAACGACTAGAAAAGCGAAAAATCTTGAGATATGGGTCACCGTTTCGGCCAAATGTGCTGCGACAAAAATCCCCGGAAAGCTCCGGTAACACCGGAACGTTTAGAAAAGTTGAAAATAGTTAGTTATAGGTGACACTTTTATGCAAATGTACTCCGAAAAATACACGGACTGCTCCAGTAACCCTGGAACGACTAGAAAAGCTGAAAATCGTGTGCTATAGGTACACTTTCGGCAAATGTGGCCTGAAAATTAAATCCCTGGAGTACTCCGGTAACCCCGGAATGACAAGAAAAGCTAAAATCGTGAGCTATAGGTCACGCTTTCGATAAATGTACTCGAAAACAAAATCCCGGAATGCTCGGTAACCTGAACGACTAGAAAAGTTGAAAATCGTAAGCTAGAGATCACTCTTTCGACCAAATGAGCTCCGAAAAAAAAAATCCCCAGACTCGCCCGGTAACCTTAGAACGAGTAGAAAAGCTGAGAATCGTGAGCTATAGTTCACGTTTTCGACCAAATCTGTTCAAATATAAAAATACTCAGACTGCTCCAGTAACCCTGAAACGACTAGAAAAGCTGAAAATCGTGAGCTATAGGTACACTTTCGACAAATGCGGTCTGAAAATTAAAATCCCTGGAGTACTCCGGTAACCCTGGAACGACTAGAAAAGCTGAAATCGTGAGCTATAGGTCACGCTTTCGACCAAATCTGCCTCGAGAAAAAAATTGTCGAAGTGCTCGCAACCACGCACGACTAGGAAAGCCAAAATCCTCAGATAGGTCCCAGAACCCGAACGATTAGAAAAAGTCGAAACTAGTGAGCTATAGGTCACGCTTTCGGCAAGTGTGCTCTGAAAATTAAAAATCCCCGGACTGGCTCGCAAACACCGGAACGACTAGAAAAGGGGAAAATCTTGAGCTTTGGGTCACCCTTTCGGCCAAATGTGATACTACAAAAATCCCTGAAATCCTTCGGTAACACCGGAACGTTTAGAAAAGTTAAAAATCATTAGCTATAGGTCACGCTTTCGTGCATATGTGCTCCGAAAAATAAAAATCCCCGGACTGCTCCGGTAACCCCGGAACGACAAGAAAAGTTGAAATCGTGAGCTATAGGTCACGCTTTCGGCCAAATGTGCTCCGGAAAATAAAAATCCTCAGATTGCTCCGGCAACCCTGAAACGAGTAGAAAAGTTGAAAATCATGTGTTATAGATCACTCTTTCAGCCAAATGTGCTCTGAAAAATAAAAATCCCCAGACTAGCCCGGTTACACTACAACGACTAGAAACGCTGAAAATCGTGAGCTATAGGTCACATTTTCGGCTAAATCTGCTCCAAAATATAAAAATACCCGAACTGCTCTGGTAACCCTGGAACGACAAGAAAAGCTGAAAATCGTTAGCTATAGCTACGCATTTGGCAAATGTGCTTCGAAAACAAAAAATCCCCGTACTACTTCGGTAAACCGGAATGACTAGAAAAGTTGAAAATCATGAGCTAGGTCACGCTTTCGACCAAATCTGGCCAAATGTACTGCGAAAATTAAAAATACCCGGAGGCATGACCTATAACTCCTGATTTTCAGCTTTTCTAGTCGTTCTAGGGTTATCGGAGCAATCTGGAGATTTTTGTTTCTCGGAGCACATTTGGCCGGAAGCGTGACCTATAGCTCACGATTTCAATTTTTCTCGTCGTTCTGGGGTTACCGGAGCAGTCTGGGGATTTTTATTTTTCGGAGCATATTTGCATGAAAGCGTGACCTATAGCTAACGATTTTCAACTTTTCTAAACGTTTCAGTGTTACCGAAGGATTTCAGAGATTTTTGTCGCATCACATTTAACCGAAAGGGTGACCCATAGCTTAAGATTTTTGTCGCATCACATTTAGCCAAAAGCATAACCTATAGCTCACGATTTTCAGCTTTTCTAGTCGTTCAAGGGTTACTGGAGTACTCGAGGGAATTTTGTTTCTCGGAGAATATTTGTCCGAAAGTGGGACCTATAGGTCACAATTTCAGACTTTCTAGTCGTCTCGCGGTTAGTAGAGCAATCCGGGGATTTTTATGTTTCGAAGCACATTTGGCCGAAAGCGTGACCATTCACGATTTTCATCTTTTCTAATCGTTCCGGCGTTACCGGACCTGTCCAAGGATTTTTATTTTTTGGAGCATATTTGGCCGGAAGCGTGACCTATAGCTCACATTTTAGCTTTTCTAGTCGTTCGGGTTTCCGATCGATCGGGATTTTATTTTCGGAGGACATTTGGCCGAAAGCGTGACCTATAGCTCACGATTTTCAGCTTTTCTATTCGTTCCAGGCTTACTATAGCAGTCTGGGTTACCGGAGCTTTTCTAGTCGTTCTGCGTTACCGGACCTGTCCTAGGATTTTTATTTTTGGGAGCACATTTGGCCGAAAGCGTGACCTATAGGTCCCCATTTTAGCTTTTCTAGTCGTTTCGAGGTTTCCGGACCTATGCCGGGATTTTTATTTTTCTGAGCACATTTGGCCGAAAGTGTGACCTATAGCTCACGGTTTTCAGCTTTTCTAGTCGTTCCAGAGTTACCAGGCCAGTTTGGGGATTTTAAGTTTTCGGAGCACATTTGCCGAAAGCGTACCTATCGCTCATGATTTGTAGCTTTTCCAGTCGTTCCGATGTTACGAGAGTAGTCCGGGTTTTTTTTATTTTTCGAAGCATATTTGGCCGAAAGCATGACCTATAACTCCCGATTTTCAGCTTTTCTAGTCGTGCTTGGGTTACCGGAGCATTCCGATGATTTTTGTTTCTCGGGGCAGATTTGCTCGAAAGCGTGACATATAGCTCATGATTTCAGCTTTTCTAGTCGTTCCGGGTTTACCGGAGTAGTACGGGGATTTTTAGTTTTCGGAGCACATTTGCCGAAAGCGTACCTATAGCTCACGATTTTCAGCTTTTCTTATCGTTCCAGGGTTACCAGAGCTGTCTGCGTATTTTTATATTTTGGAACAGATTTGGCCGAAAACGTCACTTATACCTCACGATTTTTAGCGTTTCTAGTCTTTTTAGGGTTACCAGGCCAGTCTGGGGATTTTTATTTTTCAGAGTACATTTGGTCGAAAGAGTGATCTATAGCACACGATTTTCAGCTTTTCTAGTCGTTCCAGGGTTATTGAAGCAATCCGGAGATTTTTGTTTCTCGGAGCATATTTGGCCGAAAGCGTGACCTATAGCTCACGATTTCAACTTTTCTCATCGTTCCGGGGTTACCGGAGCAGTCTGGGGATTTTTATTTTTCGGAATTTTGTTTTTTGGAGAAGATTTGGCCGAAAGCTTGACCTATAGCTCACAATTTTCTGCTTTCCTAGTCGTTCAACGGTTACAGGAGCAGTCGGGGGAATTTTGTTTCTCAGAGCAGATTTATGCGAAACCGTGACATATATCTCACGATTTTTAGCTTTTGTATTCGTTTCTGGGTTTCCGGGGCAGTCCAGGGATTTTTATTTTTCGGTGCATGTTTGGCCGAAAGCGTGACCTATAGCTCACGATTTTCAGTTTTCTAGTCGTTCCGGGGTTACCGGACCTGTCCAGGTATTTTTATTTTTCAGAGCACATTTGGCCGAAAACGTGACCTATACCTCACCAATTTAGCTTTTCTAGTCGTTTCGGGGTTTCCGGACCTGTGCCGGGATTTTATTTTTCGGAGCACATTTTGCCGAAAGCGTGACACACGATTTTTAGCTTTTCTAGTCGTTCCAGGGTTACTGGGCCAGTCCGGGGATTTTTAATTTTCGGAGCATATTTGCCGAAAACATACCTATAGCTCACGATTTTCAGCTTTTCTAGTTGTTCAAGGGTTACCGGAGTAGTCGGGGGAATTTTGATTCTTGGAGAAGATTCGGCTGAAAGTGTACATATAGCTCACGATTTTCAGCTTTTCTAGTTGTTCCGGTGTTTCCAGAGCGATCCGGGTATTTTCATTTTTTGAGGCACATTTGGCCGAATGCATAACCTATAATTCACTATTTTCAGCTTTTCTAGTCCTGCTAGTGTTACCGGAGCATTCCGGCGATTTTTTTTCTCAGGGCAGATTTGATCGAAACCGTGACCTATAGCTCACGATTTCAGCTTTTCTAGTCGTTACAGGGTTACCGAGCCAGTCCGGGGATATTTAATTTTCAGAGCACATATGCCGAAAGCGTATCTATAGATCACGATTTTTTAGATTTTCTAGTCGTTCAAGGGTTACCGGAGCAGTCGGGGAAATTTCGTTTCTCAGAGCAGATTTGGCCGAAAGCGTGACCTATAGCTCACGATTTCAGTTTTTCTAGTCGTTCTGGGGTTTCCGGACCAGTGCGGGGATTTTTATTTTTCGGAGCACATTTGGTCGACAGCGTGACCTGTAGCTCATGATTTTCAGCTTTCCTAGTCGTTCGTTCTGGGACCTCTCCGAAATTTTATTTTCGAGCACATTTGGCTGAAAGCATGACCTATAGCTGACATTTTAGCTTTCCTAGTCGTTTCGAGGTTTCCGGACCAGTGCGGGGATTTTTATTTTTCGGAGCACATCTGGTCGAAAGCGTGACCTATAGCTCACGATTTTCAGCATTCCTAGTCATTCCACGGTTACCGGCCCTGTCCGGGGAGTTATAATTTTCGGAGCACATTTGGTCGAAAGATTGACCTGTAGCTCACGATTTTCAACTTTTCTAGTCGTTCCAGGGTTGCCGGAGCATTCCGGGGATTTTTGTTTCTCGAAGCTAATTTGGCCGAAAGAGCAACCTATAGTTCACGATTTCAGCTTTTCTAGTTGTTCCGGTGTTTCCAGAGCGGTCCGGGTATTTTTATTTTTTGAGACACATTTGGCCAAATGCATGAACTATAATTCACGATTTTCAGCTTTTCTAGTCCTGCTAGTGTTACCGGAGCATTCCGGCGATTTTTGTTTCTCGGGGCAGATTTGGTCGAAACCGTGACCTATAGCTCACGATTGCAGCTTTTCTAGTCGTTCCAGGGTTACCGGACCAGTACGGGGATATTTAATTTTCAGAGCACATTTGCCGAAAGCGTATCTATAGCTCACGATTTTTCAGATTTTCTAGTTGTTCAAGGGTTACCGGAGCATTCGGGTAAATTTCGTTTCTCGGAGCAGATTTGGCCGAAAGCGTGACCAATAGCTCACGATTTTAGGTTTTCTAGTTGTCCCGGGGTTACCGGAGCAGTTCGGGATTTTTTATTTTTCGAAGCACACATGGCCGAAAGCGTGACCTATAAGTCACATTTTAGCTTTTCTAGTCGTTCTGGGTTTCCGGACCAGTGCGGGGATTTTTATTTTTCGGAGCACATTTGGCCGAAAGCGTGACGTATAGCTCACGATTTTCAGCTTTTCTAGTCGTTCCGGCGTTACCGGACCACTACAGGAATTTTTATTTTTCAGAGCACATTTGGCTGAAAGCATGACCTATAGCTGACATTTTAGCTTTCCTAGTCGTTTCGAGGTTTCCGCACTGGTCATGGGATTTTATTTTTCTACACATTTGGTCGAAAGCGCTACCTATAGCTCACGATTTTCAGCTTTCCTAGTCATTCTAGGGTTACCGGGCTTGTCTGGGTAGTTTTAATTTTCGGAGCACATTTGGCCGATAGATTGTCCTGTAGCTCACGATTTTCAACTTTTCTAGTCGTTCCAGGGTTGCCGGAGCATTCCGGGTATTTTTGTTTCTCGAAGCTAATTTGGCCGAAAGAGTAACCTATAGATCACGATTTTAGCTTTTCTAATCATGGAGCTATAGGTCGCTTTTGGCCAAATATGTCCAAAATATAAAAATACACGATCACGCCAAGAATGCTGGAATCGACTAGAAAGTCGAAAATCGTGAGCTATAGATCGGCTTTTCTACCAAATGTGTTCAAAAATAAAATCCCCAAACTCGCCCGGTAACCTTAGAACGACTAGAAAGTCGAAAATCGTGGAGCTATAGGTCACGCCGCCAATGGCCTGCGAAAATATAAAATTCCTGACCGCCCGCAACCTCGGAACGACTAGAAAACCGAAAAATCATGAGCTATAGGTCACGCTTTGACAAAATATGCTTCAAAATATAACTTCTGACCGCCTTTAACCCGTAAACAACTAGAAAGTCAAAATTGTGAGCTACTGTCACGCTACCGAATCGCCTCCAAGGAACAAAATTTCATCGCTTTGTGAATGCTGAATGACTAGAAAGCTCAAAATCGTGATTATATGTCACGCCGCCCAAATGTGATGCGAAAAGAAATCTTTGAATCATCCTTGAAGAACCCCGAATGTTTAGAAAACTTGAAAATCGCGAAGCTATAGGTCACGCTGGCAAAATGTGCTCGAAAAATAAAATCCTGATCCCCTGATAACCCAGAAACAACTAGAAATCGTGAGCTATAGTGAGCTACGCGGTCACGTCAATAAATCGCCTCCGAGGAACAAAATTTCTACCGCTTTGCCAGAACTGCTGAACGACTAGAAAATCTCAAAATCGTGAGCTATAGGCCACGCCGGGCCAACCAGTTCAAAATAAAAATCCCAAACCGGGTAGCCCTACAACGACTAGAAAACCCTTCGAACGACTAGAAAAGTCGAAAATCGTGAGTCAGGGTCGCTACCACAACCGCCCAAAATATTAAATACCACCGCGCCTTAACGCCACCAAATGTGATGCTAGAGAAATCCTCGAATCATCGTGAGCTATAGATCGCCTGTTTCACCAAAATGTTGAAAATAAACGTCCCCAAACTGGTTTGGTAACTTAGAATCACTAGAAAGTCAAAATCGTGAGCTATAGGTCACGCTTTTGGCCAAATGTGAAAATTAAAACTTCTGACAGGTCCCAGAATCCTAACGACTAGAAAAGCCGAAATCATGTGTTATAGGTCACGCAACAAAATATGCCGAGAATACAAAAATCTTCTAATTCTCAGCAACCCGGCAACGATTAGGAAAGCCGAAAATCGTGAGCTATAGGTCACGCTTCGCCAAATGTGCCCAAAATAAAACCTCCAGACCGCCTGTGAACCCTACAACGACTAGAAAAGCGTAAAATCGTGAGCTATGGGTCGTTTTCGCCAAATCGCTTTAAAATATAAAAATACCCTGACTGCGCGCCTGAATGCCGGAATGACTAGGAAAGCCGAAAATAGTGAGCTATAGGTCGCTTTTTCGCCAAATGTGCTCAAAAATATAACATCCCCAACCGCCCGGTAACCTTAGAATGACTAGAAAAGTCGAAAATCGTGAGCTATAGGTCACGCTTGGCCAAACGTACCGCGAAAATTAAAATCTGGACCGGTCAGAACCCCGAACGACTAGAAAAGCTGGAAATCATGAGCTATAGGTCACGCTTTGACAAAATGTGCAACTAAAACTCTGATTCCCTGCCCAGAACCCGTAAACAAATACAGAAAGTGAAAATCGTGAGCTACGTTGGCACTGCCGCCGAAATGTGTCCGAGGAACAAATCTTCCGACTCGCTTTGCAGACCCGCACAACGACCAGAAAAGGTCAAAATCGTGAGCTATAGGTCCACTTTCGCCCAAATATGATCCAAAATATAAAAATACCCGACCGCACGAATGCCGGAATGACTAGAAAAGCCGAAAATCGTGAGCTATAAATCGCCTTCGGCAAATGTGCTCGGAAAAATATAAATCGTCAAACCGGCCCCAGAACCTTAGAATGACTAGAAAGATGAAGATCGTGAGCTATAGGTCACGCCGACCAAATGGACAAATGTGTAAAAAACTTCTGAATTCGCCCAGAACCCACAACGACTAGAAAAGCCGAAAATCATGAGCCATAGGTCACGCCACAAAAAATATGTCCACGGATAAAAATCCCCGATCTGCCTTTTAACCCGTACAAACGGCTAGAAAAGCCGAAAATCGAGCTACAGGTCACGCCACCAAATCGCCCGAGGATACAAAATACATGACTATCGCACCGTAGAATCATGAACGACTAGAAAAGCTTAAAATCGTGAGCTATAGGTCACATTTTGGCCAACAAAGGCGAAAATTAACATCTTCGGATCACCCTTGCAACCTTAGAACGACTAGAAGCTGAAAATCGTGATCCATACGCCATGCTCGACAAAATATACCCGAAAATTAAAACTTTGGACTGCCCTTAGAACCTGTAAACGGCTAGAAAAGCCGAAAATCATGTGCTATAGTTCACGTCGACCAAATTTGCTCCGAGGAACAAAATTCCCCGCAATACTGCAACCGCTGAACCACTTGAAAAGTCGAAAAATCGAGAGCTATATGTCACGCTACCAAATGTGATGCGAAAAAACTCAATCCTCCCAGAAGACCGACAGTTTAGAAAAGTTGAGAATCGTTAGCTACCGGGTACACTCGGTAAATGTGCCTGAAAAATACAACTTCAGATCGTCCCAGAACCCTGAACGCCTAGGAAAGTCGAAATCGTGAGCTATAGGTCACGCCGACCAAATCCGTTTCGAAAATAAAAATCTTGAATTCTCCAAGAACTCGCACGACTAGAAAAGTCAAAATCGAGCTATAGGTCACGTTGGCCAAATGTGCATGAAATTAAAAACTTCTGACCGGCCCTGAACCCTAACGTCTAGAAAATAAAATCATGAGCTATAGGTCACACTGACAAAATATGTCCAAAATAAAAATCCTATGCCCTGTGAACCCGTAAACGAATAGAAAGTCGAAAATCGTGAGCTATAGGTCACGCCGCCAAATTCAAAAATAAAAACCCAAACTAGCCTCAACCCTACAACGACTAGAAAAGTCGAAAATCGCGAGCTATAGGTCATAGGCCGCCAATGTCACAAAATATAAAATACCTGGACGGCCCGGTAATGCCGGAATGACTAGAAAAGTCGAAAATAATGAGTTATTGATCACGCTGACAAAATGATGCCTCGAAAATAAAAACTCCTCAAACCGCCGCAGAACCCGTAGAACAACTAGAAAAGCCGAAGATCGTGGAGCTACTGTGTCACGCTGGCCGAAATCGCCCGAGGATTAAAATTTCTGACCGCACTGCTTAACCGCTGAACGATTAGAAAATCTCAAAATCATGAGCCATATGTCACCGCCGCCAAATATTCATGTAAAAGAAATTCAATCATCCGAAGTAATCCAAACGTTTAGAAAAGTTGAAAATCGTGAGCTATAGGTCACGCCGGCAAATGTCGAAAAATAAAATCAGACACCGGTCCCATGAACCCCTGAACGACTAGAAAAGTCGAAAATCGTGAGCTATAGGTCACGCCGACCAAAAGCTCTCGAGAAACAAAAATTTTGAATTCTCCCCGTAACCCCGAACGACTAGAAAAGCTGAAAATCATGAGCTATAGGCCACGCGCCAAAATGTGTTCAAAAATAAAACTCCTGACCGCCGGTAACCCAACAACGACTAGAAAAGCGTAAAATCGTGAGCTAGGGTCAAGCCGCCAAACCGCCCAAAATATAAAATACCTGACAACGCAGAAACGCTGAATGACTAGAAAAGCCGAAAATCGTGAGCTATAGATCGCCTTTTCTACCAAATGTGTTCAAAAATAAACATCCCAAACCTGCCTGGTAACCTTAGAATGACTAGAAAAGTTGAAAATCGTGAGCTATAGGTCACGCTTTGGCCAAATGTCACGAAAATTAAAATCTTTGACCGGTCCCAGAACCCCAGAACGACTAGAAAGCCGAAATCATGAGCTATAGGTCACGCCGACAAAATATGCACCGAAAATAAAAATCCTGGGCCGCCTTGCAACCCGTAAACGAATAGAAAAGTCAAAATCGTGAGCTATAGGTCACGCCACCAAATGTGTCCGAAATTAAAAATCCTGACCGCCTAGTAACCCTACAACGACTAGAAAAGTCAAAATCGTGAGCTATAGGTCGCACTTTCGCCAAATCGCCTTAAAATATAAAATACCCTGACCGCGCCGAATGCCGGGAATGACTAGAAAAGCTCAAAATCGTGAGCTATAGGTCATTTTTCGTACCAAATGAGTTCAAAATATAAATCCCCAAACCGCCCCAGCAACCTTAGAATGACTAGAAAAGATGAAAATCGTGAGCTATAGGTCACGCTGGCCAAATGCTTCGCAAATATAAAAATCCCTGCACCGCCCGTGAACCCCTGAACCACTAGAAAAGTCGAAAATCATGAGCTATAGGTCACGCTTTCGACAAAATGTGTTCAAAAATAAAATACTTGACCGCCCCGCAGAACCCGTAAACAACTAGAAAAGTCAAAATCGTGAGCTATAGTGTCACGCTTTCCAAATGGCCCCGAGAAACAAAATTTCCGACCGACGGCAGAACTGCTGAACGACTAGAAAAGGTCAAAATCGTGAGCTATATGTCACATTTTGACAAAATATGTCGCGTAATCAAAACTCCTGACGCTTAATCCCCTAAACGACTAGAAAAGTCGAAAATCGTGAGCTATAGGAAATCACGCTTCATCCCTAAACTAGAAAAGCTCGCCCGAGGAACAAAATTTCCGAGAGCTCCAAAGAATCGCTGAACGACTTGAAAAGCTGAAAATCGTGAGCTATATGTCACATTTCGCCCAAATGTGATGCGAAAAATAAAAATCGAATCTTCCTAAGAAGACCTACTGTTTAGAAAAGTTGAGAATCGTTATATGGGGTACACTTTCTGCAAAATGTGCTCGGAAAATAAAAATCCTGATCGTCCCAGAACCCGTAACGACTAGAAAAGTCAAATCGTGAGCTATAGGTCACGCCGACCAACCGCCGAGAAACAAAAATCTTCAATTCTCCCAGAACTCGCACGACTAGAAAAGCTGAAAATCGTGAGCTATAGGTCACGCTTTGGCCAAATGTGCCGCGAAATTAAAAATCCTGACCGCCCAGAACCCTACAACGACTAGAAAAGTCAAAAATCATGAGCTATAGGTCACACTGACAAAATATGCTCCAAATAAAAATCCATGCACTTTGCTTTGAACCCGAAACGAATAGAAAAGCCGAAAATCGTGAGCTATAGGTCACTTTCGCCAAATGTGCTCAAAATAAAACTCCCAAACCGTCCCGGCAACCCGTAACGACTAGAAAAGCTGAAAATCGTGAGCTATAGGTCACGCCGACCAACCGCCCAAGATATAAAAATACCTGACCGCTCCAAGAACCCGGAATGACTAGAAAAGTCGAAAATCGTGAGCTATAGATCGCCTTCTCGACCAAATGAGCTCCGAAAATATAAATCCTCAAACCGCCCAAGAATTAGAATGACTAGAAAGTCGAAAATCGAGCTATAGGTCACGCGGCCAAATGTGCGAAAATTAAAACCTGACAGCATCTTTAACCCCGCCAACGACTAGAAAAGCCGAAAATCGTGAGCTATGTGTCACGCCGCCAAAATATGCTCCGAAATAAAAATACCGACCACGCCAGTAACGCCGAATGACTAGAAAAGTCGAAAATCGTGAGCTATAGGTCACTTTCTACCAAATGAGCTTCAAAAATAAAATTCCCCAAACCGCCCGGTGAACTTAGAACGACTTGAAAAGTCGAAAATCGTGAGCTATAGGTCACGCTTTGGCCAAATGTGTTGCGAAAATTAAAATCTCTGACCGACCCTTTAACCCCGAACGACTAGAAAAGTCGAAAATCATGAGCCATAGGTCACGCCGACAAAATATGCTCGAAAATAAAAACTCTGACCGCCCTTTGAACCCGTAAACGACTAGAAAAGCCGAAAATCGTGAGCTATAGGTCACGCCACGAATCGCCCGAGGAACAAAATTTCGATCGCTCCCAGAACTGCTGAACGACTAGAAAAGCTCGAAAATCGTGAGCTATATGTCACACCGCCCAAATGTGATGCGAAAAAATCCTCAATCCTCCCAGAAGACCGGACCAGAGGAAAAGTTGAAAATCGTTAGCTATAGGTCACGCCGCAAATGTGCTCGAAAAATAAAAATCCTCAGACCGTCCCAGAACCCTTAACGACTAGAAAAGCTCAAATCGTGAGCTATAGGTCACGCCGACCAAATCGCCGAGAAACAAAAATCTTCGAATTCTCCCAGAACTCCTCGCACGACTAGAAAAGCTGAAAATCGTGAGCTATAGGTCACGCCTACCAAATGTGCTCCTTGACCGCCCGAAAATAAAAATCCCTGACCGCCCTCAGAACCCTACAACGACTAGAAAAGAATAGAAAGCGAAAATCGTGAGCTATGGGTCGCCGCCAAATTTCGCCAAACCGCTCGGTAACCCTAAAATATAAAAATACCCGCACTCGCCACCCAGTAACATCGAATGACTAGAAAAGTCAAAATCGTGAGCTATAGATCGCCTTTTCTACCAAACGAGTTCAAAAATAAAAATCTCAAACTGCCCGTGAACCTTAGAATGACTAGAAAAGCCGAAAATCGTGAGCTATAGGTCACGCTTTGGCCAAATGTGCGAGAAATTAAAATCCCTGACCGGCCCAGAACCTCGAACGACTAGAAAAGCCGAAAATCATGAGCTATAGGTCACGCTGACAAAATATGCTCCGGAATAAAAATCCCTGACCGCCAGAATCCGTAAACGACTAGAAAAGTCAAAATCGTGAGCTATAGGTCACGCCGACCAACCGCTCCGAGGAACAAAATACCTGTCACGACCGCCCAGAACTGCTGAATGACTAGAAAAGCCAAAATCGTGAGCTATAGGTCACGCTACCAAATGTGCTCCAAAATAAAATCCCCAAACCGCCTGTAACCTTAGAATGACTAGAAAGCTAAAATCGTGAGCTATAGGTCACGCCGCCAAACGTGCCGCGAAAATTAAAATCCCTGACCGGTCCCAGAACTGCTGAACGACTAGAAAAGCTAAAAATCATGAGCTATAGGTCACGCCGACAAAATATGCTTCAGAAATAAAAATCTCTGACCGCCTTTGAACCCGTAAACGAATAGAAAAGTCAAAATCGTGAGCTATAGGTCACGCCGCGAAATGTGCCCGAAAATAAAATCCCTAGACCGCCCGAACCCTGAAACGACTAGAAAAGCCGAAAATCGTGAGCTATAGGTCACGCCGCCCAAATGTGACGCAAAATAAAAATACCCGTACTCCCAGAAGACCGAATGACTAGAAAAGTTGAAAATCGTTAGCTATAGGTCACGCTTTCGCAAATGTGTTCAAAAAATAAAATCCTTGACCGTCCCAGAACCCGAACGACTAGAAAAGTCAAATCGTGAGCTATAGGTCACGCCACCAAATCGCCGAGAAACAAAAATCTTCGAATTCTCCCAGAACCCGGCACGACTAGAAAAGCCGAAAATCGTGAGCTATAGGTCACGCCGCCAAATGTGCTCCTAAAATAAAAATCCCCAGACCGCCCAGAACCCTTCAACGACTAGAAAAGTCGAAATCGTGAGCTATGGGTCGTTTTCGCCAAATGTGCTCCAAAATATAAAATACCCGCACTACGCAGTAACACTGAATGACTAGAAAAGTCAAAATCGTGAGCTATAGATCGCCTTTTCGCCAAATGTGCTCCCCCAAACCGCCTCGGTAACCTTGAATGACTAGAAAGTCCGTGAGCTATAGGTCACGCGGCCAAATGTGCGTGAAATTAAAATCTCAGACCGCCCAGAACCCCGAACGACTAGAAAAGTCGAAAATCATGAGCAATAGGTCACGCCGACAAAATATGCTCCGAATTAAAAACCCTGACCGCCTTGAACCCGTAAACGAATAGAAAAGTCAAGATCGTGAGCTATAGGTCACGCCACCGAAATCGCCCGAGGAACAAAATTTCTCGACCGCCCAGAACTGCTGAACGACTAGAAAAGCTGAAAATTGTGAGCTATATGTCACGCCGCCCAAATGTGATGCGAAAAAAACTCGAATCCTCCTAGAAGACCTGACTGTTTAGAAAAGTTGAAAATCGTTAGCTATAGGTCACGCCGGCAAACGTGTTCGAAAAATAAAACTTGTAATCGTCCCAACCCCCGAACGACTAGAAAAGTCGAAATCGTGAGCTATAGGTCACGCCGACCAACCGCTCGAGAAACAAAAATCTTCGAATTCTCCAAACTCGCACGACTAGAAAAGTCGAAAATCGTGAGCTATAGGTCACGCCGCCAAATGTGCCGCTAAAATAAAAATCCCTGACCGCCCCCAGAACCCTACAACGACTAGAAAAGCTGAAAATCGTGAGCTATGGGTCGTCTTACCAACCGCTTCCAAAATATAAAAATACCTGCATTACTCGTAACGCCGGAATGACTAGAAAAGTCAAAATCGTGAGCTATAGATCAATCCTTCTGGCCAAATGTGTTCAAAATAAAATCCCCAACCGGTCCCAGCAACCCGAAACGACTAGAAAAGTCAAAATCGTGAGCTATAGGTCACGCCGCCCAACCGCCGAAAATATAAAAATCCTCGACATGCACGCTCCAGTGAACCCGGAACGACTAGAAAAGTCGAAAATCGTGAGCTATAGGTCACGCCGCCAAATGTGCCCGAAAATAAAAATCCCGACCGCCCCAGAACCCCTTACAACGACTAGAAAAGTCGAAAATCGTGAGCTATAGGTCACGCCGCCAAATGTGCCGCCAAAATCCTGACGCACCCAAAATATAGAAAAGCTGAAAATCCTATAGGTCATCACAAATCGATGCTCCGAAATAAAAATCCCGACCACCCTTTAACAATCGAATGACTAGAAAAGCCAAAATCGTGAGCTATAGATCGCCACGCCTACCAAATGTTCGAAAATAAAAATCCCCAAACCGCCCAGAACCTTGAACGACTAGAAAAGCCGAAAATCGTGAGCTATAGGTCACGCGGCCAAATGTGCCGCGAAATTAAAATCTCCCTGACCGCCCCAGAACCCCTAACGACTAGAAAAGCGGAAAATCATGAGCAATAGGTCACGCCGACAAAATATGCTCCGAAATAAAAATCCCTGACCGCCTCCTAACCCGTAAACGACTAGAAAAGTCAAGAATCGTGAGCTATGGGTCACGCTGAATCAATGCCCGAGGAACAAAATTTCGATCGCCCAGAATCGCTGAACGACTAGAAAAGCTGAAAATCGTGAGCTATATGTCACGCCGCGCCAAATGTGATGCGAAAACAAAATCTCGAATCCTCCAGAAGACCGAACGTTTAGAAAAGTTGAAAATCGTTAGCTATAGGTCACGCTTTCGCAAATGTGCTCGAAAATTAAAAATCCTGATCGGTCCCAGAACCCCTAACGACTAGAAAAGCTGAAAATCGTGAGCTATAGGTCACGCCGACAAAATATGCCAAAACAAAAATCTCGGCATTCTCCAGAACCCTGACGGCACGACTAGAAAAGCCGAAAATCGTGAGCTATAGGTCACGCCGCCAAATGTGTTCAAAAATAAAATCCCCAGACCGCCCGTGAACCCTACAACGACTAGAAAAGCCGAAAATCGTGAGCTATAGGTCGCTTTCGCCAAACTCGCCCAAAATATAAAATACCCGGACCGCGCCGTAATGCCGGAATGACTAGAAAAGTCGAAAATCGTGAGCTATAGATCAACTCTTTCTACCAAATGAGTTCAAAAATATAAAACCTCAAACCGCCCAAGAACCTTAGAATGACTAGAAAAGTCGAAAATCGTGAGCTATAGGTCACGCTATGCTCCACCAAATCATGCCATAGAAAGATAAAAAATCCCTGACCGACCCTTTAACCCTGAACTGACTAGAAAAGCTAAAAAATCATCACCACAGTCACGCCCCCAAACCGCCAAAATATGCTCCGAAAAGTCAAGATCGTGAGCTATAGGTCACGCGAAAAACTTTCCCTGACCGCCTCCGAACGAATCCGAAAATAAACGACTAGAAAAGCTGAAAATCGTGAGCTATAGGTCACGCTTTCACCGAAATCTGCTTCGAGGAACAAAATTCCCCCGAGAGCTCCAGTAACCGTTGAACGACTTGAAAAGCTGAAAATCGTGAGCTATAGGTCACATTTTTGGCCAAATGAGTTGCGAAAATTAAAATCCCCGGACTGACCCTTTAACCCCGGAAGGACTAGAAAAGCTGAAAATCATGATCCATACGCCACGCTTTCGACAAAATATGTTCAAAATAAAATCCCCTGACCGCCCTTGAACCCGTAAACGACTAGAAAAGCCGAAAATCGTGAGCTATAGGTCACGCCACCAAATCGCCCGAGGAACAAAATTTCCGATCGCGCCCAGAACTGCTGAACGACTAGAAAAGCTGAAAATCGTGAGCTATATGTCACACTTTCGCCCAAATGTGACGCGAAAAAAATCCCTCGAATCCTCCGGTAAGACCGGACTGTTTAGAAAAGTTGAGAATCGTTAGCTATGGGTACACTTTCGGGCAAATGTGCTCGGAAAAATAAAAATCCTCGATCGTCCCAGAACCCCTAACGACTAGAAAAGCTGAAATCGTGAGCTATAGGTCACGCCGACCAAATCCGCCTGAAACAAAAATCTTCTAATTCTCCAAGAACCCTCGCACGACTAGAAAAGCTGAAAATCGTGAGCTATAGATCACGCCGCCAAATGTGTTCAAAATTAAAATCCCTGCACCGCCCTAGAACCTTCAACGACTAGAAAAGCTGAAAATCGTGAGCTATGGGTCAGGTTTTCGGCCAAATGTGCTCCAAAATATAAAAATACCTGCACTACGCAGTAACACCGAATGACTAGAAAAGTCGAAAATCGTGAGCTATAGATCGCCTTCGCCAAATGTGTTCAAAAATAAAAATCCCAAACCGCCGGTAACCTTGAATGACTAGAAAGCCGAAAATCGTGAGCTATAGGTCACGCCGGCCAAATGTGTCATAAAATTAAAATCTCTGACCGCCCAGAATGCCGGAACGACTAGAAAAGTCAAAATCATGAGCAATAGGTGACGCCGACAAAATATGCTCCGAAATTAAAATCCTCTGACCGCCTTTGAACCCGTAAACGACTAGAAAAGTCAAGATCGTGAGCTATTGGTCACGCCACAAATCGCCCGAGGAACAAAATTTCCTGACCGCCCAGAAACCGCTGAACGACTAGAAAAGCTGAAAATTGTGAGCTATATGTCACGCCGCCCAAATGTGATGCAAAAATCCTCGAATCCTCCCAGAAGACCGGAATGATTAGAAAAGTTGAAAATCGTTAGCTATAGGTCACGCCGCAAACGTGCTCGAAAAATAAAACTTGTAACGGTCCAAAGAACCCCGAACGACTAGAAAAGCCGAAATCGTGAGCTATAGGTCACGCCACCAAATCGCCGAGAAACAAAAATCTTCGAATTCTCCTGAACCCCTGCAACGACTAGAAAAGCTGAAAATCGTGAGCTATAGGCCACGCCGCCAAAATGTGTTCAAAATAAAATCCCCAGACCGCCCGAACCCTACAACGACTAGAAAAGTCGAAAATCGTGAGCTATGGGTCACGCCACGCCAACCGCCCAAAATATAAATATTCCGATCGCCACGAATCGCTGGAATGACTAGAAAAGCCTGAAAATCGTGAGCTATATGTCACACTTTCGCCAAATGTGCTCCTCAAAAATAAATCATCCCCAAGACCGGTAACCTGCTGACTAGAAAAGTTGAAAATCGTGAGCTATAGGTCACGCTTTCTACCAAATGTGCTCGAAAATTAAAATCTTTGATCCGGTCCCAGAACCCAGAACGACTAGAAAAGTGAAATCGTGAGCTATAGGTCACGCCGACCAAATCGCCGAAACAAAAATCTTCGAATTCCGCCAAGAACTCGGCACGACTAGAAAAGTCGAAAATCGTGAGCTATAGGTCACGCCGCCAAATGTGCTCCTAAAATAAAATCCCTGACCGCCCCAGAACCCTTCAACGACTAGAAAAGTCGAAAATCGTGAGCTATGGGTCGTTTTCGCCAAATGTGCTCCAAAATATAAAAATACCCACCACGCAGTAACACTGAATGACTAGAAAAGTCGAAAATCGTGAGCTATAGATCGCCTTCTTTCGCCAAATGTGTTCAAAAATAAAAATCCCAAACCGGCCCGGTAACCTTGAATGACTAGAAAAGTCGAAAATCGTGAGCTATAGGTCACGCTTTTGCCAAATGTGCTAAAATTAAAAATCCTTTGACCGCCCGAACCCCGAACGACTAGAAAAGCCAAAAACATGAGCAATAGGTGACGCTTTGACAAAATATGCTCCGAATTAAAAATCCTGACCGCCTTGCGAACCCGTAACGAATAGAAAAGTCAAGATCGTGAGCTATTGGTCACGCCACCGAATCGCCCGAGGAACAAAATTCTCGACCGCCCCAGAATCGCTGAACGACTAGAAAAGCTCAAAATTGTGAGCTATATGTCACGCCGCCCAAATGTGATGCAAAAAAATCTCGAATCCTCCTAGAAGACCGACTGCTTAGAAAAGTTGAAAATCGTTAGCTATAGGTCACGCCGGCAAACGTGTTCGGAAAATAAAACTTGTAGACCGGTCCCAGAACCCTAACGACTAGAAAAGTCAAATCGTGAGCTATAGGTCACGCCGACCAAATCGCCGAGAAACAAAAAATTCTAATTCTCCCAGAACCCCGCACGACTAGAAAAGCTGAAAATCGTGAGCTATAGGTCACGCCGCCAAATGTGCTCCTAAAATAAAAATCCTCAGACCGCCCAGAACCCTACAACGACTAGAAAAGCCGAAAATCGTGAGCTATGGGTCGTTTTCGCCAACCGCCCAAAATATAAAATACCCGCACTACGCCGGCGCCGGAATGACTAGAAAAGTCGAAAATCGTGAGCTATAGATCAATCTTTCTACCAAACGTGTTCAAAAATAAAAATCTTGTACCGTCCCAGAACCCGAACGATTAGAAAAGTCAAATCGTGAGCTATAGGTCACGCCGACCAAATCGCCGAGAAACAAAAATCTTCGAATTCTCCAAAACTCGCACGACTAGAAAAGCCGAAAATCGTGAGCTATAGGTCACGCCGCCAAATGTGCTCCTAAAATAAAAATCCTCGACCGCCCCAGAACCCTACAACGACTAGAAAAGCCGAAAATCGTGAGCTATGGGTCGTTTTCGCCAAATGTGCTCCAAAATATAAAATACCCGACCACGCAGTAACACCTGAATGACTAGAAAAGCTGAAAATCGTGAGCTATAGATCGCTTCCCGCCAAATGTGTTCAAAAATAAAATCCCCAAACCGCCCGGTAACCTTGAATGACTAGAAAAGTCGAAAATCGTGAGCTATAGGTCACGCTTTTGGCCAAATGTGCCGCGAAAATTAAAATCCCTGACCGCCCCAGAACCCCTTTAACGACTAGAAAAGCTAAAAACATGAGCAATAGGTGACGCCGACAAAATATGCCCGAAATTAAAATCTCTGACCGCCTTGAACCCGTAAACGAATAGAAAAGTCAAGATCGTGAGCTATTGGTCACGCCACCAAATCGCCCGAGGAACAAAATTTCCGATCGCCTCCAGAACTGCTGAACGACTAGAAAAGCTGAAAATTGTGAGCTATATGTCACGCCGCCCAAATGTGATGCAAAAATCCTCAATCCTCCCAGAAGACCGGACTGTTTAGAAAAGTTGAAAATCGTTAGCTATAGGTCACGCCGGCAAACGTGCTCGAAAAAATAAAACTTGTACCGGTCCCAGAACCCGAACGACTAGAAAAGTCGAAATCGTGAGCTATAGGTCACGCCGACCAAATCGCCGAGAAACAAAAATCTTCTAATTCTCCCAGAACCGGCACGACTAGAAAAGTCGAAAATCGTGAGCTATAGGTCACGCCGCCAAATGTGCTCCTAAAAATAAAAATCTCGATCGGTCGCCAGAACCCTACAACGACTAGAAAAGTCGAAAATCGTGAGCTATGGGTCGTTTTCAAAAAATATAAATCAAACCGCCCAAAATATAAAATACCGTGCATAGGTCACGCCGGTAACGCCGAATGACTAGAAAAGTCGAAAATCGTGAGCTATAGATCAATCTTTCGACCAAATGTGCTCAAAAATAAAATCCCTGAACCGCCTCGGAACCCTTAACGACTAGAAAAGCTCAAAATCGTGAGCTATAGGTCACGCCGACCAAATCGCCGAGAAACAAAATTCTTCTGATCGCTTCGAACCTAGAACGACTAGAAAAGCTGAAAATCGTGAGCTATAGGTCACGCCGCCAAATGTGTGCCTAAAATAAAAATCCCGACTCGCCCTCAGAACCCTAAAAAAAAAGCCTCGAGCTATCGCCCCAAACTGCTTCTAAAATAAAACCTGAATGACTAGAAAAGCTAGAAAATCGTGAGCTATAGATCGCGCCGCCAAATGTGTTCAAAAATAAAAATCCTCAAACCGCCCGAGAACCTTAGAATGACTAGAAAAGCTGAAAATCGTGAGCTATAGGTCACGCTGGCCAAATGCCGAAAAAAAAAAAATCCTGATGCACCCCAGAACCCCGAACGACTAGAAAAGCCGAAAATCATGAGCTATAGGTCACGCCGACAAAATATGCTCCAAAAAAAAAACTTCTGACCGCCAGAACCCGAAACGACTAGAAAAGTCAAAATCGTGAGCTATGGTCACGCCGCCAAATCGCCCGAGGAACAAAATTCCGATCGTACCCAGAACTGCTGAACGACTAGAAAAGTCGAAAATCGTGAGCTATAGGTCACGCCGGCCAAATGTGTTGCGAAATTAAAATCTCTTGACCGACTCCTTTAACCCGGAACGACTAGAAAAGTCGAAAATCGTGAGCCATAGGTCACGCCGGCAAAATATGCTCGCGAAATAAAAATCCTGACCGCCTTAGAACCCGTAAACGACTAGAAAAGCCGAAAATCGTGAGCTATAGGTCACGCCGACCAAATATGTCGAGGAACAAAATTCTGCAGCCTCGTGAACCCGTAACGACTAGAAAAGCCGAAAATCGTGAGCTATAGGTCACGCCGCCCAAATGTGCTCCGAAAAAAAATCTCAAACCGCCCAGTAACCCTACAACTTAGAAAAGTTGAAAATCGTGAGCTATGGGTCGCTTTCGGCCAATCCGCCCAAAATATAAAAATACCCAGACCACGCCCAGAACGCCGGAATGACTAGAAAAGCCGAAAATCGTGAGCTATAGATCGCCTTCGCCAAATGAGTTCGAAAAACAAAAAAGTCTTCAAACTGCCCAAGAACCTTAGCACGACTAGAAAAGCCGAAAATCGTGAGCTATAGGTCACGCTTTGGCCAAATGTGTCAAAATTAAAATCCCTGACCGACCCCAGAACCCCTAAACGACTAGAAAAGCTGAAAATCATGAGCTATAGGTCACGCTTCGACAAAATATGCTCGAAAATAAAAATCCTGACCGCCTGTGAACCCGTAAACGAATAGAAAAGCCGAAAATCGTGAGCTATAGGTCACGCCACCAAATCGCCCGAGGAACAAAATTTCCCAAGCCGCCTAGAACCCTGAACGACTAGAAAAGCCAAAATCGTGAGCTATAGGTCACATTTTTGCCCAAATGAGCCCAAAATATAAAATACCCGAACCACCCCTTTAACCCGGAATGACTAGAAAAGTCGAAAATCGTGAGCTATAGATCACGCCGCCAAATGTGCTCCAAAAATATAAATCCCCAAACCGCCCCAGAACCTTAGAATGACTAGAAAAGTCAAAATCGTGAGCTATAGGTCACGCCGACCAAATCCGCCCGAGAAACAAAAATCTTGACGGACCGCTTAACCCCGAACGACTAGAAAAGCCGAAAATCATGAGCTATATGTCACGCCGACAAAATATGCTCTCCCTAAGAAACCCTACACTGCGACTAGAAAAGTTGAGAATCATGAGCTGACCGCCTCCAAAATATAAAATCCGTGAACGACTAGAAAAGTCGAAATCGTGAGCTATAGGTCACGCCACCAAATCGCTCGAGGAACAAAATTTCCCCAAACCTCCAAAGAATCGCTGAACGACTTGAAAAGTCAAAATCGTGAGCTATAGGTCACATTTTGGCCAAATGAGTTGCGAAATTAAAAACCCTGACCGACCCTTTAACCCCTGAAGGACTAGAAAAGCCGAAAATCATGATCCATACGCCACGCCGACAAAATATGCCCGAAATATAAATCCCTGACCGCCCCAGAACCCGTAAACGACTAGAAAAGCCGAAAATCGTGAGCTATAGGTCACGCCACCAAATCGTGCCGAGGAACAAAATTTCGACCGCCCCAGAACCCTGAACGACTAGAAAAGCCGAAATCGTGAGCTATATGTCACACCGCCCAAATGCTGAAAATAAAAATACCCTGATCGCTCCAAGACCGGAATGACTAGAAAAGTTGAGAATCGTGAGCTATGGGTCGCCTTCGGCAAATGTGTTCAAAAATAAAATCCTCAGATCGGCCCAGAACTTAGAACGACTAGAAAAGTCGAAAATCGTGAGCTATAGGTCACGCGGCCAAATGAGAAACAAAAATTAAAAATCTCCTGACCACCCTTTAACCCCCGAACGACTAGAAAAGCTGAAAATCATGAGCTATAGGTCACGCCGACAAAATGTGCTCCGAAAATAAAAATCTTTGACCGCCTTTGAACCCGTGAACGACTAGAAAAGTCGAAAATCGTGAGCTATAGGTCACGCCGAATAAATCGCCCGAGGAACAAAATTTCCGATCGCCCCAAAGAACTGCTGAACGACTAGAAAAGCCAAAATCGTGAGCTATAGGTCACACTTTCGCCCAAATGTGATGCGAAAATTAAAAATCCTCGAATCGCCCTTTAACCCCGAATGACTAGAAAAGTCGAAAATCGTGAGCTATAGGTCGCCTTCTACCAAATGTGCTCGAAAAATAAAAATCCCAAACCGATCGCTCCAGAACCCGAACGACTAGAAAAGCCGAAAATCGTGAGCTATAGGTCACGCCGCCAAAATATAAATCTTTCGCAAACTGCCTCGAACTTAACCTTCAAACTAAAATCCGAAAATCGTGAGCTATAGGTCACGCCACAAATGTGTCGCGAAATTAAAAATCTCGACGCCCAGAACCCGAACGACTAGAAAAGTCGAAAATCATGAGCTATAGGTCACGCCGACCAAATATGTCCGAAAATTAAAACCCTGACCGCCTCCAAGAACCTTAAACGACTAGAAAAGTCGAAAATCGTGAGCTATAGGTCACGCCGCCAAATCGCCCGAAAATTAAAATTTCGATCGCCCTTTAACCCCTGAACGACTAGAAAAGCCGAAAATCGTGAGCTATATGTCACGCCGCCCAAATGTGTTCAAAAAAAAAATCCCCAAACCCTTTAACCTTGAATGACTAGAAAAGCCGAAAATCGTGAGCTATAGGTCACGCCGCAAATGTGTTCGAAAAATAAAAACTTGTGACCGCTCCCAGAACCCCGAACGACTAGAAAAGCCGAAAATCGTGAGCTATAGGTCACGCCGACCAAATCGCCGAGAAATTAAAATTCCTGAATTCTCTTTAACCCCGCACGACTAGAAAAGCCGAAAATCGTGAGCTATAGGTCACGCCGCCAAATGTGCTCCTAAAATAAAAATCCCGTGATCGCCCCGAACCCGTACAACGACTAGAAAAGTCGAAAATCGTGAGCTATGGGTCGTTTTCACCAAAATCGCCCAAAATATAAAATACCCGATCGCATTACAGAACGCTGAATGACTAGAAAAGCTCGAAAATCGTGAGCTATATGTCATCCGCCCAAATCTCTCGAATACCCAAACGTGAACGACAGAAAAGTTGAAAATCGCTTAGCATAGGGTACACGCCGCAAACGTGCTCAAAAATAAAACTCTGCATCGTCCCCAGAACCCTTAACGACTAGAAAAGTCAAATCGTGAGCTATAGGTCACGCCGACCAAATCACCGAGAAACAAAAATCTTCGAATTCTCCCAGAACCCGGCACGACTAGAAAAGTCGAAAATCGTGAGCTATAGGTCACGCCGCCAAATGTGCCCTAAAAATAAAATCCCAGACCGCCCTCAGAACCCTTCAACGACTAGAAAAGCTGAAAATCGTGAGCTATGGGTCAGGTTTTCGGCCAAATGTGCTCCAAAATATAAAAATACCCAGACTACGCAGGTAACACTGGAATGACTAGAAAAGCTGAAAATCGTGAGCTATAGATCAGTCTTCCGGCCAAATGTGCTCCGAAAAATAAAAATCCCCAAACTGGCCTGGTAACCTTGGAATGACTAGGAAAGCTGAAAATCGTGAGCTATAGGTCACGCCACCAAATGTGCCGAAAATTAAAATCTTCGACCGCCCCAGAACCCCGAACGACTAGAAAAGCCGAAAACATGAGCAATAGGTGACGCCGACAAAATATGCTCCGAATTAAAAACTTCTGACCGCCTGAACCCGTAAACGAATAGAAAAGTCAAGATCGTGAGTTATTGGTCACGCCACCAAATCGCCCGAGGAACAAAATTCCCGATCGCCCCAGAATCTGCTGAACGACTAGAAAAGCTGAAAATTGTGAGCTATATGTCACGCCGCCCAAATGTGATGCAAAAATCCTCGAATCCTCCCAGAAGACCGGACCGACTAGAAAAGTTGAAAATCGTTAGCTATAGGTCACGCCGCAAACGTGCTCGAAAAAATAAAACTTGTACCGTCCCAGAACCCGAACGACTAGAAAAGCCGAAATCGTGAGCTATAGGTCACGCCGACCAACCGCCGAAAAACAAAAATCTTCGGAATTCTCCCAGAACCCGCACGACTAGAAAAGCTCGAAAATCGTGAGCTATAGGTCACGCCGCCAAATGTGCCCTAAAATAAAATCCCAGATCGCCCCAGAACCCTACAACGACTAGAAAAGCCGAAAATCGTGAGCTATGGGTCGTTTTCGCCAACCGCCCAAAATATAAAATACCCGCACTACGCCGTAACGCCGGAATGACTAGAAAAGTCGAAAATCGTGAGCTATAGATCAATCTTTCGCCAAACGTGTTCAAAATAAAAATCTTGTACCGTCCCAGAACCCCGAACGACTAGAAAAGCCAAATCGTGAGCTATAGGTCACGCCGACCAACCGCCGAGAAACAAAAATCTTCGAATTCTCCCAGAACCCGGCACGACTAGAAAAGTCGAAAATCGTGAGCTATAGGTCACGCCGCCAAATGTGCTCCTAAAATAAAAATCCCTGACCGCCCTAGAACCCTACAACGACTAGAAAAGCCGAAAATCGTGAGCTATGGGTCGTTTTCGCCAAATGCCTCCAAAATATAAAATACCTGCACTACGCAGTAACACCGAATGACTAGAAAAGCTGAAAATCGTGAGCTATAGATCGCCTTCCTACCAAATGTGTTCAAAATAAAAATCCCAAAACCGCCCGGTAACCTTGAATGACTAGAAAGTCAAAATCGTGAGCTATAGGTCACGCTTGGCCAAATGTGCGCGAAAATTAAAATCCTCTGACCGCCCAGAACCCCGAACGACTAGAAAAGCTAAAAACATGAGCAATAGGTGACGCCGACAAAATATGCTCCGAATTAAAAACCTGACCGCCTTTAACCCGTAAACGAATAGAAAAGTCAAGATCGTGAGCTATTGGTCACGCCACCAAATCGCCCGAGGAACAAAATTTCCGATCGCTCCCAGAACCGCTGAACGACTAGAAAAGCTGAAAATTGTGAGCTATATGTCACGCCGCCCAAATGTGATGCAAAAATCGAATCCTCCCAGAAGACCGGACTGCTTAGAAAAGTTGAAAATCGTTAGCTATAGGTCACGCCGCAAACGTGCTCGAAAATAAAAACTTGTACCGGTCCCAGAACCCCGAACGACTAGAAAAGTGAAATCGTGAGCTATAGGTCACGCCGACCAAATCGCCGAGAAACAAAAATCTTCGAATTCTCCCAGAACCCGGCACGACTAGAAAAGCTGAAAATCGTGAGCTATAGGTCACGCCGCCAAATGTGCTCCTAAAATAAAAATCCCAGACCGCCCCAGAACCCTACAACGACTAGAAAAGCCGAAAATCGTGAGCTATGGGTCGTTTTCGCCAAATCGCCCAAAATATAAAAATACCCGTACTACCGGTAACGCCGAATGACTAGAAAAGTCGAAAATCGTGAGCTATAGATCAATCTTTCGCCAAATGTGCTTCAAAAATAAAAATCCCCAAACCGGCTCGGTAACCTTAGAATGACTAGAAAAGTCGAAAATCATGAGCTATAGGTCACGCCGACAAAATATGCTCCGAAATAAAAACTCTGATCGCCTCGGAACCTAGAAACGAATAGAAAAGCTAAAATCGTGAGCTATAGGTCACGCCACAAATCGCCCGAGGAACAAAATTTCGACCGCCCCCAGAATCTGCTGAACGACTAGAAAAGCTAAAATAGTGAGCTATAGATCGCTCTTCGCCAAATGTGCTCAAAATATAAATCCTCAAACCGCCCCAGAATATTAGAATGACCGAAAAGTCAAGATCGTGAGCTATAGGTCACGCTGGCCAAATGTGCTCGCGAAAATTAAAATCCTTACGCACTGCTTAACCCCTAACGACTAGAAAAGTCGAAAATCATGAGCCACGTGTCACGCCGACAAAATATGCTCGAAAATAAAAATCCCTGACCGCCCTTGAATCCGTAAACGACTAGAAAAGTCGAAAATCGTGAGCTATAGGTCACGCCACCAAATATGCTTCGAGGAACAAAATTTCCGACACCCAAAGAATCGCTGAACGACTTGAAAAGTGAAAATCGTGAGCTATAGGTCACATTTTGGCCAAATGAGTTGCGAAAATTAAAACTCTGACCGACCCTTTAACCCCGAATGACTAGAAAAGTCGAAAATCATGATCCATACGCCACGCCGACAAAATATGCTCCGAAAATAAAAATCTCTGACCGCCTTTGAACCCGTAAACGACTAGAAAAGCCGAAAATCGTGAGTTATAGTTCACGCCACCGAATCGCCCGAGGAACAAAATTTCCGACAGCCCGTAGAATCACTGAACGACTTGAAAAGCGGAAAATTGTGAGCTATATGTCACACTTTCGCCCAAATGTGATGCGAAAAAAAATCCCTCGATTCTTCCGGTAAGACCGGACTGTTTAGAAAAGTTGAGAATCGTTAGCTATGGGGTACACTTTCGGGCAAATGTGCTCGGAAAAATAAAAATCTCAGACCGTCCCAGAACCCTTAACGACTAGAAAAGCTGAAATCGTGAGCTATAGGTCACGCCGACCAAATCGCCGAGAAACAAAAATCTTCGAATTCTCCAAGAACCCGCACGACTAGAAAAGTCGAAAATCGTGAGCTATAGGTCACGCTGGCCAAATGTGCCGCTAAAATTAAAATCCTGACCGCCCAGAACCCCGTGAGCGACTAGAAAAGCCGAAAATCATGAGCTATAGGTCACACTCGACAAAATATGCTCCGAAATAAAAATCCTCGCAAAATCGTGAGAACCCGTAAACGAATAGAAAAGTCAAAAATCGTGAGCTATAGGTCACGCCGCCAAATGTGTTCAAAAATAAAAATCCCCAAACCGCCTCGGTAACCCTACAACGACTAGAAAAGCTAAAATCGTGAGCTATAGGTCGCCGCGCCAAACCGCCCAAAATATAAAATACCGACCGCGCCCAGTAATGCCGGAATGACTAGAAAAGCTCGAAAATCGTGAGCTATAGATCGCCTTTTCGCCAAATGAGTTCAAAATATAAACCTCAAACCGCCCAGAATCTTAGAATGACTAGAAAAGTCGAAAATCGTGAGCTATAGGTCACGCGGCCAAATGTGTCGCAAAATTAAAAATCCTGACCGACCCTTTAACCCCTGAACGACTAGAAAAGCCGAAAATCATCACCACGTCACGCCGACAAAATATGCTCCGAAATAAAAACTTGACCGCCTTAATCCGTAAACGACTAGAAAAGCCGAAATCGTGAGCTATAGGTCACGCCACCGAATCGCTCGAGGAACAAAATTTCCGAGAGCTCCAAAGAACTGCTGAACGACTTGAAAAGCTGAAAATCGTGAGCTATAGGTCACATTTTTGGCCAAATGAGTTGCGAAAATTAAAAATCCCCGGACTGACCCTTTAACCCCGGAAGGACTAGAAAAGCCGAAAATCATGATCCATACGCCACGCTTTCGACAAAATATGCTCCGAAAAATAAAAATCCTCGGACTGCCTCGGTAACCCAGAAACGACTAGAAAAGCTGAAAATCGTGAGCTATAGGTCACGCCACCGAAATCGCCCGAGGAACAAAATTTCGATCGCCCCAGAATCACTGAACGACTAGAAAAGCTGAAAATCGTGAGCTATATGTCACACTTTCGCCCAAATGTGACGCCAAAAATCTCGAATCCTCCCAGAAGACCGACTGCTTAGAAAAGTTGAGAATCGTTAGCTATGGGTACACTTTCGCAAATGTGCTCGAAAAATAAAAAAATCTCAGATCGTCCCAGAACCCTTAACGATTAAAAGTCAAATCGTGAGCTATAGGTCACGCCGACCAAATCGCCGAGAAACAAAAATCTTCGAATTCTCCAAGAACTCTGCACGACTAGAAAAGTCGAAAATCGTGAGCTATAGATCACGCCGCCAAATGTGTCTCAAAATTAAAATCCCCAGACCGCCTCAGAACCCTTCAACGACTAGAAAAGCTGAAAATCGTGAGCTATGGGTCAGGTTTTCGGCCAAATGTGCTCCAAAATATAAAATACCCACTACGCAGTAACACCGAATGACTAGAAAAGCCGAAAATCGTGAGCTATAGATCGCCTTCCCGCCAAATGTGTTCAAAATAAAAACCCAAACCGCCTCGTAACCTTGAATGACTAGAAAAGTCGAAAATCGTGAGCTATAGGTCACGCTTTTGCCAAATGTGCCGCGAAATTAAAAATCCTCTGACCGCCCCAGAACCCCGAACGACTAGAAAAGTCGAAAACATGAGCAATAGGTGACGCCGACAAAATATGCTCCGAATTAAAACTTGACCGCCTTTGAACCCGTAAACGAATAGAAAAGTCAAGATCGTGAGCTATTGGTCACGCCACCAAATCGCCCGAGGAACAAAATTTCGATCGCCCAGAATCTGCTGAACGACTAGAAAAGCTGAAAATTGTGAGCTATATGTCACGCCGCCCAAATGTGATGCAAAAATCTCGAATCCTCCAGAAGACCGACTGCTTAGAAAAGTTGAAAATCGTTAGCTATAGGTCACGCCGCAAACGTGTTCGAAAATAAAAACTTGTACCGGTCCCAGAACCCCGAACGACTAGAAAAGTCGAAATCGTGAGCTATAGGTCACGCCGACCAAATCGCCGAGAAACAAAAAATCTTCGACCTCCCAACCCCGGCACGACTAGAAAAGCTAAAAATCGTGAGCTATAGGTCACGCCGCCAAATGTGCTCCTAAAATAAAATCCCCGATCGCCCAGAACCCTACAACGACTAGAAAAGCTGAAAATCGTGAGCTATGGGTCGCTTTTCGCCAACCGCCCAAAATATAAAATACCTCGCATCCTCCGGTAACGCCGAATGACTAGAAAAGTCGAAAATCGTGAGCTATAGATCAATCTTTCTACCAAACGTGCTCAAAAATAAAATCTTGTAATCGGTCCCAGAACCCCGAACGACTAAAAGTCAAATCGTGAGCTATAGGTCACGCCGACCAAATCGCCCGAAACAAAAATTCGAATTCTCCCAGAACTCGGCACGACTAGAAAAGCGAAAATCGTGAGCTATAGGTCACGCCGCCAAATGTGCTCCTAAAATAAAAATCCCTGACCGCCCTCAACCCTTCAACGACTAGAAAAGTCAAAATCGTGAGCTATGGGTCAAGCCGCCAAATGTGCTCCAAAATATAAAATACCCGCACTACGCAGTAACACCGAATGACTAGAAAAGTCGAAAATCGTGAGCTATAGATCGCCTTCCACCAAATGTGTTCAAAAATAAAAATCCCCAAACCGGCTCGGTAACCTTGAATGACTAGGAAAGCCGAAAATCGTGAGCTATAGGTCACGCTGGCCAAATGTGCCGCGAAAATTAAAATCTCGACCGCCCAGAACCCCGAACGACTAGAAAAGTCAAAAACATGAGCAATAGGTGACGCCGACAAAATATGCTCAAAATTAAAATCTTGACCGCCTTTGAACCCGTAAACGAATAGAAAAGTCAAGATCGTGAGTTATTGGTCACGCCAAAAATCGCCCGAGGAACAAAATTTCGATCGCCCCCAGAACTGCTGAACGACTAGAAAAGCTGAAAATTGTGAGCTATATGTCACGCCGCCCAAATGTGATGCAAAAATCCTCGAATCCTCCCAGAAGACCGGATCATAGAAAAGTTGAAAATCGTTAGCTTATAGGTCACGCCGCAAACGTGTTCGAAAAATAAAACTTGTACCGGTCCCAGAACCTTTAACGACTAGAAAAGCCGAAATCGTGAGCTATAGGTCACGCCGACCAAATCGCCGAGAAACAAAATCTTCGAATTCTCCAGAACCCGGCACGACTAGAAAGTCAAAATCGTGAGCTATAGGTCACGCCGCCAAATGTGCTCCTAAAATAAAAATCCTGTGACCGCCCCAGAACCCTACAACGACTAGAAAAGTCGAAAATCGTGAGCTATGGGTCGCTTTCGCCAAATGCCCAAAATATAAAAATACCTGCATACGCAACGCTGAATGACTAGAAAAGCGAAAATCGTGAGCTATAGATCAATCTTTCTACCAAATGTGTTCAAAATAAAAATCCCAAACCGCCCGGTAACCTTAGAATGACTAGAAAAGTCGAAAATCATGAGCTATAGGTCACGCCGACAAAATATGTTCAAAATAAAAATCTTGACCGCCTTCCCGTAAACGAATAGAAAAGCTAAAATCGTGAGCTATAGGTCACGCCACCAAATTGAATGACAAAATTTCGAGCCCCAAATCGCTGAACGACTAGAAAAGCTAAAATAGTGAGCATAGATCGCCTTTGGCCAAATGTGTTCAAAATAAAATACCCAAACCGCCGTAACCTTAGAATGACTAGAAAAGCCGAAAATCGTGAGCTATAGGTCACATTTTGGCCAAATGTGTCATGAAAATTAAAATCTCGACCGCCCCAGAACCCCGAACGACTAGAAAAGCCGAAAACATGAGCAATAGGTCACGCCGACAAAATATGTCCGAAATGAAAAACTCTGACCGCCAAGAACCCGTAAACGAATAGAAAAGTCAAGATCGTGAGTTATTGGTCACGCCACCGAATCGCCCGAGGAACAAAATTTCCGACCGCCCGAATCGCTGAACGACTAGAAAGCTGAAAATCGTGAGCTATATGTCACGCCGCCCAAATGTGATGCGAAAAATCTCGAATCCTCCCAGAAGACCGGACCGCTTAGAAAAGTTGAAAATCGTTAGCTATAGGTCACGCCGCAAACGTGCTCGAAAAATAAAAACTTGTACTGTCCCAGAACCCGAACGACTAGAAAAGCTAAAATCGTGAGCTATAGGTCACGCCACCAAATCGCCGAGAAACAAAAATCTTCGAATTCTCCCAAACTCGGCACGACTAGAAAAGCCAAAATCGTGAGCTATAGGTCACGCCGCCAAATGTGCTCCTAAAATAAAAATCCCAGACCGACCCAGAACCCTACAACGACTAGAAAAGCCGAAAATCGTGAGCTATGGGTCAAGCCGCCAACCGCCCAAAATATAAAATACCTGCACTACGCGGTAACGCTGAATGACTAGAAAAGTCGAAAATCGTGAGCTATAGATCAATCTTTCTACCAAATGTGTTCAAAATAAAAATCCCCAAACCGCCTAGTAACCTTAGAATGACTAGAAAAGTCGAAAATCATGAGCTATAGGTCACGCCGACAAAATATGCTCCAAAATAAAAACTTTGACCGCCTTGAAACCTAGAAACGAATAGAAAAGCTAAAATCGTGAGCTATAGGTCACGCCACAAATCGCCCGAGGAACAAAATTTCGATCGCTCCAGAATCGCTGAACGACTAGAAAAGCTAAAATAGTGAGCTATAGATCGCTTTTCGCCAAATGTGTTCAAAAATAAAAATCCCCAAACCGCCCGTAACCTTAGAATGACTAGAAAATCAAAATCGTGAGCTATAGGTCGCGTTGGCCAAAAATCGAAAATTAAAATCCCTGACCGCCCAGAACCCCTAACGACTAGAAAAGCCGAAAACATGAGCAATAGGTCACGCCGACAAAATTTGTCCGAAATTAAAAATCCTGACCGCCTTTGAACCCGTAAATGAATAGAAAAGTCAAGATCGTGAGTTATTGGTCACGCCACAAATCGCCCGAGGAACAAAATTTCGACCGCCCAAGAACTCATTGAACGACTAGAAAGCCGAAATCGTGAGCTATATGTCACGCCGCCCAAATGTGATGCGAAAAAAAAATCTCGAATCCTCAAGACCGGATCACTAGAAAAGTTGAAAATCGTTAGCTATAGGTCACGCCGGGCACATGTGTTCAAAATAAAAACTGGCCGGTCCCTTTAGAACCCCCGAACGACTAGAAAAGCTGAAAATCGTGAAAGCTATAGGTCACGCCGACCAAAGTCGCCTCAAGAAACGAAAAATCTTCTGACCTCCAGAACTCGGCACGACTAGAAAAGCCGAAAATCGTGAGTTATAGGCCACGCCAACCAAATGTGCCAAAAATAAAATCCTCAGATCGCCCTGAACCTACAACGACTAGAAAAGCAAAATCGTGAGCTATAAGTCGCTTTCGCAAATGTGCTCCAAAATATAAAAATACCGGATCACGCCAAGAACCGGAATGACTACAAAAGCTGAAAATCGTGAGCTATAGATCGCCGCCAAATGAGTTCAAAATAAAATCTTCTCAAATCGCCTAGTAACCTTAGAATGACTAGAAAAGCCGAAAATCGTGAGCTATAGATCACGCTTGGCAAATGAGTTCAAAAATAAAAATCCCAAACCGCCCCCTGCACGAAAAAAGCTGAAAATCGTGAGCTATATGTCACACTTTCGCCCAAATGTGATGCGAAAAATACCTCAATCCTCCGCTAAGACCGTAATGTTTAGAAAAGTTGAAAATCGTTAGCTATAGGTCACGCCGCAAATGTGCTCAAAAATAAAAATCTCGGATCGTCCGGAACCCTAGAACGACTAGAAAAGCTAAAATCGTGAGCTATAGGTCACGCTTTGGACCAAAATATGCTCGAAAATAAAAATCTTCTGACCGCTTTTCGACCTCCTGAACCCCGGCACGACTAGAAAAGTCGAAAATCATGAGCTATAGGTCACGCTTACCAAATATGCCGCCAAAATTAAAATCCCAGACCGCCCAGAACCCAAAACGACTAGTAAAAGCCGAAAATCATGAGTTATAGGTCACGCCGACAAAATATGTCCGAAATAAAAATCTCTGACCGCCTTTAACCCGTAAACGACAAGAAAAGCTGAAAATCGTGAGTTATAGGTCACGCCACAAATCGCCCGAGGAACAAAATTTCCGAACGCCCAGAATCGCTGAACGACTTGAAAGTCTCAAAATCGTGAGCTATATGTCACGCCGCCAAAATGTGATGCGAAAAATAAAATGCCGAATCCTTCCCAGAAGACCGGAATGTTTAGAAAAGTTGAAAATCGTTAGCTATAGGTCACGCCGGCAAATGTGCTCGAAAAATAAAATCCTCAGACCGCCCCAGAACTCGAACGACTAGGAAAGCTCAAATCGTGAGCTATAGATCACGCCGACCAAATCGCCGAGAAACTAAAAATTGAAATTTCCCAGAACCCTAGCACGACGAGAAAACTGAAATCGTGAGCTATAGGTTACGCCGCCAAATGTGCTCAAAATAAAATCCTAGATCGCCCAGAATCCTACAACGACTAGAAAGTCGAAAATCGTGAGCTATAGGTCGCTTTACCAATCGCCCAAAATATAAAATACCTGACCACGCCGAACATCGGAATGACTAGAAAAGCCGAAAATCGTGAGCTATAGATCGCCTTCGCCAAATGAGTTCAAAGATAAAAATCTCAAACCGCCCGCAACCTTAAACGACTAGAAAAGTCGAAAATCGTGAGCTATAGGTCACGCCGCCAAATATGCCGCTAAAATTAAAATCCTGACAGTTCCCCAGAACCCCGAACGACTAGAAAAGTCAAAATCATGAGCTATAGGTCACGCCGACAAAATATGCTTCAAAATTAAAATCCTGACCGCCTTAGAACCCAAAACGACAAGAAAAGCTAAAAATCGTGAGTTATGGTGTCACGCCACCGAAATGCCACGAGGAACAAAATTTCCGACCGCTTTAGTACCTTGAATGGCTCGAAAAGCTAAAAATCGTGAGCTATATGTCACGCCACCCAAATGTGATTCAAAAAAAATCCTCGAATCTCCGATAAGACCGTAATGTTTAGAAAAGTTGAAAATCGTTAGCTATAGGTCACGTTTTGGCCAAATGCTGCCGAAATTAAAAATCTCGACCGCCCGCGAACCCCGAACGACTAGAAAAGCCGAAAATCATGAGCTATAGGTCACGCCGACAAAATATGCTCAAAGAAAAATCTTGACCGCCTTTAACCCGTAAACGAATAGAAAAGCTAAAATCGTGAGCTATAGGTCACGCCACCAAATCGCCCGAGGAACAAAATTTCACGCCCGGTAACCGCTGAACGACTAGAAAAGCCGAAAATCGTGAGATATATGTCACGCCGCCAAATGTGATGCGAAAAATCTCGAATCTCCCAGAAGACCGAATGTTTAGAAAAGTTGAAAATCGTTAGCTATAGGTCACGCCGCAAATGTGCTCGGAAAATAAAATCTCGGACCGGTCCAGAACCCAGAACGACTAGAAAAGCTAAAATCGTGAGCTATAGGTCACGCGGACCAAAATATGTTCGAAAATAAAAATCCTTGACCGCCCAGAACCCGTAAACAAATAGAAAGTTGAAAATCGTGAGCTATAGGTCACGCCACCGAAATCAGCCCGAGGAACAAAATTTACACCGCCTGCAACTGCTGAACGACTAGAAAGCCGAAAATCGTGAGCTATATGTCACGCCGCCCAAATGTGATGCGAAAAATCTCAATCCTCCCAGAAGACCGAATGTTTAGAAAAGTTGAAAATCATTAGCTATAGGTCACGCCGCAAATGTGTTCGAAAATAAAAACTCGACCGGTTCGGAACCCCGAACAACTAGAAAAGCTAAAATCGTGAGCTATAGGTCACGCCACCAAATCGCCGAGAAACTAAAATTCGAATTCTCCGAACCTCGCACGACTAGAAAAGCCAAAATCGTGAGCTATAGGTCACGCCGCCAAATGTGCCCAAAATATAAAATACCGGACCGCCCAGAACGCCTGGAATGACTAGAAAAGCTGAAAATCGTGAGCTATAGATCGCCTTTCGCCAAATGCGCACCAAAAATAAAAATACCTGTCGGCAAAATGTCCCAGAACTCGAACGACTAGAAAAGCTAAAATCGTGAGTTACGTGTCACGCCACTAAATCGCTACGAGGAACAAAATTTCGACCGTTCTAAGAATATTTGAATGGCTCGAAAATCTTTGACAGTTCCCAGAACCCTGAACGACTAGAAAAG